>JACRUU010000003.1:11455810-11603310 GCA_030449085.1 Kryptopterus vitreolus
CACTGTCTAGCATGTTCTGCTTTTTATTGTTTACTTAGTCCTTTAAATTTCCATTTGTGATACCTCTTCCCCAGACGCTCATTTCGCCATCTCGACTCTTGCACTTACGCCTGTGTATCAGTGTGTGTAGTGTGTTATTGTTTTGTTGGCCTGGAGAGAGGCAGGTACTCTGATATGTATTCATAGCCTGGGCTTTCAAAAAAAAAAAAACAAATTGCACAAATGTTTATTTAAAAAAAAAAACTTGAACTACAAAATGCACGGGTGCCAATAATCTTGCACCTTTTTTTTTGCCTTCCACAATTAAAGATCATGTTTGTAGCGGAAGGTTTAGCTAATTAAACATGAACACATTTATGCATGACCTCCTTTACCCATCTTTACCAAGGGTGCCAATAATTCTAGCCCTGCCTTTCTATAGCTGTGCCACACTTGTGTTGTTTTGTGATGGTTTGGGCAATCCAAAGTCTATAAACACTTGAAGAACTCCAACACTTGTTTTATGACGAACACTCACACACACACACACACACACACACACACACACACACACACTCATGGTAAGGAGTGGAGGGAGAGAATATGCTGTCATGGACCTGCTTGGCATCAGGTTCTGAATGTGGTTCAAAATGCTTCACGGGAAAGACAACAGTGCCATCTACTGAGAGAAAGAGATCATGAGGGAGAGACAAAGAGAGAGAGAGAGAGAGAGAGAGAGAGAGAGAGAGAGAGAGAGAGAGTGTGTGTGTGTGTGTGCGCGCTAGACAGAGAGAGAGAGAGAGAGAGAGAGAGAGAGAGAGAGAGGAAGGGAGAGAGACTTGGACAAACACCAACTCAGTAGGAACTCTCAGATAATAATCAGTTTCTCTGGGCTTGTGAAACTGGCTCATTAAGCCTCCTTTTTAACTGGAAATATAGGGAGCGATTAAGGCAGCATTACTGAGTGGGCACAAAATGGCTAACCTCCGGCCACCCACCGCTCATAGGTGTCTGGCACCGGCTTCTGCACCCGCCGTAATGTCTTCACTCTGAAAGCGGCAAATCCATCACCTGCTTGTTTATCTGCTTTACACTAGCAGCCCTATCAATCAGTGTTAAACTGTCACGCTGGCATATTTTTCTTTTAAATAACATTAAAAGCTGTGAGCCGGGCCTGTCTGCGGCTATGTTACATCTTTATTGCACAGCTGGCCTGCTAGGCACATGGATGCCCACTTTCACAATGTATAATCCTCTTCCCCCTTTTTTTTCTTCTTTTTTTTTTTTAAAGAAACGTACAGAATTTCCAAACTTGCATCATTGTAAATGAATTTCTCTTCCTGTGGCGGAGGCAGGCTCGGTGATGTCACTGATGTGGGGCATTAGCATGTATAATTAAAGCTGGTGAAAGGCGATGTTGAGCTGGGCAGAGCTGGTGTCATTGGACATAATTGCTTCAGGAGGACATAATTGGGTGGATGGTTGATTTTCCAAAGGCTCATCCCTCCGTTGTCGTGGACACAGTCTGTGGACTTTGGCCTGCTGCCAAGAAGGCTCTTTCTTTTTCATTTTTTCTCTGTTTTTTTTTTCTCTCCCCCCTTTCTTTTTTTGTCTAGCTTGCTCTCCCGCTCATCAAAGTTGCTCTATCCATTTCACTTTCGTGCCCTTCTCCGATTTCGAGTGCAGGGCCGGATTTGGCTAGAAGACTTCATTAAAGGAGAGCTAATGCACATTTGTAGGTTCATTTAAAATAGCGTCTATTGACCAGCGTCTAATTGTTATCCTCTCGCCAGCTTAATACACTGTCGGACAAAACTCTTAAACCATAGAGGATTAAGCGTCGATTTTCATGCGCATCCGACTGTTTGTCTTAGGAGACGGATGTTATCTGTGCTGCAGGAGATGGGCCAGGGTGTTACACCTGCGAGTTATTTTAGGCAGCGTGCGTAGAAAAATGACGGGATCACACAGAGTTCTGGTTGAGGTCAGATTGTATGAATGTATGATTGAAAAGGTGCATGCATTGTCTGTTTGTGTGTGTGTGCGTGTGTGTGCGTCTGTGCGTGTGTGTTGTCAGCAGGTCCGGCTTTGGCTCACAGGTTCCTCTCGCAGGTCTTCCGGCTGCCGACCCGGTTCAAACATCATGGTGTGACATTTTTATCATCCGTCAGACTCGGGTGAGATAAATCAGGCCTTGCAGCAGCCCTGGCAGCCTCTTGCTATCTTGTCACATTCCAGACAGTCGGGGTCGGTGGGCTGAGCCAAGCCAGACCGAGCTGGGAGAGGAAGCAGGGCCAGGTAATCCATTACTGTCCACATACATCTACATGCATACGGATTTCATATCATCCTTCCAAGAGTTATGAGCTCTCTCCTCACCCTTAACCAGATGCCTGACTTATGCAAAACAGCAGGTCTTATAGCCAAGGATTTAGACTCCACTCTCTCCCTCTCTCTCTCTCTCTCTCCCTCTCTTTCTTTCTTTCTTTCTGCTATTTTGTGCATTTTTTTTATTCCTTCCTTTGGTTCTTGTTTCTCATCTTCTCATCTTGACCCATTTCTGAAGAGAATGTAAGATGACCCCCCACCCCCACCCCCATCTCTGCATATATTGCATATATGTGCGAATCTGTATTAGTCGCAGGGTTGATGGCCGACAGAGCCTGCATAGAGAGAATTGGAATAAAGATGCAGGCCCAGCAGTAGCACACACATGTCGCCAGGCATGGCGAGAAGAGCCCCGGGTTATGATGATTAAAGATGAGTGCTCCTGTTCCCGAGCTCTGTAATGGGAGTGGGAGGACTGAGAGACACAGTGTCAGATAGGACATTCAAGTACAGGTACAAGTGTGGCCTGTATGTGTAAATGTGTGCGAAAGAGCGCAAATTCGAAATACTAGTGGGACCAAAGTTGCCATGGTAAAACACCAACGGTAGTTATCTGTCATTAGGAAAATGCCTCTTCTAGTTTTCCATCTCTTACTTTGGGTCACAAGGCCACGGCCTGACTGTACTATCTGCACTTTGACCTTATACGGGATGAAGCTTCTTCTTCTTCTTTTTTTTTTTTTTTTTTATAGATTTCAGCCAAATGTCACACTTAATGCCAACGCTTGACCCCACAAAAGGCCACTGAATGCCAAGGGACAGAAAGAGAGGCCGAAAGAAAGAGATAATTTTCTTTCATAAATAGAGTAATTGCAGCTTTCAAAGTACACTGTTAACCAATTGCAGGAACATTAAATGAAATGATTGTCTCCACTTTATGGATGACTCCTCCGCTTATTAATCCATCTCAACCAGTTCCAGTTCCCGTTTCTGAATTTGTGCTCGGCTTAGGATGCAATGTACAAACAGGTCCTTATGCAGTACAGGTAAAAAAAAAACCAATCCTAATAAATAGCATAGGCTTTTCAAGGGGGCTTGTATTTTTCCTGCTGTGTTTATTCCTTTTTTTTCTTTGTTTAGCCGCTGGAGTATATGGCGCATTAAGGTTACTCTTGGACTGTCATATGCCTCCAGGGCAGTCTCTCTACAAACCCCTCATAACTTTTTCCCCCAGCATTCAGCCAGTAAGAAAGAAAGAAAAAAAAAGAAAAGAAAAGAAGGGGGGAGCCTGAAAAAGCCTGACTAAGCTTAGCCTGCTGGGAAAACTTGGCTGATACATCAATCCTTCGCTTAAGCCTGGAGCTACTGCCTTGTTAGTTAAATGAATAAATGAAAAATGGAGACGCTAAATTGTGGACGGGGCTCGTCCCCGGCCCTGGTCTCTTCTTACCTGTGTTTTATTAACCCAGCATTGTGATAACATCATAAATAACACGGGCAATAAAAAGAGTTATGGATGTGACGAAAGTGAAGAAAAGCAGTTGATGTCATCTCGGTGGGACACAGACAAAGAAACCGAATCTCTTCTCCCCATTTCCACACTTTCCCTCGTCTCGTCTTTTACTTTTCTCTCTTCCTGCGCCATCCATCGCCTTTCCTTCCTGAGGTGTTACTCCTTATTTCTGGCCAGCCTTCATCCCCCCCCCCCCCCCCCCCCCCCCCTCTCTCTCTCTCTCTCTCTCTCTCTCCTTCCTTCTCTCTGCTGGCTGTCTAAGTTTTCACTCCCCCTCCCCTCATAGCCCTTTCTCTTCTGTTCCTTCCCCTCTGTGTTTCGCAGTGGGCCTGTAGGATCATTATGAGGCCGTATTGCGGCCTTTTCCGCGGCTGTCCTGCGTTGCTGTGTGGTGCATGAAGGTCTGCTTTAAATAATGAATGTGGAGAGATGCTGTCACACAGGCTTTTGCCTGCCGTTAAACGCCGCGCTGATGGCCTGGCAGAGCAAGTTGTTATAGCATTCACCCTGCACCCTCCACCGCAAATTTTATGAGAGGTCCATAGAAAATTCCACAGCATTCAGAGTGCTTTTTTCTCTCTCGTGTTCCTTTCTTTCCGCTGTCTCACAATTTTCCTCTCGCTCCAAATGTTCCTTCTCCTAGCCATATTGCATTTGCATACATTTTGCACTTGGTGAAAAAAACACACACACACACACAGGAAGGATAATCTAACTACTACCTCTAATTTTCACATCCCTGATGGTTCTCCTTCTCACTCCCTTACTCTCACATTATTAGTGAGGATCTCAATGTGAGAAGACATTTTCAGGTACAAGAAAAGTGCTGCTATTTTTTTTTTTAAATATATTTCTCTTCATTAAGTTGCTGATACTTTTTTTTCACACCTTACTGCACATCTTGTACTAGTGAAGGAAAGATGAGTGCTAATAGTGTGTGTGTGGGGGTCTGCAGTCATCTTAGAACATCTTGTGCTTTTACCTAACAATCAGGTGGACCATGATCTGAAAAAAAAGAAGAAGAAAAAAACAACAACAAAAAGCTTTATTTCAATCAGATGCAACCTTAATCATAGAAAGCTGATGTAATTGCATTGTAGGGTCGTTATTGCTTGGGTAGCGAAAGTGTGTGCTGTGTGTAATATGGGTGGAGCAGCACAGAAGATGGAATTCTCTGGGAAAAGTAGTTTTGTTTTAAATTTACCACAACGTAGCATCGCTTTAACACCCCATCTATGTTTCGTATCCTGTCCTGTTTCTTACAACTCCTTATTAATTCAAGGTTCAGGTTTTATTCGTCATGTGCACAGATGTCAGAGACAATAAGTGCGTTAAGTTAAGGCTACAGGCAAACGACAAATATTAAACAGTAAAAAAAAAAGGAGAGAAAGTATTAATGAGACGAAAGAAAGTTATCCATTATAGTTAGTGCAGAAGCGTATGTATGTATAGGAAAAGAATTATATGAATAAAATCAGATATTGCGCAAAGTTTAACCGTGGTTACAAATTGTGTGCGACACGTTTCGTATATCGTTACGGCCTGAAGATCATATTTTCCTAGCTGATTTCGTCCTCATGTCTTTCTGTAAAATCACATCTAAGTGATCTGGAAACGTCGCCGGGCTGAGCTAACCGTAACGCGATCGGCTTTTAAAACGAATACGACGAGTTTGTTTAATTGGATGTCACCGATCACACTTATTCATAATGAATATTAGAACCCACGCCGTTTCATTCATGCTGCTTTTTGTCAGCTCGCCACCCGTACCAGCGCCGACAGAAATACGTGAATACTCTTATACGAAAAAAAAACTTTTGTTTATCAAAAACAAACAAACAAACCAAAAAAACAGATACGATAGCAGTTGCAGATTTGCGGACCCCAGGACTGAATGTCAGTCACTGAGGGATGGAGGAAGAGGAGGTAGAGCGCTGTATGCTTGTCCTTGTCTACCCAAGACCCCGCTCTCTTGTAGAAATAAGGGTCAGGAGGCAGGCAGAGTGGAGCAGCTAATAGAAGATTTATGACTCACTGAATATGCAGATCTGTGCACTGTGATTGACCATGATCCACACACTGCCCTTGGGTACATCTTTGCATTTAGAGAGAAGAAGAAGGTGTGAGTAAGTGGGGGAGGGGGGGGGTGCTGGACTGCTGGGAGGCGGAGGAGTCGAGCAAGTGCAGTCGGAAGAAAGGGAGAAGACCACAAGAGGGGAGTACAATGGAGAGAAAAATGCACTGGCAAATTAGGCACCCTCTCCTTTTGAATAGTCCGACATGATTGCACGGTTTTCTGCGGAAATAGCTATTAGTCATTTTCTAGAAAGAACCCCCCCCCCTCTTCCTACACACCTTTTTTTTTTTCCTCCCCACTCCCCTCACTTTTTCCCCTCATTTCAGGCAATTTGAACTCCATTTGCCAGAGTGAGGTGGCTGCCCAAATAGCAGCTGTGTTTTATTTTATTTGAAATATACATACAGGCATTATGAGGCTGAACAATGTACTGGTCTCTGGGATCATATAGTGCTGGCAGTTTGTCGGACCTGATGAATGTGAAGCTAAGGACTAGTGCAAGGTGTCCATTTACGCTGCGCGAGTGGAAAGCAGTGAGATGGAGAAATTATAGAGCTCAGCCTGGGCCGTTTTGAATGAATTGTCATGCTGACAAATTGAGCCGAGTGGCTTCAGAGGGCTTCAATTTAATCTCTTAAGTCCTTTTCGCCCATTAAAAATGTCGTTTGGTAGACGCCGTGGCAGCAAATGCTAACGCTTATGTTCAGTTCCTCGTACTCAGGTTACCTATTTTTCACCTGTGATTTCATCACAGAGCTGAATCACAAGCTTTATATATATATATCTATATATATATATATATATATATATATATCGTATATATTGTGTGTGTGTGTGTGTGTGTGTGTGTTGTGTGTGTGTATTTGTATTCATGAGAATGACTTAATATTCCATGAAAGTGTTAGCTGAGCAGGAGCAACACACTTTTATTGGTGCAAAATGTCAAAGTTACCGAACGTGTGCTATCTCTATTACAATAATAATGTTTGAGGTGAGTGGGATGGCACGGAGAAATAAAACGTCGTGCCGCACCTATACATGATAATGGCTCGCTGTAACAATTTAAAAGGCAGCAAGGCAACGTGCTAGCAAAAAGCTTAATAGTATATCGTATTGTAATTGACGGTAATAATTAATTATATAAAGTGTTGGTGTGAAGTGTTGAAACTCTTCCTGCCCTGTATACTCACACCAAGCTTGTGTGTGTGTGTGTGGTGAAACCTATAACTTAGACTTGTTTACCTGTCTGTTAAAGAAGCATGATGTTTGAGTGCCCCCTATTGATCAGATTTTGAAGTAGATGCTGAGACTGTATATACTGTAGTGTAAGATGTTTGCTTGGTTAAAAGCTATTTAGGAATTTGTGTACATTTCTGTGCTACTATATGCACTGACAGGGTATCATTAAATCAGAATGAAAGAAACTATAGTGATAAAAACGATAACTTCCATTGTTACATTATTCAAAGGCGTACCTTGTGATATAGTGCAGGAATACAATTCCCTGATTGTGCTGATTCGCTGGTCATCTTCTTAGCAGTAATAAAAGTGATCCGCGGTGATAAATGGCCTAATAAGTGACATCCACTTAAACGCTTCACTCACAACGCCTCATTCTCCTAGCCATCCCTTTATAAACCTTCCCTCCACTCGCTCGCTTGATGGAGTCGATGTGAACCGGCATGGCATTTATCTCACACCAATACCGCCCTTGATTCCTAAGAGCAGTAAACGTCCAGCAGGTAAAGTTTTATAAGGACGTCTTAAGTGTATTACAAAGCATCTTTATAAATTACATTAGTGAGTCACAGCCCTGTCTGCACTTTCCAGGTCTGGAGACTCAAACAAACTGCTTAAAGTGATACATGCTCAATATGCCAGCACCTTTGTGGTGCAAACCTTGTCGCTTTGGATTAAGAGTTACAAAATCCATTGTTCTGTCCTGCTTGTGTTGCTCAATGAGTTTTTTTTTTTTTTTGCATTCATTATAGAGACACTCGGTGAGTCACATGATGATGAGTGAAACAGATGATTAAAACAGCCGATTAAAAACTACAGCGAGACATTGGCTTTATTTTATTATTGTGCAAAATGATGCACAACAGCATAATATTTGTTTGCTATGGGTGTGATCCGGGGCGTATGAGCACGGAAACCCCTAGATGTTCATATGCTACTGATTTTGATAAATCAGGGTGTATGTGTAAAGAGAGAGAGAGAGAGAGAGAGAGAGAGAGAGAGAGAGAGAGAGATGCTACCATGCCCCTTTAAAACGCATGTGCCTCCTATAGGAGCTGCCATGAGAGGGCTGATGTGCCCGCTTTGATAGTGTGTCAGAGCAAATTAGCTTCTGTGTGGTAGCGCCTTGGCACACAAAGCCGTTTCCTCTCCTACTGTCACCCTGCATATGTGCACAAGATTATAATTAATAAGCGGGCCCGTCAATCACACTTTAATAATAATAATTTAGCATTTAGGGGGCAGAGTGAGGTTATTGGCATCTGTGCTTTTGAAGAGAAATATGGGCTAGCTAATAAGAAGTCAGTCAGGCACAGAGAGCAAGAGAGAAAGACACAGAAAGAACAGGGTGTAGGTGGTGGTGGTGTGGGGGGAGGGGGGGGGGGGTTGGGGAGGAAGAAGGCACGCACACTGAAAGAGGATTTTCGTCTCAATCTACCGGCATTAAAGTCCCTGATGCCGCTTTATAGCACGTTGTCATATCGAAGCAGAGATCAAAATTCATTAGGGTTTCAAGTTCGTGTTTGTTTGTGGATTTCTGTTCCATTTTGTCCAGGATGAAAGAAAGAAAGAAAGTTTGCCCAGCATGTCCTTGTGCACTGTCCTTTGATATGGCTGTGTGAAAGTGTTTATCATCAGTATAGCATTAAGTAATCGTTTTTTGATCCCGCTCTCGATCTATCTCTGTCATTGTGAGATGGCCATATTGCCGTGGCCCTGTTCCACCATCCTTTATTACTCAGACACATCCACTAATTGCAATCAAAATAACAAAACAACATATGTCAAAACCCCAGAGACCACAGCGCGTGTGTCCTGCAGTCACTCAAATGAAGAGTGATGGTTGACAAATGAGCGCTTGATTGGTTACATAAATTACTTTCTGTAGACAGAGCGTCTCACCAGGCACTCCAGCCCGAGCCTATCATTAAAGGAGGGAGCCGAGCGAGGGAATTGAACAGACATGGATAGATGGATGTTTGCATCTTGTAAGCTGAAAAGTGATCCGGATTTAGATGGCTAGGTGGGAGAACAGTTCGTCAGTGTTCCTTCGCTGGCCTGACTTTTATTCACGACAATGAAGGCGTGCGTCATCTGTAAAAAAAAACGTGGAAAAGAATCTTCAGGCCAACGGTGCAAGGGCAAGTTCATGTGTCATTTCGGACCTTTCTTTACTCTAAATGCTACATCTTGAAATCCCTGTTAAACCTTGAAATGACAAGATTGTTCTGCACGCAGAAAACGGACAGATGACGTATATGGAAAATACACAGTCACTTCGGTCTATTAGTGGATAGTTTTGCCCCTGACAGCTCAGAGATTCCACTGTCTGATTTGTATGGGTTTCTCTCTCCCTGTGTTTGTCTAGGATCCAAGGGCGGCAGCTTGGCCATACCGGGGCTCACTCGCCTTAGACAACTGAGATACCCCCTCTTTATATTTTAATTACAAAATAAAAGTAAGTAATAACAGTAATTTGTTGCATTTACTGAGAAAAAAAATGAGCATATGAAATTACTTATTTTTGAAAATGTTAAAGATTACAAATAGCAAAGAACCCCGCCCAACACCCCCTCTGTCAAAAAATTTGCTTCTGATCTGTAAAATTTTTCTAACTCAGGATGTTATTTTCATCAAGTGGACCAATTAAAGCAATCAACACGTAATCAAATGTAATCAGTTACTTTAATAAAGTCATTGAAAGTTACACTACTTATTACATTTTGAATAGGGTCATTTGTAATCTGTAATCTTTTACAATTTCCAAAATAACCTTCCCTACACTGTGTGCTTTCTTCTCTGCAGTAGAGCGGCATCCTGTTGCTAGCGGTCACTTAGTTTGAAGTACATCAATGTTCTTTAGCATTATATTATTCACATTACCATGTTTTCTTCAATGTATTAGTTATAAACTAGTTATAAAACTAAATATAACTCAATTATAATGCCCCATTCATCGTAAATAAATAAGTGTACAAAAAAGCACCATTGTTACATTTTTACTTTAAATCTGCATAAACGCAAACATATTGATTGTTTATTGCTTATTTGTAACTAACTATTAAAGGTAAACGATTCATGCATAGTAGATGTTGTTTTTCACGCAACCCTCATTTGAAATATATACAATATTGGCTTCTGAATTTTACACCAAGTTATTCCCTAAAATGACTCCTAGTGAGTTTTTCCAGTGTGCACAAATTAGCTCACCAGATTATTCCCAAAACAGCATCACTGAGGTTTTTCCCCAGAATACACCTAATACAGAATACACCTACCAGCACCATTAGCATCACCAGTATCACTAGCACCAGCAATAACCTCACAAAGGTTATCCAAACCCACCCTTAGGGTTGGCTAGCATTATTGAAAACATTAAAATAAATAAATAAATCAATCAATGGATCTATTGGCTTATTGGCTAGCACGTTCGCCTTATACCTCCAGGGTCCGGGTTCGATTCCCGTTTTGGCCATGTGTGTGTGGAGTTTGCATGTTCTCCCCGTTCCTCAGGGTTTTTTTTTCTGGTTCTCCGGTTTCCTCCAAAACATGCACGGTAGGTTGATTGGCACCTGCCTTAATGCCCATACACACCTGAGATAGGCACAGGTTCCCCGTGACCCAAGGGAAGATCGGATAAAGCGGTAGAAGATGAATGAATGAATGTTACATTCACATTGCTGAAACGACTGAAGCATAGCGGAGAACATACTGTAGGAAAGCTGGCAGTGCAGTAACTAGGAAACAAACAAGCCTGGGATATTGCTACGATCGTATTGTATTGTGGGCACGTCCAAGACATGCTAACATGACAAGCCCTAGGTATACAAAGGCAGGATGACATTTGACTCCTACTATCCACTGAAACACATACTTAAGAGTGAGAAAAATACCTCCGAGCTGAAAATGTGCCAACCAGCTCTCAATCCAAGGACAAGAAGCGCAAACATCTGAGAAGAGCCGAAAAGCTTGTGGTTACAGATTCACCCAGAACACATGACAAACAACCAAAGATGAGGAGACCATCAGCATGACACTGTTATGCCATGTGTGCTGGCGTGTCACTAAAACCCTTTGGTAAATTCTGATTTAATTTTTTTCGAAGCAATACAAATTTGAATTTTCCAAACAGGAAAATACAAACGAAGCTATCTCAAGTGCTGTACGCCACTGGGGTGGATTCCCAGATACCACCCCAGGAATCATGTTTATGGAAGGTAGAAGGAAAGCCAACATTTATCTAAAAATTAACTTATTATTACTTAGGGATTAATGTATATTATATAAAAGGTCAAAGAGAAGAAGTTATACACTGCTGTGTTCAGATGAGAATATGACTGACACTACCAAAAGCATGAAATATAAAGGTGTCTTAGATGCACATTTTTGCTCAGCTGCACATTTTATCCTGTACATGATGGCTACCGGAGCGTTTCCTCAAGAACGGGAGGCAGGTGTTTAGACGTTGCCATTGATTTGCTCTTTGCTAACATTGTGATTAGTGGTTATTGTAAATGAAACGGATTTAATGTTCTTTAAAGAGACTCGGATGTATTTAAACGAGTGCATCGATTTAAATATGCCTATCCTGCTTATACAAAAAAACCCTTGTTTAATTGGTCCCATAAGATTATTTATAACTGATGTGTCAACTATACTTTATGGGACATTCAGCATGGGGTTCTTTCTCATATGATGTCTTTGGATGCTATTTCATCACCTGAACTAGGAGGCACAAACCTGCAACGTGGCAGTACGTCTGTGTACAAAGTGAGCTTTATGACATTATGGTGTACATATGGGAATAGAGTGGAAGGACTTGAACCCTAAGTAAAGTGTATATAAAAAAAGAAAGAAGTAAAAATTAAAATGGATGGATAACATGTATCGATATAGGGCAATGTTAACATGTAATATGTACAAATGTGTAATATGTGCAATATGTACAAATGTGCAATAGATGTCCATTGTTAAAGTGTTTGTTTATGCAAATGTGCATAAGGTTGTGTTAAGTATCAGTTTGTGCAGGAGAGAAAAGATGATATTCCTGGTACTTGGAGTTTCCTACTTTTGTGTCCGAACAGCCTGCATGAAGAAGTTCCTCCTCATTCTCTGTGTTTGCCTTCAAGGAGAAAAAGTGTCCACTCATTATGTATCTGGTGGTCTGTTCTCAGACCGCTTTTTTCCTTTAGCTATTTTTATGGCACCCCTGCGTAAACTTCTGTTTGTGAACTACAGTTCTAAAGCTTCATTAACACCATAGCAAGCCGCACGCTTTAAATTTATTGAGAATCTATTATTCAAATTTAACGAGAATGCGAGTCCTACTGACACCCGGTGTGTGGCAGATTCTGCACTCTCCAATCAGATTCACTCAGGCCAGTATGTGCAGTAATGGCTCCTGCTGAGGATGCTAGGAATGCTGACAGCTGCTAGAGTTGTAGTCCCCTTGGGCTTGCCAGAACTGCTGGAAGAGATTTTCAGAAGTGAGTTATCAAGCTTGCGGCTAAAACCCAAATACCACAGGCAAAAACGTGTCCGCGTTTCAGTGAGACAGGTATAGGGTGTTGGTTAAAGAAGAAACAAGGCATTGCTATAAAAATTTTTTAAAACTATCTGGGTCCACTTGGGGGTAGCGCTTATGCAGAGTGATATGGGAAGCAGTAGCTTACTATTTTAAGGCAGTGAACTTCTGAACCAAAGGTCACAAGTTCAAAGCCACTGGGCTTTAACTGCTCACTTGTATAAATAAGATCATTTTAGTTGTCTGCCAAATGCTATAAATATTGATGGATGGACTGTTTTGGGGGGTTAGTATAGTACACAAGGGGCCTGAAGTGATATCAGAGAACATCCTCTAACTGCATCTAATGTTTAGCATGTCTGAGACCTTGTCCAACCTTGTTTCAGGTAAGTTACAAGGTCAGACAACTTTTGTTATATTGCTCCTGTCCACAATTAGATTTAGTGAAGATGAGATGGTTCAGCAGGATAGAATACTCTCTGATACAGAACTAAACAGACTATTGGAATACAATGCACATATTCATTTGCATTTTACACCTACTGTATGCCATTTCTGTAATAACTTACTACTTTCTCTTTATTTATTTATTTATTTATTTGTTATTCTTTATTTCTTACATATTAATATTTCATAGCAAATTATTGTTCTTTAGGAACAGAAGGCAGGGTGTGCAGCTCACATTGCTCACGAGTAACTCCAGAGGGCAGTAACACATCACAACAGATTTCTGCTTCTGCTGAGTCACAGCTGATTCTTCTAAAACTTAAATCAATTCCTTATGGAGTATTTTCTCTACACCCCCCAAACTTGAGACCGATTAGAATTGTCTGATCTGTCTGTCTTTTTATTTATTTATTTAAAAATCATCTTTGGGTTAGTGAAATATGCTGATCATACAAATCCATTTCAAAGGCCACAAGCAAAGGCATAGAAGCTTATAAGATATGTTTGGTATATTGCCCTTCATTTCAGACAGTACGTAAGCTTTTGGTATAATGTAATTCCCATTCTCCAAAGCGTCCCAGCATCCTAAACTCTGTTCAATCCCCTGACAGCATTAATTCCTCTGTGACAGCATCTGGCTGCTGCATGTGTGGCTATATTTAATAAGTGTCTTATCCCCTTTAAAAGTGGCATTGATATAACTCTCGCAGAGTCGTTCGTGTTGATAAAACCAGTGTTACTGCTGATCATTGCACTTTAATAAACACTGATTGGCAGAGAAGAATGAATGTCTCAGGACACGACCGGCGTCCTAGGTTGAGAAGTACCACTGATGTCAGGAACCGAAGAGCAAAGTCGATGGGAGATGTATGCAGAATGTAGCAAGGAGAGTGTAAAAGGGGAAATCAAATGTTGTTTGTTTATCTTTAGCTCAAAAAGCATTATATAGTGACGACACTGGAGGAATATATTTTGCCAGCAATATATTAGTCACTATACTAGTATACCTTGTAAAGTTGGTATGTGATATATGAGAGGAAGGAAAATTTGAATGAATTGCAATGTGTGAAAATCAGTACACTGTTCTCCTTACAGTTTATGTACATAATTACTATCTTTGATTCTCATAACACATTGCAGTACTGATATTAATTATATATTTTCAGTTTCTCACGTACTTGTCGCACATTAAAACCACACACGCCACGACAATTACTGGGTTATTACTGTTCTGACAGAGATTTAACAGTTGGACAAGGTTGGATTGGTTCACGGTACATTTCGCCAGTGAAGTGACAAAACGGCTCAGGAACATGACAGCGAGCCCAAATTTTAGGGCAAAAGGACGAATAAGACATAAATAGAAGTTTACAATACTTTTGTATACATTTACATAAAAAAAATAAAACATTAAAACCACATACACCACGGCAATGGTTTGTTCTGATAGACATTTAATAGTCTGTCAGAACAGTAATAAACCATTGTCATGATGTATGTAGTTTTGGTGAGAAATTGAAAATATTATTATTATGTGTTATGAGAATTAAAAAATAGCAGTTATGTATATAAACTGTATCAAGAGAGAGATTGCAGAATGCTTGTCTGATGGGATTTTAGCAAACGAGCTCATTTAAGGACAGAGGGAAAAAAAATCAAACCTATCTGATATGGCTTTTATTAAACAAGATGATTGACGCACTACCATCATCTCCATGTGAAGCTTCTTCCAGGGTTATGGCATGACATCCATTATCCACGATGGCACCTGACACAATCTGTAACTGCAAATTAACTGTAAAAAACTCCTGACTGTAAATTACTTTTATAAGATCCGCGAGGTTTTCGAATAGTCTTCCTAGAATCCTTTTTAATGATGACCTTTTAGGTTCAAAATTGTTATTCTCCTTGGTTTTTTTCTTTCTTTTTCCTCCTCTAGCTCGACTACCTCGGCTAATTGCACTCTTCGTCCTTGTTGCGTAGCTGACACACTCAGTTTTCTCCTGTAATTCATCCCCTCTCTTGTGTCTCAGGATATTTTTTGACAGGATTTGTAATGGGATGTTGGCACAGCATTGCAGTGTACAGAAGGATTCCCTGTGGTGTACAGAATGGTGGATGAACTTCCACTCACTGGAGGATAGAATTACTAAAGCCTCGAATAGTCCCAGGGCAGGAGGCTGATAAATGCTTTGTCTTGTAAATGATTTTCCTGTTACCTGGTACTCAAGTCCAATTAAATTGCTCTGATTATGAGGGTGTAAAAAGAGCTCATTAGGTTGATATTTTTCTGATTCTGAAATGTCGCCCCCTTACGAGCATGCGCTGAACAACAGTTACATCAAGATACATTTCATACTTTTTGCCTTCGTTGTTTTGTGTCTGCAGGAGATTTTTACTTTGGACTGGATAACCAAATGGGTTCACTCTATAAAGTGTACATTATGGTAAGAGGAACAATATCTATATCCTGTCATGTAATGCATAAAATCAAAATGGAACAAGCTTTAAAGCAGCATTTCTTCAAGGTTTTTTTTAAATAGCGCTTTTCACAATGGGATATTGTTTCAAAGCAGCTTCACAGAACGTCTATAGACCAAAAAAAATTTAATATAAGTGAATTACACTCACTGGCCACTTTATATAAATTACTAATAAGCCAATCACATGGCAGCAACTCAGTGCATTTGGGCACGTAGACATCGTCAAGACGATCTGCTGATGTTCAAACCGAGCATCAGAATGGGGAAGAAAGGTAATTTAAGTGACATTGAATGTGGTATGGCTGGATTGGATGGATTTTCACGCACAACCATCTCTAGGTTTTAAAGGAAATGGTCCGAAAGTTCTGTGGGAGCAAATTGTTGATGCCAGAGGTCAGAGGAGAATGGCCAGACTAGTTTGAGCTGATAGAAAAACAACAGTAACTCAAATAACCACTCGTTACAACTGAGGTATGCAGAAGAGCATCTCTGAACGCACAACACGTTGAATCTTTAGGAAGATGGGCTACAGCAGCAGAAGACCACACCGGGTGCCACTCCACCAGGTCCCATTTTGGCTCACCAAAATTGGACAATAGAATATTGGAAAAACGTTGCCTGGGGTCGGAATATGGCGTCAACAACATGAAAGCATGGATCCACCTTGACTTGTATCAATGGCTATCATGTCAATATGGACCAAAATCTCTGAGGAATGTTTCCAGTCTTGTTGACTCCATGCCATGAAGGATTAAGGCAGTTCTGAAGGCATAAGGGGGTCCAACCTGGTACAAGTTAGGGGCGCCTAATAAAGTGGCCGGTGAGTGTATGTGTATTCATCCTTGATATATACCTGGGCGTTGGTGACAAGGGAAGCCTACTGAACAGCTCATAAAACATCTTACCATCTGAGAACATCATAGATCCAACACCCAGTCCCCCATACCAGAGCATGTAAATGTTCAAAGTCCAAATTCAAAACACTACATGAACTGTCAGGTGTGTGTGTGTGTGTGTGTGTGTGTGTGTGTGTGTGTGTGTGTGTGTGTGTGTGTGTGTGTGTGTGTGTGTGTGTGTGTGTGTGAAAGAGAGAGCTGCACACTCGTAGCATAATATATACACACCTGCCACCAGATGAGGGACAGTGTGCTCATGTCATCTAGTGTATTAGTGTATACAACTCACACACACACACACACACACACACACACACACACAGTTCCTGTCCCTTTATATTTTATTTTCCTTTTATTTTATGAGTATTTTTTTAATTAAAACTACTTATTTATTGTAACTACTTTTTAAACTCTATAGTTTTGATTATATTGAATGTATAGTTATATTACAGTGTACTACTACTATTATTATTATTATTATTATTATTATTATTATGATTATAGCTTATTATTATTTCTGAACGACTGTTATTTCTGTTCTATGTTTGTATGTTTAATGGTTTGGCAACATGAGTGTCCGTGTTTGTCAAGCCAATAAAGCGGCATTTGAATCTTGAATCTTTGAATCCTGAGAGAGAGAGAAGAGAGAGAGAGAGAGAGAGAGAGAGAGCATGTCAACGTCAACGAGATAACAGGATCATTAAAGGGGAAGGACACGGTGATAGACAGCACTTTAACAAGACAGTGATTGAATAAGATGGGATTTCATACATTGTAGCCAGAGGACTAAAGATAAGACCTGGTCCTGGACTCCTAGTGTGCACCGGGCTTCCTGCCCATCTCTTTTATTTAAGGGAGGTGGCACAGAGCCAAACTGCAAGCAAAGTGTTACCTCTCACTTCCACAGTGAAGCTGGGAGAGCTGTGAGAATCCACAATCACTCGAATGTTCTGTTACAGAAAGATGTGAACCCCCATCAGCTTGTTGCTCTCTAATGAGATAGATTAGCAGTTTTAACTTCCCCATTTGACGCCAAATCTTATTTTTAAATTTGCCTCAACTAAATCTTAAGCTGAATGTGGTTTATATTTTATTTATTTTAGTCACATCAATTTGTGCGGTCTGAGAGTGTTTCTGCTTGAGGTTCCTCTGCTGCTTTAACTCTGAAAGGATATATGACGTACACAAAGAAAAATCAATGTACAGCTACGTACCTAATAGAGTAGAAAGGTTACTTTTGGAAATGTAATAGATTACACATGCCCCTATTCAGAATTATAAAACGATCCGATTACATTTGATTACTTTCATTGGTCCACTAGGTGGCGCTTTAAGTTAACATTCTAAGCAAAAAAAGTTTCAAACCAATTTTTTTATTTTTTATATAATATATTATTAATAAATATAATACATTAATAAATATAGGTTATTTTATATAACATATAGATGTAACCCGATGTGTAATCTTTTTAAAAAAATCTTAATAACTTTTTTTTATAAGCAACTGTAATTTAATTACACATTTGTTTCTCAGTAACTGTAACAAATTACATTCATTTTGTAATTAAATTACGTAACGCCGTTACATGTAACTAGTTACACCCTAACACTGACACCAATGTACCTCTGTACATTATGGTATTTACCTCTAAAAGAACATTTATGCATTAAATCACCCCAATGAAGTGTACATTCTTTTCACTCAGAAGTATTAATTTTTTTTTTTTAGGATAATCAGTTCAACAAAATATCAGTGAAATACTATGAAAAAATATCAGGTGTCATTTTGAACCATAACAGGACACGAATGTAGATTTATGTCACGAGGGGCGCAGGAATGTTCTTTCAGAGGGACAAACAAGAAGGTATAGCTGGAGCAACAAAGCATTTGTACTCCTTTAGTTACATTCCTGTTCCTTAATTATTCTGTGTGGATGTATAAGAACAGGAGTGTCAAACTCATTGTCACTGTGGCTCACATCAGAATTATAGTTGCCCTCGAAAGGCCAATATATCATTTTAAGACAGTATATACTCCTTGATGAGCGACACCTCCTCATAACACAAAAGACATGGTGCTTTTTCTCCTTGAATAATTGCTTTCCCATCTTTCTTGGAAGTGCCTTCCTGCATCAATTTTTCGCTTCCTGGACATTTTGGGATCATTTGTAGAAACGTATCAATTCCTCCTGTTGGAAAAATCGCCCTTGTGAAACTCTGATGTGGGAGACACTGCAATCTAGTGGCAGGATGGCGTCACACCCCAGGTAACATAGTCGTGTGCATTGTGGGAGATGTAGTTTATTGTCACTGCCCGCTTTAAAGCATCATAGCCTTATTTTAAGACAATCATGCACCTTTGAAGCTCTTGAGAGCCACGTAAAATGATGTGGTGGGCCATGAATCTGACACGTGAGTATTAGACGGTCAGATGGCGAGGTTTTTTTAACCGACCATATATTAACTGTTGTTCTTTTATTTCACTCAAATAATTGAATTTAATAATCAAATCATCTTGGACAATACGCTTCTAGCATTCCAAGTGAATATTCACAAAGATTTTTGAAAGGCATTGTGAACATTACGGGTTCAAAGAGAGGGTTCAGTGCCAATCTCCTCCTTTGTGTTGTTTAAAGTTGTGTTGTTTTGAATTGTTTTTATTGTAGTAAAATAGTAGGCAACTCCATTCTTTATATACACTGTGACTTAGGCGTTTTAATGCCTTCAATTTCAAACTGTTTAAATGCAAACATTACACCATATTTATATATTACATATTTATTTTTTGTGTTTTTTACTCTTTGTTTTTACACAGGAATCATAAAGAACATTTTTCTGGTCACTTCCACAGTTACTGTAGCAATAATGTATACTTTAATAATGTATTACTTATTAAAATGCAAAAGAATAGTAATAATAAGCACTAAACCTTTATTTAAAAAAATTATGTGTATATATATATAATATATATATATATAGATATATATATATATATATATATATATAGGGGCACGGTGGCGTAGTGGTTAGCACGTTCGCCTCACACCGCCAGGATCCGGGTTCGATTCCCGTCTCTGCCATGTGTGTGTGGAGTTTGTGCATGTTCTCCCCGTGCCTCAGGGGGTTTTTCTCCGGGTTCTCCGGTTTCCCCCCGGTCCAAAAACATGCACGGTAGGTTGATTGGCACCTTGGAAAATTGTCCCTAGTGTATGAATGTGTGTGTGTGTGTGTGTGTGCCCTGCGATGGGTTGGCATTCCATCCAGGGTGTATCCTGCCTTAATGCCCATAGACGCCTGAGATAGGCACAGGCTCCCCGTGACCCGATGGAAGATCGGATAAAGCGAGTAGAAGATGAATGAATGAATATATATATATATATATATATATATATATATATATATATATATATATATATATATATATATATATATATATATATATAATCTTGATAACTCAGGAATGAGTCTCTGCGCTGTATTTATTGTTTTGAACAGCAGATGGCAGCACTTCTCTGTGCTAAAATTCTTCATTCTTCACCGAGACCTTGTCTTCCCTCAGCCCTGTACTCCCTCAGCTCACAATCACAGTCTCAGACTATGATGTCATCTTTATTCGGCGACGCATATTGATCCAGCAGCAATCACACTTTTTCACTGTAACACCACATTCCCAACATTTAACATTTGTGGTATATAAATCCTATGTCTGTTACATTTTGACTCAAATTTATAGCCAAATCCTAATAGCTGTGTATTTTGTAATAAGGGATTCCATGCTTTTATATAGAATCACAGGGATATATGATTCCAGTTGACCTTTGCTTCATTGGACCGTTCGAACGTGCGTTACAAACGAATGAAAAATGGACCTAAAGGACTGATGTCGGTTAGAAATGATTAGCGTGACTCGGTGATCAATGAGCGGTTGGAATAGCCGACCTTATATCCTGCTACTGGGATTAGATAAGACTCAGTTTTACCATCGGTCACCTTTTGGCTCTCATAAACAACGCTTTGCCATTGCTTTTCTGGCTTTTAGTGTGATGAATTTCCCCCCACCGTTCCATTCATCATCATTCAGAGTAATTACATCAAGCACTACCCAGGTTAACATTGAAGCCAGCAAGAAGGGTGCTGCATTTATCTAATATCAATAATGTAAAAACAGATTAAACGTAATCTGCTTTTATCCAGAGCATCCTACGTGCCTGGGTTTACATTTAAGTTGGAGATCATACACTGTGAGTGATGCCTGGCATTAGGAGAAGTGAATCATGGGGTGCTCAGGGTCAACGTTTAGGGTAGAAGGAATCATAAGCCTTATCTCAACAGTAGGGTCAAACATTTTTAGTCATGAAGAATAACTATTCTTTTCCTTCATGACACACTCGAATCAAACCAGAGCCACGGGGTTAAAAAGCACAAGATTCAGGTAGCATTTCATTCAGTGAAACACCTCCCAGATCTCAGTTTGGACTGGCAGCACATCATCAGAATTCAATCAATTTATAGTCTAATCAAAATGCAAATTAAACCAAAAAATAGATGTCAATATTTATTTGTTAGGTTTTTTTTTTTTTTTTTTGGGGGGGGGGGGGGGGGGGGGGGGGGGGGGGGGGGGGGGGGGGTGGGGGGGGGGGAGGGGGGGGGGGGGGGCTGGCTAGTTGTCTTCTTAAGCTATTGATAAATAATAGTTTTTTTTTCACTCCATATAATCAGTCTACTGTACTGATTCAATAACTGATTCATATTTATTTCATATACCGAACATCAGTAAGCCAACGAGGCACATCCTGTCATCAATGTAGCTTTTTGTGGATACTTGATACTCATACTGCAGCAGCATGTTCGAGAAATCCCAATCAAGGGTACAAGTGTTTGTCTCAGCGCTGCACTAACGCTTTAAACCTGGGCTTATCTTATACATTTTTAGTTTTCTGACAATGGGTAATATTATAGAGTACGTCAGTTAAAGGACAATTTAAAGTTATTAGTGTGCTCCAGTCTCGCCATGACAGTGTCTTTGTCTTGTTTATTATTGATTGTTGTTGGAACACTTCACTACATGTTTCTTCTAACAAAATACTAGAAATTAGCATTATTAACTAAGAGTGCAAATGTAAAAAGACACAATTTAGAACAAGTGACGTGCACAATCTTTCATTATTTTCCTTATGTGTCAGATTTACTACTTTTTCAAAGCCTCCTCTCACTACCTATGCGGTGGTGAGTCACTGTGTGAGATTCATACGCCATTGCCACAACAGGATAAGGCTCAATGACAGATGGAATGGTGCTTTGATATGACAGGTCTGACGAACGACACTTCACACCGGATTACAGGGCAGAGACTTTCTTAAAGGTGTTTACATGTGATGAAACCCTCTTTACAGGAATTCCTCTGGTTTGCATAATATAAAGGCACTGGGTATGAATTCTCCATAACTTACTATAGTATAGAAGCTACAGTGACGCCGATTGGCACATGGGGGAAAAAAATGCCCTAGATGTCCTGCTTCCATTCTGTCAATCACTTGGTAAGTATGGTAAATCCTATGAGGCATGATTCGATAGTGGGGCATGCTTGATTTGACGGCTTGATAGAGTGAGTCATGTTTCTACGCAGTGTTTTCCGAGTATCCGCCGGTCTCATACAGACTGAAAATCATTACCAGCATACTGATTTCAGTGTGAACTTTAGAGTGTGTCAAAATCCCAGGAGATCAGCAGTTTGTGGAATTTTTAAATCAGCCCATCTGCCAGCAACATCCTTGCTATAGTTAAAGTCACCGGGATCACACGTTTCCCCTGTTCTGATGTGTGAACGATAACCATAAACTGGATAAATACACAAATTATCATGTGTTCCGGGCACGGTGGTTTAGTGGTTAGCATGTTCGCCTCACACCGCCAGGGTCCGGGTTCGATTCCCGTCTCGGCCATGTGTGTGTGGAGTTTGCATGTTCTCCCCGTGCCTCAGGGGTTTTTTCTTCGGGTTCTCCGGTTTCCTCCCCGGTCGAAAAACATGCACAGTAGGTTGATTGGCACCTTGGAAAATTGTCCCTTGTGTATGAATGTGTGTGTGTGTGTGTGTGCCCTGCGATGGGTTGGCATTCCATCCAGTGTGTATCCTGCCTTAATGCCCATAGACCCCTGAGATAGGCACAGACTCCCCGTGACCCGAGGTAAGATTGGATAAAGCGGTAGAAGATGAACGAAATGAACGAATTATCATGTGTTCCTATTAAAGTGGACAATGAGTGTATAGTATTTTGTGTAAATCATCCAAATCATTCAGATGAGAAAGACGGAGTAAGCTTTCTTTCCAATAAGAAAGGACCACAATCTGTATAATTTCTGTATATGAATGACATCATCCACCTGACTTTCACATAAAGCACTCATCCAGCATTTGAACTGAGGATATCTGGCTAGATAATGGAGGGAGGGAGGGAGATCAGGGTGTCCTATAATAACTGTCTTATAGGGCTGACACACAAACATCTGAAGGTGTGATCAAGGAAGAAACCAAATGAACAACAGCAACATATTATAACTGAATATTTATGATAATATCATTGTATATATAGCCCATTCCACCTAATGAAATACTTATAAAGCTGACATTTCACAAGGCACAGAGCCTCAACATCTGAAGGCCATGTGAAAAGAATTAGAAAGGACTATAGGATGTATGATATGCCCTAAAGGCATGTATTCCTGCTTACTATATGCATGTTTACCTGCCATATATACATGTATACATGCTAATGAACACGTGACAATATGAAAGCTTGTGAGGTGCCTTGGTAGAAAACACACACACACACACACACATATGGTTAAAACATGCTCCCTGAATCAAAATTGCCTGGTATTTTCCAGCATAGAGGCACTAATCATGGCTGCAGAAGAACTCAGCAGTACACCAAAACATGACTACGCTATAATCAGGCGAAAGCAAGGTGCCGACTGTGCAGAAAAGCCCAATCGAATCAAATGAAGCGTGGAACGGTAGAACCCGACAATCAGTTATCAAAGGTCTTTAATTTTTCATTTTAATTTGTTGGGGGACTCTGAAGGAAGGTATGAGCACAACCAGCATTGGCATAAACAGGAAAATGTGTGTATCTAATCTACAAAGTCACAGAGTCAGACAAATCCTAGTGTAGATTTGTGCAAATGTTAGTACAAGTTTACAATTGGAGTGAATTCAAAATAAATATTCATAGTAAATATTCGCGATTTTTGACAGACACTATCAAATGTGAAGGGTTCAAAAACAGGATTCAGCATGAAATAAAATAGCAGCATGAAATAACAGCATTGAGCACAACACAGAGCTACATAGCAGACCAAAGAACTAAAGGACTAAGGTAAACTACATGAAGTGCCAACATTAAACCTACTGTTGAAACTACTGTATATGGCAAATACAGGCTTTTTTTCCGTATTGCCCACTGCTTTAACCAGCCAGGGGGTTATTGTTATTTTTTTATATTACCACATTACTGTGCCAGGTCAATGGGGTCCAAAGATGCAGGATATTATATTCAAAGAGTAAACAACTTGCACATCAGGACATACTAAAAACCTGGTGCTTAGCAGGCCTTAGAATGATGTAAATATAAACTCAGATAAACAACACCTGACATATTACAGATCATTATTTTATTTTTTTTTTACAAACCTTATGTGGAAAAAATATACACTTATTGCTTTAGTAGCGTTGAAAAGTCGGAGTAGCAGCCAGGTGCTGGTAATCAAATGACCTTTATTAACTCCTGGTGGTCCGTAAATATGACTGTCACTATAAAAGCCAAAGTTTTAGCTGTTTCTTAGTTTGGAGGATTCAGGTGTGGTTCATTTAATGTCTAGGAGACATCAGCGATGATTTGAAAGAAGCAGCTATTTCTGCCTATTAATCTCCAATGTGTTATAAGGCCATTTCCAAACCATTTAAAGCTCATTCATCCTTCATCACTGAGGAATTATTATTATTTTTATTGTTATTATTATGTTAGGGTTTATTCAAAAGTGGAAAACATTGTTACCAATCTTCACATAACTAAGCAAGTTCGTCAAATTCTTCCCAAGAAAAAAGAACGAGTCTATAAGCCTCTTTCACATGTTAAATGTTAAAGGTCATGATAGTACAATTAAAAAAAGGCTCAGCAAGAAGTGTTTGTTTTGAAGGATTGTTCAGAGACAGCCTCTTTCTCTTGTTTTGAAAAAAATGGCAGCATGGCTTAAGTTTGAACAAACCACAAGCCTTTTAGAGCAGAAAAGACCAAATTGGAGATGTTTGGCCATAATAGACAGGGCCAGAAAAGAAAAGGAAGCACAGAATATCTGCACAAAAACACCTCATACCGACTGTCAAGCATAATAGTGGTGGTGTGGTGATGATTTGTGTTTACATTTCGGCCAGCAGACACGGGTACCATTGTTTTGAACATGAACTGCTCTCATACCAAAATATTTTAGACTCAGATTTGAGGTCATCTGTCCAATAATTAAAGCTTGGCTCAGGAACAAGGACAATGGTCCACGGCACACCTCTCTTACACTCTGTTACAGAATAGCTGAAATGTAATAGTATTGAGTTGTGACATTCAGACATCAGCCATATTAAAATGTTGTGGAAGGACTTTAAGAGAGCTGTATAGAAACAACTGCCTCCAAACCTGAACTCAAGCTAATGAAAAGTGAGCTAGAATTCCTCCACAACAATATAAGAGGCTGATAAAGTCATAGAGAGCATAAATTATTGCTGTAATTTTATATATATATATATTCGCTTCACACCGCCAGGGACCAGGTTCGATTCCCGTCTCGGCCATGTGTATGTGGAGTCCGCGTGTTCTCCCCGTGCCTCAGGGGTTTTTTCTCTGGGTTCTCCGGTTTTCTCCCGTCCAAAAACATGCATGGTAGGTTGATTGGCACCTTGGAATATTGTCCCTAGTGTATGAATGTGTGTGTGTGTGTGTGTGTGTGTGTGTGTGTGTGTGTGTGTGTGTGTGCCCTTGCGATGGGTTGGCATTCCATCCAGGGTGTGTCCTGCCTTGAATGCCCATAGACGCTTGAGATAGGCACAGGCTTCGCATGACTCGTGGTAGAAGATGAATGAATAATATATATATATATATATATATATATATATATATATATATATATATATATATATATATATATCCTAGATATCCTAGATATCCTATATAATAATATATCCTGTTTGGTGCGCGGGAAAAAACTAAATAATAATAATAATAATAATAATAATAATAATAATAATAATAATAATGGAACAGTGAAATATGTTGTGTTGTTTATCTGAGGTTATATTACCTTTTTTGTTTTTATGCCTTGTGCCTTGACAGTTAAAAGCATAGAATGTATTGAAGCCGTACACCTGCCGAAAGAGAGGCTGCTGAATACAGAATAAAAATGATTACTTGAGTGAATATTTTTCCGTGAAATATTTACGTTGTTTGAACGTCAGGTTCTTTTTTTCTCTCTTTTAACAGACACGTAACAGACAGTCTGTAATGTCCCATGATGCATGATGAAAAGTTCACTCCAAACTCCACAGTAAACACATGCATGTAATTAAAGGCTCTTCCCTAATTTTCAACACGTTGTAAAATAATTCTTTTAAGGTTGTATGTTTCTATCACATATTTTGATGATTTTTATGAATCATGAATTACACATGGACCATTGTACTTTTCACTAGGTACGGTTACGTGGACACATGAATTTTTTTTACTAGGGAAGGGTGCGATTATTCAAATATCCCAGCTCCACTGTATACATATCTGAGGTGATGTCATCTCACTAGCATTTGTTTTATTCCTGGTAACACACCCAGATTTACTGATGCAGTAAAGGATGGTTTATGATGGTCAAACTTTTTGTCTCTAATCATTAGTCGTCCCTTATTTTCTATTTCATATATAAATAGTTTCACACGAAATAACACACACGTTAATAAGCATGGCTTGAAGTGGTGCGCGAAGTGTTAACGGAGATATATTAGAGGTTAGTGGCGAAATCAGACATGAACGCCCTGTGTCTGGCTTAGAGCTACCCCGCTGATTCGCAATCAGAGGCAGTCACTGAAATAGTGCGGCCAGGACACTAATGGGCAATGCCATGGAGGAACACACAGTTAGAGCACTGAAAAAGGTCACCGAAATGGGACTCAAGCCTGCACATATTTTGCTGGTCGTGTTGTATGTTTATTTATGCATTTCCACAGCTCAGGATTACACAGGGACAGATGTACAGTGATAAATCCTATTCAATTATGAATTATTTCCTGTTTATTTCCTGTTTATTTCCTGTTTATTTCCTTGTTGAGCTTGACCTAAATAGAATCTATGATTTGTGGTTAGCACGTTCGCCTGGAGTTTGCATGTTCTCCCCGTGCCTCAGGGTTTTTTTCTCCGGGTTCTCCGGTTTCCTCCCGGTCCAAAAACATGCACGGTAGGTTGATTGGCACCTTGGAAAATTGTCCCTAGTGTGTGAATGTGTGTGTGTGTGTCCTGCGATGGGTTGGCATTCCATCCAGGGTGTATCCTGCCTTAATGCCCATAGACGCCTGAGATAGGCACAGGCTCCCCGTGACCCGAGAGAAGATCGGATGAATGATGAATGATGGACACTGACTTCCTCTAAAATCTCAGAAAATGCAGTAGTCTCAATCTTTCAATATTCATCTTTTTTATTCCCAGAAAATAATCTTAAAACTCTGGATCGTTATCTCGCTGCTATTCAGGCAGTGCTGGAAGAGGACTTTCTTTACATGTGGTATTCCAAGTTAGTCTATCCATTCATTAGCTCAATGCATCTATGTCCCACTGATTCACTGTGTGTGATGACACAATCTAATATTCTGACTCATAGTGACCTCTAAACCTGTCCCACAATGCCCCTCCTTCCCTTCACTACTTTAACCCTTGCAGCCAGTCACACATTTAAAGCAGACATATGGCCATGCTGTCCTCCGCCAAATGCTCACAGAGGTTTAGGCTCTGCTCCAGAAGAACTGCCCAGTCATTCCGGCCAACTGACCACAACCAGAGCTCTTTAAATCACAATGATTGGACTGGTGAACAGACGGACAGGTCAGCAGAAGAAGCGCACAGTGTGCACTAGCCTGTTTACTCTGATTCAGTCACAACAGAAGTTTATGTAGGGATACAGGGATAGCCTTCTATAAACAGTGAGGAAGATTTCCAGTTTTTCAAAGTTTTTAGAAGGGATATAAAGCCTGGGTGGTGATGTTAAATGTAGCTCATATAGATTCTGTTACGACATATTATAGGTGTGGGATTAGACATGTGCGTGCATATTGAATAGCTTTATTGCATTATATACAACGCACCCATATGGCACTCTATGTTCATATTTTTAAGTATAGAAGAACCAGTATGTAGTGTTGTGTCTTTAAGGTTGGGTTACTGTCCAATTGCCATGAGTTCTTTACCTCACTTTAGGGGTTTCCTACAGGTTTGTACACTGGGTAAATATGCTGAAAGTCAAATGAATGAATGGTTCGAATTTCAGTGTACACGGAGAGCCTGAATAGGAACAAGGACAATTAAAAGCATGTATTGACTGTATATTGTGTGTCCTTACATACAATAGCAAGTGTTAAGCACAAGAATAAAGAGAACTGCTGAGTGGATGATCACAGGCATCAGAACACCAGTAATTATTGTGGACCATTTACAATGCAAGTTGCATAAGTAAAGCACCATGCCTCATAAGAACACTAATCACCCAGTTCTTCATTCTCTTGTCTGGCAGAAGCTACGCAGCTATTAGCACCCAGGACCATAAGATTTAGAGACAGTTTGTATCTACAGACCATCAGGCTGCTCAATAAACTCTAAACTGCACCTACATCCTATTTAACTACCTTCAACAATGCATTGCATGCTTGATGTTAAAACTGTTCAACTCATTTGTGCTTGTCAGATAGTGAGCTCTGACATGACACTCTTCTCACAGTCTTCATGACACTCCCATATTTCTTGATTAAAAATATATATATATCTTTGGTGTCAGGATGCCTAAATCTGAATTAAACTACATTACGTCGTTAGCTCCTGCACATTACATGACTAAAGATCATAGCTTCATAAGCTTTTCTTGTAGACAACTCTTTCCATTTTTTGTCAGAGAACAGGGGTGAGTGATGGACCCAAATGCATGATGCAAACAGAGTTTGAAATAATAATACTAGACTTTCAGAAACAAGGCAAACAAGAGCCAAAGGGTAAGGCAAAACTTAGTCCAATATAAGGCAACAGACAAATAGAGAAATGTAGGTAGAGACAACACCAAAAACAGTTCAAATACCAGCAAACATGAAAGCAAAGGGCAGGCAGAGACATCAGCAAAAAACCAAAACAAAGTCCAAACAATAAATCCAGGGCAGGACAGGGATCCAGAACAGGGCACGGGTGCCCCGGCGGAATTCTGCAGCAGAGCGGCATCCCCAGCAGAACTCTGGAGCCAGGCGGTGTCCCCGGCAGAACTCTGGAGTCGTGCACCTCCCTCTGCAAGGGGGAACCTCGCCTGGGAGGTATCTGTACCCTGAAGCACCTCAGTGGGTCAGTTAAATCCCTCCATGGTGCTACAGAAATGCCAGAGGATCAAGAGTTATTGGCTGTAGCGCTCCTACTAGAGATGACGGCCTTCAGATCCCTCAACCCTTGACGCTTAGACCGGGAATATCTCCTGGACACCGGAGCAGGAGGGGAACCTGTAGCAAGGAAGGAAATGCCGGAATGCTGCCTTAAAAAGCAAAAAGGCTCTGTCCTTGTCAGTAATGTCTGACAGGGTAAGCCATAAGTGCCTCTTTGCGGCCACAAGGGTCTCCATGGACCCTCTCAGACCTTCCTGACAGGGTAAGCCACAAGTGCCTCCATGAACCAACTAACCAACTTGACCTTTTTCTTTCGTGGCTCTGCGTCCGAGATATGACTTTTAAACCAATAAAGGCACCTTCCTCATCAAGCTCTTAAACTAGGTTGCCCAGGTATGCCTGTGCAGGGAACCAGCTGCCTGACCTACCGCCGAATAAGTCTTGCCCACTAGAACTGAGGTTGCGCTGAGAGGTTTTGTCGGCAGTGTCGGGTCAGATAACCGGCTAGTCTCTTCCACCCAGGGAATGGTCTTACAGCTGCTTTCCTTCAGTCCTACAACATTGGAATACGAAGCACTATGAGGGTCCGAGACGCCCTTAACACATCGGCTGAGGAGATATAAACGGGGATTCACTGAGGGCGACGCTAGCGCCTTACACTTCATCAGGGAGAAAAAGGTTAAGGAAATCCACCTCTGCATGGTGGATTCTGGAAATGTGCTATATCTGGCAGAAGAGGAAGGAGAGAGTGACAAACCTGTCACTTGCAACCCGCCAAGAAGAGAGAGAGCGCTTTTATTAAAAAAAAAGCTCCAAGGAAGAAGAGCACATGTCCATTGAGAGCCTCTCAAACTAGCAATGCGAAACATATTACACGTATCCCCTCCTGTGATAAAGCCGGGGCAAGGGGGAAGTCATGACTTTAAGGAGTGCATAGACATTCTACAGAACTTCACACACACACACACACACACACACATAGCGCTTACTGAACAAGCAGAAGCTAGTGCCGCTTGTTCTCTTATACTTCCAAGTGGTGACATCACCCACCTGCGACGTCACACCAGTCCATTGGATGGGATTTCACATGTAATTCAGAGCATGGCCACGCAGAGATATTCCCATAGTGTCACCAACACAGCTTCTTGAAGGGCACACACACACAACACACACACACGAACACAAACAAAAACACACACACACACACACACACACGCGCACACACACAATGTAGCGGTTCTTGATTTTCCCTCCCCCGTATAAGCCCGGCTACACAATCCCCGCCCGGGCTCGTAAATGTGTCGCGGAACGGACGCTTTGTTGACCTTCTCAGACATTTTAATGATGCTTCAACAGGTTTCTGTTAGGCTGTCCTTTCAGCACTATCTCTATTTTCCATGATTGCATGATGCACCATGGGTTTATGTAATCTGTGTTTTTTTCCCCCCAAACAAGACGGGTCCTTAATATGGGGTCCTTAATTTTTGAAACTGAATTTAGTTTAGAAAGAGAATATGCAAATTTCTACTTGTTAGCGGAATAACACACAGCCTAAAATATTTGCCCTCTTTGAAGACAAGCATGAATCTCAAGGGCTCCAGAGTTTTTTGTGGAAATAAACTTCAATTGTACAATCCATATATTCAGTCATTATCAGTTTTTATTTCATTTTGAGTATCCTTGTGGCCTTTGAATTTGACCTAAAAATCATTAGAAAAGAAATAAATGCAATGAAAAATATTTTCAGCATATTTTCATGTTCCTTGCAGAACTATATATAATCGGTTTTTTTGAGTTTGAATCTGCTTTGCCTAAAATCAACAAATATACATTGTTTTTTTACTCACTGGATGTTTCTTTGAAGGATTCTGGTGTCAACAGATTTCTAAACTAATTGCAAACTTCCTCATGTCCCATTATTAGGGTTCTAGAGGAAAATAAATTTATTAATTCATTCATCTTCTATCGCTTTATACGATCTTCCCTCGGGTCACGGGGAGCCTGTGCCTATCTCAGGCGTCTATGGGCATTAAGGCAGGATATATGGAATATATGGAATGCCAACCCATTGCAGGGCGCACACACACACACACACATTAGGGACAATTTTCCAAGGTGCCAAATCAACCTACCGTGCATGTTTTTGGACCGGGGGAAACCGGAAAACCTGAAGAAAAAAACCCTGAGACACGGGGAGAACATGCAACCTCAACACACACGTGGCGGAGACGGGAATCGAACCCGGACCCTGGAGTTGTGAGGCGAACGTGCTAACCACTAAGCCACCGTGCCCCTCAAGGGAAATACAAAGAAAGAGAAACCATATTAAAGGATGTTATTTTCCTATTCATACAGCTGCATTAGAATAATATAAAGATTCTCTGGTATCAGTGCTGACTTAGAAAAATGTATGTTATTGCAGTTAGCATCTGTCTGCTATTAGACAATATTTTTTGAAAGATTTCTTTTTGAACCAAGGACAACTAAGACAAATTGCATGAAATGGACGCTGGGGCTAATTTTCCTAATTTTCTCAAGGAGTCATTTGTGTCAAATAAGCATACTTTGCGAACATTCCCTTCATTCACTACTAATTGGAGTTAAGTTAATCAAGGACACTTCTTTGACACATCCATAACATGTCATCTGTTGATCACTTTTTCAATCACAGGAATTTCAAAATGTTCCTCCTGGGACCTTAAAAAGAGCAAGGCAGGGTATATTCAGAGGGCAGGTTACATGGGAATAGAGACAATGTGCCCCACTTCTATAAGTATTTCTGCTGAGTATAGGGTGCACGGCTAAACAGCATGCAGCTTTTTCTTCCTGTTATTTTCAGATGCACAAAATAAAGGTCACTGATTATCAGATTGTGAAAAGGGCTATAGCATGACTTAATGTGGCCTATAGGAAACAACGTGTGATAAATAATATTTACTGACTGGATTTCTGTGTGTTTATGTCACATTAAAAATGACATCCGCTCAGACTCTCTGGCGAAAAGTTTCATATTTTCAAAACGATCCATTCGATTCAATCTCATTTGACGCAAACATGACATTTCTAGCATGATATGCTAATTACCAGGCTGACCCGAGTATATCATTTGCTGTTATATTCCACCTGACCTTTTCTATTCATAATTGAGTGTGTAGTATAAGTGGCAGATGTTTTTCATCCTTACACCGACAAGTAGTCTAACACATGAGAGCTCTTCACCTGCTTCAAACTCAAGATCCAGTAGGCACCTGGGGATAACACCATTCAATTTCTCTTTAATCTCTGCCCTAATAATATATGTATGATATAAACCAACTATTGCTCAAATAAACTATTATATACCTCAGCATAAAAATATCTTCATTCATTCATTCATTCATCTTCTACCGCTTTATCCGATCTTCCCTCGGGTCACGGGGAGTCTGTGCCTATCTCAGGCGTCTATGGGCATTAAGGCAGGATACACCCTGGATGGAATGCCAACCCATCGCAGGGCACACACACACACTCACACACACACATTCACACACTAGAGACAATTTTCCAAGGTGCCCATAAACCTATCGTGCACGTTTTTGGACCGGGGGGAAAACCGGAGAACCCGGAGAAAAACCCCCTGAGACACGGGGAGAACATGCAAACTCCACACACACATGACCGAAACGGGAATCGAAAACCCCAACCCTGGAGGTGTGAGGCGAACGTGCTAACCACTAAGCCACCGTGCTCCTTATAAATATGTTACATATGTTTAATAGAACATATTCATATATGTAAAAAGAACAAGAACTGAAAGCAGGAAATTGGAGGGAAATTAATAAGTATAGGATGACTGTGTGTAAAAAAAACAGTATTTATTCAGTATAATACTTCAATATATGACAAGTGATTAAAGAAGGCATGACAGCACTGCCGGTATGTTAAGGGTGTGCAAAAAGTCTGTCACACCAAAGAAGGGCCATAGCTCAGTACAGCGCAAGTAGTGATTCAGAGGAACGACACTCAGGAGGGCTGTATCTTCGTGCTAAATCAACCTCAACTGTGCTTACCCATTTTTTACACACACACTCACACACACACACACAAATGGTAGGGTCTTGCGTCTGCATCAGAGAAAATATTACTTATGTATGGAATAATATACTTGTATGTATGGAGATGAACATATGGCTGTTATTAAATACAAAATGCATGTATTTAAATGTGGAGCATATGTGGAGTTTGTTTGTGGAGGTTCTCTTTGAATTAATTGAGTTTGGTGAAACCTATTAAGAGCTTCTTTAGTAGACGAGTAAATATAGGCACAGCAACTTGGTGAAGCTTGCACATGGCTTTCTGATCCAAGGTCCAACAGCTTAACCACAGAGCTACAAGTGCTGAAACGTTTTACACAAATGACTGCTGCTAAATCGCCAATGTTTACAGGTATGGTATATATTATTACATTTATTATTTGCAGTTTATTTGCACCAAGACATTCACGCTATTGGTTGGAGCTACACGCTCACTGTGTTTATTCTCATACAGTATGTTGTCTTGTTCACATTACATGTTGTGTTCACTAAATGTTATTGGCACTTAGTTTTGTTTCACCTTGATAGTAAAATGACAATAAAATACATTTGACTTTACTTGATAGTCCCATCTTTTTACTGCTCGTACATGGATCAGCATGTAGCAAAGCTGACTGTGGATGTGAAGTGATTGGACCAGGTGTTGATAAAGCTGCATGCAGCTCCTGGCGCAATATTTGGCTGTAATATTGCAATCATTGAATTAGCATCCTCAAAACGAACTACTGTGATTTTTAATGCTCTAATAATCTTTATATTCGGCGATCCTCTTACCACATTCACTGAGCATGCTTATAAACATGTCAAGCTCAAGTTTACTGTCGGTACATGGTATGTAATCTTCACTCACAGGGAACAACAGCGAGGCTTCCCCAGTGACTGGATATCATTTAGACAGATAAACTGCATGGAGTAGGTTGCTTGGTATCATAGAAGTAGTAATCTGTTGTGTAAGATCCGTTTCAAACTGACTATTCTAGTCTACATTAAGCTTAATACAAGTCAAGAGTGGAAAGAAAAAGATTAAACAAAAACTATCTTAAAGACAAATAACATGGCAAGCTAGCCGATTTGCTATAAAATACACAATAGCAAGGCAAAGAGACCACATGACCTGCCATAAGGTGGTTGTGGCTAAGCACAAGGCCAAGCTAAAGAAAGACAAAGCACACAAGAAATAACATGCTATACAATGTAAGACAATATCAAGGCATCCCGAGAGACCATGGAAAAGTGCAAAGCTTCACAATAAAAAGGGCTAATATACAATCCCGAAAATGATCTGTGAACTGAGCACGGAGGTGAAGGTGGAGAACCAAGTGGAGGTGTAACAGAGAGGATTATTCTGCCGGAAACAAGGCCGTGGCATTAACTAAACAGTGAATAAGGTGCTAGGCTTTATAGTTTTGTGTTCCTATTAAATGAAATAAAACATTATAGAGTATATGTTCTGTATATTCTGATATTCATAGCTGTCATTTCTTTTTTTTGTTTAGGGATGATGCTTTGAGACCCAATCATAACACAATGATGCCCAATTGGATTTTATTTACAGGGTTCACATTTATTTTACTGCCAGGAACTATCAGCTGGCAGATAAAACTGACGTTATATACAGTATTCAATCGTATTTCCTGCACCTTTCATGATAACAGAAGAAATATACATTATATTACATCTAAAATCACTTTTACAGAAGACAATGTGTTTTACCTCTTTTTTTTGTCTGAAGGACAAGGAGGAGGAGGAGAAGTGATTATGAGACTAGACCCTTAGCTGAGAGTCCAGCCAGACAGCAGGGAGACAAAAGGTGCAGCTCAGTTACTTACTTGAACAAGTCACAGAGACCAAGCATGACAGTAGCTGTCATGTTTGTGGCAGTACTCCAGTGATCCATTCCAGGGAAGCATCATGGGTGAAATGTCACAGCGTATTCTTTTACTGCTCTCCCTCCAACACCTCCCACTGATGTCCCAGTAGGAGGCGTGTTGTCTTGGTAGGGAAGCAGAGACAGCAAAGGAAATGCCCAGGAGAAAAATCTATGACATTAACACAGAATCATGTCAGCACAGATATACAATATATCAAGTTGTCCTGACTAATATACTTTAAATATAGATTTGTGGCGTCCCATCTTATGTACTATATTACTACATTTGCTAATACTTTTTCAGTCATTTTCAGATGTAAAATGTATAGGCACAGCACTATCCTCTACAAATATTTATTACATATTGAACTATTTGAAAGATATCACCAATGTTTTAGACAATGCAACCGTTAAGCTTGCAAATCACACTTCAGTCTACCATATCATCAGCCAATCGTTTTTATTTTTTTCAGCAGTCCATATAAAGGTAATGGTGCTTTATATATGTCACATGTACAGTACAGCATATCCCAGCAATGTTATGAACCTGGGATCAGAGCGCAGGGTCAGCCATGACACTGTGAAAGAGGGGCTTGGACCCCTGACCTTCCACTCAGTAACCCAGAGAGTTTACCTGAGTTCAATCAAGGTCTTTCAGCTTACTTAAGTTTAAAAAGATACTAGTGTGGGAGGTGGTAGCCCAGTGGTTAAGGTGTTGGACTCTGGACCGGAAGATCATGGGTTCAAACCCCACAACCACAAAGATGCCACTAGGGGCCCTTGAGCAAGGCCCTTAACCCTCAATTGCGTTGTAAGTCGCTCTGGATAAGGGCGTCTGCTAAAATGTAAATGTAAATGTAGTGCAGATGGAAAATGGTGTGGTGGATGCTAAATTGTAAATGAGTGAGATGGAGGTGTGGTGGATGCGATAGGGATGCCTTTTGGATGATGAAACAGGCCCGTAGTCTCATTATTCCATTTATTTGAGCGGTGTAAAATTCCACTCCCAGGACAATCTATCCAAAGGCATACAAAAATGGCCTGCTTTGGAAACTATTTTGTCAAATGTTTGTTCATCAATCAAAATAAATAAGACGAATACAAACAGGATTAAGAAGAACCATCTTCCATGGCTGTTTTTTTCAAATGGGCAAACCCACTAGCAATGACTTAATCGGATTTCGTGGCATATAGTACATCTAATAAATTTAGCTCTAATTGTCTTTGTTTCTGTATGCAGTGTAAATGAAGCGTGTGTGAGCGACGAGGGAGGTGTTAAGAGAACACAGAGTAGTGTGAAAACAAGTGTTGAGCTCCTCTCTTTATGCGTGACATAACATCTCTCACTGCACCTAATGGGGAAACTCCAGATCTCAGCTAGCACCTTGCATTTACATCTTGTACTAAATTAGAATGGCCTTGTATTAAATCCAGTTCTCACTAAAAACTGCTAAAAAGAAATAAAGTTGAAATTCTAGTTCTATGTGATATACAGTACTGTATACTAATGCTTCCAGTCATATGTTCTACCCCATCTTCCCCAAACTGTTACCACAAAATTGGTGACACATGTATAGGGTGTCTTTGGATGCAGTAGCCTTCACGTGAAGTAGAAGAGCCGAAATTATTCCAGAATGACAAGAACAAACCAGCTCCATGAAAATAAAAGGTTTATATCTTGAGTGGGTTGCTCTAGACTGCTGACCTGAATCCAGACCTGAATCCTGAATCCTATGAAACACCTTTGGGATGAACTGGAATGCTGAATGTCACTGTGGCTAAATGATTATCTGGTGAAACAGGGGGCACGGTGGCTTAGTGGTTAGCACGTTCGCCTCACACCTCCAGGTTTAGGGGTTCAATTCCAGCCGCCGTCATGTGTGTGTATGGAATTTGCACCCGGTCCAAAAAGGTTGATAGGTAGGTTGATTGGCACCTTGGAAAATTGTATCTATTGTGTGAATGTGAGTGAATGTGTGTGAATCTCTCAATCACAAAACCTGCAATGGGTTGGCATTCCATACAGGGTGTGTCCTGCCTTGATGCCTGAGAGAGAAGTCGGATAAAGCGGTAGAAGATGTAGTGAAACATCTTTACAGAGTGGAGGTGACTAAATCTGAAATGGGATGTAAAAAGAAACAAGTGTCATGTGTGCACATGTGTGTCATGTGTGCACAAACATTTGTTGTTGTAGTCCATCTATGGTACAGAGGAATTAGCTTGTTGCTACTCTGCATAGAAATTATATTGGCAAAATGATATTTGGTGACCATATTTATCTGATCATACTGTATCAGATAACAAAGATTATTGTGACTTAGCAATATTTTCTCTGAATGTATATAATAAGAACTAAACTCTATGTCTTTGCCTCGGAGTAACAATACTGAAATAGTTTGAATCTCATATGCTCCATGGAGTGTATGCATAGTTTCTGACTAGATGTATGAATATATTTCATTTATTTGTTAACTTGGAGGATGTCAAGCGCCGATAATTAAGAACAGGTTAGAACTTTACATGTGTAAATGGCATTAAAGTGCTGCATATATGAGAGCTTGTGTGAAGAGAGAGAGAGAGAGAGAGAGAGAGAAAGATGGGATTCGTAAAAAGGTCACAAGCATAGCTGTTGTGTGATCGTGTTTGTCCTTTTGCTAGAGCTGATGTGACATTTGCAGCACGATGGGATGAACACTGAACAATATCCTTACGTTAATAAAATCGTTTTCTCATTAACTGCATCTTGGTGAAGGTTGACGAGGATCTGGAGCCCATCATGGGAACACTGGGTGCAAGGCAACAATACACTATGGATAAGACACCAGTCTATCGGAGGCACCACACACACACACATATACACACACACATACAAACTTATATAATCAGATCCAAAGGCAATTTAGAGTAGCCAGTACAGCATGAAACAATGTCTATGTTCTGCTTTGCAGGCATAGTTTGGCCTGTCTCCTCAGATAAAAGAGTCGCTGCAAATCAATACAACGCTTTTCCGTATTGCATGATGAAAGCTTTCTGGCATGCTGTGTGAGATTCCTTCCATGATGAGTCCAACACTTCATCCACATGGTATGAATTATTTGTGATATGATAATTATGTAAATGCAAAAACTCACCTCTCTATCTGTCTCTCTCTCTCTCTCTCAATCACAAAACTTGTGAAACACTGAACAATAGAATAAAGCATCTAATAATCTGCCTATATACAACCATGCTGTTATGTACCACCTAAAATGGACACAACCTCAAAAACAGGTTGCAAGGCGCAAACAATGTCTACAGTGATATTTAGACAAGGTTACTGCTTGTCTATTACTGTATACTGTTATGTTCTTTCTCTCTACACATAGGTTTCTTCTGGGTTCTTCGGTTTCCTTCCATTTTTCCTTTTCTCCCAGATGCTAGTAAGTGCACGGGCTACTCCAAATGACAATAAATGGATTAGGGCTTTAACGATTCCTCGTGTAATCCGATTACAAAAATTCTTCGTGGCAAATTGATGTGAGCACGGAGCGCTGTGTTTCTCTCCGACCGTTATTACTGATGCATCACTCACTATACTTGGAGTGCAGTGGACAGGTAGCAGAGGAGGCGCAGAATGAAAAGGTGGAGGAACGTTTTGGATCACTAAAATCTAAAGAACTAAAACATTGTAGTGTGGATAATGTTTATAAAGACATTTTAAATTGATTTAAAAAAAAATTATCCAAAGAATAAAAGACTCACAGATCAGATCATTTTTTGCATGGTGTAGCTCAGAGGTCTAAGGCGCTGGGCTGCTGATCAGAAGATCCGGGTTCAAACCCCGGTATGGCCAAGCTGCCGCCCTTGGGTCCTTTAGCAAGACCCTTCACCCTCTATGCTCTATGGGCGCTGTATCATGGCTGAACCCCAGCTACCAAATAACAAGCTGGGATATGCGAAGAAAGAATTTCACTGTGCTGTAATGTATATGTGACAAATAACGGCTATTTTTTTCAGATATTCAAAGAACAGGGAAGAGATAAATAATTTGCTTTCCGTTTATAAGAGAAAAAGTTAGAGTAACGAAATACTCGCATAAATAAGTTATGAATAATGTTCGATGCATTTTTAAAGTTCTTTTGCTCCTTGGCAAACAAATGATCACATGATCACGTGACCGCTCTGTGTAGTTTTAAAATAACTTTAAGCATCAGCAAGAAAAAAAGCTATTCTGGAATGATTTTTTTAAAAAATAATCTGCATGTTACACCTCTATTATTTAAATACAGTGCGTTCAAAAAGTCCCTCCACAGTGGCTTGTAGAGCAGGTAATGGAGAATGTTTTTTTAAACTGGTAATAAATACAAGGATTTAGTTTGTTGAAATGTCCAAGGAGCTTTTCTGGAGACTATACTGTTTAAGATTTAATAAAAAAACACAAGTGAGAACAATTTTGATGCTGCGGAGGAGCCTTTTGAACACACTGCATTTGTATTTTGATGCACTATGGCAATTAAATACACAAAAAGCGTTTAGTTTTCACCGGTAAACTTGTATTAAATTTCATCATTAAAATGCAGATTTTTCTAAAAAGAAAAACATTGTTCATTTTAAGAGACATTATAAAATAATAATAACTTATTTAGTATTGCTCTTTAATAAAGAAAATACTGTTTCTTATCCGATGACTCAATGAGTCTATGGAATAATGATTAGAATAATCGATTACTAAAATATTCCATAGCAACAGCCTTAAAATGGATCAATTTGAATGTGCATGCTGCCCCAAAATGAAATAGTATCCCATCCAGGGTTTGTTCTTTCCTCTCAGAGCAATATTTACTGTGACTGCAACCTTGACAAGACAAAATCTTCATTTATATAAATGTATAAATACAAATGAATGAATTTACATAATCTGCTGATGTATTATTTAGACATTGTTGACATGGTGTGTGTTGACAGTTTAGAAAAACGTGTTCTCATTAAACAGCATAATGCAGGATTTTAATCTCAGTTTTGCTGTTGGAAATGTGTTCATGAAAAACGGTTCTAGAATCCATTTAAATTCCCTTCATTCCTTTGAACAAAAGAATTAGTAATGAGTTTAACTCACAGATCAGTGAAGCTTGAAAAGCAACATGATGATCAGTAGAGAACAAACAGAATGGCTGGTGGAGTACAGGGATCAGTAGTCACACTTCAGTGTGCATCTTTGCTTTCGGGACTGTGGTGAAACAATTTATCATTCTTTTAATGAGGCAAATTCAAGGCATAATAAGGGTGCTGAAGGTAGTTACGGAGAAGCACCGTGAGCTTTGAATGTATGCACAACATATGTTCATTAGCGTTACTGAATATTTACCAACATCTCTTTTGCTGATGCTGTTTTATTTCACTTGGCACAGATGATTTAGGCGAGTTAGGTTATGTGTAAATTCTCTCTCTCTCTCTCTCTCTCTCTCTCTCTCTCTCTCTCTCTCTCTCTCTCTGTCACAGTGCAATGACCACACACACCAGCTGCTCATGTCCTCGCTTTCCCTCCAGAATACTAATCACCTGTGTACCTGGTACTTAAGCTTAATCTCTATTTATATAATATTTTGTCTTAGTCTCATTTACTTTCTAGCAAGTTTATCGCAGGATACAGCTCTCTGATTATGACCAATTTTGAGAAGGATCTGTTCCAAATATTAATATATATATATATTACATTTTCTTTTCAGAGTTAATGCATTGGCTTGGTGCATTTTATGCCTGCCTTGATGTTCACTTGTTAATCTATTAGTGTTAGTGTAGATGAATTTACACTAACACTCATTTTGGGAAGATAAACGAGGCTCTCTGTAATTGGAGGGAGACACTTGGTCTTTGATTCTATTTTGGATTATACATGCATTTTAAATCTTTAGTTTAAATGTGGACAAATGTGGACATTCCATCACTGGAATTGTACACAATAAAAGGAAAGGTAATTTTTTTTTAGTAGTTACACTGCCACGGCCCGGGTTCGATTCCCGTCTCTGGGTTTCCCCCGGTCCAAAAACATGCACGGTAGTTTGTCCCTAGTGTATGAATGTGTGTGTGTGTGTGCCCTGCGATGGGTTGGCATTTCATCCAGGGTGTATCCTGCCTTAATGCCCATAGATGCCTGAGATAGGCACAGACTCCCTGTGACACGAGGGAAGATCAGATATAGCAGTAGAAGATGAATGAATGAATGAATTTTTTGAAAACACCATATACACACACACACACACACACATATATATATATATACCAGTCCCTGACAAAAGTCTTGTCGCTTGTGTACAAATTGACGTGAAGTGCCGCTGAAATATATTTCTAATCAAGATTTTTTTACAAGAAATGGCTCATTTTAATCCCAACAGCTTTTGTAATAATGTTTCAGTGCAAAACGAAACTGTCAAAAAGTATTCTAATATTCACAGCTTGGTAAAGCCCATTGAGTCCATTTTTGCAAAGACATAAGTGTTGTCGCCTTGTCATATAAGCTTCACCTGTGACTAATAATGGATCAATGAGGTCTCAGGTGTGTATAAAAAGAACCCCAGTACACTAGACCTTCACCTCAACTGCAACTAGACCTCTGCAAACATGCCTAAGATTCACCCTGAGACTAAAGTGTTGATTATCAAGAGGCTGAAGACCAGATCCACTGCTGATGTGGCAGACACCTTCAATGTGTCTCAGCGTCAAGTACAGAGGATAAAAAAAAGATTTGAAGAGACTGGAGACGTTTTTGACAAGCCCAGGTCAGGCAGACCCCGCAAGACAACTGATCGAGAGGACCGAGAGGACCGTTTGTCGGCTCGAAAATCCAAGGCCAGCCCATTTTCCACTGCAGCAGAGCTCCACGAGACCTGGTCACCTGAAGTCCCCGTGTCAACCAGAACAGTTTGTCGGATTCTATCTCGAAATGGCCTCCATGGTCGAATCAGTGCCCAGAAGCCAGCACTAAACAAAAGACGATTGAAAAACCGTGTGGCATTTGCCAAGGCCCACAGCCTGCTAAAAGGATGGACGCTGGAAAAGTGGCAGAAGGTGGATTTTTCAGATGAATCTTCTGTTGAATTACACCACAGTCGCCGCAAATATTGCAGGAGACCTACTGGAGCCCGCATGGATCCGAGATTCACCCAGAAAACATTGATCCCAGAAAACATGGAGCAGTGGCGGAAAAATCATGTTTGGTAGAAAACAGGAACCTTGAATCCAGTTCAGAAAACAGTGGTTTGGTGGCGGAAAAATCATGGTCTGGGGTTACATCCAGTATGGGGGTGTACGAGAGATCTGCAGGGTGGAAGGCAACATCAATAGTCTAAAATACCAAGAAATCTTAGCTACCTCTTATATTCCCAACCATAAAAGAGGCCAAATTCTGCAGCAGGATGGTGCTCCATCGCATACTTCCATCTCCACATCAAAGTTCCTCAGGGCGAAGAAGATCAAGATGCTCCAGGATTGGCCAGCCCAGTCACCAGACTTGAACATCATTGAGCATATGTGGGGTAGGATGAAAGAGGAAGCATGGAAGACTAAACCAAAAAATATTGATGAACTCTGGGAGGCTTGCAAGACTGCTTTCTTTGCTATTCCTGATGACTTCATCAATAAGTTGTATGAATCCTTGCCAAACCGCATGGATGCAGTCCTTCAAGCTCATGGAAGTCATACAAGATATTAAATTTGGATCTCACAGCACCACTACTTAATTTGCTGACATATTTTTGTATTTGCAGTAAATTTGTTCAATTTCTGTATAGGCGACAAAACTTTTGTCTTGCCAAAATTTGACCTTTCTGTTTTGATTAAATGATAAATCTTTTTTCAGTGAAACTAATTTATTTCAGTGCATTAAACATCATTTGGGAGGGTTTTAGCTGTTCATACGAGCTATTTCTAACACCAATTGATTAATTAAAAGTCAATAATAGCAAGGTTAATAGCAGGTGTTTCTACAAAATAGATAAGCGACAAGACTTTTGTCAGGGACTGTATATATATATATATATATATATATATATATATATATATATATATATATATATATATATATATATATAATATAATATATATATATATATAGATATATATATATATATATATATATATATATATCTAAATATTCTCTCTCACACTAACACTGACATGCACATATGTGCGCACAACAAGTAAGTGTTTATGAGCTTTGCATCAGTGCACAGTTTGATTGGCTGTTATAACACATTTATAATTGAAAAGACTTTATAATTGTGCATGCTTCATGTCTAGGCCCATAGGAATATTCGATTGGACAAGTAATATAAAGCACTATCTCCGTTCACAAGTCATTAGTGCATGGGTCACTACGCCTTCTGTCTAACCACTCCAATTACAAATGAAAACTTAATAACAGCAATACATCAAGATGAATACCAGCACAAGCCACTGACCACATGAGCATCATAAAATTGCAGGAAGAATAATGTTTCATGCTGCATGCGTGCATATAAATGTCTATCATCATTCTCTGTAACCATTCATCATTTTCTGCTTTACATAAATATGGGGTCTGTGTTAGGTGGGGCTCTTTACCATGCCAAGACTTGACTTATAGTAGACATTTTAGGGTTTTGTGCTAGATCTCATATTTGTAATCAGATATAAGCAGATTGTATTCTATTTTGTGAGAAGCAATGTGTGAAAGAAATATGGTTCGTTCTGTATTAAAAACCTATATTTCTAGATGTGGATTGGATCCAATTCACTTGCACAGGTTCATGGTTATTTGCTTGAATCCTATAAAATCCTCAGTCACTTTCTTTGGAGTTGCATCTATCTCCTCTAGATTTAGAAAGCTCAATTCCAACTTGCCCGAAAGGTTTGGCTCATCAATGCGAAGCAATTAGGATTGAGAAATTCTTCATTATTTGTGTTGTGCTAGTTGATCCTATCAAGATCACGGTTTAATTGGTTTTAATTGCATTCCTTATTAGGCATTAGAATGATATATGGATGTACAGGTTTTCCCGGTTTCGCAGAACTATCATCAGCAATGTGCATTGCATTTTTCTGACAGTATCAGGGCTGCGATCGGGCCTGAATTTCCTAAAGGCATTGCCAGCTGTATAAAAAAAAACTGTAACTACTAAAAAATCACTGTGAATGATAAAACCTGAATCTGAAATGGACATGGTATTTATAGAGACAATAGATTCATACAGCAGATAATCATTTGCATTTATAAGCATTCGATGTGTTTATAGTGGGAATAATGTTCATAGGTTTATTTGTATTTCTTAAAATATCAGTAGAGCTGTAGCCATTGTCATTGGTTCTGTACTGATAGCATTTTTATAAACAAATAGCTTTATTTTATTATCTAAATTGTTTGGATTGCTTTATTTTATTCCTTTCCCTGTTCAGGTATGTTTGTGCGGCATCAGGAAGCTTGTATTGTGCTGTTTGTAATGTTGGGATATGTGTATATAACACAGAAGGAACATGGGAATTGTGTTTTCCGTGTCAATGTGACAAGCTTCAGTATGACAAGCATGTTAAATCAAGTGTAAAACCGTCTCATGGCAGTAGAACTTAAAGTACATTTTGCACGAGTAGAAAAGCAATGATTTTTTTTAGGCAGCCTTGGTGTATAGAAAGAGCATGTCAAAAGAGGAGAGAAAAGAATGAGCGTCTCGTTCTTACGAGAACTCCCTGAAGTCCCACTGCGTTTCATACGAGAGGAAAAGTTAGTTTTGTGAGCTATCTGATGTTGGGTATAATCTCTTTTCCACTTAGAAACCTTTTTGTTTGCGGGCGCTTCTTTCATTAATCCAAAGTTCCGACGCAGAAAATTGAAGGTCATCTCTATTTAGATTAGAAAATTGTGAGACTCAATGGGTCTGATTTTCATAACCAAACTTTGGTCAATGTAAAACAAAAGGACTGTCGGATTTGGACTCGCTTTATAAAAATTCTTTGTTTTATAGAATTAACACCACTCCATATTATTGCTGTGTCTGCAACAATCAAACCATTAAAACGTCTTGTGTAGAACAATACAGATAAATACTTTGTGGAGATGAATAATTGTGTAGAAGGAACATAGAGATTACATATAGAGTATAATTAGTATAAGTATAATTCACACACTCGGGAGCTGGGTGGCTTAGTGGTTAGCAGGTTCGCCTCACACCGCCAGGGTCCGGGTTCGATTCCCGTCTTGGCCATGTGTGTGTGGAGTTTGCATGTTCTCCCCGTTCCTCAGGGGTTTTTTCTCCGGATTCTCCGGTTTCCTCCCGGTCCAAAAACATGCACAGTAGGTTGATTGGTACCTTGGAAAATTGTCCCTAGTGTATGAATGTGTGTGTGTGTGTGTGCCCTGTGATGGGTTGGCATTTCATCCAGGGTGTATCCTACCTTAATGCCCATAGACGCCTGAGATAGGCACAGGCTCCCCGTGACCCGAGGGAAGATTGGATATAGCGGTAGAAGATGAATGAATGAATGAATTCACACACTTGTTAAATTTCTTCACAAACACTAAGAAATATATCAGACTGGAGCCTAACAATGTCATTATTGCCACTGATGTAATGTTTAGATATTTGTTTTAGGTAATGAATGCACATTTGTAGACAGACCTAATTAGATAATTGTCCTCGGACTGCCTTAAACCCAAGTCTGCAGCTCTGTTGTATAGTGAACCTGCAGACTTTGAGCATGTAATAATCAAAGCATTCTGCCGCACGTAATAAACTGTTCCTGTGGGATGCTGATGTGTAAAATAGCAGAGCACGTTACCCGGTCGTACAAACAAGATCTGTCTTGATAAAGTAACACTGAACAGAAAATAAACGTTGTTCCTGTGACACTAAGTGCGTAGTGAACGAACAGTTTGTTCGCTAACTTTTCTTATTTTGTTTATCTCAAGGGAGCCAGAATTCCAAAGTGTGAAGTCCTCTTGATTTCATGCTCAGCCTTTCTAAAGTCTCACAAGAGCACTTGTCTGGAAAGAGAGCGTTTCATAAGTGAAGCAGAATAGCTATGACATTAGAGTGGTCTCAGGACAACATTACAAGTTTTGTTGTTGTATGTAGAGAATAGTACACATGCATGCAAATGTCAGAATTATATAAATGGCATACAGTATTTTGTTAATATTGTTGTTTTCTATGCTAAAAGTAGTAAACACAACCACTTTGTTCACCTCTTTTAAATAACACTTTCTGTAGAAGTTATTGCACATATTTGGTTTGCTCATATGTGAACTGTTATCTCAGACCTTTATTAATGTAGCAGCGCTTCATTAGAGCTTTTACTTGTGCGAAAAATCGAACGAGTTTAAATCCCAACTAGCATGAGGTAATCTAAGCAGTTGATTTTGGATATAATGGGGCTGACTGATGACTACAAAGCTATAAAGCTGTAAAGGCTATAAAAAGACATTAAAACTGTTCCAGCTCATATTTTTTTACTTTTCATAATGCCATTAATAAAAGGCAGTTAAATGGAAATTACGGAACGATGTGGGAAATGAAGTAACACTGTACAGCGAGTGCGCTGGCCCGAAATGCAAAATGAATGCTTGTTCATTACTGCTAAGTGTATTACTTTAAAAAGGTATATCCTGAATCTATTTATTTGTGTTTTGTACTAAAAGTGAATTAAAGGCACCTGTATAGTGGTGCTGCTCTGTAACACAAACAAATCTGCATGGAAGTCAGCAGTTAACCGTACCATTGAGCTCATCACAAATGTGAACATCCTATGTATGCAAAACAATATCTCAATAAGCCTAGGACATTTTAGCAAAGTGCTGGAGACAGAATAATAGATTCCTGTAAATACCAACCAATTCCAGAGGCAGATTCTTTACAACGACAGCACAAGGATCCAAAGCGTACCTTAAAATTCACCATGAATTATGAAATAAAATCCTAACATGATGTGCATGCACGCTGACTCAAGATTATCTTCTGCAAAGTTTCATTTGTGAGAAACCGTTTGCCAAAAGAGTCATTATTATTAAATACTACATTATTGTAGAATTCATAAAAGACAAAATAGGTAGCAGAAATATTTGCAAAAGGAAAAAAAAACGAAATAATGGGTAACTTCTGACTAAAAGACATGAAATGCGAGTATAAATTGTATAATAAATAAGCAAAATTGTACAATTTTCCCATGATATGTCAGCTGATCATAGAATTTCAGCATGTCTAAAGACATTTTGTCCTTTTATGCTAATGTCTTTATTGCTGTGGCTCACAGAGCTGCATATTAGAGAAGATCTGCTTTTAGTGGCAGGAAAAAATGAAAGAACACCAAGGCCATTAAATAAAAATGACCATCCTCCTCTTCATGCTTTATTAACCATGTGCATCAATCAGGGGAGTTAGTGCAGATCCTTTTGGGAATGCTCTTTCAGCAGACTTTCCCCCAGAGATGTAACCTTTCACAAATAAAGTTCACGCTGTTTCACTGTCCGTGCATGATATAGTATGTTTAGCATTTGCAGAAATCGTTTAACATATAAACATAATTAGCATAGATTGATTTGTCGCACTTATTCAAAACACTAAACCATTGGCTTTCAATTCTGGGGTCATCAGAGATGTGAATGGGGTCAAGTGAATTCTTCTACATTATATCTGTAATGTAGTTTAATGCACATAGACCTGATTTATGAACAATTATAAAACAATAATATTAAGTGTTATATTGTTTTTTAAATTGCTTTAGACATTTGGAGTTCCCCTAAAGCCCATTTTACACAAGACCAGCAGGCACAGAATTTCAAAAACCCTTAAAATGAGGTCACTGGCCAAAAAGAGTTTGAGAGCTAAACCTTTTGTATATAAGTGAGTGTAAAATACAATATTTAAATTAAATACAGTTTGGAATTTACTTTTTTACTAATGACCCTAAGGACAAAGCCATGTCATCAAAGGAATTGTATAGATTTAGCCCACAATTTTTCCAAGCAATTGCGAAATTAAAAAATAGGCAAAATATGCAACGTTGATACACTTTTATCTAAAAGAGTGCCATATTACTAGCAAAAGGCTTTTACTATTAAACAATAATGTCAAAATTAAGATGAGTGCCACCCGGTTCTTTTTCTTTTTTTCCCCTAAAGTATTTCTATTTATTTAGTCATTTAAATCAATGTGCTACTCAACATTACCACTGTTCGAATTGAATGTTCTTTTTCTTAGTAGAAGGTAAATTCCCACGCACATAGCTTATTATAGAACCTTATCCCTGTCTTTCTGTTTAGATCGGAAGAGTTCAATTTCAAATTTCATTCCTTTCCGTCCCCAGATGGTTCCCTAATGACAGAGAGAAGTGATCTAATTTCAGGTGGCATCATAACAGCTGAGCCTTTTTGAGCATCACAAGTCCGGTGTACAGTTGCTTGGAAATTCTTCTCTCATCAGCCACACACAGTTGATGGTATTTATTAGAATTTAAAGTTTGTTTTGATGTTTATTGAGCTTGCATATAAAGGAGGTGGTAGCCCAGTGGACTCTGGAACCTGAAAACCCACCACCATCAAGCTGCCACTAGTGGGCCCTTGAGAAAGGTCTTTAACCCTCAGTTGTTCAGTTTGTAAGTCGCTCTGGATAAGGGCGTCTGAAAAAATGCTGCGTAAACAGTATCATACATGCATTTCATTAGTACACTGCCAAACCAAACAGTGTGTATTAACAGGCAACAGTCTAAAAATATGGACAATATGAATGTAATTTGCATTCATGCTTTCTACTGCTAATTTCTTTTGAATAAACCCTTTGTTCATGGGTACAGTGGATATAATATTGTTTACCGTACCGTTTACTTCTTTTGAAGTCTATCCAATGGGGTAGGGTGCTGAAACACAGTCCCTGTGTATCAAAATCCTGTGGCAAAATTAGAATAGAACTCTATATTCATTACACCTGTACATTCATGGGTCTTTGTGATTTTCTAAAAAATCACACTGAAGTGTCCAGGCTATTACATATAATTTTCACCTCTACAGCTCAAGGGGGTAGTTATGCATGGATCTATTTTAAGCTCTGTCCATAAGTGCACTTTCATCAACTAGACTAAGCGACTGCTCTCTCAGGTAGCAGTGGTTTTTGTTATTGCTGTTGTTTATTTGTTTGTTTTTACCTTGCAGTGAAACGCCTCCTTAAAGATGTGTCCGGATTGCATTTTCTTTATAAAATATAAGCAATATTTCCCTGCAGCTTACTTGAATTTCACTACTTGGAGTTATGCCACCACATGTGTAATACAAGTTCCTGCATTGCATTTAAAAAACCTGCCTCCGTGGTGAGAGCAGTTTTAGTGTGCATGGTTGTGATGATTGATGTGCCACACTTGGGCCTGAAACTCCATTTTAGAGTCCGTAGTAAATGGACCCGTAGAGCTTTGATGCCTGGCGTTGCTGAAAAGTCGCTGGGTTCGATGCGAAAGGTCTCAAGCCGTCGGTATTAAAACTGTAAAATATGAATACTGGTTAATTACTAACTGATCAATTTTATAACTACAAAATTATCTACTTACCTGTTTATACTGCTGTATATATTCTATATACAATATATTCTAAAAAGAGTTAATCACTTAAAAATAAATGTTTTCTAAAATTCAGGTTTGCATGTGTATTTGTGTATATTACACTATTTACAGACATATCAGAGAACTAGGTACATCCTTGAATGCATCCAGACCTTTTGACTGGGGAAGCCACGTTTTGATTAAATATATTATTTGGAGGGGGGGTAACCTAAAATGAGGGCAGATTCTAATCTGCAGGCAAAAAAAAGTATCTTAAAGAACACGCAGGTCTGTCATTTGTTTTGACAAATGTACCAAGCAAAAGGTCATAGCTACAAAACATTAGTCTGCATTGTGATAACCAAAAATAATGTATTAGATAATACTGGGATATATAAACCAAGATGTGAGAACAGTTGTCTCTATACAAAAAAAAAAAGAAGAGTAAATACTCTGGTAAACAAGGCAGTAATACTTCTACTAATAATAATAATGCTCAGTAATAATGGCATTTTATTATTATTATTATTATTACTGATAACCATAATTCATCAGTTCATTCATTCATTCATCTTCTACCGCTATATCCGATCTTCCCTCGGGTCACGGGGAGCCTGTGCCTATCTCATGCGTCTATGGGCATTAAGGCAGGATACACCCTGGATGGAATGCCAACCCATCCCAGGGCACACACACTCACACACTCACACACACATTCATACACTAGGAACAATTTTCCAAGGTACCAATCAACCTACCGTGCATGTTTTTGGACTGGGAGGAAACCGGAGAACCCGGGGAGAAAAAAACCCTGAGGCACGGGGAGAACATGCAAACTCCACACCCACATGGCCAAGACGGGAATCAAGACGGGAACCCGGACCCTGGCGGTGTGAGGCGAACGTGCTAATCACTAAACCACCGTGCCCCTCCAATTCATCAGTTAACAACACCCATTATTTGCAAGCAGTCTTTAATTCAATCCAATGTACTAAACCTTCCAACCCAATCAATTTTGCCTATACAGTATGATATCAAGAAGAACAAGAACAAGAACAAGAAGAAGAAGGAGGAGGAGGGGGAGGGAGAAATAGCCAGAGGGATGACTATGCTTCATTGATGGGAAGCCATTAGCCACCTTTTAAATCTGCCAAGGGTGCAGCCAACTGAAAACACTGGAACACAGTCAAGACAGTCAGTTCTGCCTCAGGCAAGTTCATTAGTGATTATGCTACCAATAATAAATACGTTAACATATCGTATGGTGAAAATAATCTGGAATGATAACAACAACTCCCATTAAATATGTTACGCTCTTTTCAAACCATATTTAAGGTAAAGCCAGATGCAGTGCACGATTCCCATAATGCTCTGGTCTGCTAGCTTATATAATGCTGAGAGGCTGAAATTGAATTCAAGTAAATTACAGGGCACTAGCTCACTCTCTGGAACAGTAGGAACCCTGGTGGCATTGTTTACCGAGACCATGGAGTTGGTGCGTGCTCTGGTACCGAGCCTCATTTATCATTTATCCCAAGTTCTGTTGTTCATCGTTTATCATTTCTAATATAAAACACTCATTAGCATGCAAGGTCACACATGGGAGGAAAAGAGAAAATCAAGTCTTTGATACAGAAGGTAGAAAATGTGTGAAATAAAAACATTAGTTATCATTAGAGATGTAATTTCATCATCATTTTGCGCTAGCTTTTTGTCTTCATATCATCTAGTCGCATGTTTTCGCCTGCTTTGCTCAGAGTTGACTGTGGGTACTTTTAGTCCCGACTCTGTCAGCTATTTCAAATCATATAAGGCTCTGGGACACAAATGTTGGCAGACAGTTTTTAGAGAAGACTGAGAGCTGAGAATTGAAGTAATACTATTCTGTGCTTGGTTGTGTGAGCAAAATTTCAAGCTCCTGTTTAAATTTCATGGGGTTATGTCACAAGACAAGTCTTCTATATGACTTCTGGATTTGTTTTGTTGAACCTACAGTGTGCAAGTTTTTGTGTTTTTCTAAAAAAACAAACAAAAAAGAAAAATAGACATTTCAAAAAGGAAGAACGCTTAAATAAATGGAAATGGTGCTTACAATCAAAATACAGTTATAATATGGCGTTCCTAAGCTTCATTCTGCTAATCCTATAATAGCATTTCAAAGTCAGTGCTATGTCAGGGCTTTTGGGTCAGAACTGGCAGGACATTTATATGCATATGTCATATGGAAGCTTAGATATGTCAAATGTAATCCCTTTTTCCCCAAACTGTAAGCACAAACGTAATCCATCGATCCAGTGACAATCAGGATAGCAGAGGATGGACGGAGTCCAATATAATGTCAGATGAATAGTTCATGCTCTTACCACATGATACATTCATTTGGCAGCCGATCTCTGGCGAATATTGCCGGAGTGAGTGCTAATCGCAAGTGAAAAGAACGTTTCTTGCTGAAACTGAAAAGAAAGCCTTAATTATTTTATCTCATCTGTGTTTTGTTGAATCATGTCAGTGTGCACATTACAAGCTTTCTTCTCATAGCATTAGCATAATGACAGCAGATTATTTATTTACTCATATTACTTGCTTGGAGCCCAGCTGTGAATTCTCATTGTGTATTACCTTGGCACTCGTAGCCATGAGATTAATCTGCACTATACAGCATTACGAAACATTCTTCTACGACTAACTTAAAACTGAGTCGTACAGGGAGGGGGAAATTTCATCAATCGTACATCCAGTTCTTATGAATTATTACAGCAAGTTATTACGTCTTGAGCTTTTCTTTTCCTTTGGCAAACTATTTTACTTTAGTGCTCAGACGAACAACTTACTTAAGCACTAATCGCCGTTTCCCTAAGCCACTAAACAAAATGCACAGGAAAAACAAAAGACAAGACAACAACAGGGGCTTTGTGATATTGTGTAGTGGTGATATTTGTGATACCGCTGGCATGGTTCGTGTTGGGTGTTTGCTGAATGTTGCTTGTTTTATGCTGGACAGTAAATGGTGCAGATCAGTTATGGGCTCTGATGGAGCACATGCCTTATGTTGGAAGATATAGAGCGAGGTGCTTGGGATAGCAGACTAAACACCATGGATACTTTACAGCCTGTCAGCCAGTGGAGCCTCCAGCCTTGATGCAGGCTGAGCTTGTTTGACATTTATAATATCAGTTCCTGAAGCTGTGGTCTATTTCAGATTTATGCCTTCTACCAGATACAGGTGTTCTTTTTCCTCTGCTTTTTCTCCTCTTCTTCTACTCCTTCCTCATCTTAGTATTATTATTTTAGTGGTATTAATAATGCAACTATGATTGTGCTGCTTGCTGCTACTATTGATTGTTCCTGTTCTTAATGTTATTCAGGATATCCATGACTTGACTGCATTAAGGGATCATGAAGTAGTCAGTTGAATTCATAAGAGTGAACATTAGTCACAAATTTACAGAAATAAATAAATGTGGGATATACATTTTAAATGAATACATATATATCTATAAAAATGAGCCTAAAGCACACCAGATGATTCTGTTTTTTGTATGTACTTTTATGTACTTTTAAATTGTTTATCTGACAAATCTCAGTATCAGAGACTGGATTCCAAGTGATGAGAATTCCAACTAGAAGTAGGGCATCAGGATGGATCAGGTAGGTCAAGTGAACATCCATGGTATCTCTGGTGTGGCATGGAGAGAGAGAGAGAGAGAGAGAGAGAGAGAGAGGGAGAGAGCAACAAATATATTAGATTACAAAGGTATGAAACCTACACAAACTATACAACCTTTTGTATGTAATCCTGCTGCGTACAGGAATTTGCACCATGTGTTCTATTCCTTTAATCAAATTTCTTCCCTTCCTCTACCATTAGGCAGTGCACCCTGATTCTAATCGATTGATTTCAAAATATGTGCTTTTTGTACCAGAACAAGTTAACCAAGCATAATTCTGCATGTCTTTCAAATGTCAGGCTCGCCGCCATGAATACAGCCTTAAGTATTAGGCACATAAAATCAATACAGCTTTAACACCTCAGCATCTGGACAAGCTTTTCACCTTTGGAGGTTATCTTCTCGGGTACCTACCGCTTCCAATCATATTATTGCTTCCTATATGAAAGTGACATATTCCTAATATTCAGTTTTATGAATTAATTAAGTCTCAATTTTGGGGAACATATTAATTAATGTATTTCCGTACTACCAAAGCTAGTTTCATTCATTCATTTATCTTATACCGCTATATCCGATCTTCTCTCGGGTCACGGGAAGCCTGCGCCTATCTGAGGCCTCTGAGGCCTCCAACCCATCGCAGGGCACACACACTCACATTTACACATTATGAATGTGTATGAATTAGTGTATGAATGTTCATTCATTCATTCATTCATCGTCTACCGCTATATCCGATCTTCTCGGGTCACGGGGAGCCTGTGCCTATCTCAGGCGTCTATGGGCATTAAGGCAGGATACACACTGGATGGAATGCCAACCCATCGCAGGGCACACACACTCACATTCACACACACATTCATACACTAGGGACAATTTTCCAAGGTGCCAATCAACCTACCGTGCATGTTTTTAGACCGAGGGAAACCGGAGAACCCGGAGAAAAACCCCTTGAGGCACATGGAGAACATGCAAACTCCAAACATACATGGCTGAGACGGGAATCGAACCTGGACCTTGGTGGTGTGAGGCGAATGTGCTAACCACTAAGCCACCATGCCCTGAAGCTAGTTTATAAAATAAAAAATAAAATAACAAAAAAAAAAACCTAAAGCATTTAAAGCATGTTTGCATACACACTCTGTTACCCTTTGTGAATGATTTAATAGATTGAACCAATGAAAAATTCTCAATTGAAAATCATTTTCCACAACTCTATAAAATTGAATGTGATTAAATGCTTTCAATAGAATCATCACAAAAAAAAAACTCAAGGCTAAGAGATATTTGTGGGGACTTGCCTTTGGAAGTTATTAATGAATGAAGTCATAATTCATTTAACATATGAACATTTCTTTTTTACTTTTCACCAAACGTTATGGTACTAACTGAAATTAATTCATATACAAATGCAGATAAAACCCCTAGGCATTTTTTTTACTTTACAGAATTTCATTTCAGCATTGATTTGAAAGAGGGAAAGAGAATAATGTTTATTTGTGCCAAGTGTACAGTAGGTGTGTGTTTGTTGAACTCAGTTTGCAGAGGAATTTTATACACTGTAAACTGATTTAATTTTCAATGTTAAATGGTTTGCTTTCAATATGTCTTGCTTTGTGCTAGTTTCAAGGACTAGGACTTGGGTATTATGAAACAGGAAAGTTTGAGTTTTATAGTCAAGTATATGTCTTTGCATATATGTCTTGCATGTATGTCTTGGCATATATACACACGCACACATACACCTCGACCCTTTTACAATATGAATACCAGCAATGACTGAATCTGCCTCAATCTAACATCTACAGGATGTTGAACATGTCTTTCTATGATGTTACATTGCACGCTGAGCAATTAACAAATAAGTATTCATTCATTCAGTATTCATTCTTTGTCTGATCTTCCCCGGGTCACGGGGAGCATGTGCCTATCTCAGGCGTCTATGGGCATTAAGGAAGGACACACCCTGGATGGAATGCCAACCCATCGCAGGGCAAACACACACACACACACATTTATACACTAGGGACAATTTTTCGTTGCTAATCAACATACCGTGCATGTTTTGGACCTGGGACGGGGGAACCGGAGAAAAAACCCCCTGAGGCACATGCAACTCCACACACACATGGCCGAGACGGGAATTGAACCCGGACCCTGGCGGTGTGGGGCGAACGTGCTAACTACTAAGCCACCGTGACCCCTTCCATTATATATTTCTACTTTGTAATTTGTGTATTGTTTCTTTCTCTGTTTTCTTAATGTCTTAATTTATGTTGTAGTCTGATTCACAGAATAGGAAGGTTCATTGCATTATATAACAGACTGTTTGTTGTACATATGACACTGAACTCTTGAATAATGAATTTATTTTTATAAATGCTGGTATGTACCGTCGTTGTGGTGCTGGTTGGAAAATGTAAGTTTTTTGAATAAACTAGATTAGCTTTTGTTTGTCAAATATACATTACAGCACAGTAAAATGCTGTTCTTGGCATGTCCCAGCTTGTTCAGAACTTTGGGACAGAGTTCGGGGTCAGCCATAATACAGCTGCTCTGGAGCATAGAGGTTTAAGGGCCTTGTAGAAATGACCCAAGAGTGGCAGCTTGGCAATAACTGGGGCTGTTTGCAGATATTAAGTAGTAATAATAACATTTAATTAATGTGTACACTCCCGTGCCTCAATCCGGGTTCGAGGGGCACGGTGGCGTTTACACTGTCAATGATGTTTGTCTAGGGGGTTTTTCCCGGGTTCTCCGGTTTCCCCCGGTCCATGGAAGAACCATGCTTTCTTCCATGATATGTTTGTGTGTGTGTTTTGGTGGTTTTTCCCTGTCCGAATTCCATCCGGGTGTCCTGTGCCTCTATATAATAATCTTCATGCAATGATGTTTGTCGATGATATAAATATAATAATCAAAGGCAAGATGTACTTGTTTCAAGTGTAAGTTAAATTCATTTATAAACCAAAGAAAACTTGCTTTTTACATTTATTGAATTTTTTTTATCATTGATGACAGGAAATGTTCAGTTTTTAAAACATTTGAGTAGCTCACATTCCAGATTGTTTTTTTCTGTGTAATTTATATACAAATATGTAATCATTTCTACAGAAGAAGCTGGAGCTGGGATAATTGCTTCAGACTTGCTTATCCCACAGACACTGTGACCCAATGAGCATGTGGCTCGTGAGTAATGATCTACAGAACCATGTCCCAGATTAAATCACTGTGATGAAAGAGAGAAAGACAATAGCAGAGACCAGTGTAATAGCAAGGTGTAAGTTGATTGAAAAGCTTGGAGTCTTCACTAAAGTAATAAAAAATAAACGTGTCAAAAGTAATGAAACCTGCACCACCTTTTTTTGTTATAATAAGACTGTATGTTGTTTATCATTATATGTTTTGAGACAGCATTTAAGGAATCTTGTGCGAAATCTTGCGCATCAATTCAAAATGACTGCTAATAATCTGTGACTAGCAAAAAACATACATATACGTTTATACACCATATGTGATTTCTTAACTCTTTCATTTGTCTCTGTCTCTAATATGCAAATTTGCTTACTTTTTGAATAATATTCTCCATTTCTTACCAAAACCTGTATTTAGTACACTCTTCCCAGACAAGAATACACATTAATATGTACACTGGCTTGCCTAATCCGATTGCTATTGCTGTTTATTGAACTTGCAATAATAATGCAATGTATTGTTTACAGATTATTAACCAATTCACCAAGGGAATTTCTTTCTTTATTGTCAAGACTATGAGATTATGTACATTTCCACTGCTCCATGTCTTCAGCCGCATATGACTTTCACTTGTTTAGTGTCACCTTAATTAGTACTTGTATATAGTTTCACAGCACTCTTTATCCTCACATTTGTTCATCTTGGTTGTCGAGATTCTAGTTCCATGGTTAATATTATGGTCATACTTTCTTTCTTTCTTTCGTTCTTTCTGTCTTTCTTTTCATTATGACTCTTTCAAACATGTGTACCCAATTAAATATGTTTTTGCATCTACTCATTAGTTTATTATATGATAGAAAGTGAGACAGAATAGAATAGAGTGTCAATCATCTTATTGTTACTAAGAAAATAAAAACTGCACCGTAAAAACTATTCCTTATAATATGCAGGAAGAAAACAAACAACAAACATCAATGAATATCAATGTGCGGAAAACCATCTGTAACACGGAAAATTAAATCAGTTTACAGTTTATCAAAACCCTGTGCAAATTGAAAATCAATCTTCTGGCGGATCCCAAAATGTCATTGTAAAAACAATGAGCTTATTATACATTTAATGGCCATGTTTCACACTTTTCCTGTAAAGCTACAACAGTTAGCAAATATACCTCTAAGCCAGTATGCTAAAAATAGACTGAATAAAAATAGTAACATGAACATGAACTCTGTAAAGTCTTCAAGGATCTCCTTGGATACATGGATGGATTTGTAGTCAGCTAATGATGTGTTTCCTTGCACAATCTCAGCAAAGTTTATATATATATATATACATATATATATATATATATATATATATATATATATATATATATATATATATATATATATAATATGTTGTTTTTTTTCCTCACAAAGCATTAATTATTGTTCTCACACAGAATAATACTATAACAGCAATAAAAGGGTGTGCTTTGATTTCTTTGTATTATATAATAAACATTGTGCCCGATGAAATTTCCACAGAATATTTGTCAGGTTATCAGGTTTGTTCCTCCACCCCCAACCAACCTGTCTACTGCATTAACACCTCTGCTCGCACGAACAGCACCTTTAGAACAGAAATGTATTCTCAAGCTAAATTGATCTGCATGTCAAATTTGCTGAGGCGCCAGCTCGTTCCCTGTCAAGGTCAAATGTAACGTTAATGTAAGTGAAATCGCCAATAAAGTGTACCATTTATACTCTGGCTTTCCTGAAATGTTCAGTAGCATTTAACCTTGTCTTACTATTGAACAGGCAGAAATGCTTGTTGTTGGATTGCTGATAAAATGCCGATGAGAGAATGTGCACGGATTGTATACAATGGCTTAAAAAAAAACACACACACGCGCGAACATTCCATGCACTGTTAGTGAGCTGCAGATTAAAGCAGAGGAAAGAGAGCAGAAAACAATAGTCCGGGCTGTGACTGGCACCTTACACAGAAACTTTCATTGTTTTCCCAGCATTCAGCACAATTCTGTTGAGAACTGAAAGAGGAGGAGTTGGTGAATAGTAAAACAACACAAAAACACACACAGTCTACTCTCAGACACTGCTTTGTCACTATTACACATCAATCTGACAGCTAGCAGACGTGCTAACAGAGTCCTATTCACTATTCTCTTTCCACATCAGCGATTGATCTTGTTTGCGACGCCTCCAAATGCGTTTTCAGTCCCGTCTCAATGAATATAAAATTGAGATTAAGTTCATGTAATTAATATCCGAATGATTTTTTTTAAATACTTATTATTATCCCCCTTGTTGAGAAGTGTTTTTTTTTGTGTGCTTGCTAATAATTAGCTTAATTGGAGTAAGCCAACAGCTGCCACAGCTGTCATAATTAGTCAGAAAATCATATTCTTTATAAGGAGCATTTTGTCAAGTGGAAGCATTGAAAAGGACTTCTGCCTTTGTACTCATTAAACACCCTCTGTGAACTTCCATTAATCCTACAATAATCTATATTAATCAGCCTTCTATTACCAAAATAATCATTTATAAGACATAAATAAGCACTAACTATGCATCATGTTGAATTTTTTTTTATTGTTTCAAGCTATCTATCCAAGCTAACATGCTTTATATCATCACACTTATTGACTCCAGCAATATCAATGCAATCTGTATAATGCTGAGAATTTAGATTGGCAGTCTTCGTTATTTTTCCATTTCATTTGTTTTCTTCTTCATTAAGCAGCAATCTCATTTGCAAAGTGCAAATGTCTTTTTCCACACACAAAAAAAGCAGTGTGTCCCTAAAGAGGCAGCGTATGGAAAGTGGAATACAGGGTTTATAAAGCATGTGCCTTCCACTCATCAGTCAAGCCTGTGTGAGCTGTAGGAGATGGCTGCCCAAGCACATTAGACATGTCACTTCCTATTCCACCAAAAGAAACTGAGAAAACCTAAGAACCTGACAGAAAGGGACGCAGAGTGAAAACAGGCATATGCTACATTTCAGTGCTCAATTTCCATAAAACATTTCAAATAAAATATTTCAATTAATGGTTTAATACACTAGATCTCGGCTCCAAATTATATTTATCCTAGTGGAAATATTTGCTTAGTAATGGAAATGGAATATTTCTACAGTAGCCATGTTAATCAAACATTTCACAGAAATAGTTTCCAATAATAAAGAATACAAAAATAAAACACTTTACAAAACACACACACACACAATTCGCAATCCCATGTCCTAAGATTAACATTGTTTTGATGTGGAAAGAAACCCTCATGATTGTAGACATGTAACATGTCTGAGAAATATATGCACATTGTTCATTCTTATAGTGTTTGAATTCTTAATATTACACAATGCTGTCATTTGGTGGAATATATCACTGATCTATATCACGTTGACAAGATAACTATGATGTTCAGTGAAATTTCTTATTCTCAAACCATGTGAAATTGTTACACGAGTTAACATCTTATATACTCCTAATGTCTACTCATTCAAGCATAACAAAAATAGAGATGTAGTAATGTTTTTAAATGCTTTAGAAAATCCTATTGGCACATTGTCTCTTGGGCACACGTGTTTCCAAAGGATCACTGTCTGCATACCTAATTCGTGTTAATGTTAATTAGAACTTGAATTTAAACACACTGTTAACAGCACTTTGTTTGTTACCTGTTTTAATTGCTGTCCATTTAGCTGAAACCTTGTTATTATGCTCATGCTATCATACACATGCTATACACACACACAAATTAGATTAGATTCAACTTTGTTGTCATTGTGCGAGGTACATGCACAAATTTTAGCATCTAACCAGAAGCCAGAAGTACATAAGTGACTTTATTATAATAAATAGTGTTATAAGAAATAATGGTATGAAGTTCCTAATTACAGAGGTGAGAGTGAATAACATACAAAGATGCAGTAGAAGGTATATATGGATCCCCACCCTGTAAGCCGACTCATCGTCGCTTCTGATCAGGCCTACTACCATGGTGTCATCTGCTAACTTAACAATGCTGTATGAGGCATAGACAAGTACACAGTCATGTGTGAAAAGGGAGTATAGGAGAAGGGACAGCACGCAGTTCCCCTGAGGAACCCCAGTGCTGATAGTTAGAGGTGAAAATCTTCAGTCGAACAGACTGTGGTGTTTTTGTAAGGAAGTCCAGGGTCCAATTACAAAGATGTGTTCTGATGCCCAGCAGTTCTAGCTTCAAGATTAGCTTTCTAAGGCTTACTGACAAAAAGCTGAAATCAACAAACAACGCACTTGCGTATGCGTCAGGGTTGTCCAGGTGAGTCAATGCACAATGAAGTGGTCTTCTATGCTATACAGCACATATGTCAAAGCCAAGGCCCGCGGGCCAAATCAGGCCCGCGAGTGGGTTTTATTTGGCCCGCGTGAATATTAATTTATTATTAGTCCGGCCCGCGGGCTCCTCCTGCAAACCAGTAGCCCGCAGATATTATGTACGCACCAAAACTACATTTCCCACAATGCAACGGTGACGCACCGAGCGAGAGGCGGCTTCCTTTCCTTATTTATTAGCGGTCATTAGCATAACAGCAAAAAGCCTACTCATCAACAATGCAAAACGGAAGGTGGCCACTGAGAAACGGGGGTTTCAAACAAGGTGTGAGTCTGAGTCATGTTCCCAGTTGGAAAACTGTTGTGTGGAGAAAGTGTGGCGGTGATGAAAGAGTATAATCTGAGACGGCATCATGAAACAAAACACGCAGACAAAAACGAGAATATAGACATGGAACAAAGGCTACATTTAAAAGTTAAATAATATTTGTTTTCACAGCACATATGACTTTTCCTTAAAGAAAGTCTTGTTTCTGGTTCAGATTTTTGTACTTTATTTTATTTTCATGGCAATGCATATATAATATATATATATATATATATATATATATATAATATATTATATATATATTATATATATATATAGATATATATATATATCTATATATATATATATATATATATATATATATATATCGCTGATTGAAGGATATTATTTATTTCTTTGGCCAAGGATAGATTATGTTATGTGGAAATTCAGAGTGTTTTTGTATTGACACTGCCAGGGATGCCATCATGTAATATATTTGTTAGGTTTTCAGTAGGTCAAATATTGGTATTTCAATTAACATTCGGACAGTGCTTTGTAGCTGTTTTATTTGTATTCACTTTACAGACAGTCTTTAAAGTCGTTTAGGACCAGTCTTTCGGACCACATTGCCACGGCAGGGACAGAAGTCACCCAGTTCTGTTGCAGTGGTATGCTTGGCACTGGTAGTAGACTTAAAGCAGGTGGGGCTGATTGAAGGGGCCAAGGATAGATTATGTTATGTGTACACTGCCAGGGATGCCATCTGCCAGGTTTTCTGTGTATTCACTTTTCCCAAGGTAGCATATATGAGTGGCTGGTCACCTGGTAATAGTTCCCTAGCGTTCCCTATTTCAAACCGAGTGTAGAAAAGGCTGAGCTTGTCGGGGAGTGAGGTAGTACTTGTTTGTGGTGTTCCAGTGGGTGTAGGTGTTGGTGTTGGTGTTGGAGTCAGTGGTGGCCTGTGCAGCAAATTCACCCCAGTCTGTATGTGTGAACTGCTGCTGCAGAGCGTTGTCAGCCCCATCCAACCAGACTTTCCCATTGTGGGTTTCACACATTTGATGACTGGAGAGTACTTTGGTAGAAGTAACAATGTGAGATGGTCCAATTGACTGAGGTGGGGGAGGGGTGTGACTCTGTAAGCATCACCCACACTTGTATAGACACGATCAAGGGTTTTTTTGTCCACTGATGAAACAGGACACATTCTGTTGTAATTTTGGCACAACAGATATGAAACTTTAGTGATTAAAATCCCCAGCGACAATAAAGGCTCCAGCAGGATGCACTGTCTGCAGTTCTTTCATGACCCTGCTAGCCTTAGCATCCAGGGTTACATACTATGCTATCACAACACTGTTGCACTTTTCGAATAAAATTTCCCCTTCATAACATGACAATCTGACAAATTATGTTTAAGTTTTAGTAGTTATTGGATTAGACAAGTGCTTTCTCACGTAATATTATACACGACAAAGCACTTGTCTAATCTAATAACAGGACGACTGGTTGCAATCGAGGGAAAGACGAATGCGGCCAAGTGCAGGGATATCCTGGACGAAAACCTTCTCCAGAGTGCTCAGGACCTCAGACTGGGTCGATGGTTCACCTTATAACAAGACAATGACCCTAAGCACCCAGCTAAAATAACGAAAGAGTGGTATCATAACAACTCTTTTCTGGAATGGCCCAGCCAGAGCCTTGACTTTGGCAATTGAGCATCTCTGAGGAGACCTGAAAATGGCAGTCCACCAATATTTCCCATCCAACCTGACAGAACTGGAGAGGATCTGCAAGGAGGAATGGCAGAGCATCCCCAAAATCCTGGTGTGAAAAACTTTTATCTGTCCCAAAAAAGACTCATGGCTGTATTAGATAAAAAAGGGTTCTTCTACTAAATACTGAACAACGGGTCTGAAGACTTATGACCATGTGATATTACAGTTTTTGTTTTTAAATAAATCTGTAAAAATGTCAACAATTCTGTGTTTTTCTGTCATTATGAGGTGCTGTGTGTACATTTATGAGGTAAAAAAAATGTTTGCACTTTGTTAATAAAATCCACATTTTATTATCTCGGTTAATAAACCCCATGACTCCATGACAAAGACCATGACTTTCTGACACATTTTGTCCACGACATGCAAGTTTAATTTTTAGTAATTTTACAGTAGAGTTGCTTAGACTAGAGTAAAATGCAGAACTCCTACCTCCACAGATACTGTTACACTTGACCAGGGTATAGATATAAATGTCCTGCAATGTCAGGTAGAAAAGCACAATTTGTTCCTGTAAACCTAGCTACTTTTGTATGGGTGCTGCCACTTTTTATTGCCTTTGAAGCACATAAAGAGACAGCTGAGATGTAAGGATTACTCACAGGAAGGAAGGTGGAGAAAAAAAAAACCCTTTCTTTAAAGCAGTGACTTCTGTCTGACTTTTAAACATCCATCTGTGAAACTCTGGGTTGACGCATATCTCAGGCATCAAAGGATGACTTAAATGTTGAGAACATTAAACAGTCTTGTTTCATGCGGACGCTGAGTGGAGATATACATATCTGTAAATCTGAGTGTCCCTGAACTGATCCGGATTAATAAAGGGGATGTGCCATATTGACTTGCAGCTATACAGTATATGAGACATGGCTTTTCTCATTATCCTGACATCAGCCTCCCTACAGCCACAATGGCAGATCTGTGTTTGCAGGGATTTAGTGGGTCTGAGTAGTCTAGGTAGAGCATGTATGGCAACAGAAAAACCTGATTTGTAAGTTACTAGATGCTTGTCACTAGATGCTTTCGATCATGTTTTCCACATTTTTTAAATAGAGCATTTAGAAATAAAAAAAAGCCTTTTTGTTGCTATGTTCATGGTGGGGATGACTCAACGTCTCAGTAGTGCGCAGTCTTACAAACAAATCATGTTCTGTGCATCCCAAGTTACAGAACAGGCTATCATGCCAGCCATAATCAGCACCAGAGAGAAATATGTGAGTGTCATTATCAGTGAATTGTGATTTAAGCAAACTGTAATCCGGTTAATTGGCATAGCAGGATAATTATGATCAACATTGGGCGAAATGAATGGTGCTAATAATGGTGCTTATGTTTACAGGGTGTTTTTCAAAATACAATGGAGAACTGCTGGTGATCGGCCCTTGCTGAGAGTATATGTGTGTGTGTGTGTGTGTGTGTGTGTGTGTGTGTGTGTGTGAGAGAGAGAGAGAGAGAGATAAAGGAGGAGGATCGAGTTGAAATAAGGGGTTTCACCAGCTACTCATTAAACTGTATGTTTCAGGACTCTGTATGCTTTAATTACAATAATCAATACTGTTGAAATGGCAAGAAAGCCTCGCCTGTTTATTTTCACCCCATGACTGCTTAGTGCTTCGAAGCAATATTTTCCCAACACAAAAAAGCCTGTAAAGCCTCGAAAAACAAAGCAGCATAATGTTTAAACTGGAGCAATCAGTACACAGTTCTCCATGCTATTTCTCTCTCATTATTTTCCTATCTGGATTTCACATAGTAGACGAAAAGGTTCAGCTTGACTGGATATCATAAAAAGTGTCTTTTCTGTAGTGAAGGTCCATCTCGTTACATATATGTCATAATAACATCATCATCATCTCTCTCTCTATCTCTCTCTCTCATATACACACACACACAATCAGAAAATCTACCTACTCACACACAAATATGAGTCACAATCAGGGCTTCACATTTGCTGTGGCTTTTCTTCCATTCTGAGAATAATTCATTGTCGTGCCACAGGTAAATTTTTTTGTTTTCTTATTATTTATACACTAACTAAAACAGACTTGGTCTTAATATGGGGAAGGCAAGATTCTGACTTCAATCTAATATATAATGTCCCACAAGGGAAATCCAAAGCTTAGCATGCTGATTAATCGTCCAGTGTGTAAAAGGGTCCATTATAAAGGAAACCAGCTGAGATGTCCAACATATAAATCATCTTAAGGATTATTAAAGTATAAACAAAGGAGCTTGTTCTAAAAAGTGGGAAGAAAAGCAGTAACAAATAATCACATTTTTACTTAATTATCAAAGACAGTGCAGTATTACAATAATAGCAGATACTTTGTTATTTGCCTTGACTGCAGCCTTCCAAACTTGACATAAAGGCACCTGTTAAATGAGTAAATATAAATCTCTATAATAGGGGCATAATCACATATGTATAGTACGAAGTAAAACAAGAAACGTGCTTAATTTTAATGCTAAGAAATCGGGTTGTTTCATATAAAAGAAAAGCATCACAAAATGCTCTTTGTAAGAAGTGTTTTACAATAAATCAGTGAGGTTTGTGGGGACACATGTGACCCAGAACGCTCTCTGATAAGGACAAAACACGCTTAGGACTCCTGTAGTGTCTATGCTCCTGTGCCACGCCGCATGATGTCAAATGTCGGTTCCGTGCTGTTAACATAAGACCAGCAGGGGGGACGGGTGCAGTCAGACACGGAGGTTTGATGGCTTTAGTACACAACAACACAGTTTACTCTTTAACTTGTTAGCAGCACAGCAGCCAGCGGCTCCCTTTACTTTATGTCTTTACAAACATGACCAAGCTGTTGTTCAGGCAATCACAAACTCTTTCCTAAAAACCGAGATTTTATTATTTGATTTCTAATCGAAGTGCTGAAACTTGATGGCGTTCTTTTTAGGGTTTTTTTTTTTGCCTGAGGGAAAACTCTTACCTCATCCATGAAGACTGATTTATTTGTCCTCCTGAAGTTTGCTGACACTCCATTGACAGCCTTGTACACAGCTGGATGACTCTGAATCTCTTCCATGCTGAGCTTCCCCCCTGGGACACACGCAATCAGAGTACAGCCATGATGTTCCTCTTGAGACTAGTGTACTATTTCAATCAATTAGGCAGCCACATAGAAGCCCTTAAAGGATCTACACTGGAAATATTTTCGCTTTTTTTTTTTTTTTTTTTTTTTAACAGGCAGATATTTTTCTATATCTATTAAGTATTCAGTTATTACCACCCTGTTAAACCATAGAGGTCTGATGCCTTTATTAGATCACTTTATTTTTACGTGAATGAAATTATATGTCTAGGGGGCACGGTGGCTTAGTGGTTAGCACGTTCGCCTCACACCGCCAGGGTCCGGGTTCGATTCCCGTCTCGGCCATGTGTGTGTGGAGTTTGCATGTTCTTCCCGTGCCTCAGAGGGTTTTTCTCCGGGTTCTCCGGTTTCCCCCCGGTCCAAAAACATGCACGGTAGGTTGATTGGCACTTTGGAAAATTGTCCCTAGTGTATGAATGTGTGTGTGTGTGTGTGTGTGTGTGTGCCCTGCGATGGGTTGGCATTCCATCCAGGGTGTGTCCTGCCTTAATGCCCATCGACGCCTGAGATAGGCACAGGCTCCCCGTGACCCGAGGGAAGATCGGATAAAGCGGTAGAAGATGAATGAATGAATGAATGAAATTATATGTTATGTTATCCATGCACTTGTTCATCTTTTTTTTCTATAAAGAATGCGAAAATGTTCTGCAGATTCATCCTGGTTGATTTAATTTATATCGGTTGTCCTCGATTTCAGACGAGTGTTGTCAGGGGAGAGGATACTGAATTTCATTTCATAGCCTTATTGATTTCAAACTCTTCTCTCCGAACGTTATTTGTGCTGATGTCAAAAACTGAAATTGTCAAATTATTTAGATTTTCATAGTGGGGAAGATGGGTAATGGGTAGCAAGACTCGCGTCTTAATACGTCTACCTATACTCGGTGCTCTTTGGACATGGCTCAATCGGATGGCAGGCACTATTGCATTTCGCGTCATTCCATCTCCCAAGCTAAGCCACATATATTATTCATTTGAACTGAGTGTCTGTAGTGTTTTACACCTCATAAAGTAACAAATGGTTATTTGCATACCTCCCCCCAGGCACACATTTATATCTTCCCCACTTCACCCTGACTACTCGTGTGATGCAGAAATAAACATTCATTATGGAATTCCTAGATACAGCACATTTACATGTCTTTGAATTGTAATAGGTATATAATCTCTGAATGGGTTGTATACCATAAAGTAAAGGGTGACCTGTATCATATGAGGCTGAATACTTGTTGTAGATCCTTTTTTTTGTATATTAATCTTTAAATAGGATATAGGGTAATAAAAACAGATTTTGCTTTTATTATATAAAGGAGAAAAAACATCCAGTTTTTGGAATTCCATTTATGATGTTAAACCGAAACTTCCACCCATTTCTGTATTTGTCATAATAAGGCATTTTAGGCATTTTAAGGCACAAGCTGCATTCTTCATTTGTCATGGCTGTCTAATACATTTAACAGTTTAGCATAACCACAGCTGTCATATAATTTCACATTTCTTTACACTTATATGAAGCCTCAAGTTAAGTTGTTAAGCCATATAACATAAATCATGACGGAACTCATATTATAAGCATCATTGACCTGCTGTTTTGCATTATTCTTGCTTAGACTCTGCCTTAGATTGTGTTTTAAATTCCATAAATCATCAGGGCAGCCAAAATAGAACTTTTGCTTTTGGTTATAATTGCCAAATGTGTACATGATGGTGGGTTTTAGTGCTAATGTTTAATGATTTTTTTAGTAATATCCGAGTAAATATATATATATATATATATATATATATATAAATGTTCATTGTGTTGAAAGTTTACATTTTATTTGTTCATATTTATTTATTTATTTATATTTTTGTATATTTTATGTTTATATATAAATATATAATTACAAAATATACATTATTTATATATTTATGGTAAAACAGTAAAATGCATATATACACACACACACACACACACACACACACACACACACACACACACACACACACACACACACACACACACACACACAGTTTTCCCTTCCTGTTCTAATATATATAAAATATAGAACATCTTGAGTATGTGTCAGATAAATATGGATTTCCTTTTGTTAACTGTCTCCTTGTATTGTATATTGTATTTTTTTTATAATCAGTGGTTCACAAATGACACTCCTCTACACTTGCTGTAATGTACTGCCATAGTGTATTTTAAGTATATATTCCATTACCTCCAGGGACTGTTGCGTTTGCAGCATGTGTTTGTTTGCGTCATGTCTACCTTTATTGCCATGGAGCTCCCACTTGCTACAAGCCTACATGTATCTCACATGTACAGTGGGGGCAAAACACATACTCCTGTTTCCTGCAGATCCCAGAATATGGTTCATTCTTTGAGATAAGACTTTAAAGGTCAGAATTAAGAAACTGATGAGGAACTAGTAAATTTTATTGATTGATAATTTACACCCCAAAAGGTCATAATCCTTACTGAACTTTCATACACTACCAGTTTTTAATCCTTCATGATCACCATATTCATCCCTGCTTTATAAATGTTACTACATTGCAACGAGCACACTACATCTTAAAAATTTATGTTTTACCCAGTTAAGTTATAATTTAAACTTAAATATGACAAGCATACAATACAGACTACAGACTACTATATTTCTGATTTACTCTGCACTGGTTTAATGCTTATTTCTCCCATTGCCTCCCTGTTTGGATGCTTTTTTTCTATGAACTGATATTTTATTTTGAGATCAAAATATTAATATAAAGGGGCACGGTTGCTTAGTGGTTAGCGCGTTCGCCTCACACCGCCAGGGTCAGGGTTCGATTCCCGTCTCAGCCATGTGTGTGTGGAGTTTGCATGTTCTCCCCGTGCCTCAGGGGGTTTTTCTCCGGGGGGTCTCCGGTTTCCCCCCAGGTCCAAAAACATGCACAGTAGGTTTATTGGCACCTTGGAAAATTGTCCCTAGTGTATGAATGTGTGTGTGATTGTGAATGTGAGTGTGTGCCCTGCAATGGGTTGGCATTCCATCCAGGGTGTATCCTGCCTTAATGCCCATAGACGCCTGAGATCGGCACAGGCTCCCCGTGACCCGAGGGAAGATCGGATATAGCGGTAGAAGATGAATGAATGAATGAATGAATGAATGAATATTAATATAAAAGGAGAAATCATAACATCAGATGTATTAAACAGCTAAGAACATGGCACATTTTGCTTAAAGCACCACGTCGGACATGAGTTTTTTTGTCCTTCTGGAAATCCTGGTTGTAAGCCTTTTGGGGTAGTTTCCTGGATGATCATGATGGATATGGACTATCAGCGAATAATACACATTTCACTTTGTCTACAGCCCAAGATTTACACTGCCGGCATTATCAAAAGCAGGTTTTAACACTGGCATAATTTGACCAAAGTTCTGTTCATAGAATCCTGACTGTGAATATTGCTTCTATTGAGCTGTGAAGGTTTTAGAAACAAGAGAATTCCACATTCCGCAGCTGCAGTGTTTTTTTTATGTTGTTGTTTTTTAAATGCAGTCTGGGTTAGTACTTTTTCAGACAGCTAATCTAACAGAGAGCTACAATCATTATTATAATAGAAAGTATTATCCCAAACTTAAGCTTTAATAAACTTTCCCCCTTAGGCAAAGAAGCTTAGCCACAGCATCTGGTTTTCTCTCCCAACAGCTATTCTTGCCTTTATATTTCTGATCTCTAACAGAGGCTATTAATAGTCCGCCTCTTTTTATAAATTGTAAAGAGATAGATGCATAATAGGACAAAACAGTCCTATTATGCTTAAAACCAGTCACGTCTGTCTGCACATAGTCTGCCAAAACTACTGTTTGTGGGCACAGATCATGAAAGAATTCTGAATGTCCTTTATAGCTGTCTGATATATATAGTTTGAACTTAATATAAAGGTTAAGATCAATACATGAGCAATGAGAAATATAGCAATAAAGCATCCACGCCTAATATTAAATACTGTCCAGTTTATTCAGTCCATGCAAATATTTTATCTGCTGGCTGCTTGACTATAAGGCCATAATTCTCACATTCCATTTGCAGTGTACCCTGGTGTGTACGTATGCTTTGAATTCACATCCAGATTCATCAGGAGTTTAAGCATAGACACCAATTTAAGTGGGAGATCCATCAAAACAGTCAGACAAGAGAAATACCAGTGTGTGAAGATTACACTGTTTACTGTAACAGATAAGTCCTTCTTCTTCTTTACCACGCAGGCTATTATTTAGTACCTGTCATAACACTCCATCATCCAGCCACCTGGGAGTATCATTGGCTCACACCTACACATGCACATACACACAGAAGTGCCTTTCTCATCAGGATGTTTTCGTCCATTGTTGCACCAGGCCACAGTGTGCATGGATCAGGGGCATTTTTACTTAGTAGGAGTGCCATGTGCCTTAAAAAAACCTTGAGAAAATATAGCTGCATGCCAGATTAGCTAGAATTTGTTCTGTCAGTTCATTTATACATACTGGGAAAGAACAATAAATGTGGACACACAGGCAGAAATACAAGTAAATAATTAGATCACTAAATAAAGTGATATTAAAAAAACAGTTTTTCCAATATATGGAAAAAAGGAACTTTTATTGTCCTTTCTATTGTCATATGACACTTGTAAAGTGACTGGCTAATGGAAAGAAGCTATAAATAACCAAACTCGATACTTTAGATGTTTCTCGTTGATTTGCACTTGACTTGTATTTGACTTCTCGATACACTGAATAAACTCATATCATAGAAAAGATACCTAGCTTCAGAGACAAGATGATGAAGTCTAGTAGTCATTGCAGATTCTGGAAGTGGTGTTATTGTAGGTAGGCATGCATAATAAACAGGTCACTACAATGTTTTGTAGTTTACCTTATGAACTCTTGAGTTGAAATGCTGTTTAATGCACCTTCAGTGAGTACTCTGTCAGGCAATGGACAAGGGTGTACCAGCAAGAATTACAGTACTGTACAGTACTGTCTCAAGAATTACAGGAATATTTGAAAATCAAAGCATTATCTTTGTGATTAGGGAAAAACCTATTACTCTTCACATGGTATTGTGTATTCATCCCATTGTCATCTATATAATAGTCTTACTAGGCTACATAATAATCATATTATGTGTTTGGTAGAACCCTGCACCTGAAAAAGTATATAGCGAGAGCAAACAATAAATATACACAATTTATTTACTAATACTGCATTTTTAATTATTATATATAATGTATCTCGGATGCAAATGTATTTTAATATATAGTAGAGGATCCCTAGATAGCCGTTCACCTTGATTCTAAATTTAGGGCATTACTGATCCCGTTACTTTTGCAGGTCATCCGCAGCTATATTCATTCTAATACAATGTCGGTGAATTTCAATTTGCAACATCAAGGCCAACCAAATTGGGATTCTGTAGAGTGAACTCTTGTTTTAAAATACAAAGTTTTTGTTATAATCAGATCTGTGCACCTGTGTTGCTTTGTATTTGCAAGTGTGTGTGTGTGTGTGTGTGTGTGTGTGTGTGTGTGTGTGTGTGTGTGTGTGTGTGTGTGTGTGTGTGTGAGGCAGTGTTACAAAGGACCAGCTTGTTGAATGAGAATATAAAGTGAGGACACACGACCTCTGCTTTGCACATGAAACAGCGGCTAATATAGAGACATCAAAGAAAGCTTTCAATCGAAGGTGCGCTGTATTGTACCATGTGGCTTCCATAATTAAAGTTGACGCACTGGTCTATTCACCGCCACTTTCAACAGAGCGAGGAACACTTTCAAGCAAAGGCCTGGCTTTTCATTTTATAGCAGCGTGAAACATTTGATCACTATTTATTTACCTGCTGCATTTTCAAACACGTTTTAGCTGTTAGTGACAATTTTATGCAATGTTGCACTAATACGTTTTCATTGCCTCGTCCTTATGATGCAGAGATAGACAGATAGAGAGAGAGAGAGAGAGAGAGAGAGAGAGAGAGAGAAATAGGCAGACAAACCTATGAGATGGCATGTGTCACTAATGATTGTCAGATCATTGTTTTATCAGAAGTTTGTCTATCCATTTAGTGAATCACAGTCATTGAATTTGCTGTTATCATTATAAAAATGTAGTAATCTCTCCCTCTCTCTCTCTCTCTCTCTCTAACTTTCTTCTCTGCTTTCCCATTTACATTTACATATGCATTATGACAGACTCTCATGGAAGACAACTATTCCTCATCCTTCATTTTTATTTCATTAGAATTTCATTTTCACATTAATGATAAGTACTTTTTCTGTTGCTGATTGGTGGTCATTAAATCTACAATTAAAAAAAACTTTTTTATTCTTTGTTTAAAGATCAATAAATTAAGTTATTCTACCAGATGTTGGCACAGGAACAGGTCTTATTTGATCATGACTGATTATTTTAAAATTAGGCCAAGCATGGTATAATCTCTATTGTTTCTATTGACTCTACTTATCAGGATTTTAAGTTATTATTTCATCACTGTTTCCAATTTATTAATGAATACGCGTGACAAGTTCACACGTTCAAACATTAACGCTAAAATAAATCCTCACATTATACAATGTATACAATATAGAATTAATATAGACTTCAGATGATTTCATTATAGTAAAATAAGTGAGATCTAGTATGGTATTTCTCCTTAAAGTATAGTAAAGCCTCATGCTGACAAGACCTTCATTTATTCATAGTCACTTCTTTTATTCATATGAAATAAAATCTTTGTTGGCTTTTCATATATTTACTTTTTTTTTATTGAGTTATAAAATGACAGCAATTTTGTCGAGCCAAGGACAAATAATCGAGTGCAGTTAAAGAAATATTCGGGAAGGGAATAACCTTCTACCTATAACTGTGCTTGTTTCAAATTTCAATTGACTGATACATTCGCAAATAAACTTTTGTAGTTGCTCAAATTAAGGTTAAAGCAACAACAATAAAAATCATATATATATATACCACCAAAATGTATGTTCTGATGTCTGGAAACAGGTTTGTATGAAAACTTAAGGACAGATGTATCATTGCATCATATATGATGGAAATGCTAAATAAATAAATAACTCCATTTTCACCTGCATTGCACTGCATATCATGAGCTCTGCAGTGTGGAGAAGCTCTTCTTTTCAAAGTAAATGAAGAGAAGCAGCAAGGAATTTATGGGAAAATCTACAGAATCCACATTCTTATATTTGTCCTTCAGCTTCTGTGAATATCTCTGAGCCAGTCCCACCTGTCCGCCCACATCAGGCTCAGGCTTTAGGAGCTCACTCAGTCTATAACGGAACGATAAAGTGTGTTCTTTCCCTGTGACAGATCAGAGAGGAAATAAGGGGGGGAAATTACTTTTCTTGAAGACGCAGTGTTCCCAAAACAGTGTAGCGTTGATGGCAAGAGCCAAGTGTTCTCAAGGGGACTTAAAAATGTTTACTGCACACCTTTGAAGAGTGTCACAGTGTGCTCGGTTGATTTTAAAGTAAAGCTTCCCTGGGTACAAAATGAAATATACAGCGGTGTGGTTTGATTTGCAATTTAGATGATCTTAATATGGATGCATTGAAGAGAACATTGCAATGAATCATCATTGAGCATATTACTGTCATTATATCCTTTTTCCTTTTTGGCAGTAATCTTTTTTTTATAGAAATATTCTTCTTTTCTTTTTCTTTTTTTTTACACACGTGAGGAAATGTATGTGCTGTACTGTTCGTCACTTTCTGGGCAACAGAAAATATATCTGTGGACCTAACCACACAAATGCAGTTGTGCAAACACATGTGTGAGACATAAACCAATTATTTTTGTTATACAGATTGCTATAACAAGGTAACAATCATATAAAAAACATATGCAAAAATACATTCATATAAATGGTTAATAGAGAAGGTAATTCGTTGATTGGTGCTTTCTTTGAGCTTTCTGGAGTACTTCTTGTGATAGGTAATTGATACTACTTGAAAAGTAATTTTGGAAATGGTGTGAAATTGAGTTAGATATCCTGTTCTAATGATTGTAATATAACTGAGATTACCTGACATATAGTAGAAACTTTGTATAACTACTAGATTATACAAACGGTGGCTTAGTGGTTAGCACATTCGCCCCACACCGCCAGGGTCCGGGTTCGATTCTCGTCTAGGCCATGTGTGTGTCTCCGGGGGTTTTTCTCCGGGTTCTCCGGTATTTCCCCCGGTCCAAAAACATGCACGGTAGGTTGATTGCCACCTTGGAAAATTGTCCCATACTGTGTGAATGGGAGTGTGTTTGCGCCCTGCGATGGGTTGGCATTTCATACAGGGTGTATCCTGCCTTAATGCCCATAGACGCCTGAGATAGGCACAGGCTCCCCGTGACCCGAGGGAAGATCGGATAAAGCGGTAGAAGATGAATGAATGAATGAAAATAACAATAAATCATTATTGCTTAGGAGAACAATTACCAAAATATGAATAATCATGGAATACTATATTTGTATTACCATTATTTAGTGTATGGACTTTGGTTTGAAATTGTCTTGTTTTTTGCCAGCTAGACTAGATCACCTCTCAACACTCGTACAAGAGTACAGGTCTCTTACTCCAGTTTTACTGGCATATTTACTGGTTCATTCTATCATTGTTTATTCAACTAATTATACATTTTGCATGTTGCTCATGACAAGAGCTCCGCTCAACGATTAAATGGAAACGTTAAATTGAGTACAACCTTTACAATCGTCTACCATGTGCCCTGGTGTGTGATATGAATTCCATTTTATCTTATGTGGTGTGTGGTATCAAAATGCCTTGTTCTTCAGTAAAATAGACAAGGGCATACAGCTTTAATTTAGGAAATAAATAGCTGAAGAGAATGTTTGGGAAAAAGATTCAGGGCACAATGAATCCTTAGCTGTCTTTCGCTCCTTTTTCTAGACATTTACTCATAAACAACTTGACTATAACTGTGTCATTTTTCAGCCGTAAAATCTCATTTCCTGTTTGTCTTGCGATGCAAATGGGTTCTGAGTCATTTTCTGCCCTTCAGCTTGTTTCATACAGCAGTCTACGACACAACTGAAATCATACTCAAATTATCTTCCAATCACTGCATAATCCAAACTGGAAATCTCATTCTTGATGATGTAATGTAACAAACATTGAGACTGATTTGTCCTGCACTGCTTAGATTCAATATTTACATGAGCACATTGGTTTCCAAATATGGCCACTTAGTGATGTCTCCTTCTTTTAAAGACACTTTTGCATATGCATTATTGCATTATGCAACCAAACATACAGTATGAACATTTAACAAATTGATCAACATTGTTCAAATTGATTATTTCCAAATCTGGTACGTCAAAGCATGAGCTAAACCCTTCACATGTTGCTTTGCAAAGACATGTTTCTGCTTTTGCTTCAAATCATATCAAGTGCAAAAAGTAGCAATTCAAATAACTGCAAAATAGATGCTTGTTTGTAATCGATTGAACTCAAGTACACTCATTTATGTGTTAATTATTATCTATAAATGTCATTCTACAAGTAAAAAAACAAGATAAATCATAACCAGTCAACACATGAGTTAATGTAATCTCAAATCTAGATTTATTTGTGGCTCCATTCCAGTGTACTTCTGTTTAGAGAGAGACTTCCACAGAAGCAGCTGCATCCCTTTTGATATCTCAGCTCTTCCCAAAATATGTGCGGAAGCATCTCAAATCCAGTTGCCTCAGATTAAACATGCACTCAGGCTGCAGATGGGGTATTTAAAGGCTTAGGACACTGAGATACATGCTTTTCATTGTGTAGTTACCATCTCTATATGGCACCAAGATCCCTTTGTTAGAATATGTAAACTGAGAAAGATACAACTATTTGCGTTCAGTTTTGTGTTCATGTCAAGGAGCTTAAATACAACATATTGTCAGAGGCAATCTGGGGCATTGTCATGTTTTACAGTTTTTTTTTTTCCTCATCCTGCTAGACTTATCTGAAATGTGCATGGACTGTACGGCATCTCTAGCACAGAACTACTTTCAAAGTTGCACTATTTTATATTATCTTCTTTCTTTCGTTGTCTTTTGTGCGTGAATATGGCACTGGTTGGTGGATAGGAGGTGGACATGAGTCTACCTGGTATTGTATGTGATGATAAATGGGATGCAAATTCCGGGAAGTGTATTGACTTCACAGCTGCACTATAACTTGACCGGGTAGTGACTGGGAAAACTTCAGGGTGCACCAAAGCCAACACAACAAACAAACAAAAAATTCTCTTTTACAACCTAAATTCGCTATATAAAAGTATCTCAAAAGAAATACACAAAACCTCCCTGACTCTTTCAACAAAAATTGGGAAGAAAGCCATCACTGAACACAAAACACATAAACAATATATATATATATATATATATATATATATATATATATATATATATATATATATATATATATATATACCATTTGCCACAAAGTCAAAACTGTTTACTCTAGTTATGAATATAAAATTGAATATTGCACTGCATATAGTCATTGTTATTTTGTTTTGTGTTGTGTACTTGTGTTTTGTGTACACTGTCTCGTGTTGTCTATTCCACACTGTCTTGTTTTGCGCGGTTTGTACACGGTGCACTTTAGGTGGCTAGGACAACTTAGTGTAGTCCTCACCTCTCTGCTTTGAAGCTATATGTCAGCTATTCATTCATTCATTCATTCATTCATCTTCTATCTTTTTATCCGATCTTCCCTTCAGGGTCACGGGAAGCCTGTGCCTATCTCACCCGTCTATGGGCATTAAGGCAGGATACACCCTGTATGGAATGCCAACCCATCGCAGGGCACACTCACACACACTCAACATTCACACACACATTCATACACACTAGGGACAATTTTCCAAGGTGCCAATCAACCTACTGTGCATGTTTTTGGACCGGGGGAAACTGGAGACAAACCCGGAGAAAAACCCCTTGAGGTACGGGGAGAACATGCAAAACTCCACACACACATGGCCGAGAAGGGAATCGAACCTGGACCCTGGAGGTGTGAGGCGAACGTGCTAACCACTAAGCCACCGTGCTCTCTATGTCATCTATATATAATTGAATCACAATAAAAACCACTTTACTTGACACGACTACCGTTAAATTCTGGACTATAAGCCACTACTTTTTTCATAGGTTTTGAACCATGCGGCTAATAATAAGGTGCGGCTATTCTGCAGATTTTTTCCCGACCGCTAGGGGCTCTAACCGGAATTAGAATCAAAACTAACACAAAATAAATGCAAAGAAGAAGAATCCGCTAGTTCCTCTTTAGCAGATATAAGTGGGTAGAAGCGGATAGAAGGAGGACAAACTCTATCTTTACAAGGTTAAGGTGACGTGATTTCACACACAGGAGAAATGAAGATAAATACTGTAAATAGCGCTTATTTTCTCTTGGTTCTGTCCCGTTTTAATCAGCAAAGTTGCTGCTCGGTGCTCTCTCTCTCTCTCTCCTCCCTGCTCTAACCCCCCTGCTCTCCGGTACTCCCGGTACCACGGCGCGCAGAGCGCAAGGCTCCCTAGCCTGTCTGGCCGCTCCGTATGAGCGGCGTCTCCTGAGTTCTTTATTCTAATAAATCCTGTTTTGTATGAATTCCGGATCTCCGCGTCTCTGTGCAGCGTCCACCGTTACACCGTGTTAAAATACAGGTTAGGAAAGGATCTATTTAGGTACATACATGTACATTTATAATTCAAAAGCGGATGCGGCTTGTATGCAGGTGCGGCTTATTTATTATTTTTTGGGGGTTTTTTTTAAATAGAGTGGATGCGGCTTATATGCAGGTGCGCTTTATAGTCCAGAATTTACGGTAAATTTTTACACTTGCAGTTATACAGTGTGTATATATGCAATAATAAAAACTCAACTTAAAAGGAATAGGGAAACTCAAGGTCAGGATGGGCATAAGTCATTCAAAAGTGTAATGTCAAAAGTTTAATGCACAAAAACAAAGCGAGCTCCACCTTTACACGTCACACGTCATCCATGAGAGGAGGATAGTGTGGCTTTGGATCTGGATTGCAGAAAAGGCTGGACTGGAGTTTTAGACTGCAACCTGCACAAATAAACCACACACATACCATACAATACAATCCGTAAAAAAAAGCCTACAACTGCGTGTTGTAACACTTTCTGAAGAATTGGAATTCTTTACCACAAACTGCCCCCTGTGCTACATGTCTTTCTCCATGCCTCTCTATGCTCGCCTAGGTATGAGATAAATGAGATTCCTGGTGCCGGACAGTAGCACTGAAAGATGGGAAAGCAATAAAGTGCTGTAACTGCTCATCTTCTGCCTGCCAGGCTAACAAGGCATTCCTGGTTAGGCAGAAATCCATTTACCTGATGCAATCACATGGTGCAAAAACAGAAGCTGAACAGGGCATTCTGTCTCTCTCACTCTTTATCTCTTCCTCCTATCCACCCTTCCTCTAATATCTTCTATCTTCCTTCCCTCATTCCCTGCAGCCTTACAGGAGTCACGTGAAAGAGCATGCTGGAGAGAACAGCATCCATCTCATACTTACACATCCATCACAATGATGTAGTGCCGCCGCTTGCTCCCCACGGTTAACCGTTGACCTTCGCATGTGCGTGTGATGTAACATTACAAGCAAAATAGCATAGAAGCTAGCTTGTTTTTTTTTAAATAGGTATTTTGCAATCTAGTCAATTTCCAATCGAACCATCAAATATTCACTGGTATTGTTAATAACATTCCTAACCAGGTCTTAATTATTTCATTCATTCATTCATCTTCTACCGCTTTATCCGATTTCCCTCGGGTCACGGGGAGCCTGTGCCTATCTCAGGCGTCTATGGGCATTAAGGCAGGATACACCCTGGATGAATGAATGCCAACCCATCGCAGGGCACACACACACACACACACACACACATTCATACACTAGGGACAATTTTCCAAGGTGCCAATCAACCTACCGTGCATGTTTTTGGACCGGGGGAAACCGGAGAACCCGGAGAAAAACCCCCTGAGGCACGGGGAGAACATGCAAACTCCACACACACATTCCCGAGACGGGAATCGAACCCGGATCCTGGCGGTGTGAGGCGAACGTGCTAACCACTACGCCACCGTGCCCCGGTCTTAATTATTTATAAATCTTAATTTAGTCCATGAGTCAATTAATCATGCCTTCAGGGGCACATGAATATTAGAATCAGGTTCATGTATTGGGTTTAAATAACACTACAATTCAAACGTCAAAAATGTGATACATTACAAGAAGAATGTATACGATCGCCACAGCTGTTTTTGGCTGCTTACAAAAATTTACACATTGCTCTGCAAAATCCATGCTGCATCCCAGTTCACTTATAGGATGCCCTGAAATATATATACTTTTTTATTTCATTTTTTTATGCAGAAAAATGTTTCATACATTTTTTCACACAGTTTGATACATACTTGTGCATGTGACAGACTAGCTGCTTATTTAAACATCCTATCCACATTTGGGCAATTGCAGGGAAATTAGGATGAAAAATATGGACTACCACTTATTTATCTCACGTCTGATATATAAATTCTATAATTGCTAGATCTGGTTTTGGCCCATGTTATGTTTTTTTTTTTCATTATGTGTCTTGTTTGCCTTGATAATCTGATTTCCCCGTCCTGTGACTTTTGTTTAGTCAATTGTTTTTTCTTGCACCTAACAGTTCTTTATCATTATTTCTGCCACTTGACATTATGTAAATAAATCTATTTTTGCACTTCTTATAAATAAATATAAATGAAACAATAGATTTATCTTTCTTTCCACACTAGCTAGGCTACAGTGTTCTTGTGAGCAATTATGTAAATACACTGTGAGCAATAACGGATTATATTCAAGAAAGAAATGTAATAAGAATATAATACACATCCCCCAATCCCCCAATCCCCCCAAACACACACACACAAAAGGAACGGTAATGGTCTGGTAAATGTATGGTGAATGATCGGAGAATAATTTCTATAATGCATTATATGTTAGTATGGTAGTAATCTAGTATCTGTATACAGATTGTATTTGTTCCTAAAATGACTAATTTACCTACCCTGCTTTACATACTTAACAGAATTGTAACAATTTAGATTAGGTAATATTAGATTCAATTGTCATAGTACAAGGTACATATGCCCAGCCAGTGAAATGAAGTCCAATGAAATACATGAAACTTTAGCAATTTAATGTAATCAGCTAATGTTTGCATAGAAAGATTAATAACTTAGGTAGCTAATATTCCTTTAAGTACGGCTAAGCAATAACATGCTATCTTTGTTTACTTCATATAGAAATTCATTTTGAGAGAAAGAGAGAGAGAGAGAGAGAGAGAGAGAGAGAGAGAGAGAGAGAATGTGTGTGATTAAGCACATGTGAATAGCATGTTTTTACTGGTAGCTCAATATGCTATATAAGACTTAAGGGAACAGAAGTGAACACACTGGTATTCCTCTGTGATCATGAGCTTTAGCACACACTAATGTGTTTAATCCAGCTGCAGCACTGATGGACTAACAGATGGTGAAAAGGGAATGGATTATCCATGCTTTCCCCACAAATGAAACCTTTTTGTGATTTGTATGGTGTAGCATTGCATGTTTTCCAAGCTGTCTTATGATTATAGTGATATTGATGTGCAATAAAGTAACAATTATGATCCGAATTACTTTCACATGTTAGATTTCTATAGATTTCAATAGACTTTAATCTCGTTCCTTTCCCACCTTGTTTCACATCTGGTTTAAAGTGGTCATTTTGACGTGGTGGCACCAAGCCTGGTTCAGCTCACCTCATGCTTTTGGCAGCAGCTGCAGCATGTGAGCCAGCGATGACGTGCGCGTTCACCTTCCCCATCCTTGCACAATCCAAGGCCTACGCTTTGACCTGCGCTATCCTCCAGTCAGAGTCGAGAGTTTCAGTGAGGCGGAGGCATATTATGATTGGAGGGTGAGTGGTGTTTTGTTTACACCCTGCAGGAGTTTATATTCTCTGTATCTCTCTGGCCTCCAGCCCAGGCCTGTCTATTAACCCATGCTGCCCAGCTGGATGTTCTGTGCTCTGATCCTCCACATAGAAAAGGCAAAGCCGGAGGTGCTACAAACTGAATCACAAGGCGCTCTGAACACACATGAGTGCAGTGAGCATGCCTGCACGTGCACATACACAAACCCCTGCAGTTTATTTCAGGCTGAGCTCAGCTGGATGGTGATTTTGCCCTCTTACAATTTTATGTGATGCTGAGTAAGTGGCGGAACAAGGCAGTATGCGTCAGATCAATGTATGTTTTTTTAGACTGGACAGCACTTTATTAAAAGCCATTACTATTATTTGTCTGATTTAGTAATAGTAATTGACATTACAATTGCTTATGTAATATAGCTTTGAATTAAGCAAGTAGTACTTTTTTCTAGACTTTGAGAATAAATCAGCTGACTTAGTTGTAAAAGTTTTAATAAGAAAAAAAAAAACATTTAAAATTATATTTCTTTACTTTGTTTATTCTTTTATATCTTTATTCCTTTTATTCTGGCTGGTTGCCAGGTCCTGCCTTACAGTAAGTGCATTTCCATCACCCTTCAAAATTTAAATGCGGCTAACGGTAATGCGTCAACTTCTCAAAATGTTTTTTATAGACAATGCTAAAAAGGAATAATTCGCAAAACTTTAATGGAATTCTTTTTTTTTTGGCATTTCCAGGTCACATGATATACCTTGCCTTGCCTTGGGAATGATGCTGCAGGTGCTACAAGAGGTCCTGCACAGCTCAAAAAAAAGTGGACGCTTTCATCCAGAAATTCTGAATCCACAGGTCCCCTGTGAAATCGCAAAAAAATTTTGCGTAAATTTGTAATAGAAATCATTTTTTTTTGTCCTGGGTTATACCTAACATTTATACTGTTTAAATGTGTACACTGTATATATGTATACATACTTGGGAGGCAGAAGCTCAGGGGTTTAAGGCCCTTAACCCTCTGTGCTCCAGGTTGACATGGCTGTATCATACCTGACCATGCGCTTTGACCCCAGCTTCCAAACAAGATATGCGAAGAAACAATTTCACTGTGCTGTAATGTATATGTGACAATGTATATGTATATATTCCGTATTCTATGGATTGAGACTGAAAGTTATTTGGCTTAATGTGAATTTCTTTTTAATTGTGACAGGTTAATAAAGCAATTTCTCGGTTGATTTGTTTCGCCCATCCCCTGAGCCAAATACTTGTTTATTTGTTGGGTCTGTCCTCTGAGCCAAACACAAGCTGCAGATCTGGATTAGCCTTCATCCAAATCTTCGCTGGCAATATTTTTTTTTTGTCAGATTGAATAGAATCCATTTGTAAACATAAATTGTTATGTCTTGCCACATACTCACAAACAGAACAACGCATACAATTTTAGTGGACCATTCTGACCTATACATATTGCAGGTTTTGAAACACTCCAGTGTCGCCTTTAGCTATATTTGGAGAACTTTCACCCTAGTTTCAAAGTGCAAACTAGAAAAAAATCTTTGCCCTCAGCCTTGACCAGTTTCCCAATTCCTGCCAATCCTTAAATCATCTCCTCAACAAGATGCTACAACGATCATGGTTCACTGTGGGGATTGTGTTTGCAGGATGCTGTGTGTTGTCTAGTGTAGCATCTGTGCCAAATGTACTGTAGCACTTTTGTGCCAAGGCCAGTATGGTACATTTTGAGCCAAGTAAAGCATTTTCCACATGTTTGCTGGGTCTCCGACATGCCTTCTGGAAAACTGATTGAAATTATAAATGACTGACTGTAAGACTGCAACATTTATATATATATATATATATATATATATATATATATATATATATATATATATATATATATATATATATATATATATATATATATATATATACTATATATAAACTCCGGTTGTCTCGGTTACCCATGACGACTCAGACGTTTCTCTGACTACTGTCTTTCTAATATGTTTACTGCTATTTTTTATACAAAGCTACAATTGGGACATATTCTTTTCACATGTTTGACTTAATAAAATGAAGGTACACTGCAATGTTACATTAGTGCTCAAAAATCTAATTTCTTAATGCAATTAACTGTGTGCTTTGAAGATTGTGTTTTGTATATATTTAAATCAATGCACAATGGCCATTTCCCATCAGCCACTGCACCTCCTGGGACCATGTCAGATGTTTGCTCACCTGAATCACATTCACAATAATTAGCTTATACTCGCATAAGAAGCCCGCGGCTTCAAGGATGCTTCGAGCTGAGTGATTATAATGCACTGACAGTAGAAAATAATACATGACAGTCATTCATTTAGTCAGTACGCTGAACTATGAGTGTGAGAGATGCTTGACTCGTAAGTTAAATTTGGACACGACGTAACTTGATACTATTATTTCAGTGCCACAGTAATTGCAGGGCAGTATAAGTTGATAACTCTATTAGGGATGAGGAGTAATTTGTAAATGAGGAGTTAATAAGGAGTGTGGCACTTAGATGCTTTAAAACTGACTTTTAATTAGACGGTGTGCAATGCATTGTCAGGTCTGTATAAATACACATGGCGCATGCACGACTAAAATGACGGGGACAACTGGTGAAGAAATATTGAAAGTGATATGTAGGGCGAGATTAAGGTAACAAGGAGTTTTGTATGGGAAGAGCAGAGTAATTAAGGACAGCAATGGTGTCAGCATTTCTCCTAATATGACCGAATGTAATGTGACATATTGTGTGTGTATTGGCGGGTGGGATGGGTCGCAGATGTAAATTGACTGCTGGAGCTGAGAGACAAGAATAGATGTTAAGAAAGCAAATCAATAGCAAACGCAGCTGCATCCAGAGAATCGTCCATATCGACACGACAAAAGTGCCCCTGAGCTGCTGGCAAAACCTGAAAACACTCTCACATTTAAGGACAGTTAGTTTAATGCTGGCGATGTGCTGTGGTGTTGTGTAAGTGCTTTTACTGCTAAATCAGACACAACTAGCAGGCTGATGTATGAGTTCTGCCCAAGAGCAGTTTCACTTAAAGGTGTGTGAATATTCATTGGCCAATTTCCCTTTTTGTGTGTGTGCTTTTTTTGCATTGAAAAGGTAACATTGAAGGTAACACTGCCCTGTTTTGTGTAACACACTATCTGAAGATTAATACAAATATTTATCAAGAAACATCAATAATAGAGACTAAATGTAGAGAAAAGCTAAACGAGGTTAAGACTTTTGCCAAAATGTGCTGAGAGTGATGAGGGTGAGTTAAAAGCAGAAGTGAAAGTCTGCATGTGTCACCATGGAGACGAGTGTCCAAGGAACAGTGACAGTGTACCCTCCAATGTAACCCTCCCACTTGCTGGCACACACACGTTATTACCTATATGAGGGGGATGGGCACCCAATCACTTTTACATCAGGCCTGAAATACCCAGTGGCATCTGATCATCAAATCATATGATGACCGGGCGAAGGAGCAGAACAGAAGAGATGAAGCGGCTACATTATTGATGAAACAGTGTAATGCACTAGAAAACCAAGAGCTGTATATTCCCCACATGACCACTCAGTATTTTGAGTATATTGAGCAGTGCAATGCTACCTCGCTTGAGGCTACATTGCCTCTGGCTCTCATTAACTCCCAGAATGCTCTCTGATAAAGGTCTGGGAAAGGCATAAGCAGCAGATAGATGACTCAGCCCAGGATAAAGGTTTTGCGGATTATGTGCTGTGTAATAACACAACATGTTCTCTAGGAAAAAAAAAGAGATGCAATGCGACTTCTTTGTCATGTTATGGAATATCTGAATTCCACTTTAAGCACCCATTGGAATGCTTTTTCACTGAACAGCAGGTGACTTTTAAACAGGTTTCAAATCCTTATAATTATATTTGATCACCAAACCAAAAAGAAAAAAAAAACCCTGCATATAAAACCCTTCAGTCTCTGGTGTGGCAAAGCCATCTGTGCTCTTAGATAAATTTCATCCATCATGTTAGTACTAAAATTACATGAATCTATGGAACTAATGAAAGAGATTTGTGCAAATGTCGTTTCTAACATGGTTTGGAAATGGCTAGTTTGTTTATTTAATTCCCTTTTTTTTTTAAGTCTGATACATGTTCCTGTCTGATCTGTAATTTAAAATGATCCCAATTCAGCTAGTTAGTTCAGTTAGGAAATGACCTGATGTAAATGAGACTTTTTACTATATTTAAAAAAGCAACAACATGAAATCATATGCAGTAGTAGTTCAGCCAAAAAATGCTGTAAAACATGTATGGATTTAAACTGAGATTTAAGATCTGTAGAAGTTTTCACCAAGGTGGTTGTTTTCAATTTAGCTTACAGCATTCCAGTTCTTTAGACCTGGCAGTGTTTTAAGGGTTAACACTTAAACCACATGACCCATTGGAACAAACTCCCTCTATTGTACTGCTAAGGGTTGTGTTGGATCCCTACCCTGTTATTGATAAACTAGGTCTTGAGACATGAATACACCCAGGAAGGGACATCAGCCTATTGTAGAGCTCCATACACTCATGCAGGCCAACGCACATTCTCAACTAAGAGAAGGTTCGCAGTGCCCTCCCTTCCTAAGTGTTTGGGAGATAGGTGAAAACCAGAGAATCCACAAAGACAGAAATATAAAGCTTATCATTTCCCTTTGAGACAGGAATGTACCTCTTATAGCTACATACATAATATTTTCTCTATCATTATTATTCATAGTAGTTACAAAAATATATATAGTAGATAGCACATTAATAATATATACAGTGGATCTGTGTAAATAATTGTTTAGAAAAAAAGCACCCTTGACAAACAATGTACTTACACTGTTTATCATAATCAGTCAACCCAGTCAGGATGAAAGGAATAAAACATGATGGTACGAGCTGTAATTTGTCTTGAAGATGATACTGTTGTCTAAGTTGTGCTAGTCTAGACTATAAATCTTAACCATCTGAAATGATGATAATCTACCAAAAGACAGAAATTGTCTACGCAGTTAGGAAGTAGAGACCTATTTTACCATATACTGGTGAGATTAGAAGATATTTTTAATATACTCTAACTTAGAATAAATGAATAACACATTTATTATGCAACTATTTGCTTGGTCTCATATAAATATCTATAATATAATTAAGGGTCTTAGGAAAAGGAACTTATTCCATGGCAAGTGTTTCTTGCAGTACTGGCTCACACTCCCGCAGAATGCATGCTATATTTGACCACCTCAGCATTTCCTGTTTATTTGCCTTTGTACAACTCTGCATTTTTTTGGAGACTTTTTCACAGCTCACACTCACTCTGGCTCTCGGGCTCTCCCACAATCTTGGCTGTAAATAGCAGGTTACATCCACATCCAGTATGAAACATTATCCCGGTGATTGCTACAGATCTTGAGGTTCAGCATGTAATGTGTGTGTGAGTGAGAAGGAGAGAGAGAGACAGAGAGAGAGAGAGAGAAAGAGAGAGAGAGACTGGGAGAGGGGAGACAGAGAGATTTATAAGCCTCTGGGTTTCCCTTGGTCTGATGGTTGTGTTGATGGATTAGATGTTTTGGTCAGGCTGACACAAAGGCCAGCTCGCAGCAAGACTTCATTGTGTGCTGCATTGCAGTGGAAAAGAGGAATTCAGACGTTAGGAACCTGCATGTGCATCTAAATAGTCGCATACCTAGATCTTTGTAAATGTGTGTATGTGTGTGTGTGTGTGTGTGTGTGTGTGGTCCTGGTTCCTCTTACCCATGCATCTTAATCAAATTGCAGAGTGCTCCTTGACCAGTACCTTCTGGCTGATATACTTACCTACTTACCGTAGCACAATAGAACCAACATTTTTAGCAAATTTACAGTTTATACACACACACACACACACACACACACACACACACACACACACACACACACACACATAATCTCACATAAATAGAGAGAGAAAGATTGACCCACACTTTTTTTCCGGTGAGTAAACACCTGATCCAAGCCCTACAAGCATTTTAGTAATGCATTCACCAAGAAAGATCATATTTACAACAAATATTCAGCAGGCTTTGACCACTGAGTGGATACATTCTGAATGGATACCTAATACCGGCTCATTCTTAAAGGCAATTGGTCAAAATGTGATAAATATATTTTCTCTGGTAATATCATGAATAACAGGGTGAAGGCTACAGCGGGGAACTGAGTGCTAAGTGATGGAGTCGATACCTACTGGGAAACTTCCTCTTCCCCTACTGGGAAACTTCCAAATCAAAATGTTGATTTGATTATTTATTTTTTTTATCCAAACCAGTAAGTGGTTATAAGGATCTGATATAATGGATCATAATTAAATATAATATATTGTAATTGTATTGTGAATCTACTCGGAATAATGTTTCTGAACCTGTAGGAAGTGAAATCAGCTGATGTTTAAAATGAGTATGTGTTTAAAACAACACCCAGGAATCTATGAGGTTCCACACTTCATTGTTGAAACAAGTGGAGAAAAACAGAATGATGTCTTTATTGCTAACCCATATTCATTTCCTTTGGTTTGTAGCCACTGGAACAATAAACCATTGTTCATTGTTTTAGCATGGAGTAGTTTGAGTAAGCTATGGGTTCTCCAATGTACATTTTTATATAGATATAAATAATAATCTACTTGTGAAAACATGCATGCCAATTTCATTATAGTAATTCTCTTATCAACACAACCTTTTAATATAGAGCCCTGATATATATATATATATATATATATATATATATATATATATTATATATATATATATATATATATACTTGCATGCCCCTCAACTTCCTGAACAAAGTTTTCACTGCTAATATGTTTACATCTCATTAGCTTTCATTTGCTCATTTGTAAGAAGGTAAATCTTTACCTTTATTTGCAAATGTGGTCAAGAGTATTATAACATATGATTAGATTCAAACAAGGATTTCCCTATTTAACTGATGTATAGTAAAAAAAAGCTTAAGCCTGAAAAATTCATATTTAATACGAAATATAATGTGTGAGGGTTTTTATTAAATAAAACAAATATACAATTGAATCTCTTGTGTTTATGTAGCACTGACAATAATGTTTGTCTAATATACACTTAAAACTCCTCTTATTATTATACAATCTTATCTTCATTAATAATTGTATATCAACTTTTCATGCCCTAGAAAGATGGTTTAAAGATGGTTTTAAAATCTTTAGCATTATGTATTTAAAGCTTTAGCGAATATAAATAGTTTTATTTATTAATCATTTTATTCTTGTTTTTTTATATGTTTTTTTCATACATTTTAAGCACTAGTAAACGTTTTTAATTGATGCACAAATATTTCAACAAAACAAATTTAAGATCTTTATAACTTCATAAAACTGATGCTGGGGTGTTCACATCGCTTGGTTTGAATATTGGTTTATTCCACTAACCCAGAGTAATTTTTACTAATTATTTAACCAAAATATATATTTATTAAGTCCTTAGAGTTAACTGCAAATACTATATTACTGCAAATACCATTAATACTATATATATATGTGAATTTACCACAAACTAGTTGCATTTTCATTAGGCTACCCTATTGACTTAACTGATGAAATGGTATTACAAACAAATTACAATTACAAACAAATAATGTCTAATATATGTCCATTCTTACTAACAGCTTTATCCTGATTAGGCATGAAGCGTGAACACACACCGGATGAATTTCTAATCCATCGCAGCGCACCGTGCTGACACATTCATTATCACCTACAGGCTAATTTTGCAGCACCAAATCACCTACCGGCATGTTTTTCAATGGGAGGAAACCAGTATCCCTGGATGAAGCCCACAAACAGAATATGTGAAATAACAGAAACAGTGATATATTACATGGTAAATAAGACTCATTAAAGTGAAAGTGATTTACATAAAGAAGACATTTTTATTATATACATACATATCTCTCAGTATAATAACCAAATATAATAATATATATCTATATATATATATATAATATATATATAATATATATATATATATATATATATATATATATATATATATATATACCAGGGGAGTCAAAACGTCAAAAATAATAATCATCGTAGTTAAAAAACTAAGCAGATAAACTACTCTTTACTTTTTAAAAACATAAAAGTTTTAATATATTAATATTGGTTTCTGTTTCATATAATTTGTCAACAAAAATAAAAAAGATCACAGGTCAAAGAGGTTACAAAGTAGCTTGTACTGTATGTAATACTGATTTATACTGAAGGATCAATGGTTGGCACACAGGACTTGTGATCTAGGCCTAATAAATAAAGGGCTACCAAAAAATCACTTACGCAGGTATACAACTGTGTGCTGTCCTGTTCTCCCACACTGAAGCATTATTCCCATATAAAATATAATGTGCATATGCTTTGTGTGTGTTTATATGTGTGTTTATGTGTGTGCATTTGTTCTATTGTCTATCAGAGCAGAGGTTCACAGAAACACCTGGGCAGAAGCAAGGCATGATGGTACTTAGTATGGGAAGAGTGGGAATTTTTTTTAAATTCTTATTTATTTATTTTTGTTTTTTTATTGTTTTTTATTTATTTGTGAATGTTGTCTACGTCTGACATGTTCCCCTCTGGAATGATCCATTTCTATTAAATGAGAGGGGAGGATGCATTTTAAGGTTGTTTGTGTGCTTTCAGTAAAGCATCATATTTTAATCCCCACTTCAACTACCACATGGTTCATCAGCAGTCACTGGTTGATGGCAGATCTGCCGTCTCCGCTTATAATAATGTGACTTACATTGATGTAGTAATGAACTTATGGTTGCCACAAAGCTCTTAACAGAAGCAAGGCAGTGATTGCTATGATAACACTTGTATTTCCCTTCTGATTTTTTGTTACTCAGGTAAATCCAATCATGTTTATCAATAGATCCAATTAGAAATACTTCTATAGTGTTCATATAACATTTTGTGTGCGATCTGTAAACAGGAAGAGTGTAAGCCTCTGAATCCCATTTCATCCGTTTATTCTCATTTTCAACTGCTTTCGTTTCAAGGAGGTAGGTCTTCTTTGTTGGCAACATAGGGATCATCTCCCGTTACAGAATTCTTGTTTGGGGGTGCAAGCATTCACCCTCCTAATGAAACCCCATTTCCATTTTTTTCCATTTTCTTTTGTTGTCGTCGTTTTTGTGCAGAGCTCTAACAGGGGAAACAGGACACCTGAAACCAGCATGGAGTGGAAAAGATACAAGACACTGGCTGTTGCACACTATTGTGCACTCTCTTTCCCAGTGCAAAAGACAGCAGAGATCTGGGCTCCTGCAACGCCAGGAACCCAGCAACAGATCCATTCAAGGCAACGGTCAAGAGGCGTCAAAGCTGCAGAGGGAAAACAGTGCACTGTTTAGAATGGAATCCTCCTGTGTGTGTGTGTGTGTGTGTGTGTGTGTGTGTGTGTGTGTGTGTGTGTGCTTGTGTGTGCGTGTGCGCGTGTGTGTGAGAGAGAGAGAGAGAGAGAGAGAGAGTAATGAACACAGGAATATCATTTATCAGATTTATGACAGTTTGTGACAGAATCTTACCTGTCCCAAAGCTTGACACTTCTACAGGAGGTGGTGCAGCAGCCAGCAGAGAGCAGAGCTGTGTATGAAAAAATAAGTCAACAGTACAATACTGACAAAGCAAGAGTACACAACAGCAGTAGTGTCAGTGTCAGTAGTAAAACTGGGAATAAAACAACAAGCCACACATCCTGGATATTACCCAAAATTAGCATTCTTTTATCATATGATAAAAAAACAATACCGTCTGATTTACTCTATGTATGACAAAAATAGGCTAGTAGGGTTAGAATCATCAATAATCAATTGATAATCAATAATATAACAATAAAATTAATTGAAAATAAATAATAATTATTGCCATGTGTCATTTTATGGTCTCTTGACACAATGCTTAATGTGGATTATGATCTATTATTTGAGATCCCAGAACAATACAAACAAGTATATCCTGACATGGATGCCTTTAGTCCTCCTCATTTTTCTGTCATAAATTCCCTTAATATATATAATTTCAACAGGGAAAAAGCTACTGAATGAAATATATAATACGTATTTGTCCTTGCTGTGACCCTCTTTGACTCAATTTCAGATACCAATTAGTTCATCTGTTTATTATAATGATACGTCCATATTAATCTTACACGCTTAAAAGCAGAGTCTCAACAAGACGCAGCATTATTCTAGATTTAATGCACTCAATAAACCATCAGTAATGGCTTTGCTTATCTTTCAGAGAGTGTTCTGATGTATATTCCTATTAGATGTATGCCTGTATCTTATTATAGGCATAAAACCATGCTGCAGGCCACAATCTTAAATGTCGCATAATAGTAATGCCAGTTACTGTAACGTAGTGGAAAATGTTTCATTCTGGTGACCAGCTATTACCGCGTACACCTGCATTTGCCGAGGTTTACTTGGCAGGGGAAGACTGAGCGCCACAATGTTTAACCTGAATGCATGCAGTGGAATATTGCCAAGCAAGACAGCATGTAGTACACTCATTAAGCTTGTTCACAACTTGTCTGAGTTCTTCCTCTCTCATACCCTCTCTAACCTCGCAGAGATTTAACGCTATATTGGGGCTCGGAAGCCTCAAAGCACTAGTGCACATGTTTCTATTTTACATTTATTTTTATCTTAGTAAAACAGTTTTCGCTCAAATTATATAAATGGCACAAACTTGGTTTAAAATTCATGTTTTTAATATATTCCATGGTCTATATCACAAATTTGCTTAACTTTTAATAGGGCCCTATAAATACGACCAAATCTTGACTGTTAAATATTCAGTATTTCAAAATGTCAAGCATTTATTTTATTTATTATTAGGGCTACTTATAGATTAACTCGTTCTCATTCATTCGTCAACACAACGCGGCATTAATACAATGAATGCCGTTAAGGTGAATTTGCGTTACTAAGTCACATTTCAGAGAATAAAATAAGTTATGAAAAGAGTTATGAAACGATTCATAAGATTCAAGTGCCTGCTATTAATACTCTTTTTTTGAACAAGGGCAGCCGCGCCACCCACACATCTCACACTGTCAGAAACGTCACAATCATCTTCCTCATCCAAACCCATGGAAATTCTATAGAGTATGGTGCTTAGTCGCTTATAAATGACAATGAGTTTGGCTAAAACAAGTTTTTTTTTCTTTGCAAAGTCATATTTTCTTTGAGTCCGCAGAGCCATGGTGAAAATGCCTTTTTATATTCCCACTGGTCCTTTCACTGTGTCGGTATCTGATGTAAAACCAAACTGGGAGACAATGTGTGCTGTATCTGTCTTTATAAAGGTTTATATAGCACGGTGCCTCAACACCAGTCCTGAAGTTCCACTGCCCTGTAGCTTCAAGGTTTCCTAACTCTCATGACACCACATTCAGCTCTAAAAATGATTAAGTCATACAGAAATTAGAACAGGACCATATCTTGAACAATGTGCAGTCCCCATAATGTAATATGCTCTGTAGTTTCTAACAACACATACATTCTCAGAAAAAAAACAGGTTAAAGGCACAAAAATTGATCAATGATTTGCAGACAGCCCGTGCATATGCTAGTCTATATTTTATTCTTCTATACGTTTTGCACTGTTTAGATCTTACAGAATTACAAGCACAGTTTCTTTTAATTGTGATGATTTTAGCTCACAATTAACAAAAACCCACCAATTCACTATCGCAAAAAAAATTTATATGGTGACCTACAATCATCTTATCAACTCTAAACACCTGCAAAGATTTCCTGAGCCTTGCTTCACTAGTCTACACAATCATGTGGATGGCCATGTGTTAATACAGTTGTCCGGAAGACTATCCCTTCACAAGGAGGATACGCCACAAACCTTCATTGCCGACGAACCTGGCTGGTCACAATGTTCTATCCAATCATGTTGGTTGAGTGGATTGAAAATTGTTGAAGAAAAAGATCCGCTAAACCTAAATTGTAAAACAAATTCTGTGTCCCAAATTTACTCAATCATTGATAAGGCTGGCCAAACAAGTATGGAAATTATACTGACTATTTTAGCTTTGTAAACCATTCGCCTGTTGAATTAGCTTATACTTTTGGATTGTCTGTTGGTTAAATTGTAATTTTCCATTTCTGACTACTGACATTACAATGGTTTGTGATTGGTGTGTTAGTGTATAGGAAAGTGGCACTGGGCATTGGGATCTGGACTGGCTGATCGTGATACTCCATGTTCTATTCCTGTAGCATCGAAAGCAGAATAAGATATAGTTTAATCAATGTAATCATGCAAACATTTTATCAAAGATATATCTCAGTTCCCACTAAGAACATCATTCTTTTAAACTGGGGTTTAACCAAGCTTAGCATGCTTAGCATGTGTAAATAAATATGGTGTTTAGTCTCCGCCTTTCCTGCAGTAGGTGCTACATGTGTTGCTAGCTCTAATGAAACACCCCTGATCCCACACTGAGTGTGTCTTATACTGAACTTATTCTGAAGTTTCTCAGAAAACTTCACACCCACCCACATGCGCACCAGGGTACTGACATATGTAGGGGCATGTTCTGTCAGCATTCTAGCTATGCAGTAATGGATTGTTCATTAGCATGTACGATTGAGTTGAAATAAGGCTTTTCTGCCAGATGGAAAATATACACTAGTCATTTTTAATAAACTGTGTGTGTGTGTGTGTGTGTGTGTGTGTATGAGGGAGAGAGAGAGAGAGAGAGATGTCTTAAATAGATCCAAAAAAATTCCAGTTTTTCACCATTTCTATTTTTTTTTCATTCTTTCTTGCTCTGTACAATCGCTATAACGAGAAGACTCCCTCGTTTCCTCCACTGCCTCTGTTACTATAATATATTCTATTCTCTCCAGGTGCTCCAGACTCCTCCTGTTCTCATCAAAGACAGTAGAAGGCTTCCCTGTTGACCTTCACAAGGGCATCCACTGGGTCATTCAATAAACAAACACATAAGCTCTTCTTGCTGTGCAGAACTCTATCTTGGGCCTTCCCACAGGGCCGGGTGACTGAAAAAGCATGCATATTCTTTTGGGAAGGCAAGTAACCATGCAGAAATACACAACATTGTTACTTATTCCGATGGATTCCTGTGGGTCAGTTTACACTTCCTTCAAGCAAGCCATGCTATCAGCTAACAATCCTATTATTTCAGAGAATGTTATTTAGCAAGGCATCTGAATGTGGAACTGATGAGTTAGCCCCACCGGCATCAGTTGTTCTTTTAAATTAGGCAAATAGTGTGCTAGCGATATGTCAACGCTAGCTGTGTTAGATAAACACAACAACGGCATTTTTATTAACCAACTGAATAGGAAATGCATTCAGGCTTTCCCCGGCATAAAAGAAGATTTCATTCTCCCACCAAGCTTCACATGGACAGGGTTTCTGAACAGATAAAGAAGCACAATGAGAAACAATGTTTAACTTAGACCAATGCCAGATTTACCGTATAATTTTATACCCTGTTGCCTTTGAATGGATTTATATAACTTAAAAAAAAAGAAAAGACAAGAAGAAAGGCACTCCTCTGCCAATGATAATGTAAAATACATTGTACATAAAAGAGCAATCACGAATACAGACACATAATCAGGAGCATTTCACACACACCATTATGTAACAGAGAAAAAGTCTGCTCAGAAAAGATCACAGGGCATTTTGGGGGCAAAAAAACAAACAAAGGATAGACACATCTGCTATCACACATGTACATTTACATGCCTCCTGCTCACACTGAAAACATTTAAAGGATATGATTACATAAAATCTCACCTTTTTCTTGTTAACAATTAACCCAATGTCAACAGGCAAGTGTGCAACAACAGGTTAAAATGTGTGCATGCATATTAATGTATTAAATATATTTAGCAAAATCAAAAAAAAAAAAAAAAAAAAAAAAAACAGGGGGGCATTTGGCTTCAAAGTGAAAATGCTAATAGAGGAGGAGAAGCAGCTGTTGGCCTACTTTACAGGCCAACACTTGAAGAAATGTCCTGACCGCTCTCTGTAGTGTACTTAGCACCCTGCCTGTGGTGAAGTAAACTGAAAACCTTAAGCCCTCCCCATAACCTGTCTCTACTGCCATCCTCCTTGGCTCCTCTGGCTATCCCATGATGCCTCGTTTAATGAGTTTCTCTTCACAGAAAAATATAGAAACTGTTTCTTCAAGCAATAAAAGTTTGAGAGTATCTATTTCTTTTTAATATTGCAATATCATATTGCGTTTTTGGGGGATTTTTTTTTCCTCCCAGTGCCCAAAATAAGGCGGTGCAATTAAGGGATTTTAAATTCCAAACCAAACAGAAAAAGACGAACCAAACAGAGCAATTTCTGAAAAATCGAATGGTTGCATCTATTCTTAAGAAATTAAAGTAAATCTCATAAACAGCATTGACTGTCAAAGCCGAGTATTTTGGTGAAATATTTCCCCCTGGTCTGTACTCTTTGGTTCTTAGCTAGTCTACAAGGATCAAGACAATCACAAAATGCAGTTAGAGAAAGGATTCAGGTTTTGACAGACCCAGCTACCAGAACCCTCAACTGCAATCTTTGTCTTTACTCCATTACACCAATCATTTCATCAATTTTGGTTATTTTTTTTCAAATTGTTGACCGCATTTCAAACATGGAATTTCATAACAAAATGTTCATAAAGAAAGTAAATTAGAATTGCTATACATTCCTTCAGCAAACTCGTGAGAAGGCCTAAAGCTCATAAGCAATGTGAGTTACAATAAAAATCATTTTCTGTTTCTGCTCGAATGACATAGCTAGTCGAGCTGAAGTGAATGCCACTTTACAACAGAGGATGAGGGCTTTTTGCACGGAACGAATTGACTCTTGAGGACTCTTAGCTGATCTAACCTGCTGAGAAAAGCTGGGTTACAAATGTGTTCATCAATATGGAATGGCACTACACTCTGCAGATTATTGTGAAGTGTAAGTGTGAAGTATGACGTGTGTGTGTGTGTGTGTGTGTGTGTGTGTGTGTGTGTGTGTGTGTGTGTGTGTGTGTGTGTGTGTGTGTGTGTGTGTGTGTGTGTGTGTGTGTGTGAGAGTGTATGTATGTGTGGTATTAGTAGGTAATTGTCCCATGTGACATGGCAATGGGCCAAAGGTACACACATAACTTACAGAGACAGATAATGAAAAAATTAGAGGACACACATAAACACACATACACACACACACACACACACACACACACACACACATATATATATATATATATATATATATATATATATATATATATATGTACATAATATCTCATGTTACAAAACACAGTCCAGTTTGCTTTCGAGGAATATTAATATTATGCAAATCTGCTCCCTTTACATAAAGCAGCACACACACAGAAACTTACAAAAATTCGTCCAGCAGAATAGCGAGTTTACTGAAAGAAGATCGGATACAATTTTTTACATTTTTATACAACATAACCTTTTTATACAACAGTCGAAGATTAAAGACTTTACAGCAGTGGTATATTTGTGCTGGGATATGAAATCCAACCGTTTGATCAGAAGGCATGCGTCCTACCCACTCAGATACCATATCCCCACAAGCAACATGAAAGATCTGTTTTTAGTATTGCGACTTTCGATCATTGCTGACTATTGTTAGGCGAGTTCTTAAAACATTGGTCAAGCGAGACAACAAAAAAACAAATATCACCACTCTTTGATCTCGGATTTAAAGTCGTGGCCATTTAAAATTGGCAATACACATAATTTACATCAATCGTCATCTTGTGCTTTATTCTTAAGTATAAGAAAGCATTGTAATGTTTTGAGCCAACTTCTGGTGTCTATGCTAGCTCAACAAGAGATGCTAAGAAATACTGACATTCATACAAATATTTAAATGATTTTCTTTCAATTTGTTATCAGTAATACACTATATAATGATTCCGGATGTATTATAGTCAAGACAAATACAAAAGCAAAGCACTTTCACTATAGTGCTCACAGACTGTGGGTTCCCACTGTATATCTGGACAAAACCAAACATTTTTCCTCTACCCTGATAGAAAGCTGGTACTTACTTCAAATCCTGCTTTAACTTTGAAAATGACATTCAAGTATGTTCCAAATGTTTCTTAATTCATTAATTAACCGCTAAGAAAACACTACTGCACTATGGATCTAATTATATTTGATTATTTTAGTTAACAGCTGTGTGGCAGTAACCATGCATATGAACAGCAAGCCTACATTTTTTGTACAGTTTAAGGTATACAGGTTTAATAGTCTAATAGATGTTTAATACTCAATCATATTTAATATTGTCTCCTTTTTTAACTGAGAGAACGTGAATGTGAATACAGTTTTGGTTAGATACAGTATTTCCACTGTCACTTCAGCTTTTATTACAGTTATAGACAGTTTATTGCTGTATAGGCATGGCCCAGACAAGGAATTCTGCTAACTGTATAAGAATTATATGCCTTAATCTTGAACTCTAAGTTTAAAATCCCAATGTTTCTACAGACTGCAGTAAGTCATTAGTTCTAACAATACATGTGCTTTTTGTAATGGTGTTAGGATGGACCAGTTCCATTTGCTTACTAGGATTTTTTGTGTTAAATGTTGGCACCACTTCTTATAATTTATTAATCTCTTTATACCTTTACCATGTACACGCGGCTTTAACAAGCCTATAAAAAAGACGACGCATTGCAGATGCAGCCGCACAGAACGGGGAAGAAATTCCAAGCACTGGGACAGTAAAGGATAAAATATAGTCTTTCACAGTCAGTCGATCACTGCTTTTTGGAGAGATGTTTGTGTTCCTATAACCACCTTAACTACACTGTAATTGCTGCGGATTTCTGATGCTTTGAATCATTTATGAAGGTAAAGTGAAAGGGGATCATTTGGGAGGAGGCTGTATTTGAAATTCAGCCTGCATATGAGGTGAAAGTCATGTGCACAGATGATAATGTAGGGTAAACTGTTTATGTTGATGGGAATCCACAAAGTAATGCCGGTAGGCTCCTGTGCACTTTCGTCCTGCCACTGTGACAACTGCTCTGTTTTGTGCTTGCTCGCTCTGTCCAGTGCAGATCTCATCTGCATACAAATTTCATTTATTTTAATTGCCTTGGCAATAGCCTGGCTTTGCTCTTCAATTTCCTTCAGCCAAAATGCCTCCCTCCTCAGCAGAGAGAGAGGTGGATGGAGGTGCTGACTCGTCCATCCAGCTGAGCTATGCATTGTGCCCCTGGGCCTCGGGGCAGATTTTGCAAAGGTTTCCATACACCACACCTGAGTTTAATAAGAATAGTTGTTGTTTGATGTGCATCTATGTGTGTTGATATAGGAGAACAGATTTAGAGAATATTTAGATTTATAATATTTCAAATCACATAAATAAGTGTGTGTTGTGTGCATGTAATCCTGGCTTATATATAAATACACGCAGTAAACACACACACACACACACACACACACACACACACACACACACACACAGAAATGGGAGTCACACACTGCAGTTGTGTAGAGTCGTGTGGCAGAGTTTAAGCTAAACCTTAGGAAGTGAATAATCTTTAGCATGCACATATATTTCCGATATAGTGTGTACACTATGCTTTCATGCATCATAAGACATCTTCAAAATGCATACTGAAATGATAATAAATACAATACGCATTTGCATATTAATCTTTCCACATAACCTTCCATTCATTAACATTAGTCTATAACATTCTGATATATCATTATGCTTATCTTATTTCCAAGTCACTTTGGACTTCTTTTTCTGCACATCATTCTATATTCACCAACGAATTCACTGTAGCTAATGTAACAAGCTCAGAATCTCCATTTTTGTACCATGTATGCACTAGTTACATTTTAATGGCTTAAAAAAAGTGCTGATCAATAAAAAGACAATCAATTCTTTTATTGTACACCTATAGCATATGGTACAGTCATAACATTTTATAGCTGTTTTATTGTCTGTAAGTGTCTGTAAGTGTTAATTTCACTCCCTCCTTCATCATTTAAAGTACGTGTACAACTCACGCTATACATACTAAGCGCAAAAAAATGGGACATGAGCATCCTCCTATGTGCCTGCTTTGCTACCAAGGGTACATCATGAGCAAAAACTTGGGGGAAAAAACTGCATCTCTGTTCTTTTCAGCAGCACTCTTTGAAAATACATTGGCTTAAACAGAAAAATCTGCAATGGCACAAAAAGAGGCATGCCTTAACCCACAGCATTTCTGCTTCCAACTATGCTATGCTAGCCGGAAGTTATGCTAGCTATCATGTTATTCTTAGCATTAGACCCACACAGAATACCTGACTTTTAACAGTTTTTGGGCAACAGCTTTCAATAGCTTTCAAAGAAGGTGATTTTTCTCTGTGTTCAATGGGAAATTTTGGGATGTCTAGATTTAGAGCGACTTTAGCCATAGCATTTAGCTTTAGTAGTTTAAAAAAATCGAGCTAGATAATGTCTATATACATTAAAATCTTATTATTAACATTTGAATGTCTTATAATATCTAGACATCTGATAATTACACACATACTACATGCGATTCTTCCCCATACTGCGGCAATAACGTCGCAAGCTGTTGTCGAAATTATTCTGTATACTGTAGCATTGTTATTCCCATTCACTGAAACCAACAAACTCAAACCTCTTACAGCATGATGATGTCGTGGTTCACCCATATTTGAGGTATATCTGAGGTACATAACGATATGGCTTACAACCACTGGAGTCAAAGGACTTGACTGGCCTACACTGGGCTTTAATCTCAGCCCTCTTTGCCTGGCGTCACTAATACTTGTGTGTCTGAATGAGCACAAATATCCACAGCTATGCTACAAAATCTAGTAGAATACCTCCCTAGAAAAGTGGAGTTTATTATAATAGCAAAGGGAGACCATATCACAAGAAAATTTGCCAGTGTCAAATAATAGTTAGCTATACAGTCTATCATTAGGCATTACTGTAAAGCTGTAAATGCTATATTACCTTCATAGCATTACACACACATACACGATGGTACACTTTTAATAACACAATCACAATCAGAGGTTTATGATCGAAATCCCACCGAACAGATAATATCACAAGAAGAGATTAAAGTCATCAATCTCAAAACTATCCTTTCATGACAGGAAACAGAATGCCAGCAACAATAAAGCACATACAGTATCGTAATACATGTGACGCTGCCCATGACACTGCAGATAAAGTATTTGTAGCTAGCATACAGTACATATACAGTATCTGCTTCCAATTGACAAGGGCATGGCCAAGTATCAATATACAGCATTCTCTATTTATGCCTCCCATGGAGACTGCATAACTCCAGGCTTGCACTGGAAGATTCCCATGTTCTTTATATCCTGTCAGACATGATGACTTTCTCTGCACACACTGCTTTGCTCATTTAATCTGTCCAACCATGCATGTACTTTCACATTCAGCTTCAGCAATTACTTGACTTTCCAGATTCTGTCTTGCTGGGGTTTTTTTTTCCCGAGGTGAGTGCGGGAAAAGTCTGAGGTGCCTCATTGCTAGTGATTTGCAGTGCGTTAATAAGATTTTGCTGCAGTAAAAGAGCTGAATATGCTGAATGACCAGACTTTTCTTTCACACAGATGCATCTCCCACTCACAGGTAAAATGTAAACTAACCCATAACTTGACCTTTGTATTACCCTACATAATGTCTGTGCATGTTAAACACTATATGCTGTCTTATAAGGTAATAATTAAAATGCGATAAAAAAAAAACAGATTTAGCTGCATGAGAAATATTTCTACTTGTATGCTATTTGGTATATGATTTAATGTAGCTTTTAGAGTACGATATAAGATCAGATTAAGTAAGAGTTGCCTTTCTGGTGCTATTTCTTCACTGACCGGTCACAATCCATGCCCACACACAGTACGTACACAGGGATTCTGGGTAATGACTTGGCCAACAACACCTCTCACCTTCACTCAACCATCATGCGAAAAATTCTGGTTGTAAAGACATGCCTGCCTCTATCACACTGGGCTATTGTCCAGAGAAAGTGTCAAAATGTATTCTATAAACAGTAGTCAATAAAGATTATAGGTATTATTTAAATAGACAATAGACCAGGGTTGGGCAAACTATAGCCACACAAGGCCCTTTGGTCCTTTTAATCTGATTGGTACAGAATTGTCCAAATCAAATCATATCTCAATTATGACTGCATTCATTTGCTCTTATCCTGTAATGCGTGATGTTCCACCAGGTGGCGCATTAGGCACAGTGAAACATTGAGTATTACATTAATGGTTTTATATGTTTATGTTTGCTATGTGTGCATCTGGTTCTGGCCAGGACAATCTGTCAAATTTTCAAAGTCAATGTGGCCCCTAAACCAAAAGTTTGCCCACTGCCATAGACAGCTGATTAGTTCAGACAGACAAACAAATTATACACATAAACACCAAAAGGTCTGTGCCAGTAGCAGACATTCACTCTGCTACATGACACAAATATATAATATTCATGTCCTCAACAGATTTTATAAAAGATGGATGCTTTTTGACAATACTGAAAAATATGCTGTACATAAATAACATAACATGCCCTAAAGGTGTTAGTGTATCATATTCACAGCTTATTGCATTTCATAAGGTATTAATAAATATTTCATATTGTTTTGATACAAAATTGAAACGTACATTTACTACTTCCAAAATCATATTTTGTAAACATACAAAAAAAGCAACCTGGCTGGATGTCTTTGTCTAGCTATCTACTTATACTGTATCTCAGAATCTACAATGATAGAGTCAGGTCATCTGGCATCTGTATACACAATTGTGCACCATTTGTGCACCATAAATATACATTTTATAATTAATAATTATATCATTATTATACAGAAGGCCATTCCAATATTGCAAAGTGCAGTATATTCATTACAAATATAGTTTTTGACATTCAGCCACAAAAATAAACTGGATTCCAATTGCTACTTATTATATATGTACATGTAATATTACAAGTAGTACCTTTGTTTTATATTTACATATTTTCTGTTGCTAGTTAGCACATGTTACATGACATTAGAGATGGTTATTTGGGAAATATTTCCCAAAAACTGTAATGCATTTTACAATATGGTATCAAAGCATATCTGCATCTAAATTTTTCTCCATACTCCATATTGATAACACAATAATTGCATTCTTTATACTTTGTTATTCTTTATACTTTGCTGAATACAAATGTGGACCAATAAAGTGGTGGAACTTTGTGTTAGCCTTTATCTAAAGTGTAATTTCATAAAAATGAAACCCATAGTATTCAGTTTAACTGTTTCTTTCGATGAAGCAAGTAAAGCATTGAATCAAATGCTTACTCCTGAGCTAATAAATAATCAAAGATTGCTGAAGCATGTATCTATTTCCTTATAAGTTTCTTTTATAAGGCTCATTCGTCATGATGCATTCGAGACATATTTACTGTAGAACACCAGCAAACTTGCTGCAAACCAGAAAGCAGTAAACAATTAACAGCAACAGTAAATATTTTTTTAATTCAATTAAATGATCAACAAAAGGAGACATCGCAAAATGTAAATACGATCATACAGTCAGTATCAGTCAGCAATTGTCTGGATTTTAAGAGCTTGCTCAATAGAATTTTGCACAAGAGACTTCTGGTAACTAATCCATAACTGCAATACAATGGAACCAGCAAGGCCTCCTTCTCACAAATGGATTAGAGCGTCTGAATTAAAGGGACAGACAAAGAGACTGGGATGATCTGATGAGGAAATAAAAGCGATTCCTTTAATTCAATCCTGGTTAATCGTAAAAGAAACAAATCCTACTGAACAAACTGCAAACAGGGGGTGTTACATGTCACACTACCAATTCAAAGGCTGCTGATTTCCACCATTACTTATTTTTTTACACCAGCCACTGTCAGGACATTTGACTGATAGACCATTTCTGATTCGCCAAAAGACCACCCTAAGGAACACATACAGAGTACCATTTGAAACCAGTTCAGGTTTCTACAGTTATATTTAGCTGGAGTGTGGTCAAGGTCACAGTAGTGTCCTCTGTGAGCGAGAGATGCGGCTCAGTCTTTGGCTCTCCCTAGAGCTCTGAGAACTGTGCAAAGTAGACTGGGTTGAGATATGATCTAGGCAGACCTAGCACTGACACTGACCAAGAGGTTACAGTGATTAAACACTGAAATGATAATAGAATGATGTACAGGCAAATATCTCTGCATGGGTGTCAAATAAGAAGCCACTTACATATGGAAAATGTGATCTGAGTATCGCTTGGAAAACAATTTCATTATGTAACTTAACATTTTACTGCAATCATAACATTTCTACCAACCTGCAAGAGTCTATAGTCAGACCTACAGGCCAGGACGATAATAAATTGCAAATAAATAACAACTACTACATATGTAAAGGTGTAGAGATGTATGTTTTGAGCTGTATAGGTCAAGTGTCAACGAACCTTAGTCTATATTATCTCTATATAGTGACATGTTAGTGACATAATCAGCAGACATGACAAACAATAATTTTCAGGGATATAATTTCTCAATTAAAATATCTTTAGCTGAAGATATGACCGTTTTACAGAAAGCACTTCTACTGGAAATGTGCGAAAGCTAGCAAAAAAAAAATGTGTAGCTGACAGGCTATAAACTGAGCGCAGCCTAACTCGGCTAGTCGCGCAACACTAAACATAACATTTGGTCATATGGTGTCCAACATAAATACTGCATAATCATTTCTTGGTTTATCGGTCTGCTGTACAAAGGCAATATTGTCTATTGGTACTAAACACAATAAACCAAATGCCCAGTTGATAACTTTGCATGCTCAAAATAATCTCTTCAATCCCTTTTATTTTAATAATCCATCATGATTAGTCAAGGACACAAAGCAATTTGGGGATCGTTCTTGCTTGAGATTCCATTAGACCAAAACAAAACTGCTGCTGTAACCTATTACGCTATCTGTGGTGGAGCCAGCGTAGGAACTGTTTATGCGTGACTGACTGGTTTCACTGGGGAGCTTCTTCTGGAAATGCACTTCTGAGGAATTTTAAGATTAAAGAAGCGAGAGAGTGCTGGGTGGTGATGGTGTCTGTCTAGGAAATGTACTCTGTGTCTTCTAGGGAGTGCTTTAAAAGGATCAGCAAATTTATTCCAACTTGGAGAAGTAAGTATGAAAATCCAAAAGAGACTGACAAACGAACACAAACACGCGTACATATTTTGGTTAATGAAATACTCCTCGTTTTTTGTGAAAAATACAGATCGTTACATGCAAAACTTTGTATTCACTACTGGAGGACTGATCCTTAGTATCCTTAGTGACCAAAGAAAGTGTTATTTTTCCCTTGGCCCCATTTTTTGCTAGCAACACACAAGTTTACATAAAAGCGCATGGTTTATATAAAGTTCTTGCCTAAGATAGCCCACATCTGCACATGCTCAATCTGTGCATTTTTCCTTGAGATCATCCCTGAGTATTAGTTAGAGCAGGAAAGCATTTAAAAACAGCGTCAATTTTACAAGCCTACTGTCATCATAGCTTTTATGATCAACATATCACCTTTTAGCACCTCACTGTACAAAATTAAAACATAACTCCTGTCTTTGTATGAACTCTCTGATTAGACATTAGCCAATGGACATTTCGTTCACTGCAATGCATGGGTGAATGCCTTGCAGCTAAATGCAATCAGGTTTTAATTAACTGCTGTTATTTGTCTCTGAAATGCAACGTAAGGTAAACAGCACTGCTTCAGGAAGTGTCCCGTGGCCTTGGCTAGCGCCACAATTCAACACTTTCATTGCTCAGAAAATCATTAGCAGCCTCCTGCTGGAGAGAATGCCTGCCACACACCAACCAAAGAAGCTTATATATATATATATATATATATATATATATATATATATATATATATATATATATATATATATATATATATATATAATCTTTTTTTTTTTTCTTCTGAACACATTCATTATACCATTTACTAAGAGACAAAGGAAAATCAAGATAAAGGCAAAGCCTCTAGATCATTCAATGGCACCAGACAGGAAGCTGCTTTATACCTTAATGGGATTTTGTCAGCAATTTGTAGTCGCATTACCATGCATACGGTATAAAGTGGTATGAATTACATTTCAGTCATGTAGAGCTACTAAGTTCCGATTATGTTTCGAATGATTTATTGCACTTTTCGCATTCCACTGGTTTCGAGTTTTGTCTACATTGGACAAGGAAACAGTTGTTCTCTATTCATTTATGACTTTTTCTGAAACAAACAGCTTCTGGACTGACAACATAACAAAAGCATTAAACGCCCTAACATAGCAATGGCTGGCCATAATAACGGTAATAACAAGTGAAAGTATGTGGATCATGTTGTGTTTTTGGGATATACTACTGGATATATTTGTGCGGCGAAGCTCGACTATAAAAATTTGATGTGAAATGTGTGTTCCTTACATTGAGTTTAAAAATATTCATTATTAACCACACACATTCCCATAATGGGAGCTCAAGTCTCTTGGGGGATGCCTGTAAGAGGGTGGTGTTGAATGAAAATAAAGCAATACTGGAGAAAGAACAGAGAGAGAGTGAGAGAGATGACCCTGTTTCTCATTATTGCAACTGCTGAAGCACTGTTTCCAGCTACAGTCTTCAATTTGCCACGCCACTCACCTGGAAACATATGGCAAAAACAGTGGTGTCCACTCCTGGTCCTGTTGGGTTGTATTGTCCTCAGGTTTTTGTTGTGCCTCTGTACTTTATGGTGTGTAATTGCTTACAGTTCCTTCTGTTGAGCTCCAGTGCATAAAACGACTCCCAAAAACAATAGCACGGGTAGCAGCTAAAGCCTGTTCAAATCATGGCCCTTGAGAACCATGACTGGACACCACCAACCTTTACCAGCCCTGTTCTACCTCTTCAGGCCCCCATGTGAGCTGAGCGAGCGAAAAACTAAATTCAAAAACTAAATGCAAACCATTGCATAATGTATAAGGTGACTTAGCGCCTGGCTATAGGGCATTACATTTTGAAACCGATTTCCTTAATGGTGAGCGTGTAATTTAGTGAAACGGGCCTCCGCGTGTCGCTGCTAGAGCAGGCTCCAGTCAGACCCACCATTCATACCACTGTAGATGCTCCTTTGGTGTGGGGATAGCTCCTCTGCTGCTGACCTCCTTTGTGCCACATCTCGCCCAGGGCTTCCAAACTTGCCATGATCTGGACTGCTACTGTACTGGTGCCTTAACATCTCAGGGCTTCCTGCAATCACACGACCCTTCTGCAGATGTTCAGGAGTCCCGGACAGTATTTGCTTAGGTTCCGGACTGCCACATAGACTCCCGATGCTCGCCCTGTGCTTCTGAAAGAGGTCAGGGCTACCGGGAGGCTGAGAAGACACTGGCAAGTGCTTAGAAAACTGCTCCGGATTGCCTCGCTTGCCTAGCTTTTCTGGGCTGAGACCTCGCATGCCCTTATGGTCAGGACTAGAGAAAGAGCCACAGCGAGGCCGGCACACTTGAGGAAAGGTGTGGGCAGCGTATTCTGGACTTGTGCTCCTTCTGCGGTTTAAATGCTCGGGGACCGGCATCTCCTCCATTATCCGGGGCTTGTGGACATGCTCGAGACTGCCTCCAGCTGGACCAGCCAGCAGCTGCTGCTTGTGTGTTAGATGATCGGGGCTGTCTGTGCTGCCTGCGCTGGAAGTACTACTCCCATCCCCAACATCCCTCAGCAGTCCTGGCCCAGGCACACTGGCATGTGACAGGCTGCTCTGGCTATCGATAGAGTTCCTGCAGCCTGCTGGACCTCCAGCGCTAAGTGAGCCTCCTGTGCCTCCAGAGCCCTTTTCCTCATCCAGCATAAGACACAGCTCCCTCAGCTCAAGGTTTTCTTTCAGTACCTCCTCCTGCTTCTGTTCAAGTTCCTTCAGCTTCTGCAGGTACAGGGTCACCTCCTTACGCATAATGCTTGCACTGTAGCGGCCAAGGCGCTGCCACTCCCTTGACACCTTTTTGCCCTTCTGTCGGTCGTCGTCCAAAAAGCAGCAAAGGTCACGCAACTCCTGGTTATCCTCTTGGAGTTTCTGATTTACCTCCTGCAAAAATCAAGAAATCGAAAAGTATAATCATCGATATAAAGGGAAACAGCAATCCCTGTAAGACATCCAAAAAGCCAGCTATAAGCGTCATAACTACACTGCAACAAACTCGGAGGTGTGACGCATGCACTGAATACGGAACAGAGGAATTAACATTCTGCTGTGCTCCAGGCTTTCTGTCTTAGCTCCAAAAAAATACCATAAAGTAATATAAGTATGTTGTAATTAGGATTTAAACTGCATGGATGATAGTGACTTACAGTGATTAGGGCAGAGGGAGGTCAAAAAGGATAGGATTGTGGCCCGAAGGTGATGAGTTTGAAACCCAGAATATCCTTAGAATGCATTTTGAATCATATTTATGCTGGTTACAGTTTATGCAGTTACTGATTCATTCGTATTTCTCCACAATAGTATAATATCTCCACTCCTGGCCATTTTATTCTTTTTTGCTCCAGGAAAAAAATTTTTAAGGTGGGTGGGGAGGATATAGGAACACTATACTGCAATATGCATAAAACAGCTCTGAAATACACTGCCCCATCATATAATGGCAGGAAAAGAACAATTGACCTCCAGGTTAGGCCAACATCCAAGATCGCCCGTGGTCCCTGGTGTAACCACTGAGCAGTAGCGTTTCAAAAATCTTTGGCCATCATCTCCGGAATGCTAAGTAATCTGAGATCCAGGCATTGACTCATCTCTGCTCAGCTCTGCATCTTGGTCCAGAAAACTTCTTCACAGTAAATGAATGAGAATAACATCTTATTCAACATCTTGTTTAATAAAACAGAACTAAGCAAGATTAAATGACGAAATAACCACGCATATGCAAAATCAACATGCATAATCAAAATTAATTCAATGTTTTAGTGTTAATTTAGCATTGTAGTAGTTAACAGCGTAGGCGTTAACAATGGGGGGTTTTCTCACAATCTATGCCATTCCCACACTCAAATATTAGAGTTTTTTTTTGTTTGTTAATTATTACGTCTAAATTATGCGTGAATCCACCCCAGCCGCAGCGTTTTACCTTCAGTCCCCGGATCTCATTCAGGTGCTGCTGGAGCCTGCGGTTCACCTCTCGGATCAGGTTTCCGTGTTCCACTATGGCGCTCATCTTCTCGGCCTCGGCTTTACGCAGCCGCCGCACCAGCTCATCTTTACTCCACTTCAGGAGCTCCTGGTCCGTGACTTTGGACAAATCCTCGGTGCAGCTTTCCGCGCTCTTGGCTGCACCTGACTGCAGCTGGGCTTGGGCCGGCTTCTCCATCACCTTCACCAACTCAGTGGCGCACAGAAAGCGCCCCGCTGCCGCCGAACTCTGTGAACGAGACGCAAGCCGCCCAGCGCAGACGCGTTCTGCAAAAAAACGTGCTTGGATCAGAATCAGGAGACTGTCATAGTGAGACTTCCAGTGCGGTGCATGCGGTCCGGATAAACCTGCAGCGGCAACCTGAGAGTGCCGGGAAGAACTCGTCTTCCTTCTGCTCCTCCTCCTCCTCCTCCTCCTCAGGCTCTCTAAAGCCCGTCTTTAAGGAAGAGATTGTGCTCCTTTCCTCTTGTTCCTCCTGTCATGTCTCCATTTCAGTGCTCAGGATGAGAGCAAGACCCGCCATGGACCATCACTGGCCGCTACAGCATCACACATCCGTAGCGCAGGCCAGCAAACCAGTGCACAACCCAGTCTCTGCCTCTGTCCCTGATTCCCTCTTTCTCTCTCTCTCTCTCTCTCTCTCTCTCTCTCTCTCTCTCTCTCTCTCTCTCTCTCTCTCTCTCTCTCTCTCTCTCTCTCTCTCACTCACACACACACACACACACACACACACACACGCACGCACCGTCTTGCACGCCCACTTGAACCTAATAAGGATCGTCCGTGACTTTTTGTTGTCGAGCGCCACCTACTGTTTCATTTTGATTTTATTTTCTACATTTACTTAAATGTTTTGGTTGTTTCCGAAAAGAATGCAAAAGAAAATAAACAAATAAATATAAATATATGCATATATAAATAAATAAAAATCCGAGAGTTTATACAAATGTATAGAAAGTCGTTTAAAAAATACCATCAGCCCATCCATCCATTTACCTCACACACTCACTTTCTCTCTCTCTCTCTCTCTCTCTCTCTCTCTCTCTCTCTCTCTCTCTCTCTCTCTCTCTCTCCTTATCAGATTATCACACGCTACCTAGTCTCTTTCATTTAATTACAGACCCACATTTAGCCTGTAACTGTTAGCAGTTTTATTCTGTCAAGAGTCCATTATAAACAGTACTGCTTCCTCTTAACTTTTTGTAATGAGTGGGGAAGCTGAAATGTAGGAAAACCAGTAATATGTGGTTATTATTGGTTATATAGTATCTTTAAAAACTGGCGAAATGGTAATTAGGATTCACAGTATAACTCCGAATAGCCTTATCAGTGATGGTTGTGGAAGTTGTTTATGTTTTGCTCGTGTCTTTTTGTGTACGTGATAGAAAGTGGTGCTAGAGCGTCGGTGGGTATCAACATGAGCTACGGCAAAAAAATGTTCTTGTTATTTCACTTCAAACCCCGCCTCTCTCTCTCTCTCTCTCTCTCTCTCTCTCTCTCTCTCTCTCTTTCCTTCTCTCTCTCTCTCTCTCTGTGTCTCTCTCTCTCCCTCTCTCACCCTCTGCATCCATAAAATGCGTTGAATGGTGCCGCTAACAGTCATCACACGCGTCTCAGTGCTGGATGTGATGGAAGCTCAGATCACTATAGAAACTTTGACTGTCATTCCACAAAATCTTTTTTTTTTTTTTTTACCAGCCATTTAGTTATTTTAATTCCTTTAATCCTCCAATCACCTTCATAGGACGAACGCCCGATGAGATGAACTACTCCTGCGCGATGCCTCGCATAGTGTATATGGGAGTCACGTGATAAAAACAAACCACGAACGACTCGGACGAGAAGAGTATAAATAAGTAAACTAGTTTATTCTCTTCCCTGTACACAATTGGTGGAGATTGTTTTTTTTTTTATTGGTCATGTGCGTCAACTCATTCTTCTGCGTCACATTCGTCCACAATGAACCAAATCGTTCAAACCAATTAACATCTATAGAACACTCTTTCTGTAAGCATGTACATTTCACGCAGATTTTTTTATTTACATAATACATTATTCTATTTTCCTGTGCACTGTGTACTTAAGTACATTCTTATACTTCCTCATATTATTTATATTTCAACCACCCCTTGGTTTTTGCTAGGGTGCTTGTAGGGAAAAGGGTAAATGCGTAAGTACTGTGGTTTGAGTCTCAGCCTTTCTCCTCCTTCTTTTCACTCGTCACCATTTCTTCCCTTTGAATGAGCAGAACAGGTGTGATGTTAGTAGTCGTTGGTTTCGCCACTGGTGAGTACATTACCATATTCTCATCATATCAGCATATTTTTCTTTCTTTTTTTTTTTTACGTAGATGAACCCATGCACCTGAATGTGTTTAATGACCTATGAAGAAGTGTTGGGTCTCTAATGCAGAGTTCATACCTGCCTTTTCCTTTTCACCAGACGGGTGCTGTTTACAAAACATTCCATCTAGAACTACTGGTCATTTTTGGAGAATGAAGATCGCAATGACTTTTCCCTTTTGCGTTCTCTTTATGGCCTGTATCTCTCTTCGGGGATGTTGGCAATCACCTCCGTTTTGTTATGATTACGAATGTCCTGTTTATTCTGTTGTAAATACTTATGAGGTAGGATTTGTAACTGAATATTGTCCATTGATGGGATTTTATATAAACCATAGTCAGTTCTATAATAAATGTATAACCAATCCATTTATCTATGGTTGGTCGAAAATTAGGGTTTTGAGGAGCGTCTGTACAATACCAGTCAGTGGATTACTACAGATATCGCCAGCAGCTACACCAGTGACATCCTAAAAGGCTTGTGGAAACTCTACCATTTTATGCAAGGACAAAATAAGGATGGTAATCACATGACATATAAGTGTACCGATTTGTGACGTAAGTGATGTTTGTGACAAAGTACAAATGAAAAAGGTGCAATGTTGGTTTGTTTGTTTTTTAGGAAAGGAAATTACCATGACCAGGCCCGTTTTGTTGTCAATGCGTGAAGGATATATGAATGGTGACAGTGAAGTATCAATTTCCTTCTTCATCCCCGCAGACATTGATCTCCCCGAACCTAATGATGAATCCATCAGTTTTAAAAACCTGCCACCTGTAACAGTGTACGTTAGGTAAGATCTATTATATATATATCTATATATATATATATATATATATATATATATATATATATATATATATATATACATACACGTACACACACACACACACACACACACACACACACACACACACACACACACACACACACACACACACAATTATATACAGTACATGTTAGGTGTCCCAAAAGTTAACACTTTTTAGTATGCATATAGTTTCTTATTAAAAACAAATATAGTTGTCTTTGACAAATTGGTTATGTCCTTGCAATTTTTAGCGTTCGTTGCAACCTTGTAACAGCAACCGAATCCAAGCCTGAAAATGATTTCACTATGTTGTTCTTTTGACAAGGGCATTCTTAAATATTATGTGGGGGAAAAAACTATATATATATATATATATATATATATATATATATATATATATATATATATATATATATATATATTATATATATATATATATATATATATATATATATATACAAACTAAGTATGAACCATTCAAAATGCAAACTGAACTACTGGTCTAGAACTACTGGTCGGCACTAATCTTAATGTTTGGGTGGAGGTTACAGATTACAGATGAGGTTGAGATGACTGGTTAGACTACTTGTGAAATTTGGTTTGAAGGCTACAGTTTCTATGTTTGTGTTTCATAAAGTGGCTTTCACACATTAAAGTACCGATAGGTCTGTTGGAAAATTGTATTCCAAGTAACATTGAACTCGCTTTAAAAAAAAAGGGAAAAGCATTTTTTTTTGCTAAATAGTTTAATGTATATAAAAAAAAATTCTTTTGTGATTATCATTTTGTTTTCGTATATATCTTCTGAAATTCCTCTCAATCTAATAATTTCTAACTGCTGAATATGAACATCCTGCTGAGCATCCTTTCAGTCTTGACCAATGATTAAAGCCATTATAAAAAGAAAGGTTTTCTTTCTCAGATAATGGTTGTGTTACTCTATATTTGAATAATTGTATAAATCACTCTGTGTTTTGCTGGCAGGACATTTGGTGGATTGGTATCTGTGGCCAGGGCACTGGAGAATGTGGAGAGACTAAAGGAAGATGTGGAAGCTGCAGGAGTACAATATGATGGCACAAGATTTGAGGGGGTTGTATATGACGCTCTAAGTGTAATTATCAACAGACACAATGAAGTATGGATCTATGCTGAGAAATAACTTAACAGCTATAAATCACAGATATCACATTAAAGTTACAACTCAATACTCAATACAATCTCTTACTGACACTTACTGAATGTTTTCCTATGTGCAATAGACTGTATAACATATGGTAATAAAAAACACTTAAAGACAAAACATTTGTGGATGAAATACTTTTTAAAAATTAGTGTTTCACTAATAAGTTTAAATTTAAACAAAGGTGTTTGTATTATTTTCTTTTTTTGTTTGTTTTATGTAGTTTTTTGTAAAAAAAAAAAAACAAAAACAGACAATAACATAAATAATGAGGACTGTGTTGTTTACCTAACTATATCCTTGATCGAAAGAAACTTGTTCTTGTAAACTAACTTCTACTCAGTTAAAGAATGAATTTCAAATATTATTAGGCAATCTATTATATTATTAATTATTATTATGATTACAGAATTATTATAATTATAATAATAATTATTATTATTAATATTATTATTATATAAGGGTACGGTGGCTTAGTGGTTAGCACGTTTGCCTCACACCGCCAGGGTCCGGGTTCGATTCCCGTCTCGAGTTTGCGTGTTCTCTGTGTCTCAGGGGGTTTTTCTCTGGGTTCTCCGGTTTCCCCACAGTCCAAAAACATGCACTGTAGGTTGATTGGCACCTTGGAAAATTGTCCCTAGTGTATGAATGTGTGTGTGTGTGTGTGTGTGTGTGTGTGTGTGTCCTGCGATGGGTTGGCATTCCATACAGGGTGTATCCTTCCTTAATGCCCATAGAAGCCTGAGATAGGCACAGGCTCCCCGTTACCCAAGGAGAGATCGGATATAGCGGTAGAAGATGAATGAATTATTATATAAGGGGATCTACAGGGCCTGAAGTACCTGTTCAGCTGGACAGTCAAATGTCTTTCTTTGCAATATGTCATTTACATGTTTAAGTTTGCTGTAAACATATCCTTTGAAAATCCTTTTTCATTTTTGTTTGTGGGGAAGTGTGTTAAAGGGGAAACGGCTGAAATTCCAGAACTGAAATCTGTAATTATTCTCGCGTGACAAACATCAAATGCGATTGATGCGTAAATGTTAAATGGTCTGGAATGTAATCTATAAAACATTTCCCCATTAATATTTTTGCATATCATTTACCATATAGATTAATAAGATAAGTCCCTCCAAGTTTTATGCGATAACAACAAAAGTTTGTTAAGAATGTATGCTTTGATTCGTTTAAGAATGTTAGGTATGAAAGCAATGCAGTCATGCTACAGCAAGTCTAACCTGAAATACTCATATGTACTCTAAACACTCCAGTCTTGTGATTTAACTGGTAAATAATGGAATCTTGTCATGCTGACATGCTGGCAGCTGTCATGTCATTTGTAGAATTACAGTGAGGCCCAGTGATCTATGTATGTATATGAATATGCATTTTCCGCTATGTTCATATGTATACTCCTTGCTGAGAAGGAAAAAAAATGGGTCAGACCACTGGAGACTGTGTGTCACCGTGACTGATCTGCAGTCAGCCTAATTAGTCCTTGTTACCTCTCCCTCTGGCAAAGCAGGGGAATGTGATGAGGCTGCATTTTGCCTCTGCTGCAGCTCCACATCTTCTATCTTAGCTCTTAGAACAGCAAAATGGGACACTGGCTCATCTGGATAGAACGTTCTAGAGCCATCTACCTCTGTTTTCTATATTCATTTATTCTAGACATGAGTACTTGTACAGAGGAGGTGAGACAATTTTCCTATTTAAAATGTGCACCCATTAATATGTATATGCCTCATATATGAGCATAGCGAATATTTATTTGGACATGATGACCCAGAGTTTACCATTATAATTAAGAGTAATGTTTCAAAAGTATACTGCATCCTACAAGACATACACTAAGGTCTCAAAAGATATACCTTTGACCAACACGGATATAAAGAGAGCTGTTCCTTGCAACTAATTCTATAGAATAGTGAAAACACATGAAAACCTCCTGGAAATTAAGGACATTCTGTACTTATTGATGCAATGATGCTTGCAATTACCATCTGATATATCTAAAAGCAATATTTAAAAATGTAAAATCAAATCTAATTTAAATGTATTATATTAAATATAGAGAATATATGTATGTATTTGTATATTAGTGCACTGCCTATATATATATATATATATATATATATATATATATATATATATATATATATATATATATATATATATATAGAAGCAGTTAGCTAATATAGGAAAACGAATATATATATATATAGATATATATATATATATATATATATATGTGTGTGTGTGTGTGTGTGTGTGTGTGTGTGTGTGTGTGTGTGTGTGTGTGTGTGTGTGTGTGTGTGTATGTGTGTATATGTGTGTATATATACAAGCACACTGTACTGTACTGTACTTGTACTGTAGATGGCGGTGTTGCCTTTCATTGTCCAAATTACGATTTGTTAAAGCTGTTTTGAAAGTCATTTTAGTTGTTAACAAGGTTTCCCTTGTTATCGTGTCTAGGTTGGACAGAAATGTTTACTCTTTACATTCCCATATATTTGATATTTAGGTAAATTCCTCATTTAAAAAGTGTTGGATTATAGTATCTTTTGACTGAGATTTTGGAACTCTGCCATTGCATTTGATTACCCAAGAATGTGGGCAATAGCTCACTTAACTCATGCACTGGAACAGAACTACGCAGAGTGTCTTTTTTCCCCCCTCACAATGGGTAGCTGGCCATGCTGTGGCCTCCTCACATACTGACTCATGGTCTCCATGGTTACACCTCTATAGCAAGAAGCTGGCCATATTCGTCAGAAATATAATTATACCGTTATGAACATGTATCTGTAATAGCCCCAAGATGTGTTCTTATGACTCACACGGAACTTACAGTGCTGTCGTTCACCTATCGTTTGTTTCGATCTGGATCAGTGCTGTCAGTTATATTTGTATCCTGGTATGGAAGGAGGTTTTTCTGTTGCCTGGCTGCAAACTGCGCGAAAACACTCATTTTTTGCATTTGGACCAAGAATATGTTTCATGTGTATGCATGTCTTCTGAAAAATCCTGACTAAGATGTTCAGCTTCTAGTTGGTCAAGGTGGATCATTTTTGCAAGTGCTGGAGGAAAAAATGACTTCGGAATTATCGAATTTCACTTATGTGTTAAATGAAAGACCAGTATGGCAATTTATTAATGAACTCAAGTAGATTTCTCTCAAAATGGTCTACTGGCTTCATCAGTACAGCCTGTTCTTAGCACCTAGTATAGTTTGTATAGTGAATATATCTTTTTGGAAGGATTGAAAAATTTGCCACAGTTTCAGTGTCAGATTTTCGTTAAGCCTGTGCCAAGAGTTGTTTAGTAGTAGTCATGGGAAATAATCTTATCAGAGCTAGGTTCCTGGGAAATGTACTCATATGGCATTGTGACTGATAAGGTAAAGTAAGACCTCAACACTCAACCATTCCGCCTTCTCCATGTTTATTCTCTGTCCTGTCGAAATATTTCCATCTTGATGACTGCCTTTTCATCTCTCATTTTGTCTCATTTTGGGAAGTTACAAGATCACAGCCCACCATTATCTCGAAGTTCATTCATTCATTCATCTTCTACCGCTTTATCCGATCTTCCATCGGGTCACGGGGAGCCTGTGCCTATCTCAGGCGTCTATGGGCATTAAGGCAGGATACACCCTGGATGGAATGCCAACCCATCGCAGGGCACACACACACACACATTCATACACTAGGGACAATTTTCCAAGGTGCCAATCAACCTATCATGCAAGTTTTTGGACCGGGGGAAACCGGAGAACCCGGAGAAAAACCCCCGGAGGCACGGGGAGAACATGCAAACTCCACACACACACATGACCGAGACGGGAATCGAACCCGGATGCGGTGTGAGGCGATGCTAACACTACCACCGTGCCCATCTAATTAATTATTATATATATATATAATATATATATATATATATATATCTATTATCCTTCTATATATATATATATATATATGATCTTTATATACTATATATATATGATATATATATATATATATCTATTATATAAGGGGCACGGTGGCGTATGGTTAGCAAGTTCGCCCCAATTGGTCAGAGTAAATTGACAGTATGCCTCTACACTACTATTAATTAATTAATGTTCTTATCACGGGCACGGTGGCTTTAGTGGTTAGCATGTTCGCCTCACACCGCCAGGGTCCGGGTTCGATTCCCGTCTCGGCCATGTGTGTGTGGGAGTTTGCATGTGGCACGGGGTTTGCGTGAGGCACAGGGTTTTTTTTTTTTCTCCGGGTTCTCCAGTTTCCCCCCGGTCCAAAAACATGCACGGTAGGTTTGATTGGTCACCTTGGAAAATTGTCCCTAGTGTATGAATGTGTGTGTGATGTGTTTGTGTGTGTGTGTGCCCTGTGATGGGTTGGCATTCCGTCCAGGGTGTATCCTGCCTTAACGCCCATAGACGCCTGAGATAGGCACAGTCTCCCCGTGACGCGAGGGTAGAGGGTTATAGCTGTAGAAGATGAATGAATGAATTATGGTCTTCTCATATTTACTAGCTTGACTAAAAATCCTAACATAAGAAAAAGTAGTCCTTGATATCAGCCTTGATTAATGATGTATTACAATATGCAGTGTAATATATATATATATATATATATATATATATATATATATATATACATATATATATATATATACTATATATATATATATATATAGATATATATATACAAACACACACACTCTCACACACATCACATAAGTGTATATAGTGTATCAGCCTCTCTGTTGATCCCTTTGTCATTATTATTATTAAGCCTCTGCTCTAAATGGGACAGAGTCCTCTGTGAACTAAGCATCCCATAGCAATGGCCTCCTCTGTGTTGTGTTCAGGATTTAGGTACCTTGCTGTGAAGGTGACTCACAGAAACGACATACTAAAAGTAGGGCAGCTATTTGCTGCGCAAAGTTTCTGCAGACTTCTCATCCTAAAACAAAATTTCTCATAAGCAAAAAAAAAAACAAAAAAAGGCTTCCATAAATACCTTGCTCCGTTATTGATGATGTTGCCTTTTATTTATATGCGTGATGATACCCTGCCAAAAGTTCTTCGTAATAACACTTTGAGAATAAACCAAAAAAAAAAACAATACACAGAGTTCCACACGAACCTTTATGGTAAAATGCTGAGCATGGTAAAGGCAAGTTCTGTTGGAGTCGCATTTATGAATTAACAACTCGGTTCATCCCACATGAAAACGGCACCTTTATTGCAGTAGCAAGCAATATTTGAAGCGCAAGCGTTCCTATGTTCTCCCATAGCTGCCTTTCCTAATTTCTCTCTTTCAAAGAAACTGCACTCTTGCTGATAGCACTAGAATGACTTGTTATTTTATTTTTTGTATTCGTAGAAGCCTGTGTTCGAATAGATGCTATGTTTAATGAATAGCTACTTGTAGGTCATGTTTATGACAAATCTTTGGGTACCTCAGCAACTCTCCTGTCTCTGGTGTGCACAGAACAGCATGTATTAGTGTTTTATTTATTTACCAAACATCAAAACATAATGTTATGATTTATGAAAAGGAGGTCTTCAGAGCATTTTTGTCTTGTGAACATTCTAGCGCCATTTTAAAGTTGAAGACTCATTTCTATAAATGTTCTGTCCTCATGTACTCATGAGGAATAATAAGATTGCAATCAGTGTGTAAATCCAAAAGACTATCATTACATTACATTAAGTACATTTTTGTTGTTGTTGCATTTTCAAATCCAATTGGTCAGAGTGAATTGACAGTATGCCTCTAACACTACTATTAATTAATTAATGTTTCTATAGGGGGCACGGTGGCTTAGTGGTTAGCAAGTTCGCCTCACACCGCCAGGGTCCGGGTTCGATTCCCGTCTCAGCCATGTGTGTGTGTGGAGTTTGCATGTTCTCCCCGTGCCTCACGGGGTTTTTCTCCGGGTTCTCCGGTTTCCCCCCAGTGCAAAAACATGCACGGTAGGCTGATTGGCAGCTTGGAAAATTATCCATAGTGTATGAATTTGTGTGTGGGAATGTGAGTGTTGGCATTCCATCCAGGGTGTATCCTGCCTTAATGCCTATAGACGCCTGAGATAGGCACAGACTCCCCGTGACCCGAGGGAAGATCGGATAAAGTGGTTGAAGATAAGTTTCTATAGTATGTTTATTCACAAATATTTTCTTTATCCATTTACAAAATGCAAAGTGAGTAAAAAGAAAAACAATGTAATAATTATTTGTTTCAGATATCATCCGGCTTGCAATTCTTACTTTTTCCCACTTTAATCCACTTGCATAAAGACAGAATCAGGTGTACGATTATCCAGTTTTACCAAAAAGGTACAAATGATCAGAAATGTCATATCTAGGTTAAAACACAGTCATTAACCGAAACAGAAAGATCTGTGCATGAGGCTTAAAACTGAGTGAGGAACAGCCAAACTTTGCTACTCAGTGTTACAAAGGCCACACAAACCGAACATATAAAAAGTATCTGTACTGCTTCAACGAGATTTCAAATCAGATTGCTTTGCAAGATGTGCTGTTCAAAATATTTTGCGACATTGACAATACCAAACGTAGTAGTTTGCCAAGGAAACTTAATGCAGCAAGAACTGTTGAACATTTCCACTACCGGCCAGACTGGGAAGAAGCGTGGCCAAAAACCAGACGTCTGTCATTGACTCAATGTCTCAACTATGCGACTCAACTATGCATGATAGCATAGGAACACTGGTGGGCATTCTGCAAATAGGGATGGAGTTGTGATCAGGATTAATGTGTCCTCCATGCTGATGTTTTTCCGTCATTCATACCATCAGGAACGTGTCTGATTGTGCCCCAGTGTATTTTGCAGCAGGACAATGATCCCAAGCAAACAACTTTGAAGTAAAAGTTATGCCCCCACATAGCCCTGATGTCAACATCATCTAGTAAGTCTGGGATTACACGAAGAGACGGAAGGATTTCAGGCATCCCCGGAAGATCTGTGGTTAGTTCTTACGTATGGTTGGAATAACATACCCCGAGCATATAGTTGCATCATACCCTGAAACTCTCAAAGCTGTAAATGTTTTTCGAACATGTACTGAGTAAAGGGTCCAAATACATATGTCCAAAATGTACAGGAATTTCTCTTGTCACTTTTTCATTTACGGTGTACTGAGTGCCGTGTGTTTTACGATATTCTTTTATAAACAAGGCTTTCCTGATACAAAACTCAAAAAGGAAATCCATGTTCCAGGATGAATAAGTGAATTATGCAAATCTACAACAACAATAATCTAGACCCCAAGCCTTTCACAGACATTAAAATCACTTGTGCAAGGTCTGTGTTTAGAAGAATAATATAAAGTTGAGTCCTGTCTCTCAGCAGTCTTCTTAAACAGCCGTGGACCAAATATTACAAGAATCTTCACTTGGCTTAGCATGCCAAATCCTTCCCACATACTTGTATATATTTGTGAATGCACTCTGGTTCAAGAACAATAAATAAGAAAGACGGTCTACACATTGAGAAGGACCAGTGAGACCTCATTGTTATTCTTCACATTTGTATAGATATACAAAATAGTTCGATTTAGGTTCTTTATAAAGGACCAGCATAGTCCAGATACATTAAGTATTAATATGTCTTTGAAAAAGCTCTCTTTAGTTGTTGCATTATGCCTAATAACTCCTTCATAATTGTCTTTATGTTTCATTTGTAGTATTACAAAAAAAAACACTACATTTTTGACCAACGCCACAAACACACTGAGTCCTGCACCTCTCACTTGATCTCGTTCTTCTCCTCGATGTGACAGCAGGGTGCAGTGATTTCCTCAGAGGACAGAGCACTGTCCAAACACATAAAAAGTCATGGTCTGCCTGCAGGGCCTCAGCTCCTCCAGTCCAGTGTTGTGTTTGGGTAAAGTGCAGGCAAATCTCAGAGGTGTTGTCTGGTCAGCTGTCTTCCCTTTCTAATGGATTCCACAGTAGAACTAGAACTTCAACTTAAAATGCACAACTTTAATATTTTATTACTTGGTGATACATTTCTCAATTTGTTTTGTCGGAACAGGCACAGTGTAACGGTGGAACATGTTAGATTTTGGTATTTATACTTAATAATGGCATGATAATAAGTATGATTGCAACAGAATCTACGCTTACTGAATTCCATTTCCCAGGAATTTTGTAATGAGACCAGATTAAAGCTAATTTCATCTTTGCATCATTTTTTAAAAGATTTGCATTCAACTAATATCAATGTTCATTTATGCAGGAGAATACTGATCAAGTTTTGTACCAATTAATTTCTTAATATGACCTTCTTATACTAGACGTTATAAAACTGTGCTATAGCTACCACAAAACATCACTGTCAGCCTTGATGCATGGCACTACCTCAGTGCCTGGCACTATATACAAACTAAAGTGCATATATAAAATGTATTATGATGTGGAGTCTGCTTTGCCTTCCTCGAAGAAACAATCAAACTTGATGTAAGTTTACCTTATTTGTAGGCATTAACTGACTATTAATTAGGGCTGTTATCTTTGGTAGGGCTAGGTCAGACATCAATTCTAGTAATTGTCTAGACCTGGCCTGGCCAACCCGTGGCTCCCGAGCCTCATGCGACTCTTTAACTAGTTTTATGCGGGTCTTTAGGAGCTTTCACATAACATGCGTCAATGGGAATCGGATGATGTTCATGTGTACCCTTGTGTATGATGTGGCTCTTTGCAGTAACACAGAAAAAAAAGTGTCTCTTAGCCTCCTACTAGTCGACCCCTGGTCTAGACAATATGTTAAATTCTGGTAGCTAATGGCAAAATCTGGTAAATGGGCATTAATTATTACGAAAATGATCGGCTGTTGATAAGTTAAACTTAGTGGTTAGTGCTTAGTGGTTAAGACACTGGGCACCAAAGGTCATGAGTTCATCCTAGCTATACGTAGCATTACGAGCTCCTTAACCCCATAGCGGCACAAATGTATGAATGAGATAAATGTAAGTAATTCAGAATAAGAGGACAACTGTCAAAATGTCATTCATGTAAACCCAATGAACGGCACAAATGTATTTAAAATGTGTTAATTAGGGCTGTCAATAGATTCAAATATTTAATCGCAATTGCGATTTTCTGTTCTCAAAGGTATCATAAATGAATAAAAGGTTACTAATTGTAACAGATGTTATAAATATATACATTTCACTCAAAATCTCTCCCTTTAATAAAAGTTTTAATTGTTTAATATTTTAGTTGTAATAGAAATATATTCTTTTAATATTCAATTCTTGTTCACTTCAATGTTAGGGTTTATAGTAGTTTTAATTGTGAAATATGGTGCGTGGCTCCTTTAAGAATTATGTTCCGGTTTTGGTTGTTTTAAATATAAACTGGTTTATGTTACATAAGGGGGGCTTAGTGGTTAACACGTTCGCCTCACACTGCCAGCGTCCAGGTTTGATTCCCGTCTCAACCATGTGTGTGTGGAGTTTGCATGTTCTCCCCGTGCCTCAGGGGGTTTTTCTCCGGGTTCTCCGGTTTCCCCCCGGTCCAAAAACATGCACGGTAGGTTGATTGGCACCTTGGAAAATTGTCCCTAGTATATGAATGTGTGTGAATGTGTGAGTGTGTGTGCCCTGCGATGGGTTGGCATTCCATACAGGGTGTATCCTGCCTTAATGCCCATAGACGCCTGAGATAGGCACAGGCTCCCCGTGACCCGAGGGAAGATCAGATAAAGTGGTAGAAGATGAATGAATGAAAAGATCTGAACCAGTGAACACATTTATTGTCTCTTTTATATTCCATCCTAACACTGAGAGCATTTGAAATAAGCAGCTTTTTCTATTACCTGGCTGCATTTTTACTTTTCAGTATGAAAAATTAATTTTATAGTAGTTTGTCCTATAAGTGTGTATAGATGTTCAGCATTAATGCAGGACTACCACAAGAAATGTCAACAATGTGTTTAACACTGGTATTACCTATTCTTATAATGTCTATCTGCATCTAGTCTTTATTACAGTCCAACGCATTAAGGTCTGTGAGTAAATATTAAATCATATGGAGCTTAATAATGTTTTTAGTTCATTCATTCTCAACTTCTCAATATTACCATTGCCATATTGTTATATTTGCTTTGTATGTTTCATGTCATTACTACATATAGTAGGTCAATGCCCCGGCAAATCAACAAAAGCAGGCCAATCTCAGGGAGGTGACATGATTCACAGCAAATCTTTTTCTATGTCTTTCGTTATATAGACTCATCCTTTTTGTCCTTCCTCCAGGTAAGATTTCTAAATGAGTTCTATCACAGGACCCCTCCTGTTCCTCCAGAGCAAGAGCACTTTCCTTTCTAATAGTGCTCGCCTGCCCTTGGCCTGACTTTGGTCATTGGCTAATGCATCCTTGCCTAATATAGAGAAACTGAAGACAATGGGGGACTCTTAGAATAGACCCGCCTTCTGTGTTCTCAGTGGTTAAAATCAGGCAGTGTTGGTGTGGTGATGCTACAGCACCAATATTAGTTTTCACCAAATCAATATTGCCTTTCTCTACATTTGGCCTCCTTTATAAGAACTGAACCGTGCAATGATCAAACACAAGAACACAGGGTAATACTCTCAATTTGTCTCTTTTGAAGATTAACATTTTATTTTCTGAAGCAAACGTTTTAAGATAAGAAACAGAAAAAAAAACGTCGGACATCATTGCAAGAATTCAAAAGTAACCACTGAAAATGTTATACCATAATAAAAGATGAGACCGTTTCGTGTCTGTGCTCGCTTTTATGCAGTAGCAAGAATTAGTTATTTTTTTTTTATAGCAAAATCAGTCTTCTTTTCAATGAGATTGTCTGATAGATAGGAAAGCTCTACAGTTCTGTTATTCCTTTTATCTGTCCATCGGTCTGTATTTCTTTCTGCTTCTCTCCCTCTATATAGCCATTATTAACGGGGCTCTCTCTTGCAGTGATTGGCATCAATATTGACTGTAGGACTGTTGTGTGTTTTAGGCTTGTGCAGAGATATGTGTCCTCGTGACAGGGAGACAGGCAGGGTTCATAACCATCATTGTTTAAGCGGAACTCGGAAGCTAGACGAGCATTTTATATGAGAACTGTGACGCGGAGGTTTGAACTCTAGTAGGGTCAGACGAGGGAGACTAGATGAGCAAAATAGTAACGATCTATGATTCAGTGCCGAAAACATTTCAAGAAGGACAAAATAATATTTTTAGGAGAACTAAATCAAAAGAAGAACAAGGGCACGCTGTAATAGTGTAATAGACATCCGCTGTATACCTGTATAACTCCATTCTGTTGATTCACCTCAAAACTATGACACAGCTAGAATGTTGCTAATTTAAGCTTTTTTTGTTTCCACAATGTTCTAGATTTAACACTGTGGAAAATGGGTTTGTTGTTGCTGTCTTGACTTTGGCCATGAGCGTGAAACAGATTGACAAGTCTTTATAAAGACCACCACATAAGCTTACCAATCTAACAGCAACCCAGACCTGAAAAGGTCACAAATATCAAATCATATTTTGTGTTTGAAAGAGCCATGGCATGTGCTATGCAACTGCAAGGCAAATAAAAGTCCCAGGTATGGAGAATGGCACTAATGGAGCAGAAGTAAAATGAACAATTTTATCCTTTAAGGAAAGTTGTAATGTTTATTTTTTTAATTATTTTGTATATATTTTTTAATCTGTCAATTATATATATATACAGTGGTGTGAAAAACTATTTGCCCCCTTCCTGACTTTTTATTCTTTTGCATGTTTGTCACACAAAATGTTTCTGATCATCGAACACATTTTAATATTAGTCAAAGATAACGCAAGTAAACATAAAATGCAGTTTTTAAATGAATGTTTTTATTATTTAGTGAGAAAAAAAATCCAAACCCACATAGCCCTGTGTGAAAAAGTGATTGCCCCCCTTGTTAAAAAATAACTGTGGTTTATCATATTTTATGTGAGTTTTTCTGTAGCCACCCCCAGGCCTGATTACTGCCACACCTGTTTCAATCAAGAAATCACTTAAACAGAAGCTACCTGACACAGAGAAGTAGACCAAAAGCACCTCAAAAGCTAGACATCATGCCAAGATCCAAAGAAATTCAGGAAGAAATGAGAACAAAAGTAATTGAGATCCATCAGTCTGGTAAAGGTTATAAAGCCATTTCTAAAGCTTTGGGACTCCAGCGAACCACAGTGAGAGCCATTATCCACAAATGGCAAAAACATGGAACAGTGGTGAACCTTCCCATGAGTGGCCGGCCGCCCAAAATTACCCCAAGAGCGCAGAGACAACTCATCCGAGAGGTCACAAAAGATCCCAGGGCAACATCCAAAGAACTGCAGGCCTCACTTACCTCAATTAAGGTCAGTGTTCACGACTCCACCATAAGAAAGAGACTGGGCAAAAACGGCCTGCATGGCAGAGTTCCAAGACGCAAACCACTATTAAGCAAAAAGAACATTAAGGCTCGTCTTAATTTTGCTAAAAAACATCTCAATGACTGCCAAGACTTTTGGGAAAATATCTTGTGGACTGACGAGACAAAAGTTGAACTTTTTGGAAGGTGCGTGTCCCGTTACATCTGGCGTAAAAGTAACACAGCATTTCATAAAAAGAACATCATACCAACAGTAAAATATGGTGGTGGTAGTGTGATGGTCTGGGGTTGTTTTGCTGCTTCAGGACCTGGAAGGCTTGCTGTGATAGATGGAAGCATGAATTCTAATGTCTACCAAAAAATCCTGAAGGGAATTGAACGCTGGTGTGAGGTGTGAGGCAAACGTGCTAACCACTATGCCACCATGCCATATATATATATATATATATATATATATATATATATATATTCTCTCATATATATAATATATATATATTTATATAAGTAGTTTAACAATAATGAAATAATGGAGAGTTTTAGTAACAGTAAGAAGTAATACAATAGCATGAGTTGTTCTCTTCACCCATATTAATTCTCCTGAGATTAGAGAAGGAACAGCTAGGATGCTATATGTGCAAGCAGCTGAACTGAAATAGAAAAAGAACTAAATATTCCCTCAAAGGACAGGAGGATTAAGCACCCACAGTGTATCACTTTACACTGCAGAGGGGGTATTTTGTCCATATTTTAACTCTGCTCTTTGGCTAACATTGACTAACTGACGGAATTGCAAAATTATATTTGCATGAATACAAATGACTCCAATCTGATTGCGACAGAGCATAGAACAAGCAGTGCATGTCTTCAAAAGGCATTACTTGTACATGTATATGGTTTATAAGTCATAAACACAAATTAGTTCATTGTCGGAATGTATTCTGGTTTATTATGGCTTGTGGCCATGTGATTAGTCAATGATGAAACATAGTCGTATGGATTCTTCTACTGTAACACTATTATGGACAACTTATAAATGTCCACTATTATGGGCATTATTATAAAACAGATGATAAAGGAACCGCAATAGCTGTACTATTCATTGTTGGTGATTATATATTAGACCATGCATTGGTGGTCCTACAAAATGTAGTCAAGGGGCAAATCCAGTTGTAGTCACTACCAGAGGCTAGTGTTAAATTAAAATAAAAACTAACACAGTCCTTCATGGAGAATAAAGCAGGAGCTGCTTCAATGCACCATGACAAAGTCTATACGTTCACATGCACAGCAACATCGTTCTTCCGAAAAACTATTCCCTCACTACCTGTTTTTATGACCACCAATGCATGGTCTAATATATAATCAATGATGAAGAGTACAGCTATTGCGATTCCTTTATCCTCTGTTTTATATTAATAAGATGTCCATAATAGTGTTACAGTAGAAGAATCCATACGAGTATGTTTCACCATTGACTAATCACATGGCCACAAGCCATAAAAAAACCAGAATACATTCCAACAATGAACTAATTCATGTTTATGACTTATAAACCATATACATGTACATGTAATTCCTTATGCTCTGTCGCAATCAGATTGGAGTCATTTGTATTCATGCAAATTCTGTCAGTTCCATTATTTATTATATTAGTCTTTATTTGTCATATACAGCATAGTGAATATTATTTCTTCGCATATAGCATCTTGTTTGGAAGTTGGGGTCAGAGCGCATGGTCAGCCATGATACAGCACAGAGGATAAAGGGCCTAGATAAAGGACCCAAGGGTGGCAGTTTGGTGATGCTGGCACTCGAACCACTGACCTCCTTCCGATCAGAAGTCCAGCGCCTTAACCACTGAGCTACACCCATTCACATAATGCCAGAACCTGATGGCACTTAAAACTGAAATAAATTATTTAAATAAACAAATTTTATACTCAAACAAATCAACAAGCCTTCATTCACTCAACACTCTCATGAAAAGATGCATCTCGTAATTATAGTCACAGAATTGATTTTCCTCATACCGCTATAAAAAAAAACTAAAAAAAAAATATATATATATATATATATATATATATATATATATATATATATATATATATATATATATACATTGCATTAAATATACTGTTTTGACAACACGTTCACGTAAGTCTCCGTTCCTATTGCAACACAGCCGACTGAGCTGCCTTGTCACAGAATCTCCGGCAGTCTGCACTGCAATAATAAACTCACTTTTAAAGTGGCCTGGATTTTTTCCACTTGACACTTTGAACCAAAATCGAGGTCTGGTGTTTCTTTTAATTTCTCTGTCATTATTAGCTCCTCATACACAGTAATGAAGCCTTCAAACTATTGTTTGATAAAATTTGATAAAGCCATCAAACTTCCCAGCACTCAAACATAGCATATATTTATAATCATCTTTAATCACGACAACAAGTCAAGTCACCTTTATCTATATAGCGCTTTTAACAATAGAGATTGTGTGAAAGCACCTTTACAATAATAATAATAATAAATGACATACATACACATACATACATATATGCGACAACCTTAACTCACTTTCCTAACATACAACCAAATCCTCTATTTATGAGACAGAAGATGCTAGGGTGAGGTGAAAAACAGGAACCCAGGTGTGTTTAAGTAGGCCATTCTTTGATCATCGTGTCCTAAATAATCCGTAGTCTGGTATATGCTTAAATAGCAGCTTTAATATGTCCAAAACTGAAGGATTCGATGTGAGTCAGTCTGAGGTGAATGTGTGAAGAGTAAGCAGTTATTTTGGTCCGTTTTTTTCAAGTAGCTTGTGTCATCCATCTAGATGCACACTCGTTACATTTGGTATACTTGACCTCGAAGATAAAGTGCACAAATGTGAATGACAAAGAGTACAGAGAAATGTGGCACAAAACAACGTTCTGAGAAAGCCAAAGAAGAGAACACATGCATCATCCTCAGCTCTGTTACCTCCGTTTTTTTTCCTCTCCTCTGTGTCTGTTTTGCACTTACATACATGCTATTTCAATGTGCACAGGATTTCATTTGAGATTTTTAGCAAAAAAAACTAAACAAAAAAAACACCATGTTTTTTTTTGTTTATTAATGTTGCACAGAATACACATCTTTAGCATTAAAAAAAAAAATATATATATATATATATATATATATATATATATATATATATATATATATATATATATATATATCACAACACACATACATACATACATACACATAGCCTTTATTTGTCACATATACATTAAAGCACAGTAAAGTTGTCTGGAAGCACAGGATCAGCCATGATACAGTTAAGGGATATGGTTAAGGGACTTGCTCAAGGAGCCAAGGGTGGCAGCTTGGCGATACCGGGGCTCGAACCCCGGCCCCTTCCTGGATATATATATATATATATATATATATATATATATATATATATATATATTATATGACCAGGACGTTTACATAGACAGTATTTGTGAGTGTCTATATGATTCGGGCATGAACTCACCAGAACACCAGTGTCGTCAGTGTTCTTCACTTCCTGCTCAGGCTTTTTAGTTGTGTCTTCCTGTTCTTGCTAATCCACATCAGGAAAATGAATAACAAATACGAAAACAAATAATGATTACAATTTTTTCAATTTTATTATATAACTATAACCTTTTAGTACTCTTTTGTTTGTAACAGTGATTTTACATAGCGTTTGTACATTTATTGTAATACACACTCAAAAAACATTCAGAACGTATTTGGAAAGGCAGGGTGGAGCAGCAGGTTGTCTTGCCACCTCACCTTTCCAGTTAGATCCTGAGCTTATGTTATTGTCCATGTATAGGTTTCAGGTTCGGAGATTGCCTTCCCCCCCTCTGAATAAAAACACGGAGAGGTGAAAGTAAATTGCTCCTGGGTGTGAAAGTATGTATGCAGGGTGCCTTTTGATTGAATGGATATCCTTTATAGTATTGTTTCAGACAAATGCGTAGTGTCAAACATTCCCAGGATATACTCTACACAAAAGATGAATGAATGAATAAATATCCTTCGGTAACACAATTTCTTCCTTTCCTACAATTTCTCTTTCCTCCTGAGAGTCGGAACCTAATAGGAGTTAAAGGGGAAAGCTAGATGCCTTGAGCTTAACCACTTTTTCCGTTCATGCTGAACATTTTCCAGAGCTATTTATATGAAGTCTTACAAGGCAAGCAATTAACTTTCTGGGTTTGGGTTGCATACACATTTATTCAAAATAATTTTTCAAAATATTTTAAAAAGTTTATTTTTCACTTAATGATCAAAATAAGTGGATCCTGCCAGATGGCCTGACATAAGAAGTATGAGAAGTACCAACTTCCCAGGATTCGAGATAAATAAAGAAACTACTAATGGCATTCATTTTGTGAAAATTCACTGTAGGCATTTGCATCAGTAACAAAATATGCATTAGACTTTATACCTTTTTTTAAATAAATAAATAAATAAATAAATAAAACCCAGATCTCAGTTCTCTACAGCATGATCAAAGCCTTAAAGGGAATACATTTTGGCTTACTGGCAGCAAATTATAACACAGATGCACCTGTACGATCTGGACAATGCATCCTAATAGCACATCAAAACACAGGCTGGATCACACACACACACACACACACACACACACACCCACACACACACACACACACACACACACACACACACACAAAACAAATACACAGGGTGGAGCACAGATCACAAGCATCAGATAAAAGGTGCTGAAGACAAGAAAGATACCTCCAGGACTAGACACAATGGCTGCTTATAAGAGTTACAAAATGCGAAATGTTTTGACAAATCTACCAACGAAATCAAATAGAGACCACATGTTTTAAGCATGACATCATCACTTGTATGTATTGTGAACAGCCACCAAAAGCATTACATAAGGCCCAGAAGCCTCTCATGATAATCCATCTGATTTCATTTTTCATGGTCAATCTAGGATCCTCTAAAGGCTGGACCTCTGAGATTATACACAATCTGTCCTGCAGCACTGTACCATGGTTTAATCTGTTGAGCTCGCCACTCACTTCTCTCTTTTTCCTCCAGCAAAGTGCATTATTGTCCCCACACGGCCCAGGCATTAAGCACCTTAGCTAGCGGAACAATGTGAGCAGGGTGTAGGATTGATGCAGTAGGATTGAGGATGGAAAAATACACACACACACACACACACACACACACACACACACACACACATACAGGAATTGACCAAGATCAAATTTATGAATAATAGCGGGAGGGTAATATTTTGTAAGTCACATGTTTATTGTTCTGTATGAAAATATACAAAATATTCGCAATAATACTGTGAATAGTAAATAGCAATAGTCAAATCGTAACAAAAAAAGGAATAAAGAAGGTCAAAAAGAAATGGAGCTATATAACGATGTCAGCTCAGGAATCCACAGCTCAATCCTAACTTTTCCTGTGGTTGAATCAAAAAACCACTTGAGCATTTTATATTTAACGCAGACATTTTACATTTTTGCCACTTGTGCATTTATAGAATAGAATAACCATTATTTGTCACATATACATTACAGCAATGTGAAATTCTTTCTTCGCATTTCACAGCTTTTCACAAGGTCAGCCATGATACAACACCTCTGGAACATAGAGGGTTAAGGGTCTTGATCAAGGGCCTGGCGATAAGCTTCGCGATAACAGGGCTCAAACCCCCGACCTTCCGATCAATAGCCCAGCACCAACAATGTGAACAATTATCGTGCAATAAGCCTCAATTCCAGTGTGTATTGACATGTTTTCATTTTCTTGTGGTGTCTATTGTAAATTTCCCTTTGGGGATAAATCAATCATCTATCTATGAGTCTATCTATATGTGTCATATATATATATATATATATATAATATATATATATATATATATATATATATATATATTATATATAACTATATATTATTTATTTTTTAACCTCACTGCCTGGCTGAAAGACAGTAACTTTGACTTTGACCTGCTTCACCTGTGCATTACGGAATTTCTGCTAGATGTGAATAAGAATGTTTGCATGTTAAGAGTCCAAAATCCTATTCGAGATGTAATATATTCAGTTGAATTCATGGCAAATTTAACAATGGGCATTGCCCAAAAACATCATAACAGACATAAAGAGGTTATGAATTTTTTAATTACATGTTAGTGGCAGGGGCACGGTGACTAAGTGGTTAGCACGTTCGCCTCATACCGCTACGGTCCGGGTTCGATTCCCGTCTCGGCCATTTGTGTGTGGAGTTTGCATGTTCTCCCCGTGCTTCAGGGGTTTTTTCTCCGGGTTCTCCGGTTTCCCCTGATCCAAAAAACATGCACGGTAGGTTGATTGGCACCTTGGAAAATTGTCCCTAGTGTGTGAATGTGTGTGTGTGTGTGTGTGTGTGTGCCCTGCGATGGGTTGGCATTACATCCAGGGTGTATCCTGCCTTAATGCCCATAGACGCCTGAGATAGGCACAGGCTCCCCGTGACCCGAGGGAAGATAAAGCGGTAGAAGATGAATAAGAATGAATGAATGAATGAATGTTAGTGGCAAAAAAAGTTTAGTCCTTAATGAGCGAGCTAATAAGGGATGAGAAATGAACCCTTGACTCTTTATTGGGATATGCGTGTCACTACATCTACATGTGTAAATTAAAGTAAAGTTGGGAAACACAGTGTAAATCGAATGCACAATAACAGTCCAATCTAGACAATTTGTACACAACAATTCAACGAAAGCGTCCCTCTCAATTCAGCAACGCCCACTCCGTTTAGCCCCGCCCCTCCGCATGAACTTCACGTGGTGCAGGTAGACTCCGTCTCAGCTGCACTTCCTGCACATGTCTACAGCGCACACTATCTCTCTCTTTCTCTCTCTCTCACCCATTCCCTCACCCACATACAGCGCACACACACACTCCTCCTATCCCTCCTCCCTCCTTGGCTTGCTCTCTCTCTCTCCCTCCATCCGTCTCAGTTTCCCCGTGTCTTGTGAAAAGTGGCTGCAGCTCTGTCGCATCCATGGCGCTCCTCTTCCGCTCACAGCATCCCCATTCCGTTCCGTTAGACTTGGACACAATATAGGGAGCTACTTCTCGAGACTTATCGACAACCAGCTGCGGCCGCCCCTCAATATCCCCGATATCTCTGCCGCAAACTTTCCCCCCCCGGAACACCGCGTCTCTCTGAAACTGTCTTTCCTGATGGACGGGGATGTGTGTGTCCGGCTCCGGTGCCGATCTACACGGCCGCCGCGGAGGAGATTCAGCGCGCGGAGGAAAAGATCCGAGCTGCTCGGGGTGAAGCTGTGTGTGATGGGGCTGCTGCTCGCCGTGCTCTTCAGGACTGGCCAACTGGACTGGCAATTCTGGTAAGTTCTTCCATCTGCTCCAACAATGTTCGTGAGAGCGATGGAAAATATCCCCTCGCTTCTCGATTTCCGCTCTCGGGTGCGGGCTTGTGAGTGTTTGCTGCACGCTGTGCCGCCGGAAGCGAAACCCAGAAACACTTTAAAAGGGGGGAAAAAAGAAAGAAAGAAAACTGGGACGTAAAGTCATTTTCTTTTAAAGGCGTTTTGGTGGGAAATGAAACTGCGAGCGCTTTATTTAAAACAGTGCGGAGAAGGATAAACATCTGTGTTTAATAACACGGCGCGGACTCGGGTCTTCGGAAGAGGTTGCTGTTCTGCCATTCATGCTCTTTGCTCATCTTTTACATGACGGAAGTAAACAAGAAAGTCTACGAAAATGTGTTGCTCTACATTTAAATGAGTTTTAATTGCATGTTCACGGGGGGCTGTTGCCTGAATTAGGTGTATTGGCACTCGTCCCTCATGCCCATTAATCCATTTCCTCTTTCGCTTTATAAAGTCATTTCTTTATTGTTCATAAATATGAAGAGTTTAGTTGTTTTTTTTTCTATAGGAATGACCTTTCAAAATCTTTTGGTGGATGAAGAATTGATCCAAGACAAAATAAACGATCCTCTTGTGACTGTAAAATATATATATATATATATATATATATATATATATATATATATATATATATATATATATATATATATATATATAACTTTATGTTCCATAAACGGAATCCAATGGAGCAAGTGTATTTTTTTGACAACAGTTGAATATCTAGTGCTTCTTTTCACAATGATACTGCCTGTACGGCATTTTACACTATGTTTAATCTAAGCTCATCTACAGAAACAAACCAAATTGCAAATTGTACATATAGATAATATATATAGAGGTGATGTATATCTTACCTTTACATATTTTAATTGCCCGAAAGTAGGTGTCTGACCATTACACACTCATGTGGGTCTAAGTGGATGCACAGTGATATACGAGGCCCAAACATGGAACAAAGTGAGGTCCAAGAAGATATTAATGCTATATACCAAGCCCTAAACTCAACCCCACAGAAAAATGGATGAACTGGTAAGCCGACTGCACCCCGGTGCTCTTCCCTCAACGTTTAGTGGTAAGCATACCCAGCTAGAATCGTTCGTTTTATCATGACTGCAAAAATTCATATAAATCTGGAATGGGATGTTCAGGAAGGTCATATTGGTTTAATGTTCATTTGTCGACAAACTTTTGGTTGTACTCCGTGTTTGCGTCCATATAGGTATTCTACTGAGATGCTTTGTGCTTTTCCGATGCAGGGCACACCACGAGTCTATAGAGCATTTTGACACCTCTCTTGAACCTTTCGACCCCCCCCCCCCCCCCCCCCCATTCCCCCCATTCCTCATAGTTCATCTTGAGAAGGTTAAGGTTGTACACCTGGACAGGCTATAACATTACATTGCAAGCAACACTTCTTTTTCTCTCGAAATAACTCCGGTCAATAAAAGATTTCGTCCAAATGTTCCATATTACAGCACCTTGTGGAAATGCAGACTATAACACAGATGAACCTAATAGTTAACGTTACCAGCCGTGAATGTTCATCACCTGCTTGCAATACTCAGTACATTGCAATAAGACGGGAAAAAAATAGATAAATAAAAACGACACCACTGAATGTTATCTCGTTTTTGAGGCATTACTTCCTGCCTTTGATCTTTTGCTGCCAGTTGCTTAGCCGGTTTACTATTATGCAGCCTTTGCCATTCCAGAGGCTTATAAGAGCTTTGTGTCATTAAAGGCAAAATGCATATCCCCACATTAAAATGAGTGCCTGTTCATTCATGAAATACAGATGATTGTCTGGTTGAAAATCAGGGCAGCATCATTTCTTAGCAGAATAATTTAAGGGAAAATGACAGCACAGACACACAGTTAAACTAGTTTACATTGTGTTCTGTGCTGAATTAACACCTACCATTGTCGCACAGTAATTTGAGAGTTATCACAACCCACTATCTTTTATTGTGCGTGTGACCCTGTATAGTATAGTCCGTTATTGTAGCTTGGGAAAAAATTGGTTGGCCATGCAAGGTGGACAGACAGACTGCCAGAATACATAGGGGTGGATGAAAGGTGACTGGGCCGTCGGCTGCACCCACCTAAGCATTGTACAGACAGATTGCGTCTCATTTGTTTAATGCAGGGTAGTATAATAGAATGCACTGTACCACTTTTGTTTTTACCTTGCTTGATTTGCCTGTGAAAGACCAGGTTGTTGGTTTTTATCTGCTTTGCCTTCCACTTTCTTACATTTTCCCCCCCGACTTGCTCGAACCCTTTTTCTCAGAAATATAGTCAGTTATTTACCCAAAGTAAAAGAGAAGCAGTGCTTGGATTTTCCTTCTGCTGTGAATTTTCACACTAAATCCTATCGTTGAGCTAATTTGATTAGGTGATGCTGGATAACGGCATAAAAGAGAAGGGAAGCAGGTGGAAGAAAAGCCTCATGCAGACTCTATAGATGCACCTACTGTACTTCTGAGCAGTTTTTGAACATCACTGATGAACAGCGAATATGAGCTCTCGTATATGAGTAAGAGTTGTATTTGTCATAAGTGATGAAGCATGCTTTATTTATTTCCTAAAGTGTCTTAAATGTATTAGGTGAAAACTCTTTTAGAAGTTTTACACTTTTACACTGTGTTGGAATTCTTGGTCATTTACCTCAACCATTATAAAGCTTCCAATAGAGTCCATTAAACAAATACTGTCAGGAGATTTAAGACCAAACCAGAGCTGTTGTGAAAAAAAAATCTGTGTTTTCTGGGTAACAGAGACTCGGTTTAGTCTTTCTCCTATTAATCATTGCGACACTATCCAGTCATGCATCTCTGTGAAGTAATATAAGTGGAAGTGGACAGATAGTTCTTTTCCTATTGTGTTATACAGCAAGAGCAGTAGTTTAAAAAAGAATTTGTGTAGTTAGCAATTTGCTACTCAGTGCCATTTAAAAAGTGCATTATATGTACTAATGAATATATATCTCATCTCCACTAATACTATATATATATATATATATATATATATATATATATATATATATATATATATATATATATATATATATATATATATATATATATATATATATATATATATGCATGCATCTCGAAGGGCCCCCCCCTGAGGGAGAACATGCAAACTCACACACATGGCGGAGGTGGGAATCGAAAGCCCCAACCCTGGAGGTGTGAGGCGAACGTGCTAACTACTAAGCCACACTGTGCCCCCCTATATATATATATATATATATATATATATATATATATATATATATATATATATATATATATATATATATATATATATATATTTTTATTTTTTATTTTTTTTTACAGAAAAAAATCCTGAGATATTTGTTGTTGCATCATTTACCACAGTTTCAGTATTATATCATCATATCATTTATTCTGTGAATGTGACTGTTAATTGTTTAGGCTTTAGTCTGCATACAAAGTAATTGGTAGTCAGGTCACATAAGAGTTACTAAAGTGTTCTTTAAATTCCACTGCAGCAGCTTATGCACATTCCTACCAAAAATTCTGCATTTGTTTTTACTCAGACTGGAACTGAGTCTCTTTTCAAATACCATAGAAACATATATTTTGTCCCCCTGAGAGAGAGAGAGAGAGAGAGAGAGAGAGAAAGCTTGACAGCTATTTGTGTGGTTACCTATACCTCTTTCTCACTCCCATTCCCTCCTGATCACCCCATTCATCATCCCCACTAGCCGACTCTTTACCCAATCTCTGCTTTATTATCTTAGCTAGTTTGACACCATGCTGCAGCACTAGCTGACAGCCAGACTGTCCCGGATGAATGATTTCCAATGGCACGGAAAAATTGAAAGCTTGAAGTGCCATCATTGTCAGTGAAAAATCTTTGTGCGTCAAGAAAGTGCTCTCTAGAAAACTCTTGACGTTGTTTTGCTTTGTTTTTAACATACTGGATGTCTGAAATCCCCATGGTTCCCATCAATGCAAAATATTGTACTCATGAAATTCATTTGCTTGTTTTTTTTTTTTTATGTTGTGCAGTTTTGTTATATAAGCCCTGCAAGAAATAATGTGTTGACTAGAGAAAACAACAGGACATCATGTAAAACTTTATATTATTTCCAGTGATCAGCTCTAAAAATATCGATATTTGTGTTAAATTTGCCATAAGCCCAAAAACTCTGTTAGCTCAGTGCTATTATATATTGATGCAATGCTTTATAGAGTGTGTGTTCCGTTGGTATATAAACTACCATTTTTTTTTAAAAACTATCCTTGTGCACATAAAATGATCCACATCTCTGTGTGTGTGCCTCAGATGTCTAATAATCAATGATTCTCTTTGAAAGCCCTCGGGCCTGTCAAATACTGCATTCATCCTTACTGCTGATGAGCCATATTACTGACGCATTCTCGAACGCGTTCACAGTGACTGAAGGTAATCATGTTATTTGATTCGAGGATGAAGTGCAAATAATGATCTTGCTGTCAGAATGCTGGCGGCTACGTGCCTGATCCAGATGCTGATTGCAAAAATCAGCCGCATTATTTCCGTTCAAGGCGAACTCTGTGATTTTTGCATCTGCTGGGACATTTTGTCGATGTCGAGGAAAAACAACACTTCTCTGCTTTCCGTGCTGAACATGTGACAGGGTTGTCTTCATTACAGGCAGAGGACTGTGATTGGGCGAGCACTGTTTGTAAAGATAATTGAGAGTTTTATAGCAGTGTCTCATCTCAGCCCACTGTGTTTGGTCAGCTTCTGTCTCTTTGCACTGCTCATTAGAAGCTGCTTCCTGTGCTGTATCATTTGAATCAGGAGTATGAGATATATATATATATATAACGTCTATGCTTTTATCTACCGTAAATTCTGGACTATAAGCCGCTACTTTTTTCATAGGTTTTGAACCATGCGGCTAATAATGTGCGGCTATTCTGCAGATTTTTTCCCGACCGCTAGGGGCTCTAACCGGAATTAGAATCAAAACTAACACAAAGTAAATGCAAAGAAGAAGAATCCGCTAGTTCCTCTTTAGCAGATATAAGTGGGTAGAAGCGGATAGAAGGAGGACAAACTCTATCTTTACAAGGTTAAGGTGACGTGATTTCACACACAGGAGAAATGAAGATAAATACTGTAAATAGCGCTTATTTTCTCTTGGTTCTGTCCCGTTTTAATCAGCAAAGTTGCTGCCAACTTTGCACGGTGCTCTCTCTCTCCTCTCTGCTCCCCCCCCCCCCCCCCCCCCCCCCCCCCCCCCCCCCCCCCCCCCCCCCCCCCCCCCCGCCCAGACCCCCCCGCCGCCCCCCCCCCACTCCCCACCCACCCCCCCCCCCCCCCCCCCCCTGCCCCTCCCCCCCCCCCCCCCACACCCCCCCCCCCCCCCCCCCCCCCCCCCCCCCCCCCCCCCCCCCCCCCCCCCCCCCCACACCACACACACACACACAGACATCCCTCAGCTTTTCTTGATTTTCCCTCTCCCGATATAAGCCCGGTTCACTCTACAATCCCCGTCCGGGCTCGTAGCACATACCTAGTGTCGCGGACACGGACGCTCGATATATGTTTATGCCTAATCTTTGTCTGTTCCCGATTCACGGACTTCCAAGTCCGCCACCGCTCCTGCTCTCCGGTACTCCCGGTACCACGGCGCGCAGAGCGCAAAGCTCCCTAGCCTGTCTGGCCGCTCCGTATGAGCCGTATGAGTTCTTTATTCTAATAAATCCTGTTTTGTTTGAATTCCGGATCTCCGCGTCTCTGTGCAGCGTCCACCGTTACACCGTGTTAAAATACAGGTTAGGAAAGGATCTATTTAGGTACATACATGTACATTTACAATTCAAAATCATTCTGTTCCTGTAGTAAATATCTCATCTAAAAACATACATATCTGTGGCTTGCAAAACTTTTTTAAAATAGAGCGGATGCGGCTTATATGCAGGTGCGCTTTATAGTCCAGAATTTACGGTATTTTAAACATAGGACAATGGCTTTATCTATATAGCAAATTCTGTACGTTGCATTTGAATTCCGGCTGAGCAACATCTTTGACCATTCACTTGGTTAGTATGTCAATATTAAGGAAAAATGTCTTGGTAATTAAAGTTACCCATATATTTTCAATCTGCCTATAAAGTGCGGCGTTATCCACTTGATGCCTTAGTCCAGACGAAAGGTACTACGACTCTGGAGCATGTGACCAGTTAAAAACGTGTCAGATCGTGATAGATATGAAGAAGAGGAAAGGGTTTTCCTAACTGCAGGCTCCATGTGTCCTTCCCTCAGTGACTCGTAGTACTTGTGCAGGTTCATTAATTGAGGAGAAAGGTGGCGTCCTACATACCTTTTCTACCTGCTATATATAGGGCACCCTAAATATGCTTATTAGAGACATGATTTACGATGTCCTTCTGTCCTGGCTGCTTTAAGTTGGTACAGAGACAAAAGCAGACTCAGCCTGCTGATGCAAAATGAAGGGAAGTTTTTAAGGACCGGCAGTGGAATTTATATAATAAATAAATACTGGACTGTACTGTACTGTACCAGGAGCAATTTCATTGGCATATTGACGAATAGCAATAGAATTAGACTGATTGGTGAAGTTAATAACATTGATTACCTCATTACAATGGCACCAGTCATTGGGATGGGATATATTAGGTAGCTAGTGAGCAGTTGGTTTTCTTTCAGTGTTGGAAGCATTAAAAATGGGCAAGCATAAGCACCTTATCAAACATTTCTGGGACTCATCACCTGAAAACACTCACAGAAAACAACCAGAACAAACCCAGGTTCCTTTTTTAGTACAGTGAGTAAATAAACAACAAATCACATATCTGAAAATAGTCTTTCATCACATCTTAGTAATGAAGACTTTTTACAAATTTCTTCTCTAAAAAAATCGGAAGGATCAGAAACGCCATCAAAGGGGTATGACAACATCTTGTGATCCAGTCTCCCTCGAAACTACACAATTAGTCAAAATGTTTTAGAAATATAGGACAGGAAGCGATATATGATTTACATTTACATTTGCGGTATTTAGCAGACGCCCTTATCCAGGGCGACGTACAGGAAGTGCTTTAGGTCTCGATCTAAGGATATGATCTTATCAGTAAAACCAAATCGACATGTCTATTAGATCCCATTCCAACCAAGTTACTGAAAGATGCGTTATGGAGAGTCTCCGCTTAATATTATTAACTCGTCTCTTTCCTTCGGTCACGTCCCTAAACCTTTCAAGTTGGAAGTTATTAAGCCCCTCATTAAGAAACCCAATTTGGTTCCAAATGAAGCATCAAATTACAGAGCAATTTCAAACCTTCAGTTTATGTCAGATAAATTAGAGAAGATCTGTCCAGTTATGCTCTTTCTCAGATGAAAACGGTATCTGAAGAGTTGCAGATATGTTTCATACCCCATCATAGCACACAAACTGCACTCGTTAAAATCACAAATGATCTGTTTTTAGCTTCAGACAGAAGCTGCATCTCCCTTGTTACCTTGTCACTTGTTACATGTTAAGTTTAGAATCGACTATAAACTATTGTTACTGACTTGAAAAGCCCCCAATAGTTTAACTCCCATTTGTCTACAATCTGACGCTCTCTTTGACATTCCCAAACTCCAGGCTTCTAGTAGTTCCTAGGATAGAGCGTTCTCACATTTAGCTCCTAAACTTTGGAATTGCCTTTTTGACAGTGTTTCAGACTTAGACACTCTCTCACCCCCTCTTTATTTTTTTTAGCACGTCCTAAACATAACACACAACACATATACAGTACATGATGAACAGCAGCTACGCTAATTCCTCTCCGTTGCTTCTCTCTCTACTGATGCCGAGGCTTCCTGAGGTTCCACCAGCTCCAGGTGTGAATCGGCAACATGCTTACGGGTGCCTAAGGCACGTTGAGATATTTCATACAGGTTCCTGAAAAAGACAACATCAATGCAGATGCTGGGCACTCTTCACTATCGAGAACACGCATTACAACTAAACTCTTTTGCGCACCCGGGTTCATGTGCCTCTCTTACCCACGTAAACATTGTTGAAGACGTACTGATGATAAACTGCATAAAATATGCTGGAATGGTATGAGGAACATAATAGAAACAATCTCAATCCCAGGTTTTGTCAGGATGTTGCTAGTGCCAGATATCACAGCCCAAGGGACTGTGATTTAGACAGGTGCATTTAACGACATGACTGATCCGCGTGTATACTTTTCAGCGCATGTAATATATATTTTAAAAATACACACTTCAGAGACAGAAAAAGCTCCGAGTCAATATTGCAAGCAAAAGACATCAAACATGTGAGCGAGAAAACAGCATCATGTATTCCCAAATGAGTAATTATCCCGACACCTTTACCCACATTCACAAAGCTGATACAATTCAAAAGCAGTAAGTACCTGATTAGTCTGTAAATTGCTTGGTTGGGATTAATTGCGAGTTAGCTGTGGGCTAGAAAAGAAAAAGCATGCGAGGCTGTCAAAATTAAATATTCCAAAGGAAGTGTAGACATGCTTAAATATTCTTCTTTAATATGTGTTTGTATTTATCCCCTTCGAAGAGACTCGCGGAGCGTGCTTTTAAACCACAAGGGGAAACATATAAAACTATGTATTTCTTTAATTATGAAAGGCTGTTTTGCACTACGTTAATAGTTAGACATGCTTAGTGATTTAGTAATTCACAACTTAGCAAAAAATGACATGATTTTCAAATGTTATATATTAGTCGAGAAAGATGATTGTGCAGACGATTATAGATTTTATAGATTATAGAAAGCAGGGCTGTAAAGATTCCTCGAGTAATTTGATTACAAAAATTCATCGAATTAATGTACCTTGATGATTCACTTAGTGTTTCCCACAGACCATTATTACTGACGCATCACCCGCTAAACTTGGACTGATGTGCACAGGTAATGGAGGAGGCTGCGGAATGAAAAAGTGGAGGAACGCTGTACAGTACAGTTAACGTTTATACATTTTAAATATTGTTTATAGATTTTATCTATCAGCGGTGCAACGTAAGAAAAAAAAAACCCTCACGTATAACATTCTGGGTTTTGAATCACGGATCGGATCATTTTTTTTTCTCCAATCAGCAAGCTTTCCATTTATAAGAAGAAAAGTCCCAGTAAGGAAATGCTCCTATACCTAAGATATGAATAATGTGCAAGGCATTTAAAAAAGTTCTCTTTTCGCTAGCCGCTGATTATGTTGACGTGAACACATGACTGTTCTGTTAAGTATGAAATTACTAAAAAGGCAATATTATATAAAAAAAAATCATTCAAAATTATATATTTAAAAAATTTTATTTGCTGGTCATACCAAATCATGAGTCATGAACCGGACAAATCGGGGATCAACCGTGAGCTATTACACCCCATTATTTATATACAGTGCGATCAAAAAGTCCCTCTGCAGTGGCGTGTAGAGCGGGTAATGAATGGAGCATGTTTTAAAATGATTTAAAGCAATTTCCTACATTGTATGTATAAGTATGTGACAAATAACATTTGATTTTCAATAAATACACAGATTTAAACACCACTATAAATGATCCGTGAGGTTTTATGTTCTTACCTTGCACCGCTGATTAATAAAAATATATAAAAAGATATTTCAAATTTATAACCCACACTGTACAGTTTTTTTCTTTATACTTTATTTTGAGGTGATTCTAAACGTTCCTCCATTTTTTATTTATTTATTTATTTTTTATTCTACAGCCTTTTCTGTTACCTGTCCACATCACTCCAAGTTTAGAGTGGTGATGATTCAGTAATATTGGTAATAATGGTATTGGTAATAAGAATGTAATAATGATTAAAGTAAGAGGAGTTAGTACTCCTTCCCAACTTCAATATGGACGTGCCTCATCAGACAAAGAGAAAAATATGAGAAAAATTCTCATAAACTGATCCTTATTGGCTAAGTAAAAATATTGCCTGTCAATCTTCCTATCAGAAAAATAAGCAAGCAGTTACATGTAAAAAGGCATTATTTTGTATCTGAATGTGATGGAATATAAATTACTCTCTTTATACAGTACAGTTATTTGTCTTTAGATGGTCACCTTTTAACACCATTTCTAACCACCATTTTCATTTATGGAAAAAATGGTTGAAATATGGGGTATTTTGAGATTAGTGACTGTTAAAAAAACTGTTTTTTTAATTTATTAGAATTACTCTTGAACTATTTTTTATATAGAAATAATAATAATAATAATAATAATAATAATAATAATAATAAATAATACCACACTATTCACTCTAGCGCAAGTATGGAAGTGTGCCTGTGGTAGTGAATGACTTGGTGCATTTTGGTAATATCAATATAGAGAATTATGGATTTGAATGTTATTTAAGGAGAAAAAACAACTTTTTTTTTTACTCTAACTGTCACTAAAGAAACTCTAAAAAAAAACATTAACTGGTTTATTTCTTTGAAAATCTATAAATGTTAGCTGCTTGTGAACAGCCTCGACCACACCAAATTAAACATGCAAAATAAGCCTCCCAAATGTGCAAGCGATATATCCGAAACAGGAATCAACACAGAGAAAGCCAAATGTAATCATGTTTCAATGCCACACAACATCCAGCACTCAGTCAATGGAAACCATCTGGGGAGCGGGTCTGGGGCTTAAATATTTGGTCATGTTGTACAGTAGAACAAAACAATATGATACGTTTTTACTTTACTAAGTTTGTTACATGTATTAAATCAATGGCAGTTTTGGATAGATCACTGCTCCTGAGTACTATTGGTCTATTTCCTGTTTCGAACAAAATTCCTCAAGTATGTTGGCAAGATAAACAGCAACAATGTTTGGCACCGACTGAAAGATACACAAACAGAAATAGATCTGATGTAAGCTGAGAAAACACCGAACCCATGGAGTTGAAGTAAAATAACAAATGAGCAAGAAGTGAATACATGAACCTCTAGCCTTACACAAAAGAAGCTTAGTATCATATACTCTATCCTGAGTCTTTATATGTATATATGTGTGTGTGTGTGTGTGTGTGTGTGTGTGTTGTGTGTGTGTGTGTGTGTGTGTGTGTGTGTATATATATATATATATATATATATATATATATATATATATTATTCTATATATATCTATATATATATATATATATATATATATATATATATATATATATATATATATATATATATTCATTCATTCATTCATTCATTCATTCATTCATTCATTTTTCTACCGCTTTATCCGATCTTCCCTCGGGTCACGGGGAGCCTGTGCCTATCTCAGGCGTCTATGGGCATTAAGGCAGGATACACCCTGTATGGAATGCCAACCCATCGCAGGGCACACACACACACACACACACACATTCATACACTAGGGACAATTTTCCAAGGTGCCAATCAACCTACCGTGCATGTTTTTGGACCGGGAGGAAACCGGAGAACCCGGAGAAAAAAAAACCACCTGAGGCACGGGGAGAACATGCAAACTCCACACACACATGGACCGAGACGGGAATCGAACCCGGATCCTGGCGGTGTGAGGCGAACGTGCTAACCACTACGCCACCGTACCCCCCCTATATATATATATATATATATATATATATATATATATATATATATATATGATCTGTCTTACAGCAGCCCATTTGGACTGAACTTTGTCATTCTACCATATTGAAGTAAAGTTTGATTCTGTGTGTACCAATCCTCCAGTGATGCAAGTACCGCATGTATATGTATATTTTTAGAGATGTACTTGTTGAAGTATAGTGGTGGAGAATTCATCATTATTTTGCTCTGCGTGTCAGAACTGACTCCCAACTCCCACTCCAGCTCATTGTACATTGTGCACTTCTGCGTGGAATCTCCAGCTAGAGGGAGGGCCTGTGCTCCGCTGAGTGACGTCCCAGAAACCTCCACTCCTGCTGGGCAAGCCCCAACCTCAAAGCAATGCTCTTCTCTAGCCTTTGGAAAGGAGCGACGTTACCACAAGAATGAAGATCTCGTCTTCGTGCTCCATCTCGATTTTAGCAGACACACACTCAGCAGGAGTGTGAGTCTGTGACTCCTGTCTCTAATGAGGCTCATAATGGCTTTTCACATCCTTAAACAATCTATACCCAATCCCTGCCTGATACCCAATCACGGCCTGTAAATTTAGCCGTATTGATTTTTTTTGTACTTTTTCGATGACCAGACAGGAGTATTATTAGCTGGCATGCTAATAGAAATGATCCAGACTCATTATTCTTCCTTATTTTGTTTTGCAATATATGAATAATTTGAATACACATGACTTTTTGAATGTCTATTTATCAAATTCTGGTTACAACTAGTTCTGTCCCGCTTGGAGCAGCTCACCTGCATGGCTGATGAAGATAAACTAGTTAATTACACTTTGGCACTGTGGACGAATTGCGGGAATTAATTTGTCTTCATGTTGACAGTAACGGGTCAGGTGTGCATGGCCAGTCGCGTACATGGCATCCCACTGCAGTTTGTATATTTGGGGGCGGACCTACTACTGTTGAGATCATGGTTTGAACATAATCGTATGGTTTGTGGGGGAAATACAAGTGGATACTGGGCTCCAGCACACACAATGAGCATTGTTCTGTTGTTTGGATAGGGTTGATAATGTCATGTGGCTAAAAACAAAGAGATATATGTGGCATCCTAAACAGCCAATGGAGGTGAAATAAATGGATTAAGTAATGTATATAATTCTTTGGGGTGTTTTCCCAAACATTATGCCTTTTTAAAAAATTTTTAATTCTTTTATTTTTAGGAGCAATATTTAAATGACGTATACACTCAAGAAAACATAATGTCATGTTGTTTTCTTTATTATTTTCTTGATTTATTTTATTTGTTTTTTATACTTCATTGTAATCGACAGATCTTTCAGATGAATTGAATGCTTCGACACTAGAGAAACTCTGACACGGACCAAAAGTCTTCTCGCATAAATGTAAAACAACTCCGCGGAGAATACAACGTCCATTATGTCGCAGCGAATGAATTGTACCCAGAAAAACGATATTGCCCAGTATTAGTTCTGGTGCTTTCTTATAAACCTGCGAATTGAATTACAACTGTGCTATTATAGAAAATTCATTAGCGCCTTCTAACCAATCAGGACGGAGTATTCAACAGCGCTGCAGTAAAACTAGATTAGAGGAAACATCTTGCTGCAATCATACCCCCCCCCCCCAAGAAATGTTTTGGATGCAGACAGCAAAGACAGTTTTAGACAAAGCAACTGCCTCCACAAAAGAAGACCTGCTGTTGTGCGATGAGAGCAAAGTTACATAACCTGCCTCAGTTATGTCTGTTCTTTACAAAATTATTTGAACATCCAGATGGACAGTCGGGGCTTTTCACAAATCTTTCTGTTATATCTCACCAGGCGTCATATGTAATCTCCAATGCTCTTTGATATTTTCCTATCTGAGTATTTACAGTACGTAACGCTTATGCTTAGGTCCGAGCCGTTCCAAAATCCTTTGGCTATGTCTGCGTGTATAATGACACACGCCATGTGTTATTTGTACGTCATAAAGCAAACATCTCGGAGGACAAAACAAAATGTCATAAAACGGATACGTAAAAAGATGAGGAAGTAAACATTTCCTGTAATTGGGTTTTATGAAAAATGTTAACCAAGTTTTCATCAGTCTCTTGGTTTTTAGTCAGGACATTTCACTACAGCACTGTAGAAGTGACATTCCACACAAGTAATATATTAGAGTGTAAGTGTTTGGAATAAAAAAGTTTTAATTAGTTATAGTGAGGGCTGTCAAAGTTGATAACATTAATAACGCATTAAGGCAAATTCACTTTAACGGCACAAATTTTATTAACGCGTGATTAACTCAGCAACTTCAGTCCATGGTCTTCTCAGATAATTTCAGCATTGCCTTTCCGCAGCCGCGCTTACCGCTTGTAGTGTAAAAGAGCCGATAGATGTATTTTATTAACAATTTATGTATTTATTAACAAAATAAACAATTAATTAAAGCAGACGCTCACTCTTCTCCGAATTGCGCCTACTAGCTGCGCATTCACAACAGGTATGAGCTACACACAATATTACCATATGCAACCATAAATGTATCACCAGTTTATATGGAAAGCAACCAAAACTGGAACATAATTCTTAAAGGAACTACGTACCATAATTGAAACAACCGCTAAAAAAATTTACTTTGAAATTACCAAGAAACTAATGAATTAACAAGAAATGAATATTAACAGAATCATTTCCAGAGTAAAATAAATATCTGTATTAAAGGGAGAGATTTTGAGTGAAATGTATATATTTTTGTTACAGTTAGTTAGAGTATTATAAATATGAAAAGTAGTAATTTATGGTACATTGAAAACATTCGAGTTGATTCATGGCTATCGTGCGATTAATCGCGATTAAATATTTGAATCTATTGACAGCTCTAGTTGTAATGTTTGTTAGTAGGAAAAAAAGACTAATCTTTTCGACCAACCTGAGAAGTTTGTGCATACCTGTTCCACACTTTTAACTATTAATATACATTACATAACATTAGCTATTTGTTATTATAATAACCTCCATTATGTTTTACTACAATTTGGTGCTTGTGCTCATTCTGCAAAGTTCCTTAGTAAAGTCATATACTTATGTAGAAATGGGGCGGAGTTAATGTTCCAGTTCATCCCAGAGGTGTTAAATAGGATTGAGTTCTATAGCAGGACCTTAAAAAAAATGGAATGTTGGAAAATATTTTATTTTTGTATTGTTCAAATGAAAGAAATTTTATGGCACACATTGTATTTTTTTTCCAAGTATTTTGTATTGCAGGTTTGTGTTACGTTTGGACTAACTAAGTGAGAACTTCTCAGGG
>JACRUU010000003.1:11605810-11638310 GCA_030449085.1 Kryptopterus vitreolus
ATGTACCATTCCGACACCCTATTGGTTTTCTACACAATCTGTCGCACCTGCACACGACACGAATCACGCCACACTCCAGCAAGTACATAACCAGTGTTGGGGTCGTTACTCAAAAAAAGATTCTTTCTTAAAAGTTATTATTCCTCCACTATTATTTATCAAAAAGGTGCTTTTCTTCATCTTCCGCAGATTAAGCTACAGTAGGGAGTTCGGGAGAGAGACGTTTGAATAAATTGGCGATCGGCACGGCGTAAACTTTTGTCATTAAAGGCATTTTTTTTCCCTTTTATTACTTTTACTTTTATACTTTAAGTAGTTTTGAAACTTTTTACACTTTTACTTAAGTAAAAAGCTCAAATTGATACTTCAACTTCTACAGAAGTCTATTTAAACTCTAGTATCTATACTCCTCCCTGAGTAATGAATGTGCATACTTTTGACACCAGTGCCATACAGTACATGTCCAATGTAGATTATTTTATTATTGTTTTTTATTTATTATTGATATGTTTACTACATTTAGAATTACATTTACGCATTTCGATCTGAAACATCCGTGGTAATGACTGTAAAGATGTTACAAACCTTTTGCCATATTCAACTGCACTATGATATTATGCTACATTATCTGATTCGCATAATCTCTATTTTACAGGTTACATCATGTCCGGTGTGTCCTCCGAAGTCAGCGAGACATGGGAGAGCCGCAGGCTTCTACAGCACTTCACCAATGAGTCAAGGAACTGCACTCAACCAGGTAAAAAGCAGGCACCATGTCACTCTTCATATGTGTGTTCTAGATCATGCATGTATGTGTTTGATTAAATAGGGCACATGCAAAACCAGCATTGTGGCATCCACATAAAGGAGAAGCCAATTTAGATTTTAGCATTTTGGAGTACTTGTATGTACGTGTGCTGCAGAATATGCAGTGATCCTTTGAAGCAAAGGACTCGGTTTTACAGTGGTTGTGTCGAAAAAGGTCACCGTGTCATGCACTTTGGGGGATGCTGAAGGGCAGCGCCTGATCTGACTGCCTCTTTTGTTCGCTCCTTCTGAGTGCGTAATCCAGCTGACACAGACAACACAATTGTCGAGCAGGAAGCTCACTGTTGCCTGTGGGAGTACGGAGGCAAGTGATAACCCGGCGCAGCCGCACAGAGAATCGTATTTTAATTGTAAGCCTGATATTCAGTTCCCTCGATTAATCAAATCGAACCGGCTATCATCTTAGTTTATGCTCCATACTCATGTATTATGAGGGAACAATATCTTGCTATCTGCTATTCAAACATAGCAATGAGTAGTCACGAATCTTTTGTTTAGGAGTCCAAAAGTACGTAATGGCATGTATTACCTGTGTGTAACTGTATGTGCCTCTAGGGTGGCACCTTTTTTTTGTGTGTGTGCTTTTTTTCGCCTCTATATTGTAATATAATGAATTCCAAAAAAAAGTGGATGGAAAAGGAAAAATAAAAAAAGACTAATTCAATGACTCATGAGATCTCAAGCATTGGAAGACAAATTATAACTCTCATTATATGGCGCTTTATAAAATACCACTCGATCCAGTACATTCCATCAGGATGCTTCAGAGTTTTGCTTGGGTCTTTTATGTTGTCCGATTATTAAATAAAGCCAGAGATTTTGTGAAATTCCAAATAAGAAAATATGCCAATGGCTTAAAGTGCACTCTGACCGAGCATCTGCAAATTGCTTATAATTCGTATGGGATGCCTTTGGATGTATTAGCAGTCAATTTTCCCGGTCAAAGCTGTTCCAGCATGACAATGCGCCTGTGCACAATCATTAATGCATAAAATACATGGGTTGGAGTGAAAAAAATTGAGTGGCCTCCTCCGAATCTCAACCCCACTGATTTCAGTTTGTTATTATCTCTTCTAACGAGCACAGATCTTCACAAGCACACTCCAAAATTGGTATTAAATGTGAAACCGGGTGTTCAAAAAGGAAATATTTCATTCAAACAGTGAAAAGTATGCACTTCACAACCTTAAAAATCATATACGCTAAAAACTCTAATAGAGCTTTTGGCTTCTGAGGTCTTTATTTAAGGTTTAAATAATAATGCTTTTGAAAAGGGCCCTCATTTATCTTACATTTAAAATGTAGAAGATCGATATTTTTACCATATAAATGATCTGTCTGTTTAATGCGTCTAGACAGCAAAACCAAATAATTTTACCCCTTAAATCAGCTGAATAATTATTATTTAGAATGTTCAATTTCAATATAAGTAGTAATAATTTATTAATGAGCAGTGATCACAGGTAAAGTGGTGTTGCCTGTGGCTATGGAGAAGTTTTTTTTTGCTGACCTTGAAAGCCCTACCTGTACGTCTCTGCAGTCCTGTTCTATAATTGTTAATGGGAGGATTTTGTACTGCTTAGGTTTGTATTTGAAATGAATATTTTCCTCCATTTCTCCTTAGTTTATCATGATTGCAATTTAGTTGTTTTTTTAAACGGGATAATTGTTTGGTTTAGGCAATTAGTGCAGTTTTGAGTGAGAGAGACGCGGTGAAGTAGCCGAACAAAGGAACCATCAATACTGTACATCCATTGATTAAGCACTTACTCAGCAGTTTGTTCGCTACAGCAGAACTTGAATGATCTGCAAGTTAGAACAGTTTGCTTCTATGTTATGTTTTATATTGCTTTGAATGGAAATGTTTTTTTTTTTCACTCAGTCACTTATGTACCCACTCGTTCACTCTGTCACTCACTCACTCAGTCCTAGTCATATTCATTTACCCAGTAAGTCACTCAATCAGTACAAATCTGTGTACAAACCTGCTCAGTTATGCTCCAATTCTCTCAGTTACATATTCAGTCACTTATTCATTTAGTCACTCAATCATTCATACAATCACTTGCTCGCTCGCTTACTCTCACTCATTCACTCACACACTTATTATCTGTTAGTCGCTCATGTAGTCACTTACATAATCAGTCAGTTAGCATCAGTGTTGGGAAGGTTACTTTGGAAATGTAATAGATTGCAGATTACAAATGACCGTATATACTTTTGAAGATTTGATTACTTTCATTTGTCCAGTAGGTGGCACTTAATGGAATGAACATTCATTGATTCATTCATCTTCTTCCGCTATATCCGATCTTCCCTCGGGTCACGGGGAGCCTGTGCGGATCTCAGGCGTCTATGAGCATCAAGGCAGGATACCCTCTGAATAAAATGGCAACCCATCTCAGAGCAAACACACACACACACACACACACACACACACACACTCACATTCACACACACAATGGGACAATTTTGGGACAATGGGACTAGGGACAATTTTCCAAGGTGCATGTTTTTCCACCGGGAAGGAAACCGGAGAACCCAGAGAAAAACCCCCTGAGGCACGGGGAGAACATGCAAACTCCACACACACATGGCCGAGACGGGAATCAAACCCGGACCCTGGAGGTGTGAAGCGAATGTGCTAACCACTAAGCCACCGTGCCCCTGGAATGAACATTCTAAGGGTTCAAACCATCGGAAAAAAATAGGTTATATTTTTAGAAATTGGGCTGCATTAGAAATCAATCTGTGCATGAAGGACAGTGCGGGCGAAATTTGTGTGGTGTTTGAGATGTGTAAACATCTTCATAAGTAATTAATTTAATTACACGTTTTTTCTCAGTAACTAATGTATTACTGTTACTTTTATTTTGTAATTAATTTACGTAATGCCGTGACATGTAACTAGTTGCTCCCCAACACTGGTTAGCATAACAGTCACTAGTTCATTCACTCACTATTATTACTATTATTATTGATTGTTACTGAGGTTACATATTTCTTATAAATAATTAATAAAGTAACCACATGACAGTACATTACTTTTACTTATTACTGTGGACTGCAGTCTCTTACTTTGATTTGTCTTTTTCTTCATGGTAAATGAGCAGCTTACCGTCTATAGTTTCAAAATGTCTCTCCATGTTGCCCATGTTGTGTTTTGTGGGCAGATTTGGCAAATGTTTCCAAGTGGGGTCCTGTTGTTTTAGAAGGCTGTTGCCAAGTATTTCCTTGATCTTGCCATTAAAGCGGGAGTTAAATTCTCAAGCTTTTACCCATGCTGTGAATGCAGAAACACCCACCCCATCAGCTTGGCACTGTAGCACACAACAAGGGTTTCCTTACTCTGCTCATTGTTGCCATGACGCCTCCATAGTTTTGGCTTTTTTATTATCCATCTCATTACATATTGTACTCTCAATCAGGAGAATGAATATATATATATATATATATATATATAGCATATATATATATATATATATATATATATATCATATATATACATACATACATACATACATACATACATACATACATATACATACCAGTATATAAGATATTTGGATAGCAGCATTCAGTAACACATTAGTTAAAATTCTATAATCTTTGCGAAAATTTTTAATAATTATGCTTCTATTGAATGTGCATATTTATGACAGCCTCAGTAGAGAAAATTCTCCCGAGCATGACTGTTGATTTGCTTATTTCACTGAACAATATAGAGAAAATTGGTTTACCTTGAAAGGCTTACAAAATAAAATAAAATAAATAGATTAGATGTATTTTCTAAATTACATAAGATAGCGACACCTAATGCTATTATTATTATTATTTCTGGTAGTAAGCTCATTCTAGGCATTTTTCTCCAAAAAAATTACTTATTATATTTCATATGTCAAAGGCCAAGTAGCATGTACACTTAAAATGGGTAAGAGAAGCTATAATACATTATGATATAGTATTCTTTAGTATTGTATTGTGTGAGCAGATACTTTGTCCTTGCATTTTACAAGTACACATCATGGGTAGTGAAAAACTACCCACACATGGGTAGTGAAAATGTACTGAAACGATTGAGCAGGTACAGTACGACAATATATTATGCTATATATATATAGTATATATATATATATATATATATATATATATATATATATATATATATATATATATATCTATATATATTATATTATATATATATATTATATAGAGATATATATATATATATATATGATATATATATATATATATAGATATATAATATATATATATATATATATATAGATATATATATATATATATATATATATATATATATATATATATATATATATATATATATATATATATATATATATATATATATATATATAGATATATATATATATATATATATATACTATATATATATATATATATATATATATATATATATATATATATATATATAGATATATATATATATATACACACATGTATTTTTTTTTTTTACTATGTGTCTACTACTATTTTTTTTGTCTCTCCAAGTAGGTCTATTGTTATAGCTTTGGCCAAATCTTTTTATGTTTTCTATTTTTGCTATATAATTGCATTTATTAAAAAATGTCACTTTCTTTTTATCCATAAAGAGTTACATTTAATGTTCTGAAATTTTTATTTGCTTAGTTCTTTAGTTCATCTGAGTTACAAGTCCTGGTGTTTGTTGTTACTACAGAAAGATTTTCAACTGAATGCAAGTAATTCGTAAGTCTTTACTTTGCCTCGCTGTCTGCTCTTTGCTTTGCTGTTACACGTATAACAAATGAATACACAGTCAATTTAATTGTGCGGCCTTTCTGTGCCTATATTCCACAGAGGCTGCATTTTATCTGAGGGTTCCCTCAGTAGTTATTTTGCTGAAAGAGTAATATATTATAATAATATCCAGTGGTGTTTTCTCAGATTGCATTGTCGTTCGCTTTGTAGCTCTGTAATTTAGTGGAAGTGATGAGTGATTTAAGTATGAAGTATGAGTAACCATTAAAAAAAATATGTTGTTATTCTTCCCAAGTAATGAGATGAAATAAAAGACATCTGTTGAATCTGTAAGTATTCTTTCAAGTGTTCTAATCTCTGGAAGCCTTTCTCCTTTCCCCCAATTTCACATGCCATTGACAGAACTTACAAGAGAGTTTGTTTATATGGAATGAACGCTATCAGTAGTATTGACTTACCAAAATGAAAAAAGGGTGCATGTTTCAAGTTGCAAACAAGCGTCAAATGAAGTGTAATTTACAAATAGTGATATTTATGTACTGTATATATATATATATATATATATATATATATATATATATATATATATATATATATATATATATATATATATATATATATATATATTTATATATTTTTGTTTTGTTTTGTTTTTTTTTACCCGCTTTTTAGGAACTAGCTGCTGTAGATCCATTCAAATAATGATCAGCATCAACAGTATAAATATCAGTCATGTATAGAATTACCTCCAAATCCACCACCAGGCTGAGATACTGACAGCACAGCTGGTAATTCTTATGCCCTTCTGTACTCCATCATAATACAGGTGAAACGCGAAAAATGTGACCATCGTGCAAAAGTTCATTTATTTCAGTAATGCTATTTAAAAGGTGAAACTAATATAGGAGCGACTCATTACATGCAAAGCAAGATAGTTTAAGCCGTGATTTGTCATAATTGAGGTGATTATGGCGTATAGCGCATAAAAACCCCAAATCCAAGATCTCATAAAATTAGAATATTTCATGCAATCAGTAAAACAAGGATTAAAAAGTATAAGCATGCATATGTACTGAGTACATTTATATTTACGGCATTTGGCAGGCGCCCTTATCTAGAGCGTCTTACAACTGAGCAGCTGAGGGTTAAGGGACTTGCTCAAGGGGCCAATAGATGCATCTTGGTGGTTTTGAACCTGCGATCCAGAGTCCAGAGTCCAATGCCTTACCTACTAAGCTACCACCTTCAATACCACCTCTACTTGGGAGGCTACCACCTCTCAAGTACCTCAGTACTTGGTTTGGGCCCCTTTTGCAGGAATTACTGGCTCAATGTGGTGTGGTATGGAAGCTATCTGCCTGTGGCAATGCTGAAGTGTTATAAGACCAAGATGCTTGAATAGCGGCCTTCAGCTCTTCTGCATTGTTCGGTCTTATGTCTCTCATCGTTCTCTTGGCAGTGCCCCATAGAGTGTCTATGGGGTCCAGGGCGAGGCGAGTTTGCTGGCCAATCAAGCACAGTAATTCCACAGTCAATGAACCAGGTTTTGGTGCCTTTGGCAGTGTGGGCAGGTGCCAATTCCTGCTGGAAAAGAAAGCCTGAAGTGCTCCAAAATCTCCTGGTAGACGGTTGCGTTGAGCCTGGACTTATTGAAGCACAGTGGACCAACACCAGCTCTCCAAATCAACACAGACTGTGGAAACTTCACACTGGACTTCAAGCATCTTGCAATGTGTGCCTCTCCATTCTTCCTCCAGACTCCTTGTTTTACAAATAAGATGCAAAACTTGCGCTCATCAGAAAAGAACCAGTTCTTTTTTCTTTACATTTGAAGCCTATTTCTTATTTGAAGCCGCACTGACATCAGCCTCAGTCCACTCCTTGTGAAAGTCCCCAACACTTTTGAATGGCCTTTCCCTGAAAATCCTCTTCAAGCTGCGGTGCTGCTGGTTCACCTTTTTCTTCCACACTTTTCCCTTCCACATGACTTTCTATTAATGTGCTTTGATACAGCGCTTTTGGAACATCCGAATTCTTTTGCAGTTTGGCTTTCCCTCCTTATGAAGAGTGTCAATGATGGATTTATGCAGAACTGTCAGGTCAGCAGTCTTTCCCATGATTGTGATTCCTACTGAACCAGACTGAGGGACCATTTCAAGGCTCGGAAACCCTTTGCAGGTGTTATTGCTTAATTTGCTGATTAGAGTGGGGAAACTTTGAGCCTAGAATATTGCACCTTTGCACAATATACTAATTTTCTGAGGTTGCGGATTTGGGGTGTAAGCCATGACCATCTCAATTATGACAAATCACAGCTTGACCTAGCTTGCTTTGCATGGAATGAGTCTTATCTCATATATTAGTTTCACCTTTTAAGTTGCATTACTGAAATAAATGAACTTTTGCACGATTTGCAAATTTTTCGAGGTTCTCCTGTATTAGTCTCTTTGATTTTAATATTGCATTAGGCTAACATTTTTATTCACCTCAGTTCCATTAAATTCATATGGCATCTATTGCTCCATATTTGCACCTTCACCACTTGAATGTTTTTACAGATTAGACTTCTAAAGCGTTTGGACAGCTAATTGGAAAGCTGTAAAAAGATCATAGGGAATGCTGAGCCTTTCCTGGAGGCCTCTGTATTCAACTTTTGATCAATTTCGAGGTGAAGGATTCAAAAAACAAGAATTTCCCTCACATCCTGCAGTGCGAGACCATGTTGTGCTTTATAGGCAATAGTAGTATTTTATAACAATAATGCAACCTAGGGATAACAAAAGAATGAATAAATATTGATGGATGTTTTTTTTTCAAGTATGTATTTTATTCATTTTATTTCAGAGATTTGCTAATAACTGAATGTTCAACTAAAAGACTGCAATCAATAATCACACCGAGGTTTGACTTATTTACCTCACCAGAGCTGTCCTATAAATTGAATCTCGTTTTTAAGACCAAATTAGATTTTAGGTTTTGGATAGAGTGGGAAAATGCGTACGCTGTTTTGAGCCAGTGTTTTGGGGCGGTCACTGTCATGTTTAGCTCGCAGCTCTACACAACACCCTTTTTGAGGTGCTGGAATAAATTAGTCTTGCTAAATTAGTCTCTTTGGAAACAAGCTCTTCGGATTCGTCAGAGCGAGCCGCCGTGTTATATTTTGTATTTCTCAAGTGTAAGATGGGAGGACGGGAGGCGGAGGAGTTACGGAAGCTCACTGTGCCAAACCGATCTAATTTTTCAACTCGAATTAATCTATAATTAAGCTCTAACTTTCTTCTAGTCGCATGTGGTCGTAGAACAAGTGTCTTGTTGGAATTAAGTAGAAGGAAGTTACTAAACATCCAGAGACATATGTCATTTACACATTGTTCAGCTTTATAATGCAGTTGTCTCTGGTTTAACTTCTCAGCTTTTTCAGCTAGCTGTCCTATGTTTGTTCGTCCAGTCGTCAATGTCTTGTCATTTGGCCTGTACATGGCTGTTACATGTGATCAATTGTAGTTAGTAGGGCAGATGAGCTGAGGTATGTCACATGTCGTAGCGAGAGTATGCAAACCCTGTTCAGCAGGAGAATGTAACGCCCTGTAGAAATCACACTCCACACCCTGGCTCCGGAGTGTTCCTCGTCACTCCGACCTGCTGTCTTTGACTGAGGGGCTTCCCTGAGGTTCTAATTGTACATCAAATTAGTGTTCAGCTCTTCCAACAAAGCCATGCATACAGCGGGGTGTGCTCTGCAGTCAGCGTAATGATTTTAATCACTTCCCCGAAACCTTTATTTCTGTTTTTAAGAAAGCAAAACGAGTGCCAATGAGAGCAGCAGCTGGAACTGGAGAAGCAGCAGGTGAGGAGCAGAGGAGGGAAGTTTGCAAGTGAGATTGAGTGATTACACAGCGGGAAGCTTATGGCTTTTTGGAAAATGTGAGTGCGAGAGTGGCCTGTCAAGCCCCGTGCATGCAAACACATTCGCAGCACTCATATAAATGATAAAAGAACACACTGGCATCACAATATGCATTGCATTTATCGTTTATGTGTTAGAAGAAGGCATTATTTCTTCTTTGAAATCAGGAAGCTGATATTCTAATACACCTAGTGTGCCTTGTTAATACAAAAAAAGGTCTGTGCTGTGACCAGTGGGAGATTATTTTGTTTCCTACTGAGATAATAGACCTGTTTTGCTTAGTCTTTCTGATCAATTCTATTTTCTTTGACCCAAATTGAATACATTGAGTAGCATCTAAATGTTAGTTTAGAAACACATTTTATTATCACTATGTTTTGATATTGTGTTCAGTGTTAGCATTATTGTTATACTTATTTATTATATGTGTTTCAGTGTTAGGATTATTGTTATACTTATTTATTTTCCATTTAAATGTTGTACATTGGTCTTTTTCATTCTTTCATTCATCTTCTACCGCTATATCCGATCTTCCCTCGGGTCACGGGGAGCCTGTGCCTATCTCAGGTGTCTATGGGCGTTAAGGCAGGATACACCCTGGTTGGAATGCCAAACCATCGCAGGGCACACACACTCACATTCATACACTAGGGACAATTTTCCAAGGTGCCAATCAACCTACCGTGCATGTTTTTGGACCGGGGAGGAAACTGGAGAAAAACCCCCTGAGGCAGGGGGGGGACATGCAAACTCCACATGACCGAGGTGAACCCGGAATGAGGCGAACGTGCTAACCACTAAGCCACCGTGGTCTTTTTCATTTATCGTTATTCACATCTTATCATGATGTGACAGGAGGTGGTATCTTGTGGGCTCTTGAGCAAGGCCCTTAACCCTCAACTGCTCCCTTGTAAGTCGCTCTGGATATGGACATGTGCTGAATGTTGTAAATATAAGGCAGCCTGATCTACAGATATAGCTATTTGCTATTCACGTAGCAGTAATATCTCAACCTTGTGTAGTAATCAGTTGAAACATACTCTGTGTAAATAGGTTTTTTTGTAACACTGGTATTAGCATGGCATAGTCAAGTTTGTTCAACACCCACACAGAACTATGACACGGTTATAGTTGCACCTTCCATTCATCTTCAGTTTATGTGTTATAAATACACTTACTTACAGCCTATTTAGCAGCTTGGGCAGCTTTTACACAAGGCAGATTTTCCTTCCTGGATTGCACAGAATCCTGTGAAACGCAAGCACAATGCGACGCTGAGCGACATCAAGCGCTTTGTAATTCCCAAACATCCAGGCCACAGCATGTGTCAAATACCAACACTGAGCAAGCGCTTTTACACAAAAGTGACCTCCATAATGATTCAGTTGGAGTTATTTCAATGTAAATATTTTAACTGACATTCAATTTAATTAGAGATGTGGCTACATACAATGGCCTGTCCTGCGCCATAAGTTCATCTTGTAACGTTCTGTCTCCTGTGTCACTCGTTATACAGTAGCTAGACTGTAAATGTGCTCTTATTTCTTATTAATGATACTAAAATTAGCTAGTTTAGGTCAGACGCTTCATCTCTAATTTGTAAAGCGAAGAATGTCTTCCGAAAGTGTAATGTACTTTCTTGGCAGCAGTGGCCTAACAAAAGCTGTAGCTCTTCCTGTAGTCACTATTTTGTTTCACAGATTCCGAAAGTCTGAAGTTGAAAGAGAAAATGGGAAGACGTGTATATTCCAGAGGGGTTTATATAAAATACTATATCATTTGATTCTTGGATTTAAGGTTGTCTTTTCCTTGTTTTCTCTATTTCTTTCTTTTATTGCCTCTCTGATGTTTCCATCTCTCTCTCTTTTTTTTTTTTTTGCTTTTTGTTTTACAGACCCCCCCCCTTAACGGGACTCTAATCCCTTTCAGTTCCTCTCAGAGATTTCAGTAAAAGGAAGCCAATGAGTGACAGTTTAGAGTTTCGGCTTTTCTATCTCGCATTATTCTTTACAAAATATATTCTCACTTGCCTGAAGTTTGAACCGTCCTGTTTAAATTGAGTGCAAGACCGCTTCCCCTTTGTCAGTGAGCTTATAAGGCCCTCAAACCACAGGAAGCTCAGTAACAAGAACTTAGGCAGCTCGCTTTTATTAATTTTTTTTTACTATTTTCAACATTGTACATTAATACAGAAGACATCCAAACTATGAATGAACGTAATTATGTAGTAACAAAATACCATTTCATATTTTTCATATGTTCAAAATAGTCACCTTTAACTTTGATTATAGCTTTGCACAATCGTGCCATTCTCTCATTCTCAGCCTCATGATTTGGTCACCTGGAATGTTTTTTCAACAAGCTTGAGGACTTCCCATAGGTGTTGAGTGCTTGTTGGGTGCGTTCCCTTCACCCTCTGGTCCAACTCCCATCGGCCCAAACCATTATGACTGAATTTAGATCAAGCGATTGTGGAGCCCTGGTCATGTGATGCAGCACTCCGTCACTCTCTTTATCAAATAGCTCTTACATAACCCAGAGGTATGTTTTAAGTCATTGTCCTGGTCCCTCTGAGTGCCAGCCAGATGGGATGTCATGTTCCTGCAAAATACTGCTATAGCCATGCTGGTTAAGTGTGTCGCCCTCGATTTTGACTCAATCAACAACTGTGTCCCGAGTAAAGCACCTCACATCATCACACATTCTCCTCCATGCTTCACAGTGGAAATCACACATTTAGGAACTGTCCATTCACCAGTGTAAGGATGGGTACTTTGGAAATATAATAGATTGCAGATCCTATTCAAATAATAATAAGTAGTGTACCTTTTCAATTACTATATAAAGTAACTGATTACATTTGATTACTTTTTGATTGCTTTTTCATTTGTCCACTAGGTGGCGCTTTAAGTTAACATTCTAAGAAATTCTAAAACGGGTGATATTTGTTCGAAGTGAAACTGCATTATTCAACTCAAAATTACGTTTCAGTTGAAAATCACGCGTTAGTCTAAAGCACTGATTTTACCTGAAATTGTTCAGATGTTTCCTTATTTGTAATCTTTAACATTTTCGTAAGTAACTGTAATTTAATTAAACACTTTTTCTCTTAGTAACTGTAATAAATTACTGTTAGATTTATTTTGTAATTAAATTATGTAACGCCATTACATGTAACTAGTTACTCCCCAGCACTGCCATTTACCCTGTGTATGCTTAACAAAGACATGGCCGTGTGAGCCAAAAACATGAAAATATGGCCCATTGGAAAGTTTTCCACTGACTAATGTCCTCTCCTTGTGTTTTTTCGGCTGTTCTGTTTGTTGTTCTTCCACAGAAATGATTACGAAGGCAAGTACACTGTAGTAGTACAAGTACTACAGTAGTAGTAGCAGTAATGACTACCTAGTGAATGTGGTGAGGTCATCTTATGAGTTGTTTAATCCATAATGTTATTTCATAGTTTGGATGTCTTCAGTATTAATCTACAAAGTCAGAACGAATAAAACTGCAGGAAAAAAAAAAATCACTAAAGTGTGTCCCAACTTTTTACTAGTACCGAATGTTAAGTGTGTAAGGCAGACAGAGAATAAAATGAAGTAGAAATATCGAAATAGCAAAAATGTTGGTACGTAATGGTTGTCCCTGCTGAGAAATTTGAAAAAGAGCGCTGGGATGGAAATTTGGCATTGGCAGAGAAAGAAGCACTTAAACAGTCATTTCTAGGATATCCTGCTGTGGTTATGGTCTGATAGGAAAATGGAACATGATGGGGGTGGGGGTGGGGGGGGGTGCAATGAACACTATGACTGGCACCTTCACATCTCAATCGTGATGTATTTAATTACAGAAAACGCTGTGTATGTGTACACTGGTCTGTGTTTTTGTGTATTTGCTTGAGTCCTTTTTATTTTATTTTAATTTCCTATACAGACACTGAAAGAAATGTACAATTCTATATGAACTGCAAACACTTCAGAATGCTGCAGCGCGTCTTTACCCAAACTACTGCATTAATAACGAGTTCCAGATCAGCAGGAACTCTCATTCTTTGGATTCTGGCTTGCCTTGTGCTCCCATTGAGCAGAACAACCGCTGGATATGCATCCAGTGTAAGCAGTAAGGTTTCTGTCAGATGCTTGGATGCCGTTCCTTTGGCAAGAATTGAAAGCAGGACCACTGGGATGTTATAAATTATAATCTGTTGTAAGAGATAACACGCATGATACGATATTATGATAAGAGCATTTTGCATGGATATTTGTCATTAGGAGTTCATTTCTGAATGATTTAATATCTATTTTATTCTAGGCCATTTTTAATTGTCTCATTGTTTGGCCTGGATCGGGTCATCTGTTTTGTTTGGACATGTTTCATATACTTTGGCAAGTTTCGGCTGGAAAGCTCTGTGGAAAAGTCATTTGTCCTGTTCCCTAATTCAGATTGCGAACCTTTTGATCCCAGAATGTGTTAATAGGGATGTTTCGGGGATGTTGCTTGGTCAGTTTAAGAAGGTTTGATCTCCCAATAAACGTGTCGTGTATAAAATTATATATATATATTCATATATATATATATATATATATATATATATATATATATAGATTTATATAGATTCATTTCACATTACAGTCTTTTATTCTTGAAATTCCCCCAAAAATCTGATAGACGAATCTAAGGACCTGGCAAGTGGTGGCTCATTAGTTAAAGCTCTGGGTTACTTATCAGAAGGTCAGGGGTCCTGCGCTGACACCAACACACTGCCACTGTTGAGCCTTAACCCCCTCGGCCTTAGGGGCACTGTATCATGGGTCACCCTGCCCTCTACATAACAAGCTGTGATTTAAGAAATATTTTCACTGTGCTGTGATGTATATGTGACAAGTAAAAGCCTTTTTTTCCTTTCTGGGGGAGGCTGCTGCTTTTTTAATCCAGCTTTGCCTTGGCTGGGCTTGACTCCGCTATAGGATATTGGCCAAAAGCCCACTGATTAGGCCTTTTTTATGCAGAGTGAAATAGTGAGTAGTGTAATATGTCGAGGAACATTATGGTCACTATATCTAACTATTGAGTAATTCTTGTTACCTGCTTGTAAGATATCAAATTTTAGGTTTACATGAGTTGAAGAAAATATGCTAGCATGTATGCCACTGACACAGGCATAGAGTACAATATATTAATGTTAGTGGAAAAAGTCACACAATTTTACAGTATGTGGCGTTTAACCGCAGGCAGGGTTGCTAAAGACTATATGGGAAGCTTGGGCTTGCATAGAATTTCATCATTCATTAAATCAGCCAATGACATGATTCTATTTTAAATGTTAAAATATTTGTTCTGTCTTGGTGAAATTCATCATTTAAGCAATTTAAATTATTATATAAACTTTTTTCTTTCTCCCGTTAGGGGTCGCCAAATTAGTTTTGGTGTTTGTTTTAAACCAGATGCTCTTCCTAAAGCAACCCTGCCCATTTATTCGGGCTTAGAACCGGCACCAGGAATTCACTGGCTTGTGCAGCACTTCTGGCTGGGGAAGACTGAGCGATCTGGGTTAAGGGCTTTGCTCAAGGGCCCGCTAGAGGCAGCTTGCTGGTGCTGGGACTCAATCAACGTGGGACCATTTAGTCCAGAGCAAAACGACCTTAACCACCTCCCAAAATGTTTACATAAACTATTAACCGTTTATTAATCTCAAACACAATAACTGCAATATTGTGCTCATTGAATAGAATAATATTTGAACTCCAAATGACCAGGAGACCTCTCAAAGAAGTGTATGCAACAAGAAATGGCAGAACAGCTTGTCTTTATTATCTGTGTAAAGAGTGTAAAGAGACATATCTACTATGTAACATTCATTCATTCATTCATTCATTCTTCTACCGCTTTATCCGATCTTCACTCGGGTCACGGGGAGCCTGTGCCTATCTCAGGTGTCTATGGGCATTAAGGCAGGATACACCCTGGATGGAATGCCAACCCATTGCAGGGCACACACACACATTCACACACACATTCATACACTAGGGACAATTTTCCAAGGAGCCAATCAACCTACCGTGCATGTTTTTTGGACCGGGAGGAAACCGGAGAACCCGGGGAAAAACCTCCTTGAGGCACGGGGAGAACATGCAAACTCCACACACACATGACCGAGACGGGAATCGAACCCGGATCCTGGCGGTGTGAGGCGAATGTGCTAACCACTACGCCACCGTGCCTCTCTACTATGTAACAGTCTTACCAAATAATCTGTAGTCGTTTATCTTGATTGTATTATTGAAATATATTTTGGGAACATTTAATAAGAAAATGCATTATAGTGAAAACAGTGATGCAGGATTGTGCTTTAATGACAAAAAAAAGATGACCTATAGTGTCATTCTTGAAAAGGGGACGTGTGAGAAGGAACAAAGTAAAATGAGGTTTAATACCGATAAATACTACAACATCTACAGTATGCATCAGCATCTCTCTTTCTGTATTGATTCGTGTTTGTGTGTGTGAGTGCCCGTGCTTTATTTTGCTGCGGAAGCAAATTTTCATGATTTCCAAGTGTGTTTTTTGCACATGTTTGCAACGTTTCCACTTCACAGCTGCACGGATACCAAATAGCATTGGTTGGATCCGAATCTTGTGGAAGACTGAGGATTCTTGTTTTCATTTGGAAAATAGATTTTGAATATTTTATCCCTTATATTCTTCTTTTAGCCACTTAACATAATCGTCCATTTATATTGATAGTCGTTTGCTAGAAGTTAAAATGAACACTTGTATTGCTGTTGCTATGGGGAAGATTGGGTTAGAGTACAGAGGTTTGTGCACTAGTGGGAAAGTGTAGTAAGAAGTGTGAAATGCGTGTGGAAGATGTCATTGTTACATAAGGGGAGACACAGGGAAAAAAATAAATGGAGAGTAATGGAGATGTACTTTTTGAATGATATTTCAGAAGTACCAGTATGTTCTATGTACTTCTATGAATAGTGACATGTTGCTATGCAATACTAGCGTGTTTTATTTCAAATTTTTTTCTTTTTAGATCATACAGCTAAAGCAGCCGGTAAATAAAATTCTCCTGACAGAAATGAAGGGAAATGCACACTGGACGTGAAAGACAAATTTTTTTTTTTTTTGCTAGCAGTTACTTTCACTTTGCTTAATATATGCCAGATTTGCCAGTGATCTGCAAAATAAAAATCCTTGTCTCATCCACAGGATTATTAGGGATAACATTGATATAGTGTTTTTATTCCTGGGTGAAGTTCGGGCTTGGGGCTGTTGCTATCAATTGCTTTAGTAATTGAGTGTTCTAACGATTATCTCATTGATTAAATGAGTAATCGGATGAGAAATACCTTTTCTTTAATAAAGAGCAATACTAAATAAGAGAGCTAATTTGTTTTTCTTTTTAAAAAACTCTGAAATTTCTTGCTGAAATTCCATACAAACATATCTGTTTAAAATAAACCCGTGTCGTGTCATCAATTGTCAGATTACACCCAAATACAAACACCGTTCAAAAAGCCTCTCCCCCGTGAAGAGTAATAACACTCATTATTATTCTCACTCCTGTATTTCTTTATTAAATCTTGCACAGTGTAGTTATGTGGTCTCCAGAAAAACTCCTTGAATGCACTGTATATAGATAATAGCGGTGTAATGTCTCATTTTTAATGGTCGCAAATATTACCCATACTGCTTTTTTTTTTTTTAAGTAATTTCACATATAGACCGAGCGGTCACGTGATCATGTGAACGCGTTAAACAGTCAACAACATCGGTTATAAAAATGCCTCCTTTATTACCTCTCCACAGCACTCCAAGTTTAGCGGGTCGGAAACGCAGTGCTCCGTGTTTAGTTACATGAACTAGACGAATCATCGAGGCACATCATTTTGCCTCGATGAATTATTGTAATCGAATTACTCAAGGAATCGTTACAGCCCTCGTTCGCGACCTAATGTTAACTTGACTCCTATAATATGTTAACTATCTGCGGAGGAAAGCTCCGCCTGTCATTGCACATAACGACTGCACTTTCTCACATCTCGCATGTGACAAAAGCCTGACATCTCATCCACAAATTGCAATTGATTTGCCATTAAACCATAGCAATAAATCAAAGTGGACGGCGCACCTCATTACCGCCGGGCTTCAGCTATAAGGAAGCGGGTATTAATTGACTTTGAACATATTTCAGCTGTCCCCATGGGAAGGAAAGATGGATACCCAAGGGCACTTCTTCAAGAGAGGCACTTATTTAGGGAAATTGAATTCACCTCCGGGTCACCTAGAAAAACATCACGGAATGCATTGAATTTCCTGAGCGCCGAGATTTCCTTTTGCGCAAGATATTCAAATCGCCCAACTTTCAGACGAAAATGGAGCTGTCTTTTGACTACTATTAAAGTTTGGCCACAGAAAGGGGAATAGTTCAAACCAATTAAAAGCAAGCGGGGGTGGACACAGAGTTTTCTATGCTGCCCACTAACTTGGGGCAAAAATGTTATCCCTCTGTGTATAATTATGCATGGTGCAGGGCTGCAGTCTTTAAATGCATGGGTGTGTGTGTGAGGGAGAGTGAGAGAGCAATTCGCTTGTTTCTGTTCTCCGAAGCCCATATTCATCATTGCTGTAGCTGAAAGATACAGAGCCAGGACACACAGCTGGCATTTTCTCAGAGGACGTCGCAGTTAATGCACCACCTACGTTTTACTTTGCTTTATCTTTCGGGCAATTTCATAGCATCCTCTTACACAGGTCTCAATTAGTAATGTAATATTACCGAGGATATTGGCACAGATCAAATAAACATAACAATAGTGCTGCTCATAGCATACAAGCCACACAAATAAAGGAACTCATACAAAGAAATTCTGTCATTTTGCTTAGTGATACTTCTGATGGATTTTAAATATGTACAATGTAAAGCAAAACGACTGTAGACTCCTGATCAGTACAAGCATATGTTGGGCATATGGAAGCACACAATTGTCTTTGAATGCTGTATCTCTCTTCACTGGAACGAAGAAACACAAACCTGTTCCAGCAGGACAATGCACCTATACAAAGAGAGCATCTTGATGGTTTTTTTTTTTTTTTTTTTTTCCCCCCCCAAGATTAGTTCCGAAGCATTTCTTTCCTAACCTTATTGCATTGAACACCATAGGTATCATTTACACCCCAGTCCTCCTCAGTGCCTGACCTCTGTAATGTTTTTTTTTTTTTTTCCCCCCTTGCGGTTGAATGATCACAAATCCCCACAGCCGCACTCTGCAATAAAAGAGTTCCTAGAACAGTGGGTCCTATTATAACAGCAAAATGAGACTGTATGGAATGGGATGTTCAAAGAGCACCAGCAGGAAGTCCATAATTGGTTACTACATATATACACAATATGCGTGTATTTGCAACATGCTATTCTTTTCGGAATTATTTACTTTTTATTATTTTACCAGCCAGGCCTGGCTTCCTGACCAAAAAAGCCTCCAAGAGAATTAAAGTCTTTGTCTACTGTCGAATCCTGTTGAGACTTTCAAGATAATTACTTTTTTATATAAATAGGCTGTTGAATAGATTTCTTCCTCAGAACAGTATTTCACAGTAATTTCCCTATTAATATGTAAATATAATGAACATTGAATAGTATTTAACTTAAACTTGCCCCCCCCCCTTCCATCCCCTCCCATTAGTCTGACATGATATTTGCATATTTTTAATCTGGTGATACCAATAATCTGCTCTCATCTCAGTTTTCTGTGGAATGAATTCCATGAGAGCAGATCGCAATTCTTTATCAGGGTGACCTGCGATGACGCATCTCTTTGCCGAAGAATCCTTTCCAGTTCCCCACATGGCATGAGACGGATTTCAAATTTTCACCAAGCTTCTTTTGCATATTCGTTAATCCATAAATATTTCCATCAGTCAGTATTTTCGACGCGTTCCCTCCATGCTCCTTGCTGAAGACAGCCAGTCTAGACCCTTGTGTGTTATAGAAGTAAGGCGGTAATGGCTCGCAGAAAAGCACTCGCTCATGTCTAATGTAACGCTTGATGGAGGGCTTGTCTGTACAGCTGCTTTATTCTTCTGCCTTGTTTTCTGTGTGTATTTTTAGCACCGCTGTTGGACATTTTATGCTCCACTGCTGCATTGATGCACATGTGCCCGGTTTAGCCCCTCCCCTCTCCCCTCTAGTGCCTGATGGACTGCAATACTTTAGCATGTGATGTCATCGCCAGGGCTTCTGGGACGCTCGAGTTGACCGAGATTATGTAAGATGATGCTTTCAGCCAGGAGAAAGCCATGACATCAGTGAGGGATCAGAAAGGCCTGAACGTGCTCGCTACCAAATCGAGAATTCATGTATGCCGATTGGTGGTGTTTATGCGATTGTTTATTTTCCTCTCTGCGCAACTGAGCCGATTGTGTAAGATGCCGTGCTACGGTCGGATATGTGTATATATTTCCTCCGGAACATGTGCCAGACTATGTGTATGGTTGAAGACTTTGTATTTTGACCAAGCGTGACAGAAAATTTTGACATTACACTATTAATTTTTAAAGCACTTCGTTTTTTTTTTTTTTTTTTGCTACCATGGTGCTATTTATTTAATTCAGACATTTGAATATGGTTTACTAAGAGCTTAAAAATTGCTGCAAACATGGATGCAAGTTAAAGAGTGTCACAGGAATCCAGCAATGAAGGCCAAAATAGGGTCAGAGGTAGTTGGCTGTGGAGCGTTTTAATATTTTTATGTCACAGATCAAGACTCAAATATTAAGCCACCATCAAGGAGCTGTTGCGTGATTCCGGTATGAGTACTCTGGTCAATTATTAATGCTATCTGCATAATGCAGCCAAGCCTATGTGCAAAGTGTATTTCTCTGCTTTAACACATGTAGTGGTTGTAGCGGTTTCTGTCTTGGAGCTATTAATGTCCATATTGTGTGTGTGTGTGTGTGGGTGTGTGTGTGTGTGTGTTGTGTGTGGGTATTGTGTGTGTGTGTGTGTGTGTGTGTGTGTGTGTGTGTGTGTGTGTGTGTGTGTGTGTGTGTGTGTGTGTGTGTGTGTGTTTCAGTCCGTCTCTTCAGTATTCTTCCTGAACCTGTCATTACATGCTTGAGTATATCCTGTGAGGGCCTCGCCTCACTTGATCACTGTAAATGTTGAATTCCAGAAATTCTCTTTTTATCTTTCATAGTTTTTAAGGATTAAAAATAAGAAAATATTATGCAATATTGCAATATGAAATCTTACTACATATCAAAATGGATTTAGGTGTAAGGAAAGGGAGAGCAGACAGATCCAAAAGATTCCTCTGGAAATGTGCTTTTTTGATCCCTGTCTACTTTCTTTAGTAATTAATTAAAAAATGCAATTTGAATTCTTTATTTTTTAATTGTATTTAGAAAGTACACAAGACTTAAAAAATCCAGGGAAAGACCAGTCAAACTTCCTACATTACTTTCTATCTGTATTAGCGTACATTACCGTATGCAACCTGAACGAAACCAGTTTAAACCAGTTTATATTGAAAGCAACCAAAACCGTAATTCTTAAAAGAACCACGTACCATATTTAACAATTAAAACACTAAACAATGTTAAAAGATTAACATGGAAATTAATAAGGAATTAAATACAAATGAATTAATATTGATAGAACAATTTCCAGAGTGAAAGAAATATCAAATAATTTATTAAACAGAGATTTTAGTGAAATTTTGATTATAAAAAAAACATGAATTTATTTATGGTACATTGAAAACTCTTCACAAGCACGAATGCGGACGCAAACATGGGCACTAAAGCTGTAGCATGACAACAGTACCCAATTTACCAGCTTGTCTGTCTCTTTCACTTATGAATGCTTCATTGAAAGCTAATAAATCGCTTTTTTTTTTTTTTTTTTTTTTTTTGGTAGCCACTATTATCCAATTACAACCGGACAATTGAGGGTTAAGGGCCTTGCTCAAGGGCCTACTAATGGCGGCTCGGTGGTGGGATTTGAACATTTTAACAAACCGATGTTTTCGTTAGGATATTGTGCTGCAAAGCCTAAATATAAATCGGTATAAATCGATATGCATATGTTATTCTGTTTGATCACAGTAACACATTCCAAACGAATTCAAAAACACGTAAGCCATTATTTATCGATTTCTTTTTTAAGAAGCCTCGCCAGAAAGATGTGAGAAGCTTCTGGTTAATATTTGAGGTGCATATTGGAATCCCACAGAACAAAAAAAGTAACATATTCCCAGCAGCCCTGTGGGTTTTTTTTTTTTTTTAGCCTTTTTTTTCCGGGTCATAGTGGTATGGGTCACATAACAGAATAAATAATCAGAAAAAAAAACCTTGTGGTTAAGACTACACCCATGTCCATTAAAAAATCTAAATACAGACATGGATATAAATATTTTTTAGCACTAAACTGATATAGAGAATAGCATTGCATTACAACACGTGGTCTACATAGTGACCGGGATGTCCTGTCTGTAGTGGAAAAAGTCACTTCTGGCCATGGATCCTGGAAGTATGTTTAAGTATCATGATATTTTCATTATAATGTTAATAACGATTGTAAAATAATTTGCCAGATTTGCCAAAGGGACAAGGAAATCTATAGCTGATGCCGTCAAACATAAATAGTTGTTTATCTCGGGTGTGTGTGTTTTTTTTTTAGTCATATAAAGTTGATTCGCTTGTGCCATACACACACATCCACTGTTTCCCTCCTCGTGTCCTGTCTGCCTCTCTCTGTTTGCTTTCTTCTTCCTTCTTGTGAGTCCCTGAGGTCCAAAGAGCTTGAAAAGTCAATAAAACACCTCTGATGAGTCATGTGGAACACACAACAAGCACAGAGAGAAAGAGACAGCGAGAGAGAGAGAGAGAGAGAGAGAGAGAAAGAAAAGAATAATGACGCCATAAGGAGGTTTCTGTATCCCATTTGACCCGCCTGTTGTGATTCTTTTATTTCTGCCGCGTTTCAGTGGAGGCAGTCCTCACGCTGCCGCGCTGACTCGTGTCCGATTAGATCCATCAGTGTCTCTTCGGGCTGTTCATGGCTCAAAACAACACCTCACGCAATGGCTTGTTTTTCCGTTCCCGTTCCCTCACTTTCTTTAGTGCGCTGGCACAGGCCCTCCTCTTTACGAGCATTCCACCTCAATAAATGTGTTTGCAATTAAACACAGACTCGGTCACGTGTCAGGGCCCCAACCTCACGATATACTGTAGGGGAAGAGTGAATGGACAAAGAGGGGAACAATGAGAAGTACCTGTTGGACAATGCCACGGAGCCCAGTTGTGTGTGTGTGTGTGTGTGTGTGTGTGTGTGTGTGTGTGTGTGTGTGTGTTGTGTGTTTACACTCTGGCTGCGGGGTGCTGCATGTGCTTCTCTGTGTGAAAAGGGAGAAGAAGCTTGAGCTTAGCAAAGGGTCTTAGTAGAAGTGCAGCCAATGAATTATTCAGATGTCCACATTTAGAATTCCTCTAATCTTTCAGTTTGTGTGTGTGTGTGTGTGTGTGTGTGTGTGTGTGGGAGCGAGGCAATGCCATTAAATGTTCCCACAATGTATAACCCAGTAAATGGGAACGGGATGGGGAAAAAAGATGGGATAAAAAGCACAAAAGCGTGTGGCACATGGCTCCCATTGTGAAGCTGTTTGTATTTGCGTGGCTCCAATGGAAAACAAAAAGCTTACCTGTGCTCGAATACCTCGAGTTCCCAAAGGCAGAGGACTTTGGCATCCAAATGCTTAACCTTTATGTGCATTGGGAGGTGACGACTTAATGGTTTTTAACGAGTCGGAGTGCGTGCATGCCTGTCTTCCAGTTAAACGCAGTGCAGCGGTTTACCCCGAAGAGTCTCCTTGCCAGATCAAAAGGACTCTGTAATGATGGGGTGATTATATAGTGCTCTCACTCTCTCGCCGCCCCAGAAATCTGGTTTCTAGAGGCTCGGCTGCACTTTCTCACCACGTCCAGCGGCAGCCTGATTAAATGCCAGTATTACCATGTGCCCTTTCTGCAGTCCCACTGGCCGATTGCAGGCGTTTACATGACAGTCCTGTCCCACTAACTCCTCTACTTTTCACCTCTACGCAAGTGTCTCTCTGTCCCTCTCGCTTTCTCGCCGTGTCCCTCTCTCCAGTTTCTCCAGCTCCATCTGGACCTGACCTGATCTCTTCACTGCATGATTTATTATTCACCGCCTCACACGCTGGCGGAAATAGTCATATTTCCAGGAATATGACATCTCCGGCGAGCGCGCGTTAGTCCTCCGAGAGCAGAGAGAGACGTTTACAAAATACAGAGATTTATTTTTAGCCTTGACAAGAGACACGCGCGTCTTGTGTGCGCGCATACGTGTTAGCAGAGCGCGTTTGATCGGTGATTGAGGAAGTCATTACTCAAATTCGTGATTGAGATTCTGAATCGACTGCTGTGAGCTAGATTTCTGGGGGGGGGGGTGTCGATTAAAACACCTTTTAATTGATGTGATCTTTGCGAATGACTGATTTGATCGGAACGCGGGGAGATAAATGTTATTCGATTACTGTGTAGTAAAAGAGAGTGTTCGTTAGGATCATTCCAGCGTTAAACAAAAGATTCAACGCTCACCCACAAATGGTATGTTGCGAAGATTTAATTAAGTGCTTTACTCCCACATGAGGAGGTCTCATTTTCCTGCCACTGCATTTTACACCGACTGAACAATGTTGCTGTAATGACGCAGATCTACACACACACACACACACACACACACACACACACACACACACACACATACACACAGGCACGGAAATGTGTGTGTGATTGCTGCTACGAGAAGAAAAGTAAGTAACATATTGGCTTATTTTTCCCCTCACCTGATCCCTCTTTGGTACCATGTCTCCAGGTCTTTCTTCCACGTTTGGCCTTTTCTTTGAGGTCTGATCTGTGAGAGACTTGGCTGGCAGTGGGCCGTTCGTTAGGATCTACTGGACTCATTTACCCCAGGTTACACAGTTCAGCGCGAGTCATTCCTCACACGCACCCAAACACGCGCACAAAGCATAAAAAGCCCGAAGCATTTTCTGTCATTCGGCAAAAAAACGCCTGATCATCTCTCACTTTAATGTGCGGGATTCTTTATTGTGGATAAACCGTCTCTCTTTTCTAGTAAGAGACTAATACGTTTAACTGTACGTCCTTTGCAGTTTGTAACTATCCTGAATTTTTCAAATCTTGCAGGGATATGATCGTATTATTAATAAATAATACAACAGTGTCACAAATTCATGTTTTTCAGGGCAGATTACACTTTCCCTCAGTTTCCTTCTCTCCCATAAGACAAATGACTCTTGCATTAGATAATGTGCCACCCAGTTGTTTTTTAAACACAAAAGCCTAACTGCAACCATATGTGCATGTTGTTAAGTGTTGTCAGAAGCAGGAAAAGGTGGACATTTAAAGGGCGAGGAGCACATGCAGTTGACAAAAACGTCTCAGCAAGTAAGCACGCTCTTTGAAAGTCATGTATATTATTATTATGGACATTAATAAGGTTTTTTTTTTGTTCACACAGTTCTTTTTAAATGTGTGAGGAATATATAAGAAAACCATAATGCATGTTTGAATATGGAGAAATGTTTTGTCTGCACATCATTCAGTAGTTTGAAGATGAATTCATGTGGACTAAAGAATTATTATAACAGTGTTTATTTGACTTTCTAAGTTTATTTGAATTTTTTTCGAATATAACTTTTTTCACATTTTAAAGTTAATGAACCCCCTAAATCTTATCATGCATTGTGAAATGTCCCAAGGTTTATTTATATATATATATATATATCTATATATATATATATATATATATATATATATATATATATATATATGATATATAATATATCATATATAAATAATCATACACAGTCAGTATTTGTACCTTTCAGGAGAAGATAGATAGATGGATGGATGGATGGATGGATGGACGGACGGACGGACGGATATTGCCAGTGATATTATTCTTGTCCTCTGTGATTTCTTGAAATCTGCAAACATTCATTTATATTGCATAACATACATTAGTAAACAAAACTGGATGAGGCCATTGAAATATATATATATATATATATACACAAACACACATACATATACATATACATACATACATACATATAGTACACACACACACACAATTGTTCAGTTTATAAAAACATAGTGAATATGTTGGATACAGGAATTGCCTTTATTTTTGATTGCCTTTAATCTTCAATTTATTAAAATATTTAGGCAATTTACAGTAAACAGTCAGTATTTGTACCTTTCAGGAGAATTTGGGTAGATAGATAAATGGATATATAGATGGATAGATAGACAGACAGATATCACCAGTTATTATTCTTGTCCTTGGTGCTTTCTTGAAATCTGCAAACATTGACTTATTTTGTATAACATATACATTAGTATAAAAAAAAACTGTTTGAGGCCTGTGTAGCCTTCGATAAGAAACAGGACTTCTTGAAAGAAAAAACAAGTCAAGAGACTCAAGCCGCCTTTAAACAGTCTCTATAGAATCTGTGGGAAAAAAATGGGTAATGAAAAAAGAAATACTGTGAAACAAAAGTGACACTCATATTCATGTAACACAAACAACAGTGGTTCATTTATTAACACTGATACTGATTGAGAGAAATCCAGCGAATAACACTGACACTAATAACTGGGTCAGCTAGAGAGAGCACATGCGATAGCAGCCAGTACCGCATATATTAATACCATAAACTAATCACACTAATGACTTCATCAGTTGTAGTGTCACTTCTGCCAAACACGATGCTGCAGCTTATCACCAACACCAATGGCAGGTGTGAATGAAACAAAAGCTACAGCCCTCCTTTAAACACATCCTTTAAACACACACATCCTGCCCCTTTAAGGTCCACCTCGTCTAGTGATGCAACAGTACAGACAAGCACAGACTGGCATCTGTTCACCAGTGGCGTGTAGATTATAGCACTACTGTTATGCACTGTTCTTTAAAAGGTTTTATCGCCCGAGATATTTTAATGATGTACAGATGAATTATGCATAAAAGTTTGAATTATGTAACATTCGGATGGTTGTGTAATCAACATGGACTGGCATGAAAATGTTCCAGCAGGGTCCCAGGGGCAGGAGCAGTGCTGGAAAATCCGGTTTGATCCAGCATAGATTTAAAACGTCAGGGATTTTATAGGGGCACAGTGTACCGTCAGGTGTCTTATGCCATGCTCATAATGTCAATAATTCAGTATTGTTAGAAGTGTATATTCCAGCGCTAGCTTGCCTTCCTTGTGCCATGCCGTTTTTTTCTCAGCACTCATAAACACACATTATTAGCAACCCCTAAAATGCATTACGTATCTTTTACAATGTGATTGTTTGTGAACTGTGTAACTGATCATCTGCGAATAACTGAGGGAGACGCTTGGAGAGGGATTGCGATGTGAATTACGATGTGGCTAAAGCAGCCAGAGACTTGTGAACAGGATGAATTGAATTCAGGCTTAATTGGGTACAGTGTCAAGGCAAAATCTGAGGAGACAGATTGCCGGGAACAGTAGCACGTCGAGTGTGTGGATCATGTCATTAATTAGCAGTCTTTAATGCCCTTGTGTATGTACCATGGCCACTTAAAAATAATTAGGGCTGTAACGATTCCTCTAGTAATTCAATTACAAAAATTCATCGAGGCAAATTAATGTGCTTCGATGATTCGTTTAGTCCATTTCACTAAACACGGAGGACTGTGTTTCCCGCTGACCGTTATTGGTGCATCACCCGCTAAACTTGGAGTGCTGTGGAGCGCTAGAGAAGGCTGCAGAAAAAATGGATCATTTTATATTTTTATTTATCCGCATTGCTAGGAGACAAAAAACTCACGGATCACATTATGGGTTTTGTGTGTATAGAGAAGGCTATATATATATTTATATATACATATATATATATATATATATATATATATATATATATATATATATTATATATATATATATATATAAAAACACGGATTTAGTTCATGGAAAATTTCCTGCAGCTTTTCTGGAGACAGGAAGACTTAATAAATAAATATACGAGTGAAAATAATAATGAGTTGAATTAAACAAGTAGTTTCGTGACTTAATCTACACAGACACTGCGGAGGAACTTTTCGAACGCACTGTAGTTGTATTGTGATGTACTATGGCAGTTTAAATACACTGTTTAGTTTTCACTGTTAGACCTGTATGCAATTTTAGCAATAAACTGCGGATTTTTCTAAAAAGAAAAACAAATTACTTGTTCACTTTCTTATTTAGTACTGCTTGTTTATAAATAAAAAAAAGTATTTCTTATTTGGTTATCTGGTTAAGCAATGGATTCATCGTTAGAATACTCAATGACTAAAATAATCGATAGCAATCATCTCAACAAATGCTAGCATTCTTCAATACTGGAAAAGCAGGAAAATTGGGATATGGGGAAAAATGGGGGAAAAACCCCGAATGGAAATTGCTAAATTTTAATATTAGCTTTTGTAAGATATTTATTTAAGATATTTGTAAGAAAAGCAGGAAAATTGGGATATAGGGAAAAATGGGGAAAACCCTGAATGGCAATTGCTAAATTTGAATATTAGTTTTTGTAAGCTATTCATATCTAAGCTTGACGTATTTCTGTTAAATGGTAGAAGAGAATGGGAATGTTTTAAGTACGACTGAATGAACTAAGATTGTCCCACCGGAAGTAAGATTTCAACCTGTTCGTTTGTCAGAGATAAATGGAATAATATGTCCTTCAAAGATTACAACATGTAATTACAACGTGAATGTCGTGTTCTGCTTTTTAAATTTGAAGGGTTAGGGACCATCCGTATGAAGTTGGTTTTGTTGTCCTTCACCATATAGCAGATATTCCTTCAAAAATAAATAAATAAAAATAAAAGATTTCTTGGTCTTGAAGATTATCTCGTGTTAGAACACTTCAATGAAAAAGCACTTGAGACTCCTAAGAGAAAGTGTCACCACGTTATATAAGACAATTTTTCACAATCCGCTCCTTATCAGGCTTCGATTCTGCCATGAGCGAATGATTTGTTGCTATAGGAACAATGTGTTCGAGCAAAAGCATTACTATAAATTACAGGTGCAACTACGAACAGTGCACATCTTTTCGATACATCTTTGAGTCAATCCAATTAAAGAATTCAACAATTATGCGTTATAAATAGTAATAACGAGTGAATATGTGTACTGCAACCAGCTTTACTGGGAGAATTGAAAATAGCATTTTACTTGGTGATCACAATGGCAGGTTCATTTCTATTATATAACATTAATAATCCATTGGGGAACATTCTGCAGTTATTTCATTTCCAGTATGTGCCTGCAATTCTAACATTGATAAGTAGAGAAATAAGCTTCCCAGATGTGCGGGGTTTCTTTTTTTTCCCCCTCTAATGTTGATTGTAGAAGTGATTCAGGCTTCTGTTTTTTGTGTGATTAGATTGTATGGTCTGGTTTAAACATATTAGCTGTAAAATGTTTTTGACGAAAGAAAGAGAAACAAACGGCCGGTTTAATTCTTCTTACATATTAGCTATATGAAATCTGTACTCGTATGTGCTCATTCATGTAAATTAATAGATCACTGGCGTCCCGCAAAGCCACAGCATTCACTACACTGTACATCATTAAAGCTAATTCTTCTCAGATGAAGAAAAAAGGGGAAAAAAGTACATTCTTGTTGGTCTCTGATGTGTAATGTTTGGCTGGTGCATAGGGACATTATTTTGAAGCATTGCTCATGCAGTGTTCAGGATATTTGTCTCCCCCTATTCTTAAAGACATATCTGAATTTGTATTTGGCATGCTGAAGGTTGTGACTTGTGTATGCACAGACGCCTCTGTGTGCTTTTCACTTCACTTCTGACATGCTTGTGCCTCTGGCAAGCAACAGTCTTGGATTTATGTCACTACTAGATGCCATGCCATGTTGTATATTATTTATCTTTCATGTGTAATTTGGTTATACAATATTAATACTGTAGTACACTGTCCTTAATGTCAGTATTTACATGGGTCTGGAATTTGTTAGTTGCTGAATTAAGCAACATCATCATTTATTATGTTTATTAAGTTTTACAATATTTAGTATGGACTCCTGCAATGTCTTTTACTTTGCCGTATACGAAACTATCAATCTTTCATACTCGTCATACATCATAGTAGATGATTCCTCATATGGCTTTTTTCCTCACTCTCATGGCGCCAGATGTTGGCAAGTTTTTGACTGGATTTCTTTTTTGGCCCTTCACTCTTAGTGTATTGTTCATTTGATGCAAGTTTTGGCTCTTTTGCAGCATTTTTTTTGTCTATAATTTATTTATTTATGAATTGAGCAAAAATGCTTGTTACAGGAATGTAGCGTATTTCATGCCAACATTGTGATATGACACAAGCACTTCCTATATCTGTTTGGTATTGTTCCAGTATTGTCAGTGAGGGTTGTTATTCTAGCTGTGTATTTGGATTGGTCTTTGCTACAAGCCTCTAGAGTTTGAATAAAAATCTGTACCCTTGTTGAAGACTCGGCGACATGTTATCCGTCAAAGCATGAAAGAATGAGTTTAAGACGTGAAAGGGATGCGTGCTGGATCTAAATCTGAGGTTTGTGTACAAACTTCTGAATGCCCAGGGCAACTGAAGTAAACAACAGAACCAAATTCCTAGCAAGCAAGTTAGGAATGGAAATGTTACACTACCATTTTGTCACCATGAACCTTGGGTAGTGAAAAAAAATACGTCTTTTATTTGTTCTTGCATGACTCGGGTGGTCCGGGTTCTTCACACAGTCGTGGAACCACTATACCACTTATTCTGCTTTCCACATCCCACACCCTTTCTACATCTCAGACCATTTATACTTAGTGAAGGAACTACTATATATCAGAAGTCAACTCAAGTGATTGTAACTTGATAATCCTTACCCACAAAGAGTACTTCAAATCTTCATAATTGGGGGTTATTGATTAATAATAATAATATCCAATAATAATATATAACATTATTTCAAATTGTTCCAAAATTAGTAAATATTGTTTTCTACTGACAATTAGCATCAATAAATCTTTTGGGGGAGGAGGTAGCTCGGTGGTAAAGACATTGGGCTCTGGACCGAAAGGTCGCAGGTTCGAGTCCCAGCAGCACAAAGCTGCCACTAGAAGACCTTTGGGCAAGACCCTAACCCCCAAATGCCTTATCTACCCCAGCTGTTAGTGGGCCAGTGCCTTCCTAGTGCCAGTCCCAAGCCCGGATATATGGGGAGGGTTGCGTTAAGAAGGGCATTGAGTGTAAAACTAATATGCGGACCATCCACTTAGTGGCAGCTGGCAGTCTCTTCCTCATTGTGTTTGAGTGTCCATACTTGACAGTGGGCCATCCTGGGCACATTCTCCAGACGATAGATTGATAGAATTTCACTTTTTATAGATGATATTTGAAAATATTGAATGTTTCAGGGTGTGTTCACACCACAACCATTTGACATTTCTAAATTTCACTAGTGTAGTTGTGAATATCAGTGATGATAATCATGGCCAGTCACATGTAGAAACATCTGCATATAAGCAGAATGCAGCCTCAAGAACTCCTACGTATGACCAACAGTACATAAAGTTCACGAAGGCAAATGATTCATAAATGAGAACGGCGAATGAGTCACACCGAATAAGGAATATTGTTGCACCTGTTGAAAAGGACGGTTTGATGCTGGTTTAGCTTTATTAATCAAAGCAATAGATTGGACATAAGGGATAATTTCATATTTAATAACAACCATTGTTGTGACATTCACAAACAACCAGGATCTTAAATCTATTATCATGCATTTTTATGCATTTTCCCTCTTTAACCTTTTACTGCTGTGGTCAGGGATGTGAGTTTAGCTGAACAGTTATTATTTTGTTATCTTTTTAAGCCCTTTTTCGGAGCCACGGTATCAACAAGCTGCTCCCCTTGGGTCCTTGAACAAGGCCCTTAACACTCTCTGCTCCAGGGGGCGCCGTATCATGGCTGCACTCTATCCCCAGATTTCAAACGAGCTGGGATATGCGAAGAAAAGAATTTGCTGTAATGTATATGTGACAAATAAAGTCTCTTCTATTCTATTAGTGGAGAATTGAGTAGGAAATGAGCACAATTGTTTTTGTTACACTTATAATTTGATGGGTATTGTGGGAAAACAAAATTCCTATTTACCCTTTTTAATGCTTGAAAGTCATATTTAAGATTCTCCAAACATCATTGCACAGCCTTTGTCAATTTCATGCTTTCTCAGTGTTGATATTTTGCCATGGCGTTATTGGACATTGAGAGTGAATACTCTTATTCAGATCTTTAGAATTTTGACTGCAATATTCTCATCGTGCTTGCGGCTTTGTATTGTAATGAACGCAATGTATTTGTTTTTTTTACAAAAGACATTAAACTTTTTGTCCAAAAAAAAAAAAAAAAAAACAATCCCTATTCTGGAGAATTCCGGGTGTTCATAGTGAGGATGCTATAGTTATCTATGGCACCGAGTCCCACAGTGCATAATTAGATCTTCTTTCTAGGTAGCTGCATTCTCTCTCCTCAGTACATCAGAGCAAGAGTAGCCGTTTGCTATAGTCTGGAGGTTCATTCATAATTAAAAAGACAGTTAGCACTCTTGTCCAAGTGCATCCAGCATTGGGATATGACTGACGGTCTCAAAAGATGGTAGTACCTGGCTTTACATGCGATGAAGGAAGAAAGTGCCATCTTGCTCACAGAGTAAAAGTTTCCTAAATTGCATCAGTATACTACAAGCTAAATTCCATGACGTTAATCATAGTCTTATGTTTAAAATGTCAGATACGCTGCATAGAATTTAACGTTCGAAAAGTATTTCAGGGAACATTAAAAGACAATGGTGATGTACAGTGTCACGTTGTGTTTTAATCTAATTACG
>JACRUU010000003.1:11640810-11740810 GCA_030449085.1 Kryptopterus vitreolus
CAACTTTGTGGTAACCTACATTTGGATGTTCTAGTCAGATTCTGTTTGTTAGCAATTATCATTGGCAATCTGTCGGTTTCCCAACGCGATTTATAGTCAGGCATGATATTCGACAAGATAATAAATAAGTAAAATCTGCATTGATTACTAAGCATTAAGAATACATACATTTGTCTGTTCAATGCAAGGACCGTGTAGCTTTATTGCTTTATTGCAATGAGGGATTTTGTAATGCTGTAATGCAATAATATAAAACAAGCCTTCCTGACTAAAACAACATCTCGATTGTTTCAAATGACTGGGTGTTTTAATGAATCAAAGAATGTACAGGGACAACGCCGTTTTCATTAGTCTGTCGAAATACATTGCAACCTTAATTGACTTCACCTAAGGAAGATCAGCTATAATCTATTCTTGTTCAGTCTTTCAGAACAGCTGTCTTTAGTGATTACATGAGAGCACTACAAAGATTCGACACTGCATTCATTATGCTTTTACCCTTCTCGCTCTCTCTCTCTCTCTATCTATCTCTTGCTCTCATGCCTCATGCTATGCATTCAGTAGATAAGTAAAGTACAATGGGTGGAGGGCAGAATGTCCCTGTTAAATTGAATTATGAACTTTTCTGCATTTTCACAGGTTATTTATAACTAACCTAGGCTAGCTGCGTGTGTTCCTTTCTGGAGCTGTATAGGATGGCTGTCTGGCAGGTGCAGATGTGTGCTGAGACTTCTGCTCAGGATTACACGCGTTGAACTTATGATTCTCGGATTTGCTTTCCTTGCATCAGCTATTGTTTTCAGTGTATATTTATGGAGGTTGAGAATAATATAGAAAAATGCAATCAGCACCAGGAGAGACCATGTTCTCTCCTCCACTAGACTGGTTCACTTAAACCGGAACAAATACAGGAGCAGGAATCGCCGCAGATGAAATCAAGCTACTCAGCTTCACGCTCAGCTGCCTACCTTACTTTAATATCTAAACACATAAATCGCACCACTGACGATAATATGACAACAGATGTTATTTTCCACTCGCCTTGTATAACAGAGGCCTGGTGTCTGTTACTTGACCGTATGTGTGATTTATAAGAGCTTAAGAGTTGATGCATTTTTTGTGTACAGGCTGTTTCAGTGTTACTTCTTTGAAGCCCGTTCATTTTTCGCCTAAAGCCAGAGCTCGACTATGAAGTTATAGCCGTTTTAAAGCAAGTGAGAAGTTTTAGGTCCACCTGCTGCTCTTCTGTGAAAAGTACATTCTTTTTTTTTGCAGCAACAACAACAAAAATCATGATTAAAAGAATCATAAAAATATCTTTGCCACATTTGAAGATGTGTCATAATATTTTTAAGCGCTGATGATGCTTTTCTGTAACTGTTTCCAGCTTTTAGCCTCTTTTTTTTTAAATTATTATTCTTTTAATCAGTCTGGCGTCAGCAGATGACATATGGTTAGTTTTGTTGTGTGCTGTGGTAATGTGACTGAAATGAGATTCATCATGGCCTTCTGAATGCACTCGTTACAGTCATGCATCAGCGCACAGTTCCCTGCAAGAGGACCGAGTCTCAGTGTTGCTGTCTCTCTAATGAATAGTGCTGTCATCAGTGGGTCCAAGTGCTGGCAAACAGTGTCACTGCTAGCCTGTTGTTCTCCGAACAAAAACACAAATAGATGCTTTTTATTTTAATATGTCTAGTTTTTGGGAAATGAACTAAGAAGGGAAATCCTGGAGATAAAAAGTAGATCAGTGGTTAATGCATTGGATTCTAAACTGGAAGAGCTCAGGTTCAAATCCCGCTTCCACTAGTGGGCCCTTGAGCAAGGCCCTTAACCCTCACTTGCTTAGTTGTAAGCTTCTCTTGATAAGGGCATTTTCCAAATGCTGTAAATGTAAAGAAACAGCAAGAAGAAGAGAAATCATTAATAAACTTTGATTATTATAGTCACCATACTACACGAAATCATTTCCTTCAATATCATCTTTAAAATAAAATTGGGAATAGTAAGAAAAGTGAATAGTAAGTTAATATGGATACATGATTAAATGAATACATAATTGTAACTTATACTAAAATAACCCTATATTATGTTTCATAGGTTTAACCGTTGTGTCTTCCCTGTAGTAGTGTGAATATATGCTGGTCTGTGGTTTAAGTTGGCTCAGATCTGATCAGGGTCAAGAGGGAAGTGTGAAACCTGCTAGCACACAAATTGCTCAGCTGCTCACTAAGAAAATATCACTGTGCATGTGTGACTGGACATATTCATCTTCCTCTCCTAATGGCCTTTTCCACTCTAAACAACACATTTTATATGATAGTATTCTTCTCACTGTGCGTCTCAGCCACCTGTTGGTTTAATGTTGTCACGTGGTTGATCATAACAAATAATGATGCCACAAATACAGTGGTGTGAAAAACTATTTGCCCCCTTCCTGACTTTTTATTCTTTTGCATGTTTGTCACACAAAATGTTTCTGATCATCGGACACATTTTAATATTAGTCAAAGATAACTCAAGTAAACACAAAATGCAGTTTTTTAATGAATGTTTTTATTATTTAGTGAGAAAAAAAATCCAAACCCACATAGCCCTGTGTGAAAAAGTAATTGCCCCTGCACCTAATAACTGGTTGGGCCACCCTTAGCAGCAATAACTGCAATCAAATGGTTTTCTAGCATGAACCGCCTTCTTAAGGTCATGCCACAGCATCTCAATGGGATTCAGGTCAGGACTTTGACTAGGCCACTCCAAAGTCTTCATTTTGTTTTTTTTCAGCCATTCAGAGGTGGATTTGCTGGTGTGTTTTGGGTCATTGTCCTGCTGCAGCACCCAAGATCGCTTTAGCTTGAGTTGACGAACAGATGGCCGGACATTCTCCTTCAGGATTTTTTGGTAGACATTAGAATTCATGCTTCCATCTATCACAGCAAGCCTTCCAGGTCCTGAAGCAGCAAAACAACCCCAGACCATCACACTACCACCACCATATTTTACTGTTGGTATGATGTTCTTTTTATGAAATGCTGTGTTACTTTTACGCCAGATGTAACGGGACACGCACCTTCCAAAAAGTTCAACTTTTGTCTCGTCAGTCCACAAGATATTTTCCCAAAAGTCTTGGCAGTCATTGAGATGTTTTTTAGCAAAATTAAGACGAGCCTTAATGTTCTTTTTGCTTAATAGTGGTTTGCGTCTTGGAACTCTGCCATGCAGGCCGTTTTTGCCCAGTCTCTTTCTTATGGTGGAGTCGTGAACACTGACCTTAATTGAGGTAAGTGAGGCCTGCAGTTCTTTGGATGTTGCCCTGGGATCTTTTGTGACCTCTCGGATGAGTTGTCTCTGCGCTCTTGGGGTAATTTTGGGCGGCCGGCCACTCCTGGGAAGGTTCACCACTGTTCCATGTTTTTGCCATTTGTGGATAATGGCTCTCAATGTGGTTCGCTGGAGTCCCAAAGCTTTAGAAATGGCTTTATAACCTTTACCAGACTGATGGATCTCAATTACTTTTGTTCTCATTTCTTCCTGAATTTCTTTGGATCTTGGCATGATGTCTAGCTTTTGAGGTGCTTTTGGTCTACTTCTCTGTGTCAGGTAGCTTCTGTTTAAGTGATTTCTTGATTGAAACAGGTGTGGCAGTAATCAGGCCTGGGGGTGGCTACAGAAAAACTCACATAAAATATGATAAACCACAGTTAAGTTATTTTTTAACAAGGGGGGCAATCACTTTTTCACACAGGGCTATGTGGGTTTGGATTTTTTTCTCACTAAATAATAAAAACATTCATTTAAAAACTGCATTTTGTGTTTACTTGAGTTATCTTTGACTAATATTAAAATGTGTTCGATGATCAGAAACATTTTGTGTGACAAACATGCAAAAGAATAAAAAGTCAGGAAGGGGGCAAATAGTTTTTCACACCACTGTATATAACTACCGTCATTTTCTACACACAGTAAACATCGTTATATTTGCAAACGGTCTATAAGCGATGCGTCACTTTGATTCTGTTAAGGAATGAGGAATTAACTGAAGCCCATATTCACGTTGGAGGGACTATGTTCTCTCGACTGGCCTGGGAACGGCTCGGTGTACCCACGGAAGAAGTATCTAGAGAGTGGGAATTCTGGGCGTCTCTGGATAACGATAGAAAATGGATGGATAGATGGATGGATGGGTTGATTAATAAAGGACAGTTTGCTCAAGGAGTGCATTAAAAATGGGATCCCATAGAAGGGACATTAACATGAGATACGTGTTCATATACCTGGCATAGTTTATGTCGTAGTGTTTAATTCATCTTCATTATCTGCATTATTTTGTTCATGGATTTTTTTTTTTTTAATTACAAATTTAATAATATAAAAAAATTGCATATGTGAACAAAAACATAAATGCTCTGCGGACACAATTGAGATTGGTCATACGTGCTATAAATGTTGTGATTGGTCAAATTTAAAATGGAAAGGGGCAAGGATTGGTGGAATTAGGATTGTTTGAAATGTTAAAATAATAAAATAACTAGAATAAAGTAAAAATAGAATAAAAAATAGAAATATTGAGCCAGGATAACATTTAAATGTTCATTTTGACAGAGTCGGACGTTTAAATAAAGGGTCATGTGTCCTTGTACTATTACAAAGTGTTTCAGAGATTTTGCTAGAGAGCTATAGTAGGTCTGTTCTTTCCGTCATGACTGGCAGTAGAGTGACGAACGCAGTTGCAGTGCTTGAGAGGGCTCACTACTGACTTCGCTCTTCTCGTTATTTCGAATCGCACAGAATCCAACTCTGGCTTTATATAATCCTTCCAGACACTGCTCGCTCAAACCCGGTTCAGTTGATCAATGCAGCCATCAAGGTGGCATGCTGTGTTTGTGAATGGCTTGTTAACAGTCGCTATGCTCCGAGCTGCCATGCCCTGGTTAGTAACTTCAGGGCAATCAGCAGGTGAAAATCCTGCCTGGCTCAGGCTGTTTTGTTGTTCTTTCTGTTTTAATGTAGTGGTTTTAATGTAGTGGAGGATCATCACTTAATTTTAGGATCTTAACACTAAAGGCCATTTTGCTATTACTGCATAAAATCTATTGCTATTACTGCAGAAAATCTTAAGAAAGAAAGAAAAGCCTTTATTTGTCACATATACATTACAGCACAGTGAAATTGCTTCTTCGCATATCCCAGCTTGTTTTTGGAATCCGGGGTCAAGAGAGGGTTAAGGCCCTTGCTCAAGGACCCAAAGGTGGCAGCTTGGCAATACCGGGGCTCGAACCCCCGACCTTCTGATCAGTAGCTCAGCACCTTGAACCAGTGAGCTAATCACCTCCATCTTAGGTACATGTGTAGCGAAAGAGTACTCAGACTATACAACCACTTTAAAACCTCTGACCATGAAATATCTGCTCGGAACAACCTAGACAAACAATGGACATGAAGACGGTCCTCGGTAAACAGTTCAATCGTTTTTGGATCCATAATCAGTGAGAGGATCGTTCTAGTTGTCATTAATGCAGTTATATCCACGCATGCTATATTCACCTGGCTAAACATGACGAGGCATCTACCATGTGTGGACTTGAAAACAAACCAAATCAAATATAAAAAGTCAACTTTTAAACACAAGAAGTGTACTGAAATAAAAAAAAAAATATTTATTCTTGGAAATATCGAGGGTTCAATACAATAGTAACATCTTTGACTACCTCTCTTTTAGTGAACGGTCATCTAGCTGAAGATTGAATGCAGCTTTAAAAAAAAAAAACCCATAGGGGATTTCAGCAGCTCGACAGTATACTGTGAAGGTAGTAGAAGCACCATATCTTTGAAATGTCAAATCAAAACGAAACAGAATAACATTTCCATGAATACAGATGGCGTTGCTGTTGGTGTCTGAACTACAGGTTTTGCATTCAGGTCTCTTATAAGCTGAAAGTTGGTTTCACACCCTTGGGGCAGCAATTGCAAGAACATGGCAACAGATGCAAAGATCTAATGTTCAGATCACATTCTGACCCGAGGTTGCTATCATTTATAAAGGTCATGATGATGAATAAATAACAAAAATGTCTGGGATTGGAGATGTTGCAGTTGAGTGTCACAGGTTTGTTATAGGTAAAATATTATTTCCAATATAGAAAGCATTATAACCCCGAAATTTTGCCACGTCTCATATGGAACATGATTACATTATTCTATACATTATTATCATTTATCGCAAATGTCTGTATGAATTCACAAAGAGACCGAATGTTCCAGAACGTTAGGGATTACTTTATAATCTATGTTTTCAGTAACATTCATCTTCATTCATTCATCTTCTACCGCTTTATCCGATCTTCCATCGGGTCACGGGGAGCATGTGCCTATCTCAGGCGTCTATGGGCATTAAGGCAGGATACACCCTGAATGGAATGCCAAACCATCGCAGGGCACACACACACACATTCACGCACACATTCATACACTAGGGACAATTTTCCATTTTCCAAGGTGCCAATCAACCTACCGTGCATGTTTTTGGACCGGGGGGAAACCGGAGAACCCGGAGAAAAACCCCCTGAGGCACGGGGAGAACATGCAAACTCCACACACACATGACCGAGACGGGAATCGAACCCGGACCCTGGCGGTGTGAGGCGAACGTGCTAACCACTACGCCACCGTGCCCCTTGTTTTCAGTAACAAATTTATTAAAAAAAAAACCCCAGTAAAATCATATTATTGTATTATTCATATTAAGTAGTAAATAAAGTGTTAAGTGCAATATGTTGCATTTAAACATAATGAAAGAACCATCCCCAATGTCAATAGGAATAGTGAGTTTACTCTAGTGACTGTTTATCACATACCTGATATTACTGTACTGTTATTAATGTTCTTTAAATTTGTGTTTTTCTGGTTATGTGTGTGAATTAGGTCAAGTACTGTACATTACATGTGCTGTACTAAGTTTGTATAGTGACGTAAACGGGCGCTTGTGATATCCGGGGAATTCAGACCTTATAAGTGTAGCAATGAAATGAGAGCTTGTACTTAAAATGATTTTGCCCTTTTTAAACATACACACTGAAAGTTATATTGTGCCTAATGTAGTAATTACTAATGGGTGACTCTTTGTAAGAGGACACATGGTAGATTCCTCGTCATGTTTAGCCAGGTAGAATATTGCATGCGTGGATATAACTGCATTAATGTGACAACCTGACAACTAGAACGATCCTCTCCTCTTGATTGCAACAATCAACAAATGGGAATCTATTTATCATTTGTACTAAAATGTCTTTGATAAAATAAGAACCGGTTGTCTGTCGCACGTTTGAAAGACCTCTGTGGCATGTGAGTGGTTTATATGTGTAATGATCCATGTGTTTGTTTTTCCCAGGTGTGCATGAGTTCCCTGAAGATGTTTTCACCAACCAAGAGCGAATGGAGGGAGCTGTGGCTCTGCACATCATTAGTGTAAGTCTGCGTGTGTGTCTCTCTCTGTGTGTAGGTGTATTGTCTTATTTATATGTATGTATGTATGTATGTATGTATGTATGTATATATATATATATATATATATATATATATATGTGTATGTGTGTGTGTGTGTGTGTGTGTGTGTGTGTGTGTGTGTATGTATGTGTGTATGTGTGTGTGTGTGTATGTATGTATGTATAGTATGTGTATATATATATATATATATATATATATATATATATATATATATATATATATATATACATATACAGACGTGGACAAAATTGTTGGTACCCTTTGGTCAATGAAAGAAAAAGTCACAATGGTCACAGAAATAACTTTAATCTGACAAAAGTAATAATAAATAAAAATTCTATAAATGTTAACCAATGAAAGTCAGACATTGTTTTTCAACCATGCTTCAACAGAATTATGTAAAAAAATAAACTCATGAAACAGGCATGGACAAAAATGATGGTACCCCTAACTTAATATTTTGTTGCGCAACCTTTTGAGGCAATCACTGCAATCAAACGCTTCCTGTAACTGTCAATGAGACATCTGCACCTCTCAGCAGGTATTTTGGCCCACTCCTCATGAGCAAACTGCTCCAGTTGTGTCCGGTTTGAAGGGTGCCTTTTCCAGACTGCATGTTTCAGCTCCTTCCAAAGATGCTCAATAGGATTGAGGTCAGGGCTCATAGACGGCCACTTTAGAATAGTCCAATTTTTTCCTCTTAGCCATTCTTGGGTGTTTTTAGCTGTGTGTTTTGGGTCATTGTCCTGTTGCAAGACCCATGACCTGCGACTGAGACCAAGCTTTCTGACACTGGCTAGTACATTTCTCTCTAGAATTCCTTGATAGTCTTGAGATTTCATTGTACCCTGCACAGATTCAAGACACCCTGTGCCAGACGCAGCAAAGCAGCCCCAGAACATAACAGAGCCTCCTCCATGTTTCACAGTAGGGACAGTGTTCTTTTCTTGATATGCTTCATTTTTTCGTCTGTGAACATACAGCTGATGTGCCTTGGCAAAAACTTCGATTTTTGTCTCATCTGTCCACAGGACATTCTCCCAGAAGCTTTGTGGCTTGTCAACATGTAGTTTGGCATATTCCAGTCTTGCTTTTTTATGATTCGTTTTCAACAATGGTGTCCTCCTTGGTCGTCTCCCATGTAGTCCACTTTGGCTCAAACAACGACGGATGGTGCGATCTGACACTGATGTTCCTTGAGCATGAAGTTCACCTTGAATCTCTTTAGAAGTCTTTCTAGGCTCTTTTGTTACCATTCGGATTATCCGTCTCTTAGATTTGTCATCAATTTTCCTCCTGCGGCCACGTCCAGGGAGGTTGGCTACAGTCCCATGGATCTTAAACTTCGGAATAATATGTGCAACTGTACTCACAGGAACATCTAGTTGCTTGGAGATGGTCTTATAGCCTTTACCTTTAACATGCTTGTCTATAATTTTCTTTCTGATCTCTTGAGACAGCTCTTTCCTTTGCTTCCTCTGGTCCATGTCGAGTGTGGTACACACCATATCACCAAACAACACAGTGATTACCTGGAGCCATATATATAGGCCCAATGGCTGATTACAAGGTTGTAGACACCTGTGATGCTAATTAGTGGACACACCTTCAATTAACATGTCCCTTTGGTCACATTATTTTCTGTGTTTTCTAGGGGTACCATCATTTTTGTCCATGCCTGTTTCATGAGTTTATTTTTTTACATAATTCTGTTGAAGCATGGTTGAAAAACAATGTCTGACTTTCATTGGTTAACATTTATAGAATTTTTATTTATTATTACTTTTGTCAGATTAAAGTTATTTCTGTGACCATTGTGACTTTTTCTTTCATTGACCAAAGGGTACCAACAATTTTGTCCACATATATAGAGAGAGAGAGAGAGAGAGAGAGAGAGAGAGAGAGAGAAGAGAGAGAGAGAGAGAGATTGTTTGTTTGTTTATTTTGTATTCAGTGGTTCATCTGGACATTTGTTTCTAAGTTCCAAGACAATGTAAATCATTGTTATTACACTTTTATGATTTGCTAATTCATAATAATGGTAAATAATAAATAATTGGCAATAAGATAAATGGCATGAAATAAAGCAATTCAATGTATCTCTAGTAAAAGCTTTATCTTTAACATGATTACTGTAGTTTAACATAACATTTAGTATAAAACTTGTGTTTTGGACAGGCATGTTTCGTTATGTTTTGGACAGGTACAAAAGAAATTACAAAAGGAATCTGTGAAACATTCTGCAGTATCAGGGTCTCCTGTACTGAATAATTTGCAATATACAGAATATGTTATTTAACAACGTTATGCACCCTAATTAAGCACTATGCACTCTTTCAACACCAACATATTTCATTTGCTCTCTTGAAGGATAGACATTTGGCCTAGTTACCTTTACTTTTGTCTCCAAAAATCAGACTCCAGGAGAATTATATGGCTTTTTTTTTCAGACACGGAGACATTTACTTTTCAACAAGGCTGGAAATATCTTTGATTTTCCGACCTGAAAACCTTGATGAAGGATTTGGACACGATGTAAAGTTTATGGAAACACAACTAGGTCAGTGTTGTTTCCACCAAGGAGCAAAGTTTATAGGAAATTTAAAGCAGCAGTAACATTTAATAGAAATTGAGTTGTAGTGGAACAATTCGCTTAGAGGAAACGGTTAAATTGGTGTTCTCGCGCGCCGATATTTTCAGACCTTCCCCTTACACATGGAATGGTGAGTGTAATTGGTTCATTTAAAGGCTCTGCGTAGAAATTGTAATCATTTATTGGGTTGGTACGATTTAGCTCAGGGGACTCGTTGCCTTGATTGTATGGCTACTCTTAGATACTTGTTTGCAGATAAATAAATGGTCTTATACCTTCCCTTATTGCTGTCTGAATTGTTTAATACAAGCCAGTAATCGTGGTTTACTTCAATTATATGGTTTTTACATTTGGTATAGGGTTTAATCAGAAAACCCCGCAGTTTCCTGTTCAACGCCGCAGGTGGGGTCTCTCCGAGAAGATCGACTTTAGCAGTGCGGGCTTGTGTATTTGCACGCATGTATTTGTGTGTGGGGTTTGCCAAACCTCTGACCTCACTTCAGTTTACAGCAAATAAGAATCACTTCACTTCTGCCTCATTGCCCGCTGCTTGTTTTGTTTGTTTTAGGTTTTACAATTTAGCTCACTTTAAGAGCTAAACAATGCATAGCTGCAGAGCTGGCAGAATGTTGTACGGAGCAGAAAGAGCTTAGTGTGATTTATTGTAGACTGTTCTATGCAGCTTTCCCATGGTTTATATCTCCAACATCATTGTTCTCTCTGTTTCCATCTGGCAGCCTTTTTTTCTTTTCTTTTCTTTTCTTTTTTTTTGACATTCACTCAGTCACAATGTTGGCAGTTTAGAAATGTTAACAAATGGCTCTAAAAACCCAAGCGGGCTGTGGCGGTAGGATGGCAACTGGCCTTTGAATAGACAAGAACAGAGTGAATGGTGTTGCTTAGTCAGTGAGACAGTGTGGTTGGTGTTAATTATACAGATGAGCCGATCACAGATGTTTTAATTGCTGTATTTTAAAGGTCCGTGTTTGATGTTTCAGCACATGCATGTCCCTAAACCAATCCAGTAAGTATGTTTATGTGAAATATGTTTGCTGTCCCTGTAGTGGAATAGTTTCAATGAGGGTAAAGCGATTTTAAGACGAATATATGAGAGTTTGTTATTGTAGTTATTCTCCTCCGCCTCAGGGAGTAACTGCAATGGAAACTACATGACCAATTTTACTGATAGACCCATAGATGAGTGTGCGATTGATCATGTTAAGGTGCTTGTGTGTTTATTGCAACTCATAGTTTCCACCAGTATTGTTGCTTCTGGTAACACAATATCCCGCTTTATTTAAGCTCATATGTGATGGGAGTCACTGAAATGTTATACTACATGTCATGCTGTGTTATTTATCCATTGTATGTCGCATTGCTTTGTTTTGCTTAATTAATATAAATATTTTAATTATTTAGTAAAACTAAACCGAATTTAGACTTGTGTGTGTTTGGACTATTGGATTGGTATGACAAATTGACTGGAGCCAGTCATTTGGATTTGTTGATTTACTACTTCATATCGTATTTGCATAAAATTCAAGCGTGGCTTGATGCTGTGTTGTTTTTATCTGTCATAGAAAATGAATGTGTTGTTGCCCACTGAGAGCACAGAGAAGCTCTGTTCCATTCAGAGACAGAATATGTAAACAGGAGTTTGAAATTTTGAAAGTAACAACATCATTATTCGGATACTCAGATTTTATTTTTGTTATCTTGAAATAAATGACAATAATTAATAACAGAGATAAATGCTGATGTATATCAGCATTTAATATTATAATTCTTTTTTGATATGCATTGCAAAAGGAGTGCATGGCTAATAGTTGTCTTGTGGACAGACTTTCCCACCTGAGCTGTGGAACTCTGCAGCTAATCCAGAGTTACCATGGGCCTTTTGGCTGCTTCTTGGATCAATGCTCTCTTTGTTCCGCCTGTCAGTTTAGGTCAGGGGTGGGCAAACTACGGCCTGTTGGTCCTTTTAATGCAGCCCACCGAAGATTGACGGAGAACCGCCCAAATCAAATCGCAACGAAAATGCCCCGCCTGACGTATCGGAATACAGTATAGCCGCAACAAATGGTCACATAGTCAACAATTCACAATATCAAAAATAAGTTAAGTTCAGTTTATAGTTGGTACGGCCCTCTAACTCACCTCGGGTCTCCCATGTGGCCCTTTGGAAAATATAATCGCCCACCCCTGGTTTAGGTGGACGGCCGTATCTTGGTAGGTTAGCAGTAGTGCCATACTCTTTCCATTTCCTGGATTGAACAGTGCTCCGTGAGACGTTCAAAGCTTGGGATATATTTTTATAAACCTAAATTTCTACCACAACTTTATACCTGTCCTGGCTGGTGTGTTCTTTAGTCTTCATAATGCAGTTTGCTCCCTAATGTTCTCTAACAAACCCTCTGAGGCCTTCACAGAACAGCTGTAATGTTACTGGTATTTAAGTACACACAGATATGCTCAAATGACTAATTAGGTGACTTCTGAAAGCAGTTGATTTCCCTGGATTTTATTTATGGGTTTCAGAGTAAAAGGGGCTGAATACATACAGTACATATCACTTGTTAAGAGTTATATAACGCGGTGACGCAACTTCCCTTTAACGGCACTAATTTTATTAATGGACGATTAACACAGCATACCTTACTATATAAAATAAATATGCAATATTTAATCGTTTTATTTTGAAGAGATTTTGAATGAACTTTCTATATTTATAACATCTGTGAAAATTAGTTATAGAATTATAAACATGAAAAGTTTTCATTTATGGTACATTGAGAACAGAAAAATATGCGATTAATGAGTTAACTCGTGCGATAAATCGCAATTAAATATTTGAATCTACTGACAGCCCTAATATATGCTGTAACGGACTGTCCAGACCAGAGATACCGTTCAATGAGTTTATTTAGAACCGCACGGGAGAACAGGGATCAGAGAGCGCGGAAGGGTGCTTGGGGAGAACAGGGTTTTGGAGAGGAAGGATGGAAGGAGTACAGGAAAGTGAAGGAGAGGAAATAGGACTGATTTTGGAAGTAACCCGGAGGGACGGTAGGAACAGGACCAGAGACTGGGAAAACAGAACAGAGGTTAGTGCACACATACGTATCGCAAACAGGATAAGGGAGGGTCTGTATCGAGTGTACAAGGCACGGTATCGGACCAGGAGTGTTGTTGGGAGAGTGCTTGTATTGAGAACAGCTAGATAGTTCAAGAGGAGACGTGACGTATACATTAGGGTTTTAACAGTTTATTATCGTACAATATATTGCGAAGCAAATATTTAAATATTTCAGGAATTTGTGGTGTTTTTTTACTATTGCTACTATTTACTACTGTATTATACTATTGGTTCAGCTTCCTGCACTCATCACCTACGTCGAATACACATTCAGAGAAATTGGACGCCAGAGAAAGGCGTATCGATGCACATGTGAGACGGGCAGATCCCAAAATAGGCGTGCCGATCCGTGAGTGAGCGCTGGGGTATATCAGAGAGGAAAAGCATCCCGAACCACGTGTTTGCGGGTGATCCCCCGGACGAATACTAGAAAGGAAAACGCTGGGGGCGGAGACAAGTGAAAGGAAAATAAAAACTCTGTTTAGTGAATTATTGCTTGTCTGTCTTTCTTCCAGCATGTGAACAGTGAGATTTTCTACAGTCACTTTCATGACTTCAGAATAGCAAAAAACAAGCAGGCTTGCTATAGCAAGGTGAATTTTCTGACCCAACAAGAACTAAAGAAACAAACTCATCAAATGACAAACAAAACAATTCCAAAGACAAGCATTCTGAGCATTTATTTTTTTAAATACTTTATTTCTTTATATGCTTAACAAGACTTCTTTAAACTAATATGTTACAGTTTTCAAATGATGTAGATCATTGTTTGTATTTGTGTTTCCGTTACCTTCACTTTATATATATATATATATATATATATATATATATATATATATATATATATATATATATATATATATAAAGACATTTTAATTTACAAAATAATTAAAAAGATTTTTCCATGAATGGATCTGTTTAATTACCTGCGTACAGAATGTTTAGTTTGAACCGATTATTTACGTTGTATGTATAACATGGTTTGGATGTAAATAATTGCATTTTTTACACAAGTCATAAATAATGATGTCCAAGAAACACCAAAAAATACAATCGTTTGTTCATTTGGTGCTGAATTACCGTATTTTTCTGCTAACCAATCACCTCATATAATCCTTCCAGTCTTAAACCTTGTGTGTGACACGATGTACGAGTTTGCGTAATTGAAAGATGGACTTAAATGTACTGCATGTTCCTCCTGAAGTCCTCTGTGGGCTCATGTGACACTTCTGTTGTGTTCTGCTGCGTAATTAACTTTTGTGCGTTTTGGTGAGTAGTTGTTCACTGGAAACATTTCCATACGTTATTTCTCTTCATGGCATTTGTTTTATTCAGGAGGAGAGGGAATTGCAAATTCTTTAACAGCTGTGTGTGTCTGTGTGTGTGTGTGTGTATATGTGTGATTGTGTCAATACTGCTGAGATGTAGTCAGAAGTCAGAAGAACACATTGGCTTCCATTTAGGTCACGTGTCAATCTCAAGGGCCGAGTGTGGCCCCCCCATGTCATTTCCCCACAATGCATTCGACTAAGCGAAACCAGGTACTGATGTCAAGAAAGATGGGAAAGCAAATAAATGTTGTGCTCCAAGGAGAAAAACCTTTATGTCTTTTGTGATATGAGGTGGTGTCACTAATCAAGTTACAACTGGCCTTTCAAGGGCAACCATAATGCTGATGTGGCCCAAGTTTGACACTAGTGATTTAGGTCAACAGAAAGGCGTGTGCTTGCTTTTATCTCTCGGTTTCTTCCGATTTCTGGAAATTCTGCAATTTCAAACAAAAACTCTGAAGCTGGAAACTGAAAAAAAAAGCAGTAAAAATGCTTATTGATGTTAAGAGTTAATATAAGATGCAGACATGGCATTTATGAAGTTGCGTTAGTCATGGAAGGTCGTCGGAAACAGTGGTTCAAGAGAGTCAAATCTTTCCACTGCACTTGTACACTTTGTCTTGTTCATTTCCTTCCAGCTACAAATATATGGAAGAACCACTAGCATATAAATGTGTATTTACATTACAGTTTGTACGGAGAAATGCTGCACAACCTCTCTCTGCTGATGCCATTGTATTTCAGGACAAGCAGATGTTGAACTAATCCCGCACACACACATGTGCCTGCTGTGGCGCAGCTCTGACATAACCGCACGTTCTCAGAAACGGCCGGCGTTCTCGGCACACGAGCGGAGCAAATTTGTGTATGTAAGGATGAAACTGTTGGCAACATGCACTTAGCATATGTGACCCTTTGGAATCCTTGTGTATCCATGAGATCATTCGTTTATGCTCAAGTCATGAACGGAGGTTTACAAAAGTGTCACTTGTCCACCAGAAAGACACCAAAGCCAGTCTTAAATCCTTATGTAATATTTCTGCGAACTGTGGCGTATGTGATCAGGAGCAACAGTCTGTTTGGAATGCATCTGTGTATCAAGCTGCTTTTCCATGTTGGATGGCAGACCACTCAGCGGGTTGTAAATAAAGCCCACAGAGCATATACTGCACGATTTCGAAATGCTATTTGTTTGATCTAAATTACTATTGATATTACTGTTCCAGCCTGGCATTTATATATTATATTGGTGGGAAAAATGCTCTACGATGATCATTCTCTCAGTATTTATGTACTGTATTTGGTGAGCATATGTGGCGAGAGTATAAACAGGATTTCAAAAAACGTGTGACGGAAAAGCCAGTGGGAATTTTCGCTGTGTATGCGGTGTTAATTATGTACAGTAGTCTGAACGGATTATCTGTGTCCTTCGTTTTTCTAAAGGCTATGTACATGTTCTACGCCCTGGCCCTGGTGTGTGATGACTATTTTGTGCCATCGCTGGAAAAGATTTGTGAGGTAAACAATTCACTGCAATTACAAAACAAAGAACTAGTTAGTGTATGGTTTCCAATCAAGAATAAAGCATTATTTGCAGTCGGAAAGCATGTACAGTACAGTCGTTAATAGACCGCAGAATGGCGCATGTCAAAAATATTATCCAAAATAACACTTAATAATCCAAGTTCCAAGTTCTGCCAAGTTCTGCCAGATGCAATTAAAAAACGTGTAGCTCCCTGTCCTCGAGCAAAAAGCTTAAATAGTCCATTTCCTACATCTACTGTCCTTGGGTCCTTGAGCAAGGCCCTTAACCCTCTGTGCTCCAGGGGCGCCGGGTCATGGCTGACCCTGTACTCTGACCCCGGCTTCCAAAACAACAAGCTGGGATATGGGAAGAAAGAATTTCACTGTACTGTAATGTATATGTGACAAATAAAGGCTATTCTCTTCTATCAGCGGGTTACTTTGCCTTCTAGATAAATACAACTGACTGAATTATTTTGTCGTCAAAAAATACTAGATGAAACAGAGGAATGGTGTATAATTACATTTTACATTTTGGCAGATGCCCTTATCCAGACGACTTACAACTGAGCAATTGAGGGTTAAGGGCCTTGCTCAAGGGCCCACTAGTGGTAGCTTGGTGGTTGTGGGGTTTGAACCTGCGATCTTCTGGTCCAGAGGCCAAAACCTAACCACTAAGCCACCACCTCCCTAATAATAATACATAATTATGTATCGCATTAATGTTAATTCATATCAACAGTCATTAAAAATTACCAAATGAACAGAAATGAGGACAATATACATCCCCTTTTGTGAATGGAAAAAAAAACACTGTGTTGCTCTGTACATATTTGTTCCTTGATTACAAACGGAATACAAAGTAGATTTCTGCCACACCTACAATCACATTGTGTCTCATTGCTTAAATTATGTGCCATGCTCACGAGTTCTCCCTGTTCCAGCGCCTCCACCTCAGCGAAGACGTGGCTGGAGCGACATTCATGGCAGCTGGCAGCTCGGCACCTGAACTCTTCACCTCTGTCATAGGTAAAAACCTTGTGCTGTCATGCTTTCGCTCTGTTGAAGCTTCCACTCTTACTGGCAACATGACTAGCTGGATGCTGTGTTTGTGTGTGACTGTAACTGTGCTGCAAACTCTTCTCTATATCGCTAGGAGTGTTTATCACCAAGGGAGATGTGGGAGTAGGAACAATCGTAGGTTCTGCAGTCTTCAACATCCTATGCATCATTGGAGTGTGTGGGATATTTGCAGGGCAGGTAAATGTGCCGGTGCACACATGTTTACATGTTCCGTGTATTCTTTTGGCAAAACCAGAACAAATGCAGTCGCATGATGAAGCTGTTCGAAGTTGTAATGCAGCTCTACAGTGAATCTAGAACAGAGATTAACAGGATTGGAGCAATCAGTCAATAATACAAACACTCGACATGGAGTAGTAAAATAAATGTGTCATGCAGGATTACAAAAGGGGGGGCTTCAAAAGGTAACAGCACAGAAAATGAGCACACCTGGACAGCTTACAAGTCAAAAGACAGGGATTATGCTAAGCATTTCACACTGCTTTGTTCATTTCGCTTCTCTACTCTGGGTTTTTTTTTTCCATCCGTCTGGTTCTGTCCCTATGGACATTTGAAAACTCTATACTGACAAATTGAATAATCGCATTCACTCTACAAGCGTTTTGTTCGGTTGCAATTCCAAAGGGCTGCATGTGTTATTTTGAAAGGGGCTGCTGAGTGTTTACAACATGGTTATTGGAAGTTCACTTGTATGTTTAAATACAGAGAACATTGCGGAGCATCTACGGCAGGCGATTTTCTTAAGTGCAGTCTTGTAAGCCTACTGTAATCAGAAATGAGTATTTTCCCTGGCCCGTTTAATTAACACCCTGATATTGAAACAGTCATAGTGTAAATAGTGTGCTGCTTGGGTGAGTGTGTAGTAGTGTATAGGAGTGTAAGGCACTGAGAGGGAAAAGTCACATAACACAGCCTACACTGCAGTAACATTAGCCTGCTCGATGATTCATCTGCGAAATGATTGTTTACCACATCTGTGTTTAAACTGGGTTGGAGTACTATGTACATTCTTGGAGTCGGATTATTGTGGCATCACGACTGCCAATATGGATCGTATCTCAATGCCACTATCTGTGTCTACATCTGTTTAGGATTCCAAATATTCATATCTGTGTCTGGGTTTGAATCTAAACATAAAGAGGGTGTGGTCTAAACCAAACTGGAGGGACTGTCTCTCTCTCTCTCTCTCTCTCTCTCTCTCTCTCTCTCTCTCTCTCTCTTATATAGTGAACATGTTATTTTTGTTAAATTACTGCTTGTGACATTTTCGAACGAACATAGCTGGTTCTCCGTCCTCCCACACGTTCATGTCTATCCATTCAGCCATCGAAAGGAAAAACATGCTAATTACATTAATCTATCGGTGCATTCAGATGTCCTGGTCATAAATATAAATGTAAATCATGAAAGAATATGAAAAAAATTTGTCTTTTCTAACATATTAACTGTATAAATATTCAGTGTCCTACACATATGTAGTGTCCTACACATATGTAGTGTCCTACACATATGTAGTGTCCTACACATATGTAGTGTCCTACACGGAATATATTCACACTCTCCCTGGTAGCCAAGATCATATCTACATGCCTTGAGACAACAGGATGTTGACTGGTTCAAAGTGCTGAGCAATGCTTTTCTTGTGCCCTTACTCATTCTGGGCACATTCCTTCTCATTCACACCCACACACATATTGAACTGACCTCACAGAGATTTGGACAGCCCTGGAAAAGGTGCACGAAGTGCTGAGCAAGTGCACATCGTGTGTAGTGTTAAAAGCCCTCCACTGCAGTGCACACTGTGGTCACTATGACAACGCTGACAGCAACACGAGGTACCCGGGTAGCCGTGGCGCACCACTTCCGCCACTCAGACTTCGAGTTTATATAGCAATCGCACTACTTACGTCAGCATCACACACCGTTATAGCTTTGCGCCTTCCCTTCGCTCACCAGCTCCCGACCAAAAGTGTGGCTTTGCATGGTGTTTACTGCCGATCCGCAGACCATCCCTTTGTAGTTTCGCTTACGAGAAGTCAGAATAATCACATAATCTTGGTTAATGCAATGTGGAACCGAATCATCGTGATTAAAACAAACCACATTAAAACAGATACACACTTTTAATACTGAAATACTGTTTAGGGATTTATGGGAGAATTTTGCAGTTGTATGCCATTACAAAGTGACATTTTTTGGCAACATTGCAATTGTGTTTTATAGGAGATAAAGCAGGATTAGTGGAAAGTTTTGCCGTTTGTAAAAGGGGGGAAAAATGAAGGGCTTCTCGCCAATTCCTTGGGATGTTCTATCAGAAATGTGCATGTTCACACAGATGGAAGGGAGGGGAAGTTTAAGTAAAATATCCTTTTCATACACAGTGTGTGAAAATGGAGCTATAAAAACGTTCGACGTTTGAAAGCACCATTTTTGACGCTGTAGTGTAGACTGCAAAAAAAAAGATATCTGTAACCAAAAACATATTTGTATTGTAGTGCGCCGTGTGACTCGTTCAATTCAAAGCACACAATGTTATAGTCCTGTTATTTTTCCAGTTACAATAACTCATGTGTCCAGTTCAAAACTCTTTTCCTCAAACGGCCCTCGTTTTAATTCATAGAGATGGGAAGTAAACAAATGCAGCGGAGAATGTCGGAAAATGCCAAATGTAGATTCAAACCGTTTTAAAATGTTAAAAACGCGCTATATAAACATAACAATATTTATGTGGCCTACAGGACTGAAGAAGAAGCAATTGGTGACAATATCAGCACCTAGATGGTTGGTCTTGATTGTATAGAGAACTGTTGGAAAGTGGCCGACGAGGTGACGAACGATTCAGCTTCAACGTTAACTCAATTTCGTTGTGAAATAAATCCTATATAAATGCCACTAAAGTTCACGTGTTAATTAGAAAGATTTACAAGTCATTCGGGGAGGATTTCCACTTTAAAGGTAGGCAGTAAGCGCTGTGTGTTCAATCGTGATTGCAATGTAATATGTGCTGGGTGACATTTAACTATGCATACACGCGCACACACACACACACACACACACACACACACATTCAAGCAAACTGACTTCATACAACTAAAGAACAAGGACCATGATCGATGAAAAGCTATGATAAAAATAAAACCTCAGAAAGAACATGAATTGAAAATAAACATGGCGAAAAAAATAATATATGTATGGAATTATGATAAGATCAATCCGCTCATGACTTCTCATTTTTTTCTACTTGCTATATGAGCTTGACAGAAAACTTATTATACTCTGCAGCTTGTTTGGATACTCTTATGCTCACTGCCTTCTCCTTCTCTCTCTCTCTCTCTCTCTCTCTCTCTCTCTCTCTCCTCTCTCTCTCTCTCTCTCTCTCTCTCTCTCTCTCTCTCTCTCTCTCTCTCTCTCTCTTCCTTCCTCGGCTTTCCCTGGCCTGCAGGCTGTGCGTCTCTCCTGCTGGACTTTAATGAGGGACTCCACGTACTACACTATCTCAGTGGCCACTCTGATCGTGGTGAGTATAGACTCTAAGTGGTTTCTCATGCTCCTCTGAAGCCCGCCAGTCTTCTCACACAGCAAGAGAACAGCTTCGAGCAGTTTTCCCTGGGGGTCCATAACCTCCTCGACACGCCTCTTATTTACACACCCAGCATGAGAGCCGAAATCGCGCAACGCAAACACTTGGGGCGAATACGCCGTTCTATACACATCATGTTTTGAGTAGGTGCTCTGCGTAAATTTGTATTATTATACACTTGCCAATGTGTCTAAACAATATTTATGTAAAAATGACAAATCCCAGGATATTTTGTAAACCTCCATACAGATCTCTGATTCCTTCTTTCATTGCTCCATGGTCCTATTCTTATTTTGCCATTGAAGGTGCTTTCAGTAGTGGACAGGGGTCAGCATGGGCGCTCTGATGGGTCTGTAGCTACGGTGCACCATATTGTGTTTGCTGAGACCTTTCTATCAGACTCAGCATGACTTTTTCTGGAAAAATAAGTTGTGCTACAAAAGCACTTCTGCATGATTAGAAGGCATGGGCTAGCCTTTATTCCCCAAGAACATTGATGACCCCTTGACACCTGTTGGCATTTCACAGATTGTCTTTCCTTTGACACTTTTCCTTATGCTTCCTAATTCCCTGCCAAGATGTATCAAGTTGCTGCCCTATATATCCCCACAAGTCACATTCTACTGTGATGTTGGTGTTATACACATCAGCTTTTAGTGGATGATCTGTGTGTGTGTGTGTGTGTGTGTGTGTGTGTGTGTGTGTGTGTGTGTTGTGTGTGTGTGTGTGTTTGTGTGTGTTGTGTGTGTGTGTGTGTGTGTGTGTGTGTGTGTGTGTGTGTGTGTTGTGTGTGTGTGTGTGTGTGGGGGGGTGTGTGTGTGTGTGTGTGTGAGAATGAAAAACAATTTCGACATTTATAGTAACTTTAATAGGATTGTTTGAGAAAGTTGTTTATCACTGCCCCCTGGTGATAAATATAGGTCAATGCATTTTATTTTTTTCCCGTCTGTTAAACAGTTAATTTTTTTCTCTCTTTCGCAGTTTATCTATGACGAGAAGGTTACATGGTAAGTCAGCTTCGCTACTTATCATCTTTTGTATATTATAATGCAACATACTGAACTTCCCAGTGTTATATATTTCTCGCCATTGTGCTTTTCAGTTATGTCGTTTAGTTTAATTAATTAGTGCAATATATATATATATATATATATAATATATATATATATATATATAGATATATAATATATTTATATATATGTATATATATATATATATATAGATAGATAGATAGATAGATAGATAGATAGATAGATATATCTGTGTGTGTGTGTGTGTGTATATATATATATATATATATATATATATATATATATATATATATATATCTATATATATACACACACACATACACAATATAATTGAGCTACAAATTGTGTGTTGCATTTCACAGGTGGGAATCACTTGTCCTCATTTTGATGTACCTGGTGTATATTGTAATAATGAAGTAAGTTTATTGGTCTTTTTCAAAGTCTAATGAAAGATATTGGAAAGGTTTTTGCCAAAACCCATGTGTCTTGGTTTACTTGATTACCGTTGTGTAAATCAGGTGTAACTCCTACGTGGTGCGTTATTTTGAGCGGAGGAAGAAGAAAGCTACAAACTTGGGAAACGGTACAGCGAGCAGCACAGACCTTGACGACGGGTGTGACGCTACGGCTGTGCTACTCAAAAAAGGTACAAACACATTCTACTTTAAATAAACAATGTATAATGATTAGTTGTGTTGCAAATGACCATTAAATAAAGACATTCGTCGTCGTTTCTTTTGCGTGCAGCGAAATTTCCACAGGAAGCCGTCAGTGCTGATGGTGGACGAGTTGCTGTCTGCGTACCCACACCAGCTCACCTTCTCTGAAGCTGGCATGAGGATTATGATCACTAGCCACTTTTCTCCACGCACCCGACTTACCATGGCCTCACGCATGCTCATTATGGAGGTATTTTTGAATCACTTTCTTTAACGAAGCAACTATTTCCTTTTTTCTTTTTTTAAAACCTTATTAATACACCTTGCTATTTCTTGCTATATATTATGTTTTATGTGTATATATGTATACTATTTATTTGTGACACGTATTGTATTTATTTGTCTATTCGCTTATTTGGCTTATTCGCTACAATAAGGTAACAAAAAGTCAAATACTGTATATCTGAAACCATATGCCATTTAAACTCATATTACAGCTAATAGTCAGCAATTTATTTATTTATTTATTTATTTTCTTTTTATTTTCTATCAGTATCTAAAGTTGAATTGGTATTATGTAGGTGACATGTATTGTGCAAACATTTTAGCCAAATTTGTAAAGCTTGTTTTTTTTGTTGTTGTTTTTATTTTCAGAAATAATTAAAGTTGTTAAAAAGAAAAAAAACAAACACGTTGTGCCTTTAACAAAATGGTTGATTATATCCTGAAATATTAACCATATATATATATATATATATATATATATACACCATTCTCTTGTAAAGTGAATTGTGAGTGATGTAGAAAAAACGTCTGGTCTTTGACCTGCATAAAACACGTTGCTGGTGAACGTAGACTTCAGGGAAAACTGAGAATCGTGTAAATCAAGGCTAAAAGCGTATTGTAAAAAAACAAACAAACAAAAAACAATTAGTGTCATGTGTGTTTTGCTTATTTTTACAGAGGCAGCGTCTTATCAATGGTCATTTCAGCAATGGCGATTCGGAGGTGACCGTCAAATTTCCTGTACGGCGCAGGCATAGAGAACGGCATTATGGGTGTAGAGAGAGGCCTGAATACATGGAGGAATGGACATCGTGATGACGACACACAAGGGGCGGATCCTGGCACCGATACAGAGAATGAGAATGAGGATAATGAGAACAATGAGAATGATGAAGAAGAGGAGGAGGAAGATGAGAACGAAGGGCCCTTTGTCCCTTTCCATTGCCCAGGTAGCTTGAAATAGCCTGTTAAATCACAGAAGCATTAGCAATGGCGTCCTTTATTCCGCTGGTCTTTTTTCTTTCTTTCTTTCTATCTATCTTTCTTTGTCTGCGTGTTTGTCTGCAGGAGGTATGTGTAATAAGGTGAAGTGGCTGTTGGCGTGGCCTCTGAGTCTCCTGCTTTTCTTTACGGTGCCCAACTGTGCCTCGCCTCGCTGGGAGCGCTGGTTCATGGTCACCTTCATCACCTCTACAATTTGGATCGCCGGCTTCTCTTACATCATGGTTTGGATGGTGAGATCACCTGCTTCCTGCTTCGTTTTTGCTTTTTTACGATTTTGCGTTTCGTTTCAAAACACTTACGGCTCTATCCAGGTCACAGTCATCGGCTTCACTTTGGGCATACCCGATGTCATCATGGGAATTACATTTTTGGCCGCAGGCACCAGCGTCCCTGACTGCATGGCGAGCCTGATTGTAGCACGGCAAGGTGGGACCAAGAGAACAGCCAAACTAATTGTCAGAACTGATTATATGGACTATCTTAATTTCATTCTACAGTAATTCTATGCGTTTGATAGTTAAGATTCCCTTCACTTGGTTGCAACGCAGTGCAATATAGCCATAAGAATAAAGTGAAACTTTACATCACTGTACAGCACATGCATCTTCAGCCAGAGAGGAATTTAGAGCTAGACCTTGAAGTAGGCAAAATTCAAAGCTTGAAAAGTTTTGTTTGTTTCAAACATAAATCTTGGATGCCACTGACAAAAACATATATTAATTATAAAGTGTATTAAAGGAGCCATATAGTTTCCTTTTAAGTACCCATTAAACCTAGTATTGTTATTAATCACTCCATTTTCCCTATATTGTTTCCCAGGTCTAGGTGACATGGCAGTGTCTAACTCCATTGGCAGTAATGTTTTTGACATATTGGTTGGTCTGGGGCTGCCCTGGACTCTTCAGACTCTCGCTATTGAGTATGGCTCAACAGTAAGTAACCAAAAATTATGACTGATATGGTTTCACCAACAAAAACTGCTTTTTGGACTGTATAAAACTGTGTATATTGGTGAGTTCACATTATAGACACTTTAAAGAATTACATGTAGGAGTATGTGCCTTTTTTGCCACATCAGTATATAAAGAACTGCATATAATTTATATATATATATATATATATATATATATATATATATATATATATATATATATATATATATATATATATATATATATATATATATAGTGATTTAGAAGGAGGATGAAACGTCCATGTATCCAAGAGAAACATTAGGTACACCTGTTAGATGGCTTTGAAAGTTCCTGTCTACTCCTTGCACACGTTGAGAATGTTATGTTCCACTGCTCCTCTTACACAAATACAGAGAGTTTATTTTGGAAGCCATTTATAGCCGGTCTGTTTTGTCAGTCTGATGGTTTCTGAGAAAGCCCAGTCCGCTTTTAAGATACTTGACATTCTGCTGACTTTCCCCAATTATAAGTGCAAGATACTCTTTTTTTTAAAGATTTTTTTTGAGCTTGTGCTTCAATGCATGCCACAAATGGAAACCAGGGATCAATATTGCTAAATTCTCATCCAGTCTTCAAGCCAGCCTGGAATGTGGTGATCTAGGAAAGATATTGCTGTGACATAATATGTATGCATGTATATATATAGGGGGCTTAGTGGTTAGCACGTTCGCCTCACACCGCCAGGGTCCGGGTTTGATTCCCGTCTCGGCCATGTGTGTGTGGAGTTTGCATGTTCTCCCCGTGCCTCAGGGGGTTTTTCTCCGGGTTCTCCGGTTTCCTTCCGGTCCAAAAACATGCACGGTAGGTTGATTGGCACCTTGGAAAATTGTCCCTAGTGTATGAATGTGTGTGTGTGTGTGTGAGTGTGTGTGCCCTGCGATGGGTTGGCATTCCATCCAGGGTGTATCCTGCCTTAATGCCCATAGACGCCTGAGAGCACAGGCTCATAGGCACAGGGAAGATCGGATAAATCGGATAGAAATATATATATATATATATATATATATATATCGGTAGATATATATATATATATATATATATATATATATATATATATATATATACACACATATGCATATTAATGAAGTACATTTGTATTTCAATCCATTTGGTCAAATAGCTTCAGTCTACTGAAAGACTGTGAGTTCCATAGAGCATTTAGGTTCAGTGATGCATAGAAGTACTATATATAGTAAAGTCACCCTGTAAAGATTTTCCCAGGTCAACACATACTGAGTTTCATATTTTTCCCTTCACAGTGTGGTCTGTAATTTGAGCACTAGAGGGAGATAGTGTTTGTACAGAATAAATCCTTATCTATACCAATAAGACGCTACATGTTGCGTTTTTGTTACTCTCTACCATAACTAAGTGGTAATATCTCATTGTTTTACCTAGATTCATCTCAACAGCAAAGGTCTTATTTTCTCAGTTGGACTGCTGTTAGCGTCTGTGTTTCTCACGGTAAGTCTTACTGCTTGGATGGTTTTCTTGCTTGCGTAAACTAATAAAGTGAATATTTCTGTAATTCTCTTGATGTACTTTGAATGATAAAGCTGTTCAGTGTACAGAGACGATTCTGTCTTTCAGGTTCTGGGTGTTCATCTGAATAAGTGGACCCTGGACAAACGTCTTGGCGTTGTGTGTCTCCTGATGTACGCTGTTTTCTTGTGTTTCTCCATCCTTATTGAATTCAATGTCTTCATTTTTGTCAACCTGCCCACTTGCCATTGACACCACTTCTCTCGATCGCTACGCTCTCTCTCGGTCGGTTTCCATGAGGACTTGTCACTCCTTGTCGTAGGAAAATCTGACGTGTCCTTTCTGAACACTTTCGTCTCGATCCAGTAATTCCTCCCTATTTTTTCCACTTGTGATGGAGCATTCATTTAGTGGAAAGAGGAACGGAGAGGAGCACATGTGCATGGTGGATCTGTTCAATGATGCAAACTTCTTTGACAGGATTGGGAGATGTACAAAGATGACTACTGCCTGGTTTGATGTGAAAACAAAAAGGTTTGAAATTTTTATATGAATATTAACAGCAGAAGTGTTACTGGAATAATTAAGGAGTGTGTGTGTGTGTGTGTGTGTGTGTGTGTGTGTGTGTGTGTGTGTGTGTGTGTGTGTGTTGTGAGAGATTATTTTGACTTCTTTTTGATTTATTAGCTGCTAAACTGGCTAAAACAAGTCTGACTGAAGACAACGATGTACTGAGCACTTATGGATACCACAAAGTTTATGATTTTGAGCGATTTCTTAAGAGATTACTTTAGAAGTAGCTGAACGGTACTGGTGACCTGTTATATATATTCTTATGGACAATACTCATGTGGTTGATCATGTGACTGGAGATTATCGTGGGCATTAAACCCAGAGTGCGTAGGATATACTTCCCTCATCAGCTCTGTCTGGATGCCAGGGATCATCGAGAATGGAGGGTTTGCAATATGATCATAGATAAGAGTATGTTTACTTTTTGACTAGATGACAAGAGTAGGAAAGCTTAAAAGGTTGCTGTACATGAACAGATAATGGTATTTATAGTTAACTAGCTCTGGCTATATTTACACTTGAAAGTCATGATGAACATGTAAGTATCATTACGAATAAAATATTTCAGTCAGGGCTTTAGTCATCTTGCCAAAAGTAAACTATTTATGGTAACATTGAAAATGATATGTCGATGCTGACTTAAGAAATGTGTTTTTTTTTTTTTATTAATTATTTGTTTTGCCAGTTGCTCTGTATATATGGAAGCAGAGATTTGTCTATTTATTAATTTATTGAAAACTATTTATGCACATTCATTTTCCTATTGTAATTCTAAACAAATCCACAGCTGTCCCAAAGAAAAGACCAGTTTCAACCACGCTTTTGTCACTTTAACTTTGAAATCTTTGCGAGTTTTTTTTTGTTTGTTTGTTTGTTTGTTTTTTCCTCTGAAGGCTGTTTTACCATGATCAGTGTGAGGGTTCAGCAGACAATATGTGTGTTTTACTCAGTGTTCACTCTGGTCAGTTAAACAATTGTGGGTTTGCGTAGCACCATGCAAACCCGAGTAGCTGATTAGCAGGAATGCATCCTGGTAAAATGAAGCTATTGTCTTAGATTGTAGGATTTCAGCAAAAACATTATTCATGCAGATAATACACTCTGGTCTTGTAGATATTTCAGTGGTACAGTAGATTGGGTTCAGAGGATGAATCCAAACATCATCTCTATATAAAGGAAAGCTCATATGTTCCGACTGTTTTAACACAACCTAATTGGGATTGTGGGAGACTTTCTTCCATTGAAGATGAAAAACATGATTGCCTGAGAACTGTGAATAATGGTACAGCATCTGTAAACCTGTGAGGGCATTAAAGACTTTCACTTGCTCTCCAAATCCAACCATAATAAAACAACCCAAGTCTCTCTGTCAAAAGGCACATTATCTGAATGAATATGAATATATATATATATATATATATATATATATATATATATATATATATATATATATATATATATATATATATATATATATTGATTGCACTGAGCAATTTACAATTTACATGGTTTTTTGATGTCTGAAAAGGAGAATTTAGCTAATATAAGCCTGACTGTAAAATCAGCAAAGTATTTTTTTCACATAGAAACTGTTTGTACTTTATTCTGCAAAACCGTTTCAAAAGGTTATTCACTTTCAAATTGAAGACGTGCATCAACTTATTTGATATGTACAGTACATAGTGTAGCTCATAAAGCATTTTATTTCTTTTCAAATGTACACTGTTAACTTTAAAGAGTGCTTTTTTCTAGTTACAGTTTCTGCCATATCCTTTTCCTTTTGCTACTCCAGTAGGAAAATCAGAAGATATCGTTCTTAGATTTGCCATATTGATAAATGTGTTGGTGTATTACATTGTAAGTGTCATCCCCCCCCCCCCCCCACCCCTCCCCCCCCCCCCCCCCCCCCCCCCCCCCCCCCCCCCCCCCCCCCAAAAAAAAAGGCAAAAGCAGTAGCAATAGGTATGATTTATGTGACAGTTGTTCTTAATGAAGAATTGGCTTATTCCAGATAGAATGCATAGTATGGAACTGTTTTGTTGTTGTTTTGTTTTTCTTTTTATTACTATAAGGGTTGTTCAGTATTAATTAGTTAGTTAGTTCATTTGTGCTTCTGTTGAAAAAGGGTTATTTAAGACTTGGAAAACAGGGTTAAAGTTAGAGATGTGGTTTTATTTATAATGCAATAATAATCCTTGGTATGTACATTCAGTGTGTTTTCTTATTTGTCCAGAAAATAATACACTTTATAGCGTAGTTACATATTTCGGTCAAGGAAAAGATTTAGATGGCGTTTGACTTTTTTTCCCCGATTTATTTAACATCTACAAAACAGTAGCGTTGACATTTCAAATGAACGCTCATTAATCAATTACATTTTGTAATGCTACAACCTTTAAAATGCTAGTTCCACATTTTACTTACGTTCTCTATTATTCAGTCAGAGACAGGCTACTACACTGATACAGTTCTTGTGAGCTGTACTAAAAGGCCTGTTCCAGGTAAAATCATCGGTTTTGGTATTGTACTTTGCTGCTGTTCCTTAATATACACACACACACACAACAGTCACACTGATTAAAAGCAAGGACAAGCACAACTTACTGCATCATTCTTTTAACATTTCCACTGCATATATTCTAATCAGAGTTGAGGGAGGTGTTCTCTGTTTTGTTTTGTTTTGAGTGTTTCTGAACACAAATGTGATACATGGTGGCGCATTGCTGATGTACATATATACATATATGAAAATGTATTTATATTTTTCGTTGTTACCTGTATATCTGTTATTAACTATATTTTCATAGATACTGTATGATGTATGGGTCCTCATTTTGTGTTTTGAGTCAAATGCCCTTTGGTTTGCTAGTTCGCATGAAGATATTTTAATATAAGACAAATGTTTATTATTATTATTATTATATATATATATATATATATATATATATATATATATATATATATATATATATCTATATATATATATATATAAATGGTGGGCACTGATTCAAAGCAGCTGTGGAATTAGATTTCTTAGATCATTGCATGTTTTTCAGGTGAATACTGCTGGATCTTTCGATTCATTAATGACAGTATCGGTCACAGTTAAGTCCGGATCAAAGGTTTATACAATTTAAGACAAAATGAGAAAGAATTGTTTGCTTTATGTACTAAAGTATTTTGTTCAGGTGATTCAAGTGTATATCAGAGTACATTTTCGCTACTCAGACTTAAATAAAAACGATCTTTGCTAAGGCCAACATTTTTTGGGGGGTTCTAGTTATTATTAATATATCATTTTATAGCCACCTAATACTTCAAATACAAGCACATATAAAATGACTGTAATTTATTTTTCCCTGTGAATCTGCAGAAATAATGCTATATTTGGCCTGCGACAGAGTTTATTCAAATAGTTACTCTGACTCAGCTGATGTTTCAAGGAAAGGAGGAAACCTGCAATACTGCATTGCACGAGCTAGAATTCTTTATTTTTGGCATTTTATTGATAGAAATATGTAAGGTTGATAATGTAGATTATCGCAAAAAAAATGCTTGTTTTGTTTGAAATGTTTGTAAGGTTTTTAATAGTAGATTGATTGTATTTGTCAATAAAACACAGCAAATACTGCTTTTACTGCTATTAGATGAAATGTATCATATAGCATAATGTATATAATGATATAAATATATAACTATAAAATATATAATGTATAAATGATATAAGCAAGTCAAGGAAGATCCTCAAGCCACCGTTTGGTTCCTGAAGAATGCAGGATTTAAAAATATAAGTATATAATATTATACATATAGATACAATTTCAACAAGGACCACTTAGCAGAAAAGTACTGCTCAGCTGATAAAGGACTTTGGAAGGTGTGTGTGTGTGTGTGTGTGTTGTGTGTGTGTGTGTGGTGTGTGTGTGTGTGTGTGTGTGTGTGTGTGTGTGTGTGTGTGTGTGTGTGTGTGTGTGTGTGTGTGTGGTGTGTGTGTGGTGTGTGTGTGTGTTGTGTGTCTGTGTCTGTGTGTCTGTGTCTGTGTCTGCCTTGTCAGACAGAAAGAAAGAAATGCCGTAAATGTAATGTAAGACCATATATGATCAGAGTGGCTAAATTCTAAATTAGAGGGAACCATATACTTTCATACATGCATAAAATAACACTATTACGATGCATTCTGCACTACCATATAATGTCCCCGGACTGGAGGGTTTGGACAGAAGAAAATAACTGATTAAAGGTTCCTTGTAGGGAATATCAGCGGAGCAAATTGTCCTTGAAGAACAGCGGAATGCAGGATCTGTATGGCGCTGAACAGCCTGCAATGTGTAACAATAACAATGTGCACAGTTTCCGGTTCTCCAGCCTTAAAACTATACAGAAATCCTTTACTACACGCGTAGTAACCAAAAAAAAAAAAGACTGAAGTGGGAAAATTCTTCCAGCCATCAACAAACCTTGAGAAATCTTGTAGAAATGTTGCTGTAACGTTGCCTTAACGTCTACGGATACGCGTCCTGTTTCGCTCCGGTGGGTTCTGGGAATTGTAGTTGCTAAAGGTACTGGAAACATTACCGTGACGTTGCGGTAACGTGACATAACGTTAGCGAGCTGGAGGCAGTTTGACAATCACTTCCGCCTTTTTATTTTGGCTTCGCAAGTCTTTTGTGTTCTATGTTTATAGCCAATAAGAAAAAAAAAAGAATTTGTGTGTTATAAAGTGTGTGCTCTGGTGAATAAGAAGCTCGTGTCGCTAAAGCGTGGAGATGGAGGGGAGTAATGGGAGCAGCTCGAAGTGGGCGATGGAACGGCGGGTGGAGGGACTGGTGAACAAACACATGGCAGACATGGCACTGGAGACACTTCGGCAGCGACTCTCGGCCGTTTCCCAAGAAATGAACCATCTGTCTGCTGAAATATCCAGACGGGAAGACACGAAGCGGATGCAGGATTTCTCGCGGCGGACTGAGCAGGTCTTCGTGGTCGGCTCCTTCCCGGAGTCTCCTAACGAAGAGCTAGTGGACGAGAAAAAGTTGATGCCAAACACATCCTCATCCTCAGCAGGTAGGCAGGTAGAGGAGTGCGCTGAGGTTCATCCTGCAGCTCAACTAACACCTGTTTGATTTGTTTGTTTGTTTGTTTGTGTAGTAAAAGCGCTAGTCTCCTCATATCATTATCAGAGAGGCGCATGTACAATCATTATAGTCTACAATAATGACAATACATTTTATAACGATAATCTACTGCGACCTTAAAAGCTAGAAATGACAGTTTTGCAAGAAACACACGTTACTGCATTTGTAGTAGAGTCTTCAACATCATTACAGGATGCCCACAAGTGTTTTATTCCCCTTATACCGCAACGTGACGCACGCCTAGTTAAAAAAATCAATCGATCAATATAGCTTGCAAGCCGAGATATGTGGGGTTCAGGAATCTGAGGCCCCTGAAGGACAAATTCAGATTGTTTTGGACTTGGAAAAACTTGCATTCGCTCTGTGACATGACAGTGCATTTTATCATCATGAAGGTTGCATGGATATTGAAAAATGTTCATGTTAAATGTTAATGTTCATTGAACTGTTTCTGCAAAAGCGAGATTCGCTAATATTGCCTTATTGTATACAAAGGTAAAATCAAGATCAATTCAAGATCAATTGATCTTGATTTTACCTTTGTATACAATAAGGCAATATTAGTGAATCTCGCCTTTGCAGAAACAGTACAATGCAGTAAAAGTAAATAATCAAAATGTTTCCCCCTTTCCGCGAAGACCATCAGGAATGCTCGAATTCCATTTGTGGAGGTTCTGTGAAGCTTTTCTAAAAAAATATTACCATATGGTGATCCTTCTACAAATAGTTAATAGCCCCAGACTAATTTTGTGCAATTATGTCGAGAGCTTGCTATGCATTTCTCTGTAAAAAAGAGTTGTTTCCTGTGTAACTACAGCAACGAAACGTATTTGAATAAGTGCATCAAAATAACGTTGTTTGTATCGCAGATTTCAGAGCTGTTGTGGTATAGAAAATTTCTCAAAACGATCTGACCAATCACGTACAGAATTCAAGTGTTATATGTATCACCATGAATTACACCATGAAATATGAATTACTGTTATGGATGTAAGATATATCGGAATTCTACTAGAATACTAAAAAAAAAAAAACCGTTATCTTTTTTTAAACAATTTTAAAATGCTCAGCTGCGCGTACCATGCTGCTGTGTCTGATCGCGTTTCCTTTACACATGAAGTAAAATATGTGGGAAGTAAAATATACACTTCATGGTCAAAATTAAGACACTTGTCTTTTCCAGCCATATGTGATTCTGTTGAAAGCAGCCAATTGCATAGAATGTCACTGGGTGTGATGGCTTTAAATTCTCCCTTTACTAAACTAGGAGATACAAACCTGTTCCAGCATGACACTTCCCTTTGTCACACAGCCAGCTACATGAAGATAAACTGATTTACATGAGTTGGAATGGAAGATCTTGATTGTCCTGATATAGAGATGTGACCCTACCGAACACATTTGGGGTGAATTGGAACGCAGAGCACACCCCAGGCCTCCTCAGGCTACATCAGTGAGCGCGAATCTCCACTATTCCACTCCAAAACCCTAATGGAACTTCTTTCCCAAAAGAATAGAGGATATTATAACAGCAATTGGGGACTAAATGTATATGATTTATATAAACTGCACCACACAGTTATTTTCACAGGTTAAGCTTGATATTTTTACAGAATTGTTTAATGTTGAACAATCGATGAAGCACTATGGAAGAAATTCATGGCTGATGGTAACCGTGTCTGTTTTTAAAGCGCTAGAAACTGCGTCTCAACGTAAAATCATCTCGCTCCTGCTGGAGATTAAAGAGGAGCAACAGAGGCAGTGGGCTGTGCTGAAAGACCTGCAATCAATGATTCGAGGACACATGTGTGAGGAGGATGTTGAAACTCTGGATATAGATCTCCCACTACAGACAATGGAACAGCTTGATGGAACAGAGAGATATTTGGAGAACGATGGAGCGCAGAAGAGAATGGTAAAAACCCATTCAACATATTATCTAAGATTTGGATCACTTTTGTGGCGTTGTAGTACTTTTTGACTTAGTGTTATGATTCATAAGCGTTTAGCCGTCTTTCGTACCTTTCTACAATAAAAAAGATTTGCAATTATTTGCTGCATAATTTAAGTATTATTTTTTTGTATCTCCAGGTGTCTCACCTCTCCCGGATGGGTGGTGCAACAGTGGATGATGCAGTTAGACGTTTGATGCAGGCAGTTTTGTCTTTCAGCGTTGGTTCAGAGTTGAACTGGGTTGGTCGTGGACAAAAAAGGAGCTTTAGAAATACCAGACTGCAGGGAGTTTTGTTTCGTAAGTAGTCTTTGCAAATTATGCATATGCACGGGGAAGGTGGTATGATTTCATAAATTCAAAGGTTAAATAAAACATGTGCATAGGTTTAACAGAATAGAAATACATCATTACCTGTCTTATTCACAAATTTTGGGTATCCTTATTTTACTGGAGTCATTATTTTTCCGGCGACTTTTTATTTCTATTCCTGACAAATTCCACATTTCTGCACTTTCTACTTCTTACATTTTAAAAATAGTCCTCGTTACTCCTATTTCATTCCGGCTTGTCATGGTTAAAAATAAATAAATAAATAAAAACCTATCCTGATAAATCGCATAGAGTGAATGTGATTGGATGAGAAGCATAAACATGTACCATTCCGACACCCTATTTTTTTGTGCGCGATCCATCCCACCTACACACGACACAAATCACGTCACAGTCCAGGCCAGTGTTGAGGTCGTTACTCATAAAAGATAATGAGTACCACTACTGGCTCATTTATCAGACCGGTTCTTTCTCATCATTGTCCACATATGAAGCTACAGTAGGGAGTTCAGTAGAGACGTTTATAATAAATTAGCGATTGGGGCAACCTAAACTTTTATCCTTAATGGCATTTTTTTCCGTTACATTAATTTTATACTTTAAGAAGTTTTGAATAAAAAGCTTGAGTTGATAATCCTACAGAAGTCTTTAAATCTTCCTTAAAACTTCTCCCTGAGTAACCAATGTGAACACTTTTAAGTATTGAGTGTCGGTTTGTGATGTACAGTATGAGTGTGGTTATGTTCCTAAGCTTTTTCATGCTGTGTTCAGGAGCGTTAAAGAAGACCCCTGTAGGCAAAGAGGCTACACACCACCAGTTTGCAGATGTAGTAAAGAAGTGGCTACGATTCGCCCCTTTCAGGCAAGGAGGCAGCGGACGGAGACAGCATTACAAACCTCCGGTGGAATTCATGTGCCCCAAGTATCATACTGATACAGAAGGGTGACGTTTAGTGTCTTATTGTTCACAGTCTTGTTGCAACGCATTTCAAAGTACTATTCCAATTAAGAAACACACATTTTGTTTCACTGTGACTTTTTTTTGTTCATTTATTTGAGACATTAAAAGGAAGATACAGCAGAAAAATGGTTTCCCACTGGATTCTGTCAAGTGTAAACATTTTGTTTTTGTAATATTGTCCTAAAGCATTTTGAATGCAGGTTATGTTTTAGTTTTCTGATTCTAATTTGTTTAGTGATAATGTTGATTATTTACATAATCATTGGAGGACTCGTATACGGACTCATTTTACTGTACTATTTTCCTGTCTATATCACAGTGTAAAGCAATGGAGTCATTCGTGAGGCTTGAACTTCACACCGTATTATTGTCCAGGTGTGTAAAGATCATAAGTGCCTTTCTGAAAAATGACAATTAAGTTTGCCCAGGGCATTATTCCATATGATAGACGAATGCACACAAGACAATATAAATCATTATCTTAATTATGTTTATCAAAATAAACATAATTTTTGACTTTCATTTGATTTCTTGTTGTTCTGATGCTTTTGAAGAATGTATTTAAAAACCATGTACAAAATGTGTTTTGGGGAAGGAATATATGAAGGAGTGACTGGAGTGATCCTAGCTAAATCTGATTGACAGCTAAAATTGATGCACGCTTTGCATGTTTCGCCACATATTTTGATAATATGCTTAATATTGTTTTATACGGTTGTATTTTCTTAGTTTACATATACTGTATGTCTGTGGAATTTTTATGCTTTATACAATTATTTGTTTACTAAAGCACACCTTATAGTATAAGGTGTGCTTTAAGTCTTATACCAATTGTCCTACCACAGAAGACCTAACGTAGGCTAAAAATAGACCTTGCACTATAAAACTGTAAGAAAAACCATATTTAGCCTCATTTTTGTGAAATTAGTGACCTAATAAGTACCATCATCTCAAAACAACAAGAGCCACAGTTCAATCACAAGCTCTGGTTATTGTTTGTGACGTTTCATATGTTTGTTCCACATTGGTGTGGGCATCCAGCACGTTCTCCAGTTTCCATTTACCTACCATAAACCTTTAAGGATGTATTCTTATTTGTGCCAAGATTTCCAGAGATATGGTCTCTGGAATAAACCACTGAACTGCACCCCTCCATAATGATAATGGGTCATCTACCCATTATCATTATGGAGGGGTGCAGTTCAGTGGTTTAAGGTGCTGGACTACTGATCGGAAGGTTTGGGTTTCGAGTCCTGGCATCACCAAGCTGCAACCCTTGGGGTCCTTGAGCAAGGCCCTTATCCCTCTGTGCTCCAGTGGCTGACCCTGCGCTCTGACCCCATCTTCCAAACAAGCCGGGATATGCAAAGACAGAATTTCACTGTGCTGTAATAAAGACTATGGATAAATTGAATTAGAATAAGATGAATAATTGTTATGATCTGGAATATTCTGGTGTACTGTATGTACTGTACACAGTGACTCTCACCTATGGCAGGGATCATGATTTCTTATTCTTTTTGTAACCGTAAGTGCCAGTGTTACAATATGTATTCACAAATGACAGAACTAATTAAAAGAAACAAAAACATAATAAAAATAAAAGGATCCTCCTGTAGAAGAATTAAACTAGGCTGTCCTCAGTGGTCTAAGGCGCTGGGCTGCTTATCAGAAGATCGGAGTTCGAGCCCCGGTATCACCACGCTGCCGCCCTTGCGTCCTTGATCAAGACCCTTCACCCTCTGTGCTCCAGGGGTGCCGTATCATGGCTGACCCTGCGCTCTGACCCCAGCTACCAAACAAAAAGTTGGGATATGCGAAGAAAAGAATGTCACTGTTATGTAATGTTTATGTGACAAATAAAGGCTATTAGTTTATATTCTATTCTGTAATCTTTACCAGCAAAATGATAACCAACAAGCCAGGCAATTCTTGTTTGAGAGTATGATTTCTTTGGTATTTCAAACTTTTCCCCCACTGAAATGTAATTGGCACTGTGCTGATTCATCACATGTTATATAGCATTTGATATAGTATGAACTGACATTTAAATAGATATACTACTTTTCCTTGTTTTTAATATGGTTTATTATTTTAGGTGGAAGCTCAGTGATTAGGGCACTGACCTCTCGACTGAAAGGTCGCAGGTTCAAATCCCAGCTGCCACAATTCTCAGTTGTACGGGTTGCGCAAGCCAAGCGCCGGCGTTACACCAAATTCTGTGACCATCGACCACAGAGGGTGCTGTTGCTAAAAAAAAAAAGGCTAAAAATAGATCCTCCGTAAATGTTCTCTACGCAAACACCGTAAACTAGGACATCGGCGGCCAGTGTTCTTTACAGGTTGACGCGAAAGCGCGCCTGGCGCCGTGCACGTTATCTTGAGCGCTCGACGAAAACTAGTATCGTGCTGCGGAGAAATAGATGGGTGTGCCATTAACTATTCAGAAAAGACTCACAGAACTGCTTTCCTCTTCTCTATTTTAATGATTGTTTTTTTTAACCACCCTGAATGTAAAACTATGTGACAAGTCATTTACAAGTCATGAATATAATTTACTAGCCAAACGCTAACCTGGCCGCCGGTGTCACAGGGGTTTTGGGCCCGTCACTGCCATCAGCCATATCACAAACACATACATACTAGTTCCAAGTTACGACTTACCAGTTCCCAGTTATGAGTTAGCCCGGCACCATGAAATTGATTTAATGATTTGCACAAGTGATTAAGTGAACAAGTCATTTTGAGGATTTACCGATTTGAGAAATGCTTTAAAGCAGATGTTAAAAACTGTATACCATATCGTTAACGGCTACACCTGGTAGACTGGCAACTTGTAAACGTACAAATGTACAGGTGTAGAGTTGAAAGTATGCTCACAGACAACATCGCTATGTGGTACAGAAACATCCCTGAGCTGGACAGAAAGGGTGGTGCTGTAAGGTGAGCGAACCCTTGAACATTTATCTGACCTGCCGGATACCCACATCCAGCAACACAGAGAGAAGACAAAGAGGACAATCTGTTCTCACTGTTGCACTCGAGCAAATCCTACCACAGATTGAGATGCGTCAAAAATTCCCAGAAAGGGCTCCATTCCATTAGAGATTACACCTCTAAACCAGACTGTCAGGCATCATTTCTTTTATCATAACATTTGCCATATGACTAATCATTTTACTAAAAATAACAATAACTAAAATAGTAATAATAACTTTTTAAAAAATTAATTAAATTAGTACCACATGCAAGTAACACATTAACATTTTAAATACATTTGCATATGCAACTTCATAGAGAGTCTGAAGAAAATAAACTTCAATTTTCCAGACATGTTGGAAAGACTCCGTATTGGGGGGGGACAAAGCAGAAGCAACCTATCAAACATACAAGATATATACAAGAAAAAAATAAAACCAACAAACAAATGAACAAAACAGGCTCCCACTTCTGCCATTCATTCATTCATCTTCTACCGCTATATCCGATCTTCCCTCGGGTCACGGGGAGCCTGTGCCTATCTCAGGTGTCTATGGGCATTAAGGCAGGATACACCCTGGATGGAATGCCAACCCCACACACACACACTCACACACACACATTCATACACTAGGGACAATTTTCCAAGGTGACCAATCAACCTACCGTGCATGTTTTTGGACCGGGAGGAAACCGGAGAACCCGGAGAAAAAACCCCTGAGGCACGGGGAGAACATGCAAACTCCACACACACATGGCCGAGACGGGAATCGAACCCGGACCCTGGCGGTGTGAGGCGAACGTGCTAACCACTAAGCCACCGTGCCCCTCCACTTCTGCCATCCTCCTTTCTTTTCCTCGGCGTCCTCGAAGCCCCGCCTTTATTGGTGACGTCGGCTTCCGTGAGGGCGTGGCAAATCTCCAACCACGCCAATGACAGATAGGCACCTGCTTTGGCGGAAAGACCAGAGCAGAGACAGAGGGAAAAAACAAGCAGGCAAAACTGCAAATAGTCTACGTGCTTGCTGCACATAGACTTTTTGTAAAAAGAGAAAACCTCAAAAAATAGCAATGTTGCACAAATCTATATCGTAATGAAACAAAAATAAATTAAAATCATGATTACCATGATTCACCATCGTGTATGGTATGGTAACGCGTCTTAGCAAGCGAGTAAGAGGTTCAACCACCGAAGAAGTTTTTTTTTTTTTTGCTAAGGCCTCTGTGATATCTCAGCCATGCCTAGAAATCTACGCAACTTACGTCTAGTCTTAGAAACAGGGAAGTTAACTATAACCGTCAACTTTTCACCCAAAGGACGGACTGAAGCACTATCCACCTGTGCTTCCAAATAGTTAACCGTCACTTGAGCAAAGTCACATTTAGCTACATTTAATGTCAACAAGGATTTTGCCAACAAAAAACTCGTGGGCCAGTCACGAGAATATGCGACCACGTCATCTAAATATACTGAACAATCGGGTACATCACCCAACACTATATTAATCGGCTGTCGAAATGCAGCGGGTGCATTTTTTTAAGCCAATGTGCATTACAGTGTACTGCAAGAAGTTATCAGGCGTTACAAACGCAGATATCTTTGATGCATCAGGAGTTTACGGAACTTGCCAATACATTTTTAAGGAATCGAACTTACAAAGAAAGCGAGCGGCTCGGACTTTATCCACACAATCATCTAAACGAGGCAAGGGATAAGAATCAGACACCGTGAGCAGATTTAAACGGGTTTAACAGAAGTTTGTGCGGAACCTCGTGTACGAGACTGGTTCTAGTCTCTCGCTGGATAAATGAGTGATTCTAGATGATAACTCGCACAGTTTCTGAATTTGGCAGTGTAGCACCAACAAAAGACGCATTCTGCGCTGACCATTCTGGCGTCTCTACAGCCACTTCCGGCAAGGGAGAGTTCAGAGGCATAGGAGTTGAATTCGGCACATCACACCATTCAAGAGCTTCCATGGAATGATATTCATGATACATCAATATAATGTGGCACACTCGCATACGTTTCTTACGCTACGGAGTTTTAATTACATAGTCCACCTCACCTAATTTTCTTTCCAGGAAACCTAAGGTTTCTCTAGCGACCAACCACGCTTTATGTAGCCTTATGTAATACAGACACGTAGTGCAAGAGGTTCTTTGACTTTCTAAAGGAACTGTGCCGAACTCTGCTAAGCTTTATTTCCTGCTGTTCATAAGTACTGGGACACAGTTTTTTCGGTAACTCGGGAGAACACACAAAGACAAGTAGGAAAGAACAATAACATTTTCGAACTTACGTGCTTGGGCTCCAGTAAAGACACAAGCTGGAGAAACATCGGGGAATTGTTTAAAATCCTCCAGGGAAAGCTGTGGAAAGGAAGAATCCACGATTTCTAAAAACCTGGAAATAGAACATACTTGTGCTTTTCCGACCAACTTGCACCGTAAAAACAATGATCATACGTGTGTAGGCCAGCGCAACGTAGTAGCAAGACTTTCAAACACACTTCGCTTTCCCGAAAGGGAGGAACTACGTGTTTACTTACATCAAAGCCAGATGAAGTCATTTTACCGCGCAGTGGGGAAACAGCAGAGGGCGGCGGGGTAAATGAGCCAGGTGGAGCGATGCGGGCTCGAGGGGAACCGGGCGTCGTGGCTGGATTTTGGGTCGCACTCCTTTGCTCCAAGATTCACCACACGGAACTGAATCTCACTCTCGCTCTCCAACTCCAAATAGCCAGTTTCAACTCCGCCTCGGCGTGCCGAATCTCAGCTCTCTCTTTTGCCTCCATTTGGAAAGAAGTGGAAGCGGTTATCCGACGAAACGCCAGCGGATACTTCCGACCTGGGAGAGAGGATCAAATTGAGCAACGAGGCTCGTATATCCGAGCCTTCACTCGTGGAAGTACCTGGATCAACAGTCTCCGCGGCGTCCGCCACCGACTCACTGGTTGTATCCACAACCGACTGCACAAGCAGGAGTCCCAAATCCACTAAATGCTCCAAAACGAGCTTTCGAATGAAGCGGCCAGTTATTAAAATTAATTAATTTTTCTTACAAGTCTCGAAATACTCATAACTACGATTTTACAGAAAATATTTAAAAATAAACACAGCCATGCTTTCAATCCGAACTGCAATAAACGCGACAAATAAATGTACACTACCGTTACTATACACACAGCGCGTTCGGACTGGTAGTAACAGGTTAACGCTGGGAAGTCGGATCATGAGTAATACATATAACAAAGATCTTAGCGCTCACCTGAACTCTACACAATGAACAGGGTGGCGATATTTAAATGAAGGGAGAAAACACATGGCTCCAGCTTCTGCTATCCTCCTCTTTTCTCTTCCTCCGCGTCCTCGATGCCTTTCCTTAATTGGTGACGTCGGCTTCCGTGATGTCGTGGCATATCTCCAACATTGACAGACAGGCACCTGCTTTGGAGGAAAGATCGGGGCAGACAGAAGGCGCAGAACTAACAGACGAAACGCCGCAGACTTTTGTGGAATTATGTGGCAAAACATTATATTCCCCGGGGTCACACGCGCTCCCACCCTGGCATGGAGTCGCGCCGCGGCCGACTGTTTGAAAACCACTGCAGTGGTCTAAATCACTTATTTCACATTAAATTGTTCAGATGTAATCCTATTTGTAATCGTTAACATTTTCATAAGTATCTAATTTAATGAAACATATTTAACTGTAACAGTAACTGTATACACACGTTACAAAGTGACCCATCCCTGTTGCTTTGCGGGGATGTTGACCCATCCCTGTTGCCCTTCTGTGGAGAACTTCTGTGAAGTTCTTCGCGTCAGCCTGTAATGAACACAGGCCGCCGATGTACTAGTTTACGGTGTTTGTGTAGAGAACATTTACGGAGGATCTATTTTTAGCCTTTTTTTTTTATAGCAACAGCACCCTCTGTGGTCACAAACATACGATGGTCAGAGAATTTGGTGTAACACCGGTCCCAATCCATGGATAAATGCGGAGGGTTGCGTTAGGATCAAATATACTGTGATCCCCTGTAGCGCCCCCTAACGGGAGCAGATGGAAGTGAGGGTGGATTTTTAATCCTTTGTATGCAGCACATGAATAAACACAGCACAAACTCGAACAAACACCACCCTCATGAGGCTATTTGTTTTCAGTGCAGTAGGGAAAGTTACAACATAATCAAACCTAAAAATGTTTTTTTTTGCCTGACATTTGCTGACCTAGAAGGCATTATGCCATTTGTCTTATTTAGCCCACCACCTGGGGTGTAAACATGAAAGTACACTGCTTCTCACAAGGGGGGGGGGTTCCTACTAACCAGTGGTCCTAAACACAAACTAAATTTTACATGCATTTATTTCGGTCATTTAAACGAAGTGAATTCATTAGTGTTCGTAAATAAAATGAAGCCACAGGACAACTGCGAGAGTCTATGGAAACTCGAGGTTAAAAGGTGAACGTTTTGTTGTTTGTTTTGTTTTGTTTTCATTACCCGGATGTTTATAGACGTGTTTTATTGCAGCTGGTGGTTAATTATTTGCTTCAGCATTAAGTGATCAGGACAACGTCATGCTTTTATAAATGAAAGTGGATGTATCGCAAACAAAGACCACGTTCCTGTCCAGGACATTCCGGCGAGAAACCACGTGACCCTGAAACCCGACGCGGATTTACTTTTGTTCAACTGGAGATTGTCTTTTTTCCCCCCTCCCTCCTCTTTTTTTGGCCGGGAGAGGTCGCATACTCTGTCCAACCGAGAACACACTCGTTATGGAAGCGCTCGTTCCTCCAGACTAGAAGAGGAACTCCTCCTAGCTTAGTTATGGACCCAGCTCAGAAGGTAACACAGGAGTGTGTGTTTGCGATGGAAAACTGCACTGTGAACGGCGTGTAGCTGTTTCGCCTTTTTTTTTAGTTCCGGACATTGCTGAGGTGAGAGTTCAGCCTTTATTATGTCTTCGAGACGTAAATATGTGTTCGTGTACGAAAGTTTCCGAAAGCTTTGACAAAAAAAAGTGAAACAGTACGTGTGTTTCTGCGCCACTGTTTCTGTGCCACTGTTTCTGTGCCACTGTTTCTGTGTTGTTTGCTACACTTTGTAGACTCGAACAAGCCTGGGATAAGGAGGCTACTGATGGTTGTAGGTGCCAGTGTTGGACAAAACAACATAAGTTCGTTATGGAAACCTTGTACGTATATTTAATATGTTTTAGTTTGAGCCTGTTCGTTGTACACAGTTTATTTACCAACTTTGTACATTTAGGCTATATAAATGCCGAACCAACACCTGTTGTTGCACTAAGCTTGGGGGGAAAAAAGTCCTTCTCTTGTACCGAATTGGTAAAGTGCAGGCACACAAAGAAGCAGTGTGAAAAGAGCTGAAACACTAACTAAATCACTGTACACAATCCTGCGATTAATCCTTCCTCTTTCACTCACTGAACGCGTGTTGTTGTTTGTAAACAACCCAGTGCATCCTTGTGTATCATCACACGTGAAAGATGTTGGTTTTAATGGAGACACTGACCTGTATCATGATGTCAACATTTTAAAGAACTCTAGTTTTTAATCTAAGCATGTTTGAAAGCTCGAGTTTTACATATCTAATGAAAAACATGGCATCCAGGTGGAGTGAAAACCAGAACAGGTTCTGAAAAAAAAAATTACAATCAGGGTTTGGTTTTCAGATTTTTTTTCACACACTCTCAAAGTATTATTATAACTTGCTGCTTCAATGGACCATATCTATTAAAGGGAGAAGAAGTTGTAGTAGTATATATATATATCTATATATATATATATATATATATATATATATATATATTATATATATATATATATATATATATATATATATGTGTGTGTGTGTGTGATAAATGTGTTTACTTATTAATATAATTGTAATTACTTATTATTAATATAATTAAAATTAAGGGGAAATGGTCTTTCTTTATATCACAATCATTGTTTTATATGCAAATTCAGTGAATTATTATACTAGTAATCAAAATCTTATCCCAACATGGTATCGAAATTATATAATTATATAGTTTAGCATAAACACAGAAGTCTTGTGTGTTTCTGTCAAGCTAAGGAAAAAGACTTGTTGCTAAAACTGTGTGTTTGTGTCTCTCCTATGCCTGTGAAATCTGTTAACACAGTTCGAGGATGATCAGGAAGCCCAAAACACATAAATACATTTTAAAAAGCAGTAGATAATAAAGTTTTTATACACAGCTGAAGTCACAGTAATACCAGGTAATAACTCATTATTTCCCCCAAGCATGGTCAGAAACATACTGTAAGTTGTTTTAAGGAAATGTCTTTTTTACATTCCTAAGAGATTAATGACATTAGTCAGATTTAAATGTGGCATCTTCTTAAACAAGTAGGACAGGCTGAGTTGTAGTGATTCAGCATTGCAGCATGTGCATGTGTTTACGCCAAGCATGTGAATTAATAATTGGTATATAGTACTGAACCTGCACTAGTGTTTATGTTCTGTGCTGTGTCAGTTGAGTTGGTTGCAAAAGGTTAATCCTGCTTTTTCTTAATAATAAGGAATAAAGACTCTCCGAGCATAAATTTATGGAGAAACAATTTCCCGGGAAGCCTTAGTGATGGAATTGCGGAGTGTCTTATCATAGTGTCTAAGGAAATTATTGGTAATAAGCTCAGGACGTTTAGTAGTCACTGTGTTTTATACAGTAAATGATTTTTGACATTGCTGGTTATTTGTAGAAGAGATTTAATTTTCTTCTGCAGGTGTGTGTAAAATGTGTTATTCATTAGATGCATAAACATCTAATAGACACCATGCCTTGTGATATTGTGCTAGTAATATTTAATCTACAACCTACAGATCACATAATATAAAAATAAAATACTGTAATTTTCTTTTTAAACCAGGAAACTGTCGACATGAAAAACAAACGAGGAATGGCGTCTACAGGAACACACAGTACAAAAAAACCTGATCCCAATAAGATTCCTGTGTAATTAGAATTGTGATTATTTTTGTTGATTGCATGCAAAGTGATTCTTGTTTACACTTTCTTACAAGCAACTTGTTTAAGCTTAAGTTGAGACAGTTGCAGGTAAGTGACAGGGGACAAGGCAATTCCGCATAATTGGCATATTTGGCTATGAGCCAAATTATGATCAGGTCATAGCAACATTATTTGTTGTTAAGTCTTTGCCAAACACAACAAAAATATTGACTGGCCACCTTTGAAAAGTAAATAGGTTTAATATTATTTTCTTATTAGATACTAGGAATTAAGCATATAAATTGACAGATAGTGACACCTTGATCAATTTCTAGAAAGGTAGTAAATGCTTGTAAAGATCTCAATTGTTATGTTATAGGATGTCCATTCCATAACGACATATTACACTATATCCCAAAATGTAGATAAAAATAACTGTACACAATCTAAAATATAGTATATCTTGCAAAACTTGTGAATTTGTGGTATCAAACTTATAAACCCAGAAGAAATATCCCTTGCCACCGGATTAATTATTTCAATAAGTGTCTTCTTAAGTGTTATCAATTTCCCCAATAGTCAGCATTTGGAGCTGAACATGCAGGATATCAGGGATTAAAACAATGGGTATGCTCCTAATGTATCATTTGTAGATGATTTCCATGCCAAGGCTGTGTAGGAGAAGAAATCTGCTTTTCATTGGATTTAGTAGATTAGTAGAAAGAGCAAAAAACATTCAGAGATTTAGGAATCCTGTTTGTTTTGCTAATATGATCTTGATAATTCCCTCCCACCAGACAACACATACAGTCAACTAGAAACTGAGCTGCTGGAAGACAGCCCATGTGTGCTTGATTGGAGGTAGGCCAAATCATGTTTTCAAACTAGTACTCATGCAACGTCACAGCACAGCTTAATACACTCGGAGGACATTCCTCATAGACATCTGTGATTGGCTTGTGTTGTTTTGATTCCCAAGCAAAGAAGGCTGTAGTTCCCTTTTAATGCAGTGATCAATATGGCAACCTGGTGAAGGATTTTCTGTAGGACCTGTAGAGTTAATCACCGTAAACCCTATTACTGTCCAGGTAGAAGGTGTTTGAAGAAGCAGAAGCTTAAAGTGAATGAGAGCAGAAATAAACTAACTATGATAAATTAATTTAAATAAACATCGGACCTTAATGCTATGAATTCGTTCTAGGTTACGGTATGATTTTGCCGTTACATGTGAATTACTTCCTGACATGGTTTGAATGGCTGGAGCTGTGTATGAGAAGTGCTGGAAGGGTGTTCCTGCCCACATCCTGTGGTGTGTTGGCCTGAGCTATTTTATTCTCTCTCCACCAGTACACGTGCTACTCCTTGATAAGAAACCATAGACGTTTATCCATAGATGTTTTGGGAGACAGTTGCTTGTTTAGATGGAAATTTGCATCTTTTTGTTACAGATTCTACCTATATTAATATATAGGTAGAATATTAGAATATTATCTAACCATTAGAGTTGTAGGTGTACTTGTACTCTGGAATGTGGTTGTGACTATTTTAGTAATTTTATTTCTTTTGTTTTTCTGGTAATATGTATTTCACAACTTCCTTACATTGATTTGTCCACTTTTTACATAGAGAAATTGCAAATCAAGGAAATCCCAACGTATACATTATATAGGAAATTCTAGGCTGCATGTAGGAACATGCCGGCTGCATGTTTGTACAAGAAATATATTTCTTGCCATGTATTCCACTTCCTGTGTGGGATACTGATGTAACCCCAAGCCATCTGTCTCCTGCCTCAGCAGACCATGTCTAAAGTTTATCTTATGGTGCTGCAATTAGACAGAAGGCTACAAAACATTAGGATCCTAAAGAGAATTGCCGGATTAGCCAAAATATGTGTCTTATAACCACTTTTCTGTTCCACCATGCCACACCTACACTATTTGGCAGAAGACCTGGCAGGAATTAAAATCCAGTGTATTTACAGAAGGATGTACTTCCTCACTGTGGATTTCCATTGTTTGTGAAATGTATGAGTCTTTCTCTTTGGTGCCTTCTGCTTTTTTTTGCATCTCTCAAACTGTCCTGTGTGCATGTCCAGGCCTGAACTGGGTTCCTATGTGTATTAACTCCCTGATGCCATTAGCTTTAATGACAGGATGTTTTTTAAACCTCACAGATAAAGAGCATGAACCCTCAAGCTTCAGAAATGTGACGTAGCTTGCACTACTATGCATTCAACACGTGATTATCCATTTCAGCAAGTGCTTTCTGTACAGGTAGTTCTGTCAAGTGACTACTGAGCAGCTAAAAGGCCACTATGTGGATGAATGTACTCTTACATTTATATTAATAGCTAATTTTATTATTTTATTATACGTCTGATAATATGTAATACATATTGTATTAACTATAATATAATGGAAAATGTTTTATTTAATAAACATGCGTTTATTGTGTCAGAAGGATTTATTAAACCTGTCACATTACTTCATATAGTTTTGCTTCAGTTTGAAGCTGGAGTACGCCTTCCTAAAACTACAGGTATCGAGTTTGATTTCCTTTTTTTGTTGCTTAAATAGTTCCCTTATCAAATGGACTGAGACGATGTGAGCAGTTCAATCTGGATCTGGATATGCATCTGGATACAATGGGGTTCAGATTTTGATCTATACAATGATTGAACAGTATGGCATTATACATATTGATAGGCTTCAAGGCTCTTTTAGTGAAAGATGGAGATTTTCTGAGTACACAATTTTGAGAGAGAAAAGGAGTGCCTCTAAAGCTTTTTATGTTCTTTATTTTAGCAAACAAAATTTGTGTTCATAATTCTTATAATTGTGTTCATAATCCTTATTTAGAATTTACAAAAAAGGTAAATGGCAACGTGTAGTCTGGCTCAGTGGCCAGCAGGAAGAAGGAAAAATATGTGTGGGGAAAACCAGTCAGATGAAACTGGTGCTGGATGCAATAAAACATTTTCTCTCTCTAGCCTGCTTGACATGTCTAAGAAGAAAAATATTTTCTGCAAATGAAAGTAAACATTCATTTATTAACTTATTACATTTACATTTACATTTGCAGCATTTGGCAGACGCTCTTATCCAGAGCGACTTACAATTGAGCAATTCAGGGTTAAGGGCCTTGCTCAAGGACCCACTAGTGACAGCTTAGTGGTGGTGGGGTTTGAACCCATGATCTTTCGGTCCAGAGTCCAACACCTTAACCACTGGGCTATCACCTCCCTATTATGCGTGATGTCGATACAGAGTTAGTTTAACGAAGGTGACTCTACAACAAAGCAAAAGATCTTTAATGTCTGTAAAACTTACTACTGTATACTGTATATGGAGGGTTTTTCCAGGCCACCACTCGTTTCTCTGAAGCATAAGAAAATGAAATAATACGTATGACACCATCTTGAATTCCTTGAATATATATATATATATATATATATATATATATGTATATATATTCAAGGAATTGAATGAGGGTGTAGTAATTCAGAAATGATTGCTTTGCCTTTAAAGGGAAGAATTATGAGAGTGCTTTTCCATGGGTGTGCTTCAAACTTTCTCTTTCATTGCTATAAAAGGCAGGTTTACAGCAGATATTTTTAAAAATATTTTAATTAGTTTGTGTCTTTAATGTAGATAACAATCTGTCAGCCTAGGGAGCAGATCAGGCCACACCTATTTATTTATTTTTTGCTTGCTCTTGCAAACGCATGTGCCAGGAGTGGGAAATATTTTCACTGGCTTATTGCATTCCAGTTCAATCAGCTTTGAATTGTCGTCCAGCCTTCAGCTACCCTTTTAGACACGTTATAACAATAATGACAAACAGGGATCTAAAGCGAGCGTTTTTTGGCCCAATTGTACCATTCATCAGAAAAACTGCAGCTGCAAAAACATGCACACAAGGGCACACCCTTTACAAATCTGCTTTTCATTATGGATGAGAGTGAATAAGAAGTTTTCGTATCTCTATATGCAGCTGATGGGTTGATTTAATACACATCCCTTAAATTGTCTCCTCTTCCAGTTTCCATTCAGAACCTCACTGATCACTGCCAAGAAAACTGCCATTGGCCTTAGTGATTCTCTGCACCTGCCGTGTGTGTTTGTGTGTTTGTGTGTGTGTGTGTGTGTATGTGTTGGAAGAGTGTTTCTGAAGACAGAGTGACTCTGTGATATGCAGCTCAGATGTGCCTTTGTGTTTCTAAACAGAGCCTTCCTTTGGAATACACACAATCCCAGACACTCTTACACATCACAGGGCGTCTTTTTTCACCATTGTTTGCGTAGTGTATCATGGTTCAAGGCATACCGGGGTGTCTGATCGTTACAATAACATTTCTAACGCAGCAAAAAAAATGTTTTTTTTTTGTCTCATTAAGTTCAAGAAAGAGTGACGAATGAGTGTTTACAAGCTCTCGTGTAGAAACTGATAAATAGGATTTAATTTTTCTCATTAACAATTGTCTGCATTTAATGTAACTAGGGACAGTAACAAATACTGCCCCTCATTTATTAATATGTTGTAATCAATTACATATTGCTAATGCAGAGGAGAATAAACTTCTTCAGAACATGATGATGCTGAAAATTATTAATGGGCTTCTCTAAGTCATAGGTCACATTGCAGCACATTGTCAATGATTATTTTCTCTGTTTTTATTGCATTCTATCTGAGGGTTTTTTTTAATTATTATTAGTAAGGCTTAATATTTTTAGAGCAGTATCTGTATAAGATGAAGTATGTGTTATGAAACACTTCTTGACCATATCAGAGGGTTTCTGCTCTCTACTAAACCAAGTAATGACTTTCCCAATGTTTATTCTGCTTGGCAGTTAAGAGGTCTTCCTGTTTACCTAACATTTGGCGCGTGGATTGCATGTATGTGTTGTGTTAGAGGGCAAATGGGTTCTATCCCACCTAAAAATATATTAAAAACAAAAGCTATATTCTATTGGTTTGATTTTTGTAGACTCTAATATGCATGTGTGTTGATGTAACAAGAGGTAAAGACCTGTGTCATAAGATTGAGAATTAATGTATTCTTGGCATCTGTCCATCAGCAGAGGATGCATGTTTTTTTAGGAAAGTCACTAGAATAGGCATTCTCGAACCACCCTGCATGCCGCAATCATTTCCTGAGACATGCACCACAATATTGAAAAGCAAGCCTCTGTTTTTGTTGGGTTTTATACAACAAATAAGACAACAGGCATCTCTGACTGTTGATGATATACTGCAGCTTCATGCTGGATAATCAAATGTAGTCTGGAAGAGGGAAAGATTAAGGAAAGAAACCGAGGGAAAAGGCTTAGAAGAGGGCAGTCGAACTTAATTTCACTGTGCGCCACATCAGCATAATCCTTGCCCTTGAATAACCAGTTGCAGCTATAAGACAGTATGTACTTCCTGCAAATGAGAGTCATGTATAACACAAAAGACATAGTGTTTTTTTCTCCTCGAAGCACAAACATGTATTCACTTTCCCATCTTTCTTGGAAGTGCCTTCCATCTGCATCAATTTTTCACTTCCTGGACATTTTGGGATAATCTGTAGAAATTTCTCAATTGGTGAAAAACTTGGTGGAAAAACCGCCCTCGGTAAACACTGATGTAAGATACACTGCAGGATTTCGTCAAATCTCAGGTAAAATAGTTGCATATATTGTGGAAGATGTAGTTTATTGTCAATGCACTTATTTTAAGATGATCACGCACCTTTTAAGCTCTTGCGGGCCACATAAAATGACAACGGGCCATGAGTTTGACACATGTGGCTTAGAATATGCTACAAATGGTTTTCTGAAAGACCCCGGGATTGTTCAGGGTTTAGAGTTACATCAAACAAGAGATAAGTCTAACAAATTGAATAACTTCTTATCTAGCATGAGGATTAAAACAACCTCCTCAGAATCCCCGGTCTAATTACTTGGTATTACCCTAACAAATAGACACACAACAGTTGCATGGAGCACAGAGAATAAAAAAATGCTCCGTTTCTAATGTTGACAGTATGATAGTATTGAATATGGTTGTACTAAGTTTTAGAGGTCTTGTGAATTGTACTGGAGGAACGAAGGAAGTTGTTGTGCATATGTCGTGCACAGCTGTGCTGGATCAAAGTCTTGCGAGTGTCAGGATTTTTAACATCTGGAAGTTGGTCAGAAGTGGCTTCATTTCCAGCGAACGAGAATCATATTCAGGGATTGAGTGATTCTCATTCATCATTAACAAAGGCCACAAAACCAGCATGTGGAACTTAAGATGCGCAAAGTGCATTTCTGGGTGATTTCTAATGCTGCCATGCTCGCTAACTCGCTAATGCACGTTCTTTTCTGTATAGGTTGACAGCAGTTTAGAAAACCAGTTATTTCAGTTCTCCAAGTACAAACGGTGGCATAAACCTTCATTTGGATATCTAGACATTTGTGCTTCATGATGTCATGTCTCAACTTCTCTATGCCAGGCTGGAAAGTGTTGCAATAAAGCTGTACATTCATGAGTTGCTCACTGTCGTGTTTCACTAGCCTCAGAATGAACTGTTTTTGAGCACTTCTTCATTTGTTCATCTTTCTATTCTCAGTTTGTTCACAAGATTTGATCTCTAACCTACCAACTAAAGTCGTACCCCAGACATATTAAGCAGAAGAGCACAATGCGGACGGATAGCATTTTGTCTTTTGCTTGCATTGCTTTGTATTTGTTTTTTTTTTGTTTTTTTTTATTGTCTTGTTTGGTCTACACAACTGCCTGCGGGAGATGATTCACACTGTATAACAACAAACACCTCATTTTGAGTCACTCTACAGCAAGGGCTGGACATGGTGTGTGTGGACAAGACTTGTTCTATGGATATTTCAGGATGGTTGAAATACATTGTCAAGCATTAAAAAAGTCATTTTTGTTCACAAGCATGAGAGCAGGAATTGCTTCTCCTGTCAGATTCCCATCTGATCGACAGAATTCTGACCTTGCGTTTTGGTGTAAGATGGAATTTCCTCAGATAAACGGTGTGTTTATGTTCCACAGAGCCCTGGCAGCAGCACACAGCAAAACAGGCAGAGCGCCAGCATGGCCGCAGACGCGTCGGTGAAGCCCTGCCAGATGGACCGCAGTGGCAGCTTCTTTAAGGTACCAGTATCAAGCAAAATGCAACCCAGAAAATGCTTTGGGATGTTTCAGGAATTCAATTGCCCGTCTTCTTTTGATAATTATATAAACAATCCACAAAGAACTATGCTCTGTATTTGGAAGTCCTTCCTGGTTTGAAGCAGCCTGTTTAGTCTGCTGTTGGTGCGCTACCTCTGTGCTGGGGCTAAAGCAAGTGAGAACTATAAAACTCCGAGAACCAGATGGTCAACACAGCCTTCCCTGGCAGTTATTACTTCATTAATGCAATTACAGAGCTGGTCATTAGTGAAAAACATTTTTATCAAATGTTTGTAATAAGTTTTGTACATTAGGGTGGATTTTAACTTCTTATGCCCATGCATCTTTGTATAATGGCACTTTTTTCACTTCATTCTACACCTTATGTAGTTCTTTAAGATGGCAAGGTGGCACTTCAGTGGTTAAGGAATTGTTCAAATTCCAGCACCACCACGCTGCCACTAGTGGGCCCTTGAGCAAGGCCCTTAAAGCACTCATTTGTAAGTCGCACTAGATAAGGACATCTGCCAAATGGCATAAATGTCTGATTTTAGAGCTGGACAAAATTACACACCACTCCCTCCGTATTTGGTGTAAACCTCTGGAATGTTATTTTACCCAGCTCTAGCACTCGAGGCTCAGATGTGCAGTACTTTACAATAATTCTTTTAGCATATGGTTCAAAGTTTGAATGTTTGTTCTCTGTAAGGACTGTTTAATCATTCCATATTCTGAGGCCAGCGATACCAAAGCCTTCAGTTCATGCTTCTTTTGTTTTGTACCAATCCAGTGACGTAATCCTTGTTTTATGAAGGAAATTTTGCTCACTGACTTAAGTCTCTGGCTGTGTTCGAGTTAGGTGTTTTGCTGCAGCCAAAGTCTTGAAGAACTTAGCTGTGCACACTTATAAAGATTTTCTCTGATTAAAGTGGATTTTAGTAAGGATTATGCAGATGAATGAGCATCGGCTTTATTACCTCGTTTTTCCTAATGCTATTTACTAAAATGTTCGTCTTTTCTTTTGTGTGTGGAGGATTTCCACCATCCGTTAATAATTTCTTCTGTTTAGACTTTCTCATGTGCCTTCTGAAAGTTTAGAACCAAGAATATGTAAATTCCAGAGGACTGGTTTGCTATTTTGGATGCCCACACAGCCTAAATCATGACTAAATCATGGAGCTCATTAGAGTGAGAGAGTGTATGAGGGTGTGTGTGTGTGTGTGTGTGTGTGTGTGTGTGTGTGTGTGTGTGTGTGTGTGTGTGTGTGTGTTAGAAAGAGAGAGAGAGAGAGTTACTGCCATTTATAAAAGTTTTGACCTTTTGAAAAAGCAGTCTTGCCAGTCACCAAGTTGCCAGCCTCACAGGCATCATTCTTTCCTTTTAAATGTCCTAGAGCAGGCACAAAAATATACTTGAGTGTTTTTTTTTCTCCTATGTTAATGGTTGTTAAATGCAAAACCCTGGACCTATAAACCCTGCCTAGCAGCAGTCACATGGATGTTTTATTCATTTAATGTTTTGGAGTCGTCTTCTCATCCCCTATCCTGTCTTTTTCATTATATAAAGCATGTTTATTGTATTACTTGTAAATGATACTTACACTGATGTTAGCCCTGAGGAATGTGCTGCATTCAATGTTACCGCTGTCATGAAGGTTTTCTCAGTTTCCTCTTCATCGTCTTCATTTCTTCGCTCACAGTGTGAAGATTACGTGTAAAGATTACCTAATATCACCTATACTCGCTGATCTCGGGGAAGCCCTGTCTTTGCCAGGAAATTTGCTTTTAAAAAATCCATTGCATACAGTATGAAACTCACATTTGTAGATTTTGTCCCTGACATGTTTCTGTCTGTTCCCATCAAAGTAGGCTTTTTTGTCATATGAATTGCCATGTTAAAACTGATATTAAGGAGGTGTGTTTATTTATTTATTTATTTATTTTTGGGTTGGGGTTTTTTTTTGGGGGGGGGGGGGGGGGGGGTCTGTGATCTGCAGGGCCGTGCACAAGAGACTAGGGTGTAATTGTGGTTTGCTGACTGGGATTGTAGGTTAAAACTAGAGTGAAAGTGAAATTTGCTGCCTCAGAAAATAAACTTTATTTTACAGATATAACAATATATTTAAATGCTTAGTTCTAAAATATTCTGCATTTCCAGACTGTCTTTTTTTTTTTTTTACTTAAGCCCGTGTCATCATATGACGAACTCTATAACTGCCCGATATGGACTTAAAGCAGCGGTTCTCAAATAGTGTGCGTGTGTGTGTGTGTGTGTGTGTGTGTATGGGGGGGGGGGTGACCAGGGGGGACCATGGGGGGAATATAATTTTTTTTTTGCCGTGCTATATTAAAGTATAATTGCACATCCGCTACAGTTGGTGGCAGTGTCGCTCTCATTATCGGGAATACCTGCAGGGACTATTATGACGCGATAATATGACGATGTAAATATAGCGCTTGGATTCACTGTGACTACGGTGAGAGACGCGGAAAGGTCGGTGGGTATACTGTGTCTTAAAATGTTGGCAGCAGACGGAAACATAAACAAATAAATTAAGACGTGACTTAAAGACATAACACCCTAATAACGTTGATACACCGGTTGAGTTTTTTCCAGCGAAAATGTGCTGAATATTGCCAACAAACATGCCGCTTCGTGAATTCTACTTTCAGTAAAGGGGAGGGGGCGGGGCAACAGGCGTGACTTCTTGCTAGAGGGGCGTGACAACATAATTGAGACGCACCGACTTGAAGAGTGTGGTGAAACACCGCCCCCTATTGGTATTCAATAGCAGTGCCGTTCCAGTGTAGTTGAAATAAGTCTCTACAGATTTTCAGCATAATTGTCATTTCCAAAAATGACCAATTAAAAGCCTTTGTTTTTCCAATTCCAGCATGAACACAAGAAACTCACAATGAAACTTAAACCTAATTTTCCTAAACTTCTGCCTAGAATTCCACATGGAAAATATGTTTGGATTCTGCAAGCAACAAATCAGACTGTAAATTAGAAGAATACAGACAGGACAGTTTGCTGTTTTGAAAAAGTAAAAAAAAAAGTAAGAGTTGGTCTGTTACCAACAATGCAAGTTGTTTTTTCCAGGTTTGTCAAAAAAGATGCTACCACTCATATGGTACTACATCATTAAAAAATGTATTTTCATGCAGACTAGATATGGCCACCACTTACTTTGGACTTTTTAAATTATGACTTGTGTACATAGTTTGTGTATATGTGTGTGTTATTAAAATAAAAGTCAATCTAAGTTAGAATATTGCAGAGTTTTTATGTTCTGGTCAGTTCAGGAAACATACAGCGTTTACACAACAAACCAACTGACCGTATTGAACTGGACCACATAAAGCAAACTTCCCGGTTTTTACGACACTTATATTGTAGTCTTGACTAAACCCAACTTTCATTTCTCCTTTGTGTGATCAAAAGCACAAAGACATGAATAAAACCCACATCTCAGACTTTCGGTATATGACATCTTGATTTACTGAAGTAGACTTCCGGCAATAGTAATCATTTTCCTATATGTAATGTAATTATTCAATATTTCCACTAAACTGGGGTATTATCAGTTGCTTTTAGGTTCTGTTTTCCCTGAATCTAGGGTAATGTGTGTAAACGGGAAGAAGCTCTGGATTGGGTTTAGAGGAGCAGTGACTCATGCCTGAGTTTGCAAAAATCATTTTGCTGCATGCACGCACTCGCGCATGAACATGTTACAGGTCTTTAACACTGCAGGGTTTGTCTCTCTGTAGCTGATCAACAGTTTCTCCACTGAGATCTCAGAGCTGAAACAGGAGATGGTTCAAGCAGCACGAGAACCAGACACAACACTTCTACAAGGGTGAGTTGTTCCAAACTCTCACACACAATCTTTTCTCAAATGGGGATGATTCTTAAATGATTAATTAAAAAGACATGGCGCAGTTTATTTACAGTTGTCATGTTTTTCAGAGGATAACAAGAACTCATAATTTGGCCATAGCTTTTAAGGATTGTATTTATTAATAATAATAATAATAATAATAATAATAATAATAATAATAATAAAAACTAAAAGGCCCAACAACATTTGATTGTGCTTTCTAAAGTTAATGTTTTATAAAAAATTTTAAATAATGAAAAATATGCTTTAAGGTGCTTTTTATTTTTAAAGATTTAACATACATATACAATTTTATTAAATAAATGTGTGTAATTTTATGTAATTAATAGAAAAGCTTTTTCCTTTGTGTTTTAGTAGCAGTTTTACTTGTTGCCCACTAGGGAGGCTAGTGCCATTAGGTGGCATTTTCCACTTCAGTGCTTCACTATAGTAAATACATATTTCTGTTTATTGATTTTCATCTGCAGGCAATCCACTGTTTTGCAATCCTCATTGTGATGTCATAATGTGTGTGTGTGTGTGTGTGTGTGTGTGTGTGTGTGTGTGTGTGTGTGTGTGTGTGTGTGATCACAACAATTCTCTGAATGAGATGGAGTCTGAACAGTTTATGACCCAGACTCAGTGTCTTGTGGCACACAATAACACATATTTCATATGCACTAGTGAGAAACATTAGGAGGATGATTTTTTTGTCATGCAACTGACATCTGTTCTACATATTTTAGCAAATTCTCTTTTGTAACTCATCTATGTTTAGCAAGTTATCAAACACAATAGAGAAAGCATTCCGATATGCAGCGATGCTGCAGGGTCACGGTCGGAAAATACTGTTCCTCAAGAGCCTATGAACATCAGAAATGGCAGGCCAATTTTCCAAAGACATACACTGCAAACCCTCTCTCTCTCTCTCTCTCTCACTCTCTGTAGTCTGGAGGGGGAGGTGAGTGGTCTGTTTCTGCAGTCGTCAGTCTGCACTGGAGCAGCAGGGGTCCGGGACTCTGGCTATGATTCTCTACGTCGGCACATGAGTGTGCTGGACAGACTTACACACACACACCCAGTCTGGCTTTTACTGACACTCAGCGATGAAGAAGCAAAACATCTCCTGCAGCCTCAGCCACCAGGGGTGAGCTTATTGTACAGCCGACATACACACACCACACCACACACACACACACACACACACACACACACACACACATATGTATACATATATATATATATATATATATATATATATATATATATATATATATATATATATATATATATATATATGTATGTGTGTATGTATATGTGTGTGTGTGTGTGTGTGTGCTATATGTGTGTGTGTGTGTGTGTGTGTGTGTGTGTGTGTGTGTGTGTGTGTAGATAGATAGATAGATATAGAACGCATGTAGTTTTTACTAGAATGTAGTTATGTAGTTTTACTTTAAATGTACAGAGGACATTCTTATGTAACATTCTTATTCCATTGGCATTTGTTTATCATTAATGTTTAGTAATGGCTTATTATGTGAGTGTTAGCAGGTCAGAAGTAGATTCATTAGTGTCATTTAATGAATAGAAAATGCAGTACTATAATATTTTGTAAGTGTTTTAGTATTCCAAATCAAGCTTGCATTTTATTTAGCAATGTTGGTCAAACATGTTTAGCAATGTTTATAACGCATCAAAAGCATTAGGTTTTAAAATGTGTTCAATAATATACAGTGCATTGCAATAGTAATAATATCCTTTGAATATTTTCACATTTTTACAGCTACAAACTAATGTATATTATTCAGGCTTTATGTGATAGACCAACACAAGGTATCACATAATTGTAAATTACAAGAAACCCAGCTTTGCACACTTTTAAGATTTGTATTTATGAAAACACCATAACACCACCTTTAACACCATATATCATTTTCTTTCACAATTATGCTATACTTTGTGCTGGTCTATCACATAAGATCCCAATAAAATGCATTTGAATTTGTGGTTATAACGTGACAAAATGTGTAAATATTTAAAGGGTATGAATACTTTTGCAATGCACTGTAAATTATTACAAAATGGAAAATATCACGTAAGTTTTGACATCAGATTTATATATAGAGTATAATGAGCATTTATAAAAAAAAATCTTTAACTGCTGAATATGCTCTCCAGAACTAAACTCATGATCTTGCATTGCGCAAACCCAAGTGACATTTAAAATCTTAATCACACGTACAGTAGCACAGTACAGTGTGGAACATTAGTGTAATGTTTGCCTTCTATCTTTCGTCCTATATCTGTGTGTATGTGATCTAGACATTTTTGGTGAGAAGGTCATCTAAACTCCAGAAAAAGGTGATTTCCTTGCGTATGGACACAGACAGCGTTCCAGTGACTGTGAGGGACTTCCCAGTGACAGAGAGCCAGTACAGTGAGTTCTATAAAGTGCCAGAGAACTGTGAACATTGCCTTTCTTTTTTCACTTCCTTCTGCTTACAACTCTTAAAACACAGACTGGTTTTACCTGTCTACTCGTGCTTTTTACTGATCATCCCTTGTTTGTCTGGGAATCACAGTGGCACTGTGGGAACTAAATTTACCTGAGGGGCTTAGTGTTCTCAGACTGTTCTGTCAGTGCTTTATATAAATATTCAATGTTAGACCCTTTTAACATATTAATAATACACATATGGTATTACTGTGTACTATTTATTTATTGCATATAGTCTATTTTTGTATATGTTCATATATGTGTGTGTGTGTGTGTGTGTGTGTGTGTGTGTGTGTGTAAATAAAACAATGCAAAGTTTAAATTATCTGGTTAAGAAGCGTGGTAAAATACTGTGTGCATTTATCACTGATAAAAACTGATCATGTCATGTTGTTGTGTGAAAATTTTAGTCTGTCAATTGAAACTTTTTTTTTTACAAGGAGAACAACAGGGATAATGACATTTCCACAGTAACTTGCTGCCAGTTAGCACATCTGTTTTGCATTAACCCAAATTTGGTCCTCTCCCTGTATTTGTCCCATATTTCATGAAGTGAGGGAGGTGCATACGTGGACTTTCATAGAAGAGCAAACCCAAACTTTTCTTTCTTTGCCCTGTATTACTAGTGCTAGTAGTAATTCTTGTTTGTATGTGTGTGTGTTTTAGCCTTCTCATTGGAAGGGTCAGGGATCAGCTTTGCCGATCTCTTTCGACTGGTGGCTTTTTGCTGTATAAGCAGGTAAGATCATCTACATCACTAATCAGTAAATGCTAAAATGATGCAAAGTATAATTAATTGTGTTTTATGGCAACTTTCATGGCACTAATGCACATGTCACTGTTGTGTTTACTGTGCCTTTTTCATGCTCTGCTTCTGATTGAACACAAATAGGGGGTCTTATTATTTACCTTTATCTCTTATAATCACATGGAAAGGAAGTTAGTGGGTTTATTTTGAGCTTAGTTTCATAAGCCTATGTTGTAACAACTTAACAACCCTGGGTGATCTGAATAGATATTATGTTACAAAATTATATCAGATTCCTTATCTAAATTTGACACGACATTGTGTCTATTGTGAATTCTTTAGTCTACCCTGACTACCCAGTTGTAAACAAAAAGATTGTTAGACTGAATTCATTTGCTGTTTTATCCCACCCAATCTGTGCTAGCCATATGAAACTACAAACCCAAAAGTGTGCAATTGCATGAAACTGTTTTTGGCTCAGCTGCCACAAAAAACATAAATCATTGAATATTCTTCCCTGTGTAAAGCTGAATTGTTTCAATTATTCGTCTTTGCAAGTTTATTGTACCATGCAAACCTCATTATACCCTGTGGTGCGTTTCTGTATGCTCTCTGCCTTGTCTCTTTGTCAGTGTCTCACAGTAGACAAACACAAGCTTCTGTATGTCAGCCTTTTCACAGTCAGAGAACCAAACCTCTCTTTATTTTCCCTTTAAGAGCAGAGCTTCTATAGTTTTAAGAACTGTCTCAGCCCTATTAGTACACTCTTATACTCTTAGCGGCTTTTGATTGTACCTCTTTCCTTTAGGGATGTTCTTCCATTTACATTGAAACTCCCTGAGGAAATCATTGCTGCAAAAACAACTACTGATCTAGAAGAAGTAGCCAAATTAGGAAAAGGTAAGTAGTCTTTCTCTTCAACCTTTCCTCCTTATTTTAATATTCGGGCCCAAGTGTGCCCAACTGTATGACCCAATCTGCATATTATAGTTCTATGGCTGATTATGATTGCATAACATTTATGCTTGTAAATAAACCAGATGAGCCCTTTGTTACATATCAACTCAGCTCTGACCTCAGAAGTATTTGAATCAGACTCGGTGTCATAAACTGAGTCAATACAATGAGCCATCTGTGAGTAGTTGAGAATGGGTGCCATCTGAGAGCCCTGTTGCCTTGAGGAAATTCAGTCAATTTGTGAAGTGTGTTATCGAGCTTGTCCTCATTGTCAGTGTTTCAATGCATTAATGTAATTCAGATTTCTTTTCCCCGCCTCTATTGACGTATGCGCTCTTTAAATTGAAACTTATTCATTAGGGTTTTTCTCACTGTGTTTTCTTTTCCTATTAATTTGACTAACCCTCTGATAATTACTCATCAGCTTAGTAGTTATTTGTGAAAATAATTTTGTCTTCTTTTCAAGTGCATGAACCAGTTTCATTGTTTTAAACAGCATAAGATAAACATCTTTCTGTGTACATAAGTCTGAATGTGTTTTCCTGTGGGTGGCACATTCTGATGATGTCATTTACTGGAACTTGTCTAAGCGAAGTTTGTTACTTATGGCTCTGGGCTATCAGAGTAGTCAGTTTTCTAGACAAAGACAGTTTGTGTAATAGTACACTTCACTAGATGTATTAACTTGCACCTGAATGACGGCAATACTGGAGAAGAGAATATATGACTTGTTCTTACCTTACAAACTACAGTTTGGTCTGTGATCTATCTTAATGTAGGTAATTTATATATATATTTATATATGTGTATATATATATATATATATATATATATATATCTATATATATATATATATATATTCATTCATTCATTCATCTTCTACTGCTATATCCGATCTTCCCTCGGGTCACGGGGAGCCTGTGCCTATCTCAGGCGTCTATGGGCATTAAGGCAGGATACACCCTGGATGGAATGCCAACCCATCGCAGGGCGCACACACACACACACACACACACACAAACATTCATACACTAGGGACAATATTCCAAGGTGCCAATCAACCTACCGTGCATGTTTTTGGACCGGGAGGAAACCGGAGAACCCGGAGAAACCCCCCCTGAGGCACGGGGAGAACATGCAAACTCCACACACACATGGCTGAGACGGGAATCGAACCCGGACCCTGGCGGTGTGAGGCGAACGTGCTAACCACTAAGCCACCGTGCCCCCCTTATATATATATTATTCATTTAATTTTTTTTAACAGAAAAAGCTCAAGGCAAGCATTAGAAAATACATATTATGTCAAACACATGTAATTTAAGAAAGATTTATGGCACCTAATACCGAACAATTCTTAGTCAAAATGCATAGTTGATTGGATCTCAGGACAGATTGTGTGCACATGCTGTGTGCTGGAGTACTGTACGATACAGAACAGTTAGACACTGCTTACTCAAGGCAGGGCCTGGAAATTTTACTGGGATCACTGCCAAAACTGGCCCCACCTAGAGGATGTTATGAGGCTTTAGGTGGTGTCAGGTCAGATTTCAGCCTATCTATTCTAAGTGGGAGTTTTTAGGGGACCTGAAGAAACTGTCATGGAGGGGAAGACAAGAGGAAAAATAAAGCAAGAGAGAGAGTGAAAATGAAAATCTAAAACTCATGTAGTAAGGTAATTGGTTTAATCACAGTTTTGTAAAATGGACAAGAATGAGAGGATTAAAGACTGGGCAAAATACAGCTGACCTGCTTTATTTTTCCGCATATAGCACCCAGGTGTTTCATTTCTGAGGAACAGATATGAAAACCTGTTTGACTTCTGTTTATATAACAATAAGTGGATATATGGTTGTCAGTAAAAATGGAAGTATACTCCATACTCCTAAGTTCTCTATTGGACAGTGGTTAGGTGGGAAAATCTGTTTTTGCATATAGGTTGTGTGGTGTGGATTTGAAAGGGGTGGCCTTTACAATGAACATGTGATTGAGGAAAAAGTGGGAAGAGAGAGCGTCGTCTGTGCTCCTCCTACCATCTCTACAGCAGGCATGACTCATATCATTCAGTATGTGTGTAAGCCGCTCTCCTGTTTCCACACGCTAAGCTGAAGCAATTAGCTATAGATGTTTCTACCGTGCTCTCTGAAAGAAACACAGACAAGAAAGGTTTACTCAATTCTTGTAAGTGTGGCTTTTAGTCCTTGATATTGTTATGACTAACTTTTTTTCCTCACTTTAATTGTTGCTGTTTCTGTGATCAGCTGTCCAGGTTCACTGTGGGATATAGATATGCGTGTGTGTGAGAGAGACTTGATTTGTTTTTCTGACTTTTATTGTTATATTCTTGAGTGTATTTATTTTCCATTTTATTGTTATGCATTTTAAACATTTTCTTACATTATGTGACATTGTGGGTCTTCTCAATTTCTGCTTTCATGTCATTCTTTCAGGATTCTGGCACTTTAAACTGTGTCAAGCAGAGACGAGCTCTGTGCCTGATAGAACAACTATCCAGCAGAGAGTGAAGCAGGCAGAGCGAAGGACGTCCCTTGGAGACAATTTGACGCCTATCCCACGCACTCGAACCCCGTCCCAGCTAGAGTGCAGTCAGTCAAACGGGGCTCTGTGCTTCATCAACCCTCTGTTCCTACAGACTCACCTCTCTGAACCGGCTTCCTCAAAGACCATCACCTCATCAGCATCTGGAGAAAACTGTGCACTTTTACACAGGAGCAGCAGCAGCAGCTCTTCTACTCAGGGCAGAAGCCATGTAAGGCCTGAAAGTGTTCTTCGTCGAGCCATCAACACAGACAACACCAGAAACAAAGGCTGCAATAGAGAAGAAAGTTTGTCCCGCTCCCCTCCACCTCGGCCACCCCCACCACGGACCCTCTCGCGTAGATCAGCCATTATAATCAAGCAGAAGAGTATGCCTGAGACTGGTGTTAGCTGGATTAAAATGCCCCAGGAGAAAACTAGCCTGCTGGGGCGCCTGAGTACCTCGTTCAGTTCTATCTCACCCTCATCCTCTCCACCCAAGAAGATCAGCTCACCCATCCCCATGCCATCCTGTCGTGGGAAAAGAGCTCCCAGCATTCCTGATGTAGAGAGACAGCTCTGCCACCTGGCACTGGAGGACCAGATTATTGAGCAGGCAGTGTCTCAGAGCCTGGCCAAGCAGGCACTCAGTAATTCAGCCACAGAGAGCAGAAGTCATGCAGAGGTGGGCAGTCCTGTTGGGCGAGAGAGACTCAGTGACATTAGTATCTCCACCTCGTCCTCTGACTCTCTGGACTACTCGCCCAGCTTCACACTGCCAGCTACAGTGAGCCCATCCAGAGCTGACAGCAGCCTGGAGGAGGAGGAAGAAGAGGAAGACGATGGGGTTGGCGTGGAGAGCGATCAGGAACTAGGCATGGAACCACCCTTCAAACCTAAAAAGCGGCACAGCGCTGGAACGTTTGTGCTGCCGCGGGCACTCAAAGGACATTTGCGTAAGGTCAGCGGAGTCTTTAGCTCGCTCATGACTCCTGAGAAAAGAGCGGTCAAAAGAATTGTCGAGCAGTCCCAAAACAAAGGCACCTACTTTGGCTGCCTGGTGCAGGACTACACAAGTTACATGCAGGAGAATTGCAGTTGCCATGAATCAGGCCTTGAGCTGCTGCAGACAGTCCGCCAGTTCATGACTCAAATGAAATCCTACCTGCTGCAAAGCTCTGAACTCAACCCCCCCATCGAGTCCCTCATTCCAGAGGACCAGATTGGTAAGGATACTTTTAAATCCGTTTCAAAATATAGGTGACCTAAATAATAATTCGGTGCAAGGAAAACAGAATTCTAACGTGCAAAACATGTGCTAATATGGCCAATGCTATATCACATGTTAGGAAATAATGGCAACATGGTTGGCCTTAACAAGTAATTTGTTAGTAGGATATTATAATCATGTGTGGTGGATGAATAATAATTTGTGTTCTGGTAAAGTTGTGGTTGAATTCTGCTAAATTCTTTGTTTGATCTTTTACCTGTATATGTAGGTTAAGAACTATATTTAATATTCTTGTTATTTCACCTCCTTTGTAACCTTGACCTGGCTTTCTGCGTGCAAAGATATTGTGTACGGAGCCAATTCAAAACCAACGTTGGCAAATAAAGTCGGCCCCCTAACCATTCCTAAAACCTTTCTGTGCGTTTCTCACGCAATGGAAGGATCTTGATTTGATTAAGTTGTTTGGGCAACGTTGGACTAGTTGTGATTAAAATTTTGTCGATGGTATTTTTTTTAAGTGTTTACATTTTCTAATACAACAAAACGGACTCATCCGTTATTATTTGACATAGATCATTTACAGAAAGGATGACAACGAGGACCGTGGATTAGTTTATACAAAGCTGATGAAGATGATGAAAGCACATAACTTTTGACAGTACTGTTTTTTCCGAGTTCTAAATGTAGAAGCAGGATAAATGAAAATTTGCTGAAATTGGAATAGGGTTCCTCATTTTAGCTTAAATGAAGAAGTAGCAAAACAATTATTGGTAATGAAAAACTAAGCTGACTTGTAATTTAAGTACATTCAAGCTGTATTAGACTGTTATACCAAATCAATCATTCATCAATCAATCAATTTTCATTTTTTTAACTGGTTCTATATTACTCACCTTCCTGTAAATGTCTGAGCTCCTGATACAAGTCCGAACAGATTTGCACGTGTTATTATGGGTGGTGTTTTTGGGCTGTGACAGGTAAAACAGGTCAGCAGGTATTTTCCAGAGGATCATCTTTTAATTTCTACAAAGCTTATGTGGATGATGAAAGCACATACAATATTGTCTTCTAAATGTAGAAGTAGGAGAAATGGAATTAGAATTTTCACTTAAGCAACAAAACATGTGTAATGAAAAAGGAAATTCACTTGTATTTTTGTTATACAGTGCGATACCAAATCATCAGTCAATCAATTATTATCATATTTGAAGCATAGGTTGAGTAGGGGTACAATCAATTCCCGTTTTCCTTGTTTTGTTTTGTAACTTGTTTTGAGTTCCACTGGAATGTTGTGTAGTACAGTTCTGTTTCTCTCCGCACATAAACACTCAGCTCTGTGCTCCACTAAATGTGTTTCACTCCAGATGTTTTCTGCATATTTCTCCTGCCAAGTGGGCCAGTGTCTCCTACCCCTGCAGTGTCCTCTCCACCAATCCATGCTAGTGTTTTTGGGGCCGTTCCTCTCTTGTTGACCTATTAGTAAAGGGATAGGTGGCTGTCAGTCAATAATGTAGTAAGAGGTGACAGATTGACAATTGTTTTTCATTAAGTTTCAAGGATTAAAACTAATAATAAACTATAATAACTATCAGGTGGTGAAGTGTTCAGGTTACTCTATCTCCTCTCCAAGGCCTATTTTAAGCTGAGAGAGATAAACCACTTGTTGCGGATAGCAAGTGGAGATATCCCTTGCTCTTGAGATTCCCCAGGAAACACTGTTTCCTGTAAAACTAAAGATTAACACAAACAATGGTGGGATTTTATTTATTTAGCGCTGGGGAATGATGTAACATTTTTCACTACGATGGACAGTTGTTTTTGTGTAAGAGACGCCACTGGATTCACTTCTCTCCTTTTAAGCCCATGGCTTGTTTTCTTGCTTTGGACTGTGAAACTAGATGGGAGGGGCTGTTGTTGTGCTGGTGAATATTCAGACGGCCTTTGACTGATTGTTTCTCCTAGGCTGTGTTGTCTTCCTGTTCGTAATGTCCTCTATTGTCCTGTCAGTCACTCTCTCCACACAACAAATTTACATTTTGATTAATGTGTAAATAACTGATATCTTAATCAAACATTCCAATGTGAGGCAAAAATAGTTTTCATTAAATGAACTGCTTTTTGAATACAGGAGTGTTTGAGTAAACGCACACACTATTTTCTCCTGGGGTGTAAAAACTGTTGTGGTTGGGGTGTTAAATAATTTCATATATTAACAAGATGATATTACACATCAGGTCACCTTGACTTATTAATACTTTTAGACGTTAAAATGCCGTTAGATTAAATTTCGCAAGACACAGAATTGTTTTCTTGGTGTAGAAAAGAAAATGTTCTTGCATTGTGTGGTATTTGGTGCAAATTGGATACATATGGTGTGGCCCCAACAAAGTATGCTGCTCCAAGTCTGTATATACCACAAAAGAATGCTGCTTTGGGCTTCATGAGTACCCACTATCTTCTTATGTAGAAAAACAAGACTGAGTGTATGGAGCTCTATGGTTCTCTCCCCCTCATGACTAACACACAGTGCCTTCACTGTGCATGCCTCAGGCCCAGAAGACAGGGAGGTGCACAAGCACTTTCATAGTGCTACGACATAAAAGGGTACATTTAGAAAAATGTATTGTAATATTTTCACTGTGTTGGAGTTAAGGTCAGCACATGGCACAAGACTATCAACTGCAGATGTATAACATGATATGAATAATGGATAAATGGTAGAAATGCCCGAAACCCGTTGAGTTTAATGAATTACATGTTTGCTGTGGCGTCATGGAAAATTGTATAGTGTTTTCTCTCGATTTGCGTTGCAACTAGAAGGAATGCTCAATGAATACATTTTTCCAGCCTGTAAGTTCCAAGTTTCACTCATTAGACATTAAAGTTTTAATGCATAGTATGAAGCAAAAAGTAAATTGTATCCTAGCCTATATTAGAGATTAATAATTATCACAGACATTACATCACTTTGGTCTTTGCCGAGTGGAGAAGGAGAAGGAGAGAAAAGAACGTCACATGCTTGAGAACTGATAAAGAAACATTTACTTCCCCTGAGAATAAGTGGATATTTAGGCTGACTGCAGCACATTTTGCTTTACAGTCAGCATTTTCGGCCACCTGAATAGGCAGTTAAACATTCAATTCTGCTACTAGAGCCTTGTGGTTTAACTTTTAGTATATGATTACTCCGTTTCTTTTGTAATCTAGTCATGAGTTTTGGGAGAGGAAAAAAAATTAACTTTTTAACACATGGCTAAACCGATCTTTGAAATGTTTTGCAGAATATAGTCTATAATATAATTATACTCTGTAATATTGAATAGATTTATTTTGCCCTTTTCCTGAAAAGATATAATTTTAGAGATATAATTTTAGCTCTGTGTCAGCCGCTTACTCACAGCCACAGCTATTTCTGCTACTAACACGTCTAAAAACAGTAACTAGTGTCATATCTATATTGGTTGGGTGGGCCTGTGGTTTTGTTGTGTTCTTACAGATTTGTCAGTTGTAGTTTCTACTTGTTTCATGTGTGTAGGAGAATGTGTGAATCATCCTCTTATTTAATTCTGCACAGCTGCAGCAGGTTATTTTCTCGTACGAATGGCAAATTACCATTTCTGATCGACTGCTCCATCCCTCATTTTCAGATCAGGTACTAGAGAAGGCCATGCACAAGTGCATCCTGAAACCTCTGAAGCGTGTGATGGAGGCGGCTCTGCACAGTTTCCAGGTGAGCACAGGAGTCTGGCAGCAGCTGAAGGAGAACCTGGCTTTGGCCAAAACCAAGCAGCCACAAGAGATGGGTGTAGATGGAGCCATGCCACCAGACCCTGTAGCCATAGAGAAGATTCGTCATAAGTTCCATAATATGAGCAAGTTGTACTCGCCTGAGAAAAAAGTATCACTACTGCTCCGTGTCTGCAAGCTCATTTACACTATCATGGAAGACAATTCAGGTAAGAAATAGCATAAAGGGCTTACTTACAGATGTTTTTATTTTTATGCGATACCCAGTTTTAAAATGCGATTTGGTTTTAGGGAGAATGTACGGGGCCGATGACTTCTTACCCATGCTGACATACGTGTTGGCTCAATGTGACATGCCCGAGCTTGACACAGAAATTCAGTACATGATGGAGTTACTGGATCCTTCTCTGCTGCATGGGGAAGGTACAGCACTCGTTCACTATCGACTTAAAAGCAACCAAAAAGCACCATTTAGTCACTGTACCTAAGCTGCACCATTCTTACCTTCTTTTTAGGTGGATATTACTTGACGAGTGCATATGGAGCTATGTCCCTCATTAAGAATTTCCAGGAAGAGCAGGCTGCACGCGTGCTGAGCTCAGAAACCCGTAACACACTCCACCAGTGGCACCGCAGACGCACAGCCCAGCGCAGCATACCATCCGTGGACGACTTTCAGGTGAAAAACTCAACACATGACTCGTCTTAATTGTAGGCCAGTGGACAAAATGTATTGTTTGGGATTTGCTTTGATAATGAGCATTCACTGACTCACCTTTATTCAAAAGTGTTTTTTGGATACAAGGAACGAATGTATGCGATGAGACGTATGAAATTACGGAAAGTGCTGACAAACTAAGGATGCTTAATATATCAGAAATAGATTTTAGAATTTTTTTTTTTATCAATGCTTTACCCGACAATCACACTTGGAACTATCACCTACACAAAATGTGCCCTTAATTGACCTTACATTAAAGATTCTTACGGTGCATGGGATTCAATCATGGTGTTGGACTTCTGATCTAAAGGCCATGAGTTTAAATCTGGGCCACTGTTGCCACTGTTTGGCCCTCATGATATCACGTATTGTTATTTATTATAACTGGGGGTATAAGAATGATAATCACCTGTTTTGTGTCGGAAATCTAATGTAGCTTCCTCGTTGTGTTTAGAACTACCTAAGAGTGGCGCTACAGGAACCGGACAGCGGCTGTACAGCTAAAACTCTGCAGGTGCGACCGTACGCCACCACCGAGGAGGTGTGTCAGGTATGCGCTGAAAAGTTCAAGGTGCATGACCCTGACAATCACGCCCTGTTCCTGCTGACGGAGGAGAGCACGCAGCAGCTGGCCCCGGACACGCACCCTCAGAAGATCAAAGCGGAGTTGCACAGCCGCCCACAGATTCAGCCTTTTTACTTTGTGTATCGCCGAATCCAGAACCTCAACCTCTCCGCTCCAGCAGATGAATTCAATGGCAACTCGGTCTGAACATGATGCATCCGAAGCATGCATTTCCTTTCTCCTACTGTGTTTTCCACGGCGCCACAAAACAAAAGGTCCTGGTTGGGAAATGTTTGTATCTGAAGGAAACGGAAAATGATGCTGGCTCCTGAGGAAAAAGAAGGAAGGAAGGATGTGTCTGACAGATGCAGCATTTTCAGCTCTTCTTTTTCTTTTTTTAATCTTTTGAGAACTGGAACGTGAGCATCACAATTGAGGAAGCTACTTTTATGTTGCACGTTACAAAAGAGATGGCCTTGGGCAAGAGAGCTAACAGCACTGTGTGTGGACATTGCAGAGAGAGGCCGGTTTATTAGACGTTTCATGTTTTTGTTTCCCATGCTGAGATTTTTCTATACTGCTTCAGTATAAATAATGCAGTGCTCTGTTTGAGCTTGTACTTGGATGTTTTAAATAGCCTGCTTAATGTTTAGAAGGTGGCTGTGTTCAGGAAGCTGCTTAGCCCATAGTCTAACAGTAATATGAGCACTTCCACTGCCAAGGATGTGGAGGATTAGACATCTATAGCAGACTCTGCATTTGTTTGAAATACTAAAAAGTTAACATTTGTTATGCAGTTGCTGGTTAACTGCAGTTTTTCTTTTTTATATATATATATATATAAAATATAATGAGTGTAATAATGCATGCATTTTGTTGGTTACAAATAATTACTAAGAACCAGGCACTGTTGCCAGTGACGCTTTTATCATATGTGTATTTGTATGAATGAATTCATGGTGTCAGTGCTGGTGATTTTCTCAGTCGTCCACAAAACATGTTGTTTATGCTCCAATCCCTGTTAATTTATATCTTGAATCCGAGTTGTAGAGAATACTGTACTACTGACAAGCGAAAGGCTTGTGTGTGAATCATTCTGAGCTGCATCTCTGTGCTTTATGGTCCTTTATGAAAGTGTGCATTCGGACAGGAAGGTTGTTTTGAAAGTGAGAAGTTTACAGAAGGGGGGCACGGTGGCTTAGTGGTTAGCACGTTCGCCTCACACCGCCAGGATCCGGGTTCGATTCCATGTGTGTGTGTGGAGTTTGCATGTTCTCCCCGTGCCTCAGGGGGTTTTTTTTTTTCTCCGGGTTCTCCGGTTTCCCAAATCCCCCGGTCCAAAAACATGCATGGTAGGTTGATTGGCACCTTGGAAAAAAAATTGTCCCTAGTGTGTGAATGTGTGTGGTGTGAATGTGTGTGTGTGTGTGTGTGTGTGTGTGTGTGTGTGTGTGTGTCCTGCGATGGGTTGGCATTCCATCCAGGGTGTATCCTGCCTTAATGCCCATAGACGTCCTGAGATAGGCACAGACTCCCCGTGACCCGAGGGAAGATCGGATAAAGCGGTAGAAGATGAATGAATGAATGAAAGTTTACAGAAGTGAAGTGTAATGTTGGGCTGAGAAATCATTATGGATTACCTGGAAGGTAATAAAAGAATAGAATAACGTTAATTGGAAGAAACTTCTTAAGTACTGGGTTTTATATACGTTTTTACTGTAAATTCTGATCAGGTAACAATTTACTAAATTGTGTTTTTTTTGTTTGTTTGTTTGTTTGTTTTTGTTTATCATAATTATATGCCTAAGTAACAAAGATTAAGATTTACCCAGTGTATGATTTCCCGTTAAAGTGCTGTGCATTTTTATGCCTGGATATCAGCGGATATTTTAAAGACTTGTAAGTAGACTGTCTGGTAAAATGAGACCAGATCAATGCAAAAAGTAATCCCTGTAGCATTGACGCGCACACACACACACACACACACACACACACACACACACACACACACACACACACACACACACACACACACACACACACACACACACACACACACACACACACACACACACACACACACACATCATGGCCATCAGGAAAAATGAGAAGTGGTGTTGAATTGTCTAAATATGTGATGTAAATGTGATTTTAACTATGTTAAGGGTTATGACTATATATTTATGTCATCTGTGCAGGAATTTTCACAGATTTTTTTTTTTTTTTTTTGAACAAAAAAAATATTAATTCAAATGTGTTAAAGTGTTTCACTACTAGCACTCCCATAAGTTTTGTATGTGGCATTTATTCATGAACAATACTATTTTGCACACAATAAAACAAGAATATATTCAATTTTGTCTTTTGCGTTACCTTTCTTTAATTCATCTTCAGTAACTACTCTATCCTTATTCTGGGTTACAGGAAATATGCAGCTAAGGTATATGCCTAGGAGAACAAAAGAAGTGTTTGGACACATTTTTTATTCCTAGGGAGAGTTAGCACCATCAGACAAATGTCTTGCACGTTGCCGTCTTTTGTGACCAATTTTAACATTAGTGTGTAAAATAAATATAAATGAGATATCATGGTGAAGGAATTCAACACAACTCAGAAAGCCTCATGCTATTTAGCCTCTGTGGAAGACTTACACAGACTAATCTATAAAACTGTCTAATTTTCTATGTTGGAATATATACAGTGTATATACAGAGACAATTTCACATTGTGCTGTTTACATGTATGTAAAGGTAAATGACTTGAAATATCTGGCTCTGAAAATAACTTGGAAACATGATTATGTTCATATTTGTTCTACCTAAAGCATGTGTACCAGTATCTCTGACAAATGCCTAATTCTCTTAGTCAAATGTCTTGGTAATTTCTCTAAAAGGGAATTTTCTTGAAGGGGTTCTTTCAGCGCCCCCCACTGGCTGTTAGGTTTCTGTACATTATTAAAGGTGGGGTTTGATTACTTTTGCATGGACTATTATGTTCAGTCTGTAGATTTGATCAAGAATTGTCTATTTGAATTACCCTAAAGCCAATACTGTTTGAAACTATTGGTAAGGAAGAGAATTGTGATTTTTACACTGGCCAAAGGACGTCCATATGAAGTAAGATAGCTAAATAGGGAAGTAAAAGTCATAGGATCTCATGTGCACTATCAACATGTACACAGCATTATTCAATTCAGTTCAAATGTAAGAATGGGCATTATATCAAAGCAGCTCTAAAGAGATAAAGAGGTTACAAAATTTGAATGTAGATGTTAATCCCTGTAATTTTATTACCTATAAATGTGTCCTTAAGCAACCCAGTGGAAAGGGAAAAGTCCCTGAGATTGAATGAGGAAGAAAGCTTGAGTGAAACCAGACTAAAAAGTCCATTGAATATCCATTCATTATAGTTTCAATGAGGTCATCAGCTGTACAATGATGGTGACTGGATGGTCAAACTGTTCATGATGATGGTATATTGTTTATATTAATTATACCATCCAAGTCTATCTTTGTGGTTCATGGTTTTAACCCTCATGGACCATAAAACTGCTCACTTTCCTCAACATTAGCAATATAATTTAGCCTATAAATTCAGATACTAATGTAAGCAGTATCTCAGACAGTCAGGCATGTGGTTATGCAGTGTGATAGCTTAGGTGAAGGACTATGATGTGATAAAGCGTGCAGTGCAATAAGGTTGCATCGTTCCAAAAGAATTATAGGTTTGTGGTCATTAATAAAGGAGTGGACTTGGGATTTATGGGCTATAAGTTTTAATCCTACAGCACTAGACAATTTTAAGCTTCTAGGTTTGTGAACAGTTTGAAGAAGACGCTTTTGTGTTACCCCTTGACATTGCCTATGTACCCAATAAATAAAGGCATAGTATGATGAGTTTGTTTTGGAGGAACAATTCAGTGGCTCACCTCAAATATGCTTATTGCCTGACTGGCCACAAATTCACACCATTTCTAAAAAGAAAAAAAAAGAAAAAAAGAGGTTGGTTAAGAAAATTAACATACTTTTTATTGTAGATCCATGGCATCAACAATAAGCACCCTGGTCTGCCAGTAATGACATTTTGTACTTTTATATACTGTGTATGAGCAGGAATGACAATAAAGCTTGAGTTGAGAAGCTACTGATCAGGCATTACATTATGACCTCCTAACATTATGAGCAGTGAAGTGAATGATAAACACCGATCATCTCTTAATCATGTTTGCGGGTGGGATATAAAGGCAGCAAGTGAACATTTTGTCCTCAAAGTTGATATGTTTGAAGAAGTGCAGGATGTGAGCGAGTTAGACAAGGACCAGGTTGTAATGACTAGACAACCGGGTCAGGGCATCACCAGTGTTACCAAAAGTGGGCCAAGGAAGGAACAGTGGTGAACCAGAGACCGCGTCCAGAGCAACCAAAATTGGGGGGAGAAAGTTGGTCCGTGTGGTCGATCCAACAGACAAGCTCCTATAACTCAACCTGCTGAAAAAGTGAATGCTGTTCATGTCAGGACTGTTTTGGCAGCAAAAGGGGGACCAATACAATATCAGGCAGGTGGTCATGATGTAAAGTGAGGTGACGGTCATGCATTTTCATATTTAGTATATATATATTATAAACATGTTGTATTTTTGTATCGGATCCTATGCGCAGAAAGTCTGAAGACAACCCTGCATTAAATGTATGCTATTAAGCCTATAGCACCATATGGGTGACGTATGATGAAGGGGTGGTTTGTGCTACTACAGGAACCAATGACAGTAATGTGTGAGCAAAGCCAGGCCCACATGGCGCCATTGCGGTTTGCATTGACACGTACCTGGAATACGCCGATATCCTGGAAGTAAACATTTCACTGAGCCTGGCTGTGAGATGGACCGCGCCGCATCAGACACAGAAACGGATGATTATGAGCAGCCTTTGCTTCATCGGAAAAATGACGACGCCGTAAAAAGAGGTGACGAGTGTGTTTGTGTGCGCATGCGTGTTCTCGAAACTGATTTCAGCAGCCGCTTTAAACAATAGATATTGTATACCTGGCTGTTCGTTTGCAAGCCATAAACAGCAGGTGTGTTCTCCGTCTCAGGCTTCTGTGCAAATTGTGTGTAATATTGTAAGTGAGTGCGTTACAAGGTTACAGGCCACGACATCAGGGACCGCCGTTATGTTTTCATTCGGACTTCAAGCTAGCTCGCTAACGTTAGCTGTATTCGTCACGTGATCCGTCGTCGCACTCACTTTATGACTGGATTTTTCATTCCCGTTACATATCCTACATTCTGGCTTTGATCCCAGCGTTAGATGCACGATGTATGCTAAGATATTTTAATCTTTTATTTTCATTTTAGTCTTTTAATTAGTCTGAAACGTTTTTATGTGATAGATCATGGGGACGATATCAGCTGACCATCTTTCAGTGCCACGTGATAAGAAGGTTGCCGACTTGTTCCACCTTCATCCAGCACCGCCCTTTCCACCGCTGGAAACACATCTGTAGTGTTGGACTGTGTTGTAGCTTTGCACTGCGTTATCTATAGAAAATAAACGTCAATAATGATATTGCTTTCTTTAAAACTGCTTGTGGTGTGATTTGCCAGTGTAATCATTCAGCTCAACTTTATTTCTATTTTCCCATATACATAGTATATGAAAGATAGAAATGTCCAAGGTGACTGTAAAACAGCAAGAGTAAATATTAAACATGGTATGTAACTTTAAAAATGTAACTTTAAAAATAACAGGTACAGTGCAATAAATCTGAGGATTGATTAATATTTAATGTAGTAGATAGAATACGAGAGGTGTTGGTGATGACAAATATAGTTGTATTTAATTGAATGTTTGAAGAAACCAAGCAACTTTGTGTAGTGTTATATTAGTGCATATATGCTGGGCAATATTTATTTATTTATGAACAAATAGCAGAAAGACTGGGAGAAATTGAATATGTAAAAGAGTGTTAAATATCATACCAAATACTAAGATTAAAATTCGGCTTTTTCAGAAAATGGTATCCAAGTTGCGAATAGATATCATTTGGTGCTTTGGTGATTATAGTAAGCTCTGACCGCTCTGACCACAACTTCCATAAGTACTGAAAAACAATGTTCCAAAAACAATGATTTTTGAGCTTCTTCCAGGAAGAAACCTGTGGCTAGCACACTTTCTTTATACTTTCCCCACCAATCTGTAATGGCTAAAAGTCTGATAAAGTCTGATAATCTACCATGGATATCCCAATAAAATAAATCTCAAATCAACACATTTGCCTTCAAATTTCTGATAAAATCCAAATGAATTTCCTGTAATATTATTATTTTTTTAAATATATTTTTGTTGCATATATTTGGCATTTTTTCATTCATTCATCTTCTACCTCTTTATCCGATCTTCCATCGGGTCACGGGGAGCCTGTGCCTATCTCAGGCGTCTATGGGCATTAAGGCAGGATACACCCTGGATGGAATGCCAACCCATCGCAGGGCACACACACACACACACACATTCATACACTAGGGACAATTTTCCAAGGTGCCAATCAACCTATCATGCATGTTTTTGGACCGGGGGGAAACCGGAGAACCCGGAGAAAAACCCCCTGAGGCACGGGGAGAACATGCAAACTCCACACACACATGACCGAGACGGGAATCGAACCCGGATCCTGGCGGTGTGAGGCGAACGTGCTAACCACTACGCCACCGTGACCCTATATTTGGCATTATTTATTATATTTAATTGATTTTCTTCTTTAAGTCTTTGTGAAGTATTTGTTATGAGATAACATCTTGTTGCTGATTGTTACGTGCCACGGCACGTATAGGGCTTTGTTTGGCAGTCTGTTCCAGAAGGTGCTGCCGGGCGCGACACTAGCGGCTTACACCGAGGTCCAAACCGCTGGTGGGAGGAGCAAAGTCGCGTTGGATCCGCCCTGGAAAATCGGAGTCCGGAAATACTGACTACCATAAAAGCGGACAGGCGGACGCGGCCGCTCTCTCTCTTGATTCCCCCCCTCTTAATTCTTCTTTTGCTGCCTACTCTTGATTCTTGCTATTTATTCTGTTCTCTTGCTTCCCTTGCTTATTTCTGTTTGATTCGCGGTCTTGACTGTTCTTCCGGTTTTCTGTGTGATTGTTTGGAGTTGGTTGAATTCTACTCTGTGTTGTGTTGTGTTGTATGAGCGGGGCTTGGACAGGTAAGGAGGAGCGCGCTCATACATTGCGCAACACGTAGTTTGGTTTACATGTATAGATACCCTAGGTAAGGGGCGAGTGCCACTTCCTGTATTTATATTTTGTTAGGAAAGCGCAGAGTAGCTAGGTCTTGTTTTCTTTTCTTGTTTGTAGCTTAGTATATATAAACCGGAGTTAGGGAAGAACTTTACGTTTTCTTGGTTTCTTTTCTTTAGCACCGCCCACGTTCAGCCTCGTATTTCTTTTGGTAACCTGTACATATTGCAAATACACAATTACCTTCATTTTGTCACTTTGCACTAAAGTAAATACACCTTAATCACAGCTGTGTGTTCTGGATGGTTAGTTTGTTTCTTCTTTTTGGGTCTGTTACGATACCTTATTAATTATCGTTGTTGAGGACCTTAAAAACCCCTAGACCTACCACAAACACGTAACACTGATAGATGTTTGCATGCCACCATCTAATCTGCATGGTAAGCGTTTTATGAGGATAACGCAAGGTGTGACTGTGGCTTTGGAGATAGACATGATGATGTTGAAATATTCCAAAACCTCTAACTAATGCTTACATGTAGTAATTATAGTGTCCTATAGTTACCTGTTTGTATGTCATTGTGTACTTGTTGAGAATGATTCTTTTGTTTTACAGCGCCCATGCTGTGCTCTTCACGTTATGGCTTGGCTTTACTGTCCTGTTACGGCTTCTTTGTGGCATATGCACTGCGGGTGAATCTCAGTGTGGCCATGGTGGATATGCTGAGAAACAGTAGCAGCAGTACCAATGTCAGTGTGTGCCCGCAGCATACCAGTCCGCCACGGCCCAGACACAACCACACAGTAAGAGCAAGTATTATTTTCTAATAAAGATTTCATACACTCAATAAAAATAACAGAAATGACACCTTATATGTGAGGTAATGTTCAGATGATATTTGCCTTTTCCAGGCCAGTGTGTATGACTGGAACTCAGAGACTCAGGGCTGGATCCTGGGCTCATTTTTTTATGGCTACGTCGTCACACAGATACCAGGTGGCTACCTGGCACGCAAATATGGCGCCAAGTGGCTGCTGGGTTTCGGCATCCTAGGAACTGTGATATTCACTCTGCTGACGCCTGTGGCTGCAGACCTAGGAGCTGGTTATCTCATTGCAGTCAGGGTACTGGAGGGTATAGGAGAGGTCAGCGTTCATGTTTTTAATGTACGTGTATAAAATGCTTGCTTCATACATGATTTTTAGAATTCTTATTCTGTACGTTTTATTGCCTATCAGGGAGTGACATTTCCTGCTATGCATGCGATGTGGGCTTCCTGGGCTCCCCCCTTGGAGAGGAGTAGACTCCTTACTATCTCTTATGCAGGTAAAACTAAATCTGTTTACTTGTATATGTAACGTAATGTATTTTTTTAAGGATATATTTGGAGGAAAAAAAACAAACAAACATTTTTTTCATGTTTTTTTTTTTTTAGGAGCACAGCTTGGCACTGTAGTAGCTCTTCCCCTATCTGGACAGATATGTTTCTATCTGGACTGGACATACGTCTTTTATATATTTGGTAAAGTAAAGGTCTTATGTCTGCTGCATGTATGTGGTTCTGTGTGTTTGTGGTTTATATATATATATATTATATATATATATATATATATATATATATATATATATATATATATATATTATATAGTATATATATATATATATATATATATGTGTGTATGTATATGTATGTATGTATGTATGTATGTATGTATATATATATATATATTATATATATGTATGTATGTATGCACTTTTTCCTCTTACTTTCTGGACCTGATCATTTGCAGGAGCTATTGGTCTGCTCTGGTTTTTCCTGTGGGCTTTTCTAGTCAGCAACAATCCTGACACACACAGGAGGATATCGGAGATTGAAAAGACCTACATAAAAGCATCATTAAAAAAGGAGGTAAGCATTATGTTATTAAGTACTTTATCTGCCGTTCTATTAGAGGTTATTAAGGAATCATTTGCTCTAAAATTCATGGAGCATCATTGATTTCCAATGAACTCTCATTTTATATAATTTTTTTTTCTGATGTAGCTATCTCCAACATCAGCCTACATCCCCTGGCTGTCCATTCTCACATCTTTTCCACTATGGGCCATAGTTGTAGCGCATTTCTCCTATAACTGGACATTTTACACACTGCTGACTCTCCTACCCACCTACATGAATGACATTCTGGGCTTCAGTATTAAGGAGGTTAGTTCATTTCCTTGTGTCGTCTCGCATTTATGGTTTCCTTTCATTTCGAATGTTCTTAAAAATTCCTCACTAAAGTTTGTAATGTAGTGAATGTCGTACAGCACAAACGATAGATTGATCTCATTATGAAAAGTGCTGTGATGTTCCTGTGTCGGATATCAGAACGGGATGCTTTCTGCCCTGCCGTATTTGGGCTGCTGGCTGCTGGCAATGGGAGGAGGCCAGTTAGCTGACTACTTCAGGGAGACCTGCCTTTTCCGCACCGTGTCTGTCCGCAAGGCCTTCACTATAATTGGTGAGCAATTGAACAGGTTTGGAAAAATGTCAAATGAGGAGTTTAGTTTGAATTAGATTGATTTAATGAGGGGTGGGGATGATTGGTTCAGAGACTGCTGAAGAGTACTGACATGAGTTTTAAGCGCTATATGTGTGTTTTCTAAGGTATGGTGGGACCAGCTGTGTTCCTGGTGGCAGCAGGATACACTGACTGCAACTACACACTGGCTGTTGTTTTTCTCACCGTTTCCTCGAGTCTGGGAGGCTTTTCAGCATCTGGCTTTAACATCAATCACCTTGACATTGCACCATCGTGAGAGATTTTTTTTTTTTAAACAATAAATGGTACACATACAATAAATGTAAATATAATAAACACAACATATATTTTCTGCTTTTATTGTGATCTAATTAGAATAGCAATAAATCTAATGAATATAACAATGACTGTATGAATCAAGATTTGATCGCAGCTTACAGAATCACACAGATCAGTAAAGGATGACTTGTATTGACATTCCAAGTGTCTGTATTTGGAGTGTATTAGATTTTATAACAGTAAAGTATATAACACATTTGCAGCACTAATAATATATTCTGTCCTCAGGTATGCTGGAATATTGCTAGGAATCACAAACACATTTGCAACTATACCTGGCATGGTGGGGCCTGTGATCGCCAGGTCGTTGACCAAATCTGTAAGTTTGTTGAATTTTTCCTATCTTTATAGTCCGTCTAATTTAGCCTAATATTAGTTTTATCTTTTGACTAATAGCGCTGGCTGATGAAACAATTTGCTATTTAGGATTTGCCAACAATCTAGGTCACCTTGGTTTAGGATTTAGAGTTGAATGGTAGTGCCAGAGCACTGTTAGAGAACAAATGCACTTAAATTGCATTTATAGCTAATTATAAGTAATAAAATGAACAAACGTTGCCTTGTTCATAAACAAATTTTAAGAGTGTACAGTTTGAAATGAAACAGGGCACTTGTTTAATCCTGTTTGGAAATACTCCCTGCAGCTACTGTGGGTGTTATTAAAATTGCACAAGCCTCCCAAAGTTCATCAGAATTTAGAAAAAGAAAACATTGCAGTCAGGCAATTCTGAAGAACAAGTGCTTTCTGGATAAGTAAAGTCCCAGTGGTGTGACATCCGTGTTTAGATTGAAGTTTATATTGACTTTACCCGTCAGTAGTTATGACGTGAGTCCTGCCAGGAACTTCATACGTCCTTAAGAACTAGATTGACAATAATAGTTGGTTGCTGGATTTTCCAACACCCTGTATGTCTACACCGCCTAATGTGTTAATGTGCCTTTCTGGTTTCAGAACACTATTGCAGATTGGCGAACAGTCTTCTTTATCTCCGCCGGGATAAATCTGTTCGGTGCTGCTTTCTACACATTCTTTGGAAAAGGTACTGTACAGCCTTGGGCTGTCCAGAGAGTAAATATAGAATAATAAAATCTCAGAAAAGACACTATAGCAGAAAAGAATTCTTGGTTTCATATGATTTGGTTTGAAGATTTGAGCATTGCTGATTAAATGAACCTGTTTTTGGTAAACAACTGGATGAATGTTCTCTAATAGCAGTATATATTTTAAAAGGATTTTTTTGGCATATTCATAATGTTGCGAAGCATTTTGTTTTATTATTTTAAGACACATAACTTCGACCAGTCTACATGAGAAATTTCAGACATTTTAATTTGGCTGCTAAACCAGAGGTGACAGGGAGGGCAGATGTGATTCTACAGGAGGTGATATCTATTCGACAAATATTATTGCTCATAATGGCTTTGTTTAAAACTGCATGTGATTTTTTTTAAGTGATCAATTATTTTACAAATAATTTCCATTTGAAAGAAATATGCCAATGATCCGTCGACTGTCTTTATCCTAAATGTTGCACAATCACATGGCAGCTCAGAATTTGCTAGAGAGTTATTGTTCCATCTAGTGGTCAAAGTATGAACTGCAACAAAGTGACAGCCATGGGAATCATTTTCCTATACTCGGTCTTTCAGCATTTCTAGTATAGGAGAACCAGTAAAACTATTGGCAGAATATTTGAACTCTAGCCAGCTAGGAAACCCTAAGATTTTTTAGGTCATAATTAAATCTAAAATAGTACAATCTGTGTGTCTATGATGTGCTGAATTATTTTATTAGATCAAGGGGTTTATTTAAATATCGAAGTATGGTGTGGATAGCAGTTTGAGCAACTTGCCTACATGATGATAACTTTGTTACCAATACAGAGTTAGGGTGAATGATATGATGTAAGAGAGTGAGATTACCTCCTGAATGTATGGTGTTGGCTTTCCACTGCCACATACAGGAATTCACAGGATTGTCACATGGTTAATGTGTTATAGCCCTTCCTAGCACTTCATTCGTTAATCATGAAATTATCTACAAAAGCTGTGCTTTATATAAATTGATTTAGGGCATATATTCACTATTGTTTATTTGTCATATTCAGAGTTTATGAAACCTGACAGCTATATTGTTCCCCCTTTTAAGTTCAGTTATTATTTGTCATCAAAACTGTAATACACAAATAAAATATTTACCCAGTAATCCATTTCACTGAATGGGAAATATCTGTAATATCACAGACTCTCGTTTTCCTGAGCACTTTTTTTTTAATTTTTTTTTTTTTACTTTGTTCTGACTTTTTTGGTTTTTGCAAAAAATAGAAACCAACTGAAAGGGAGTGGAGTCTCTGGGGAAAGTAAGAGCTGCTTATTTTGAAGTTGCGGTCTCACCTGATGACTTGGTACAGTTTTTTTGCGCACATCTGGAGGGGAAAGTTGTCTTGTTTACAGATATAAGCTATGGTTTTCTAAACAAAATTCTGTTTTGTCTCTTTCGTTATTAAATTTTACTTGATAGTGTTGTCACATCTGTAAAGATACCATTCCATTCACACAGGTCTAAAATCAGCAGTGACTGATAACCGGTTTCTTGCACTGTACAAACATTTTTTTTGTTGCTGTTTATAAAGATTGATCTATTTAGAATGACTGCAGATATTTTTTATTTTAGTTTTTATGTTAATGGAGAAGGAAATAAATGAATCACATTTCTCCTTCATTTGGGGAAAAAAAATCATACAAAGTGCAGTGCCTACATTCACTTTTTTTGTGCCTTACTTTTATTGTGAATTCATTCATGCTTGTTTTATATCATTTTTTTTTTTATACCTTGCACTTATTTAGCCAATTGTAATCTATTGTTTACTTAAAACATGAAGTCCGATATCTCAGGAATGGTAATTGAGGGAAGAAATGGATATGGATATGTTCTTACGAACTGTAAGAATTGAACCCCTTATGTAAAACAGACTTTTGTCCCCATGCATTTTGCTAAATAGCTGAAGTATTATGTATTGCCTTGTCAATTCCACATTCCCAAGTGAAAGGTCTTTCATTTGCTTAGATTTCCCTGACCAAAAATCATGTTCAATTAAAATCCATTAATCTTATACTGTTTGACTACGCTTGTGTGTTTTGTTAAAAGTAAGTAAATTGGTTCTAGGTATAATATGAACATATTATTATATTAAAGTAACATTTCATTAGCATGAGTGTTTTATGAATGGATTGTTTTAATTGTATGTTATGTGTTCAGTTAATTAACAAACACATGGTCTTATATTAAGTAATGTCTGTTTAAAAAAAGAATTGCCAATCTTGGATTAATCTTATTCTGAAGTATCGGATCACTGAGACTCTGAAGACGGCGGCCATGCCAGTGTTGAAAAAATATCATTTTATTTTGTACCTGTGAATTCCAATAATAGTAGTCTAGATTTTTCTTGCCATGAATACCACAAAATAAGTAAATATTTCACAAATGAAATTCTGCAGGACATTTTTTTTAAATTGTGTATTTGTTGACCATCATATAATAAAACAGAGTAAATCACTCATGTCACTTTCTAGGACTACACACAATACCATAAGTAATTAAATTGGTCTATACCAATATATGGTCTATAACAATAGATCATTTGATCGTTTCTAAAAAATTTTTTCAGATTTAGGAAAAATCACTATAAATAAGAGTGAAATAATGAAGTTACATACTATGTAGTGTTATTAAATATGATTTTTTTTATAATGAAGTTGCAACATTCTACAGGATATTAAAAAGACAAACATCATGCTGTAAATGTACATTATAAATCTCTCAATACTGCATCTTAATACTGAGTAAATGTAGAACCTTTCTATTAATGCAGTGTGAATCATCTATTACATTCCTAAAAACCCTCAGTAGTCTCAGATTACTGTTAATAGCAGACAATAATATCTGAAATATTTTTTTTCTAATAAGCCTGACTATCATCTCTGACCTGGCTCATTAATATGCCATATTTCCAACTACTTATGCTTTATACTTTATTTACTCATACCACAAGAGATCCCTGTCTCCTGGGTTTACACAAAAGAGACTGAGTGAAAATCTCAGGGGATCATTAGTTTCTGAAATACTTAAAGCAGTCTGTCTGAAACCAACAAACCGAGGGACTTGGGTGCGAGTGTACAGATTATTATAATAACTTAAATTGTAGGTTAATAGGTACTACATTTATGTCATTTGCCCATATCCGGGGTGAGATATCTTCATCTCATTTATTGATCTGATTACCTGATCAGTTGAGCATCTCAAGCACCTTAGCAACCTTAATGACTTAATAGATAATAGATACTGGATGCTATTGATAGAGTTTACAATCACTATGTGTTTAAAACAAGACGTCAGATTCTATTAAGGAAAAAAAAAAAAAACATTTATTTACCTGTACCGGTCCTACCACAGACCTGATATTTTCTGTAACAGATATTTCACTAAGAAAGCATCCAAATACAATAATCAATAATCTACACCACCACTTGCTTTTTAAATGTTAATAAGCTCCATTATTTGTAGGAAAAGATTTCCCACTATTTTGAAGCATGGATGTTTTGTCATGCTGGAGCATATATAAGGCCTTAGTTCCAGTGACAGGACATTATTCTACACATTAGTGGACTTCCACTTATTTGAGCACCATTTACCCTTGTCAAGTCAAGAGGTTTTTCTTGTCATTTCAACTTTATATAGCTGACGCAGTACACAACGTTTCTCCAGAACCTTGGTGCTACACAAAACAACATTTAACACAACATAAAGCTACAGAACACAAAGTGCATCAACCTGGTGCAAACAGCACAAAAACAGAACAGGCTGTATTAGACAACACGAGACAGTGCCTAACAACAACATAACACACAATAAAATAAAACATGTGTCATGTTGTGTGTTATATAATTGTGTGGTAACTTCATATAATTAGTATAAATAAGAAGAGTTTTTTTTTGGTTAGCGAACTATTTATAAGTTCAAACTGTTTATCCTATTGCGTGTGCACTGAACAGGCACATGCTATAATGCGGAGCCAAATGACACAAGCGGTGTTTATTTATATCAAATAAAAACGTATTGACTGTCAACTGGTGCTGTATATCCACTAATTTAACTTGTTAAAAAGCGATTGAACACAAGAGACAGTAAGTGTTGTAGCGCGGAAGTGCGCAGTCGCGCTGTAGTGGAATATAAAGCAGCTCGGAGCGCCTCAGCGTGTCAGTGTGTGAGGCTTTACCACAACCGTGTCACTGCAGAACAGGTAGTGTATCTCCATCACACACACACACACAAACACACTACAGCGATACCTAATCTGCATCGTTATGTAATTGGAATTGAGATGTTTGTTTTATTTGTGCTGTGAGTGATGCTGGAGACTGGACACTGCGTTAGTGTCAGTGTGTCAGGGTGAAGGAACATGGCGGCGGCTGCAGTGAGGCGCTTTTGCTGTTTAAATCTCCCAGACATGACACTGACCTCTCTGTTTTGTGCTTGAGTGTGATAGAATATCATTTATAATATCATTTATGCTTGTCGTCATGCAAAAATGTGTTTTTATTTTATGTTCGAATGAGCTCTGAAGGTTATTGGGTAACCATGGTAAACCATGTTAACACATGCATGATTAATCGCAGTGTGAAAAGTTCAGGATGATATTTAGCCGGCATGAAATATTTATATTTATGTTTTGAACCCTTCTTCTTTACATTATTCTGCATCGACACCTATATGCAATACCTACGTGTGACCTAACACCTTCTTGGAGTTGAGTAGGGAATATTGCACTTGATTTGTTATTGATAGAGAGGTGCTTTGTGCTGGAATAAATTGTGTTTAGGTATTTTGTTTTTTAATTTTCAAATGGCTGCTCAAAGTCCTCCTTACAAAATGGAGGTCTGTTGGATCAGTAGTATGGGAAGTACCGAAGAGGGGGGGAAAAAAACAACCTTATGCAGTTGCATCAGCCCTGGTGCTTTTGAGCTGAGCTATATGACACCAAGAGAAATTTGCACATGGTCAGAGCAGAACAGGGTGTGTGTGAGAGCATAATGAGAAGAGACTGGAGGTGGACGCACTCTTGTGCACCTTGCTGCATGTCACTTTGGTGTCAGATGTCATGCTTGTGGTTGTGCTGTAGGAAGGTACTATCATTGTGACAATTCAGAGGGTATTTGGAGGGGCGCAAAACTTACGTTTAAAAAAAAAAAAACTACCATCTAATACTTGACCTTAATCCAGAATTCAATGTCATGAAGTTATTGAAATGAATTGCAGAATAGTGGTTGGTGTGTTTGTGTGTGTGTGTGTGTGTGTGTGTGTGTGTGTTTTTGCGCCTGCCCTTGTCCATGGTGCTGTAAATGTTTTGAACTCAGTGTCAGCTCAACTATGCTCATGCACGACCATTTTATTCTATAAATCCTCATCTATTTATTGTCTTTGTGTTTGTTCCGCTGTATTCTACAGGCCTCCAACACCATTGTGACATTCAGTGTATGCAGCCATGGGAAAGGAGAAGCTTCATATCAACATTGTAGTCATTGGCCATGTTGATTCTGGCAAATCCACTACAACTGGCCACCTCATCTACAAGTGCGGTGGCATTGACAAACGAACCATTGAGAAGTTTGAAAAAGAGGCTGCTGAGGTACCAACTTTACAAAACTAAAAAAGTCTTTGACCTTGAAACGAAACTATTTAAAAATGCAGACATGGAAATGTTTCTTCTTACATTACGATCTAAACTCTTTTAGATGGGTAAGGGATCCTTTAAGTACGCCTGGGTGTTGGATAAGCTGAAGGCAGAGCGAGAGCGTGGTATCACCATTGACATTTCCCTGTGGAAATTCGAGACCAGCAAGTACTATGTCACAATCATTGACGCTCCTGGGCATAGGGACTTCATCAAAAACATGATTACTGGCACCTCCCAGGTCAGTTCATTATTAATTATTGCTTTCTGGGTTATGTGATCTGCCATATGCACTATAGCTTTACATTTAAATACAGTATGATTATAGATAAAAAATGAACAATCTGGGATTGTGTGTTTAAAACCTGTTCATTTTCTTTGGTTTCTAAAGGTAATGTTTGTACTATTTTTTTTATTATTAAATAACAGTTTTTATGCAAACAGTTAAACATGATCGGGCATGCAGAAAGAATTCACAACAGGGTTCAATATAAAGGGAAGTTCTGTTAGATTAATTTACTGCTGTAGTATTTACCAGAATTTTACACAATTATGATTATTAATGAACAAGTTTTATCTATCTATCTATAGAATGCCTGCAAAACAGGGTAGCTCCTGTTATTGTCTTTTATAGTAGCTGTAAGAATTGTTCCCTAAACAAGCTCTATTATTAGTGTCTATTCTATTAGTCATGTAATTGGCCTAATGATGACTCTCAAGAGACATGCATTACATAATAAATATACATTTACTTACAGAAATCTTCACCATATCAACAATTATGCGTTAAATTTTAATAAATATTTTTAAATACATTTTGCAATAAAGTATTAAAGTAATTACATGTATAGCGAAGAGACAGAATGTTTCCAAACGTTGAGAATTATATTATAAACTGTTTTTCCACAAAATTTTATTTTGATGTAGAAACTTGCAAAAAACAGTAAATATTTTCAAAACTGTTGTCATCACATTGTTCTCTGCCAATCAATTTCACTGACAAATTTTATTTAAAAAAACGAAAACGTTATTGTATTATTGTATTATTCATATGATGTAATAATTAGTGTTTAAGTACAGTACTTTACATATAAACATAATGAAAAAAACATCCCGTTTCGAGAAGTAATCTCATCCAATCAGCAAACGACAGTTCTGTACTAACCCAATAGGAATACAACATCATGTTATTGCTTATTAGAAAACGTGTTTGCAATCTCTCAGTCTGCGTCTCTATTTCGTAGTGAAAGCATAGTGACTTTATCGCCAAACTGTTTTAATTACACTGTACTGTTATTAAATGTTAATGTTATTAAATGTCTTATACATTGTTTTGTGTGCATGAATTGGGTCCAGTAATGTATATTGTTTGTTCTTTATTATGTTTATAAAGTGATGTAGTATATCGTGACGGGTCTTGGAACGCATATCTCGCGATATCAGGGGAACTACTGTATTCAGTTTATTGTGAATGAGATCAATTGAAATGTCCACATTACAAGTAAATGTTATTATAGAGACAAACTATTATCAGATATAGAGCTGCTTCTTAGAGCTGCTGTTATAGAAAGTTTCAAGTTTCAGAATTGCTGTGACCAATGCAAATATGGGTGAAGGTAAATGTAGCAGTTGAAAAAGCTTTGTGGATAGGTACCAATGCCTTATCACTGCTTTGTTTGTGTGCTCCAGGCAGACTGTGCTGTCCTGATAGTGGCAGCTGGTGTCGGCGAGTTCGAAGCTGGTATCTCAAAGAACGGCCAAACCAGGGAGCATGCTCTCCTGGCCTATACATTGGGTGTGAAACAGCTCATCGTGGGTGTTAATAAGATGGATTCCACTGAGCCCAACTACAGCCAGAAGCGCTATGAGGAAATTGTAAAAGAAGTTAGTACTTATATAAAGAAGATTGGCTACAACCCCGAAACTGTGGCATTTGTTCCTATTTCTGGGTGGAATGGGGATAACATGTTGGAGGCCAGTCCTAATGTACGTGACATCAAAAATCACTACTATTATTATTTTGACAAATCTTCTGATGATGCATTGATATGTGAGGTAAAGTTGGCAATGTGTTTTATTCTATAGATGACTTGGTTTAAAGGCTGGAAGATCACCCGTAAGGATGGCAGTGTATCAGGAACCACTCTACTGGAAGCTCTGGATGCCATCCAGCCCCCAACCCGTCCCACCGATAAACCACTACGTCTGCCTCTGCAGGATGTCTACAAAATTGGAGGTGATGTTTTGCAAAAAACAGTATTTACTACCAGGCCATATATATATTATACTATAAACTGTTAATTACTACACATCGTCTTTCAGTTCAAATAAGAGATTTGATAGATCTGAATTTTGGCTTAGGTATTGGAACTGTCCCTGTTGGTCGTGTGGAGACTGGCATTCTGAAGCCGGGAATGGTGGTGACCTTTGCACCTGTAAATGTAACTACTGAGGTGAAGTCTGTGGAAATGCACCACGAGGCTCTTTCTGAAGCGCTGCCAGGGGACAACGTGGGCTTCAACGTCAAAAACGTTTCAGTGAAGGATATCCGCCGTGGGAATGTCGCTGGGGACAGTAAGAATGATCCACCCCAGGAGGCAGCTAGCTTCACAGCTCAAGTACGCTCAATTTATGCTTCCACTCGTCTTTAAAGTAATACAGTGTGAATATATTTGGTGTACCCTTTTAGCGTTGTTGAGTTGCAAATGGTCACAATGTCAGCTGCAATTCTATGCATCAGGTGATCATCCTGAACCACCCGGGGCAGATCAGCGCCGGTTATGCCCCAGTGCTGGACTGCCACACTGCACATATCGCCTGCAAATTCGCTGAACTCAAAGAAAAGATCGACCGGCGTTCCGGCAAGAAACTCGAAGGATAACCCCAAGAGCCTCAAGTCTGGGGATGCCGCCATTGTGGACATGATTCCTGGGAAACCGATGTGTGTGGAGAGCTTCTCAGAGTATCCTCCTCTTGGTGAGTGACCGAGTACAAGATTTTGTTGATGCCGTAGATCAGTTGAATAAGAGGAATTTCTCGGACTGTGCTGTGTTTGCTTTACAGGGCGATTTGCTGTGCGCGACATGCGTCAGACCGTGGCTGTCGGAGTGATCAAGGGAGTCGAGAAGAAGGCTCCAACTGGTGGAAAGGTCACCAAGTCTGCTCAGAAAGCCCAGAAGGCCAAATGAATTTTGTGTTGCACTGCTAACTCCAGTGTCGCATACAACAGAACAGAGGTCACCCAAATCTACCCGATTGGATGCTTAAACTCAATAGTCATTGATTGGTTAATCGTTCCAATGCATCGTAAATCTATCAGAAGGAAAACAAAAATCTCTCATTAAATGTTGTTTGACTTAAATGTATTCCATGAGATTTATTTGTAATATTAGATTCTTACTATTTGAATGTGACCTATTTATTTGGGTTATGACCGTTCACACTATGCGAAATCACAACGCGTGAGAGGAAATGCTATCATGACCTCTCCTCTGGAGTGCAGTTTTAGTCTAGTTCTTATACGGTTGTTCTGCTTTTACTGTTTGTTCGCAGATAAGTGTGTGTTTAGGTTTCGTTGTTTTTAGTAGCTTGAATTACGTTACTTCTTTTTGACTATTTAAGCTTTAAAGGAAATGGAAAAATCAATCTTTCCAAATCAAAAAAAAAAAAATTGGGGCACTTTTTATGGCACTTAAAGCACTTGGCGTGAAGCTGGTTTTGCACAGGCACTTATTAACTTTAATTGGTTTGAGCATCTGCACCTTACTGTCTTACTTGTCCTTGTGAAATCAATCAGGCCATATTAAAGATTCTGCAATACATGTATTTTTGAGTGCCTCTTCTCTAAACAGCACCAAACACTTATATATATATTTATATAATGTTATATATATAATATATATATATATATATATATATATATATATATATATTATATATATATTATATATATTATATATATATATATATATATGTAATTTTACTTTTTGCTTTTAAGGACGGACACTACACACGGATAGTTAGTTACAAATAAGTACAAACTAAATAATTTTGTAAACATTTAAGTAATGAGGTCAAAATGAAGATTCCCTTTGATTCACCCTTATTTTGCTTACATTTTTTTCAATGTTTAGATAGTTCTGAAATAACCTGAGAACAAGAATCAAGTTTCATACTCGTCAGTGTTCTTTTCACTGTTAGTGGAGTGTGCGTGACTAACTCGATGTACCTCCCACTGCAAAGTCAGTTAAACCATAGATCTTTAAGAGGAATACTTTCTTCTGAAGACCTTTTGAAGACAAAAAAATTTTGCTTTACCCAAGTAGTTTTAACTGTACACAAACATGGGAAAGGGGTAAATATCTTTGCTTATAGAATGTGTATTGTGTAGGTGTATATATATATATATATATATAAAATATATATATATATAAAAGGGGTAAAAAGATCTATATAGACTTCCTATAGAGGAAACTATGGGCTACTCCAAAATCTGTTAAGACCTTTCATTCATCCTTTTCAACGCTGTTGGGGGAGTGTCCTGGTGGGCTCCAGGAAGCAAAACAATGTCTCCTAATGCCTGGGATTGTTTGCAGAAATGCAAATTAATGCAAAACTGTGATGTTTGCGAATCTTGAGTGCAAAAGGTCAGCTAGAAGAGTTCTTTAATTCTAGTTTTTCACTGGAATATAGAAAACCTGAGGATGAGTCTGAGAGAGAGCAGTTTAATTTTAATTACCAATTTAATTAAACAGTACTGTAATAATTTAAAGATTGATTTGCACTTTATAAATCCCCAAAAGAATTGGGAAAATGAAACATGGCTATATATTTTGAAATTCATATTTGATGGTCATCAATCAAAATCATGTTTCGGTTGAATATTAGTGTAAAGCACTGATTTTACATAAAATTGTTCAGATGTAACCCTACTTGTAATCTTTAACATTTTCATTAGTAACAGTAATTTAGTTACACATTTTTTCAGTAAGTGTAAAGAATTACTTTTTTTTTGTCATTTATTTTGTAATTAAATGACAACGCTGTTACATGTAACTAGTTACTTCCCAACACTGTGTTTATAGATTATATATACACTTTCTCATCTAAGGTGTACTTGATAATCAGCTTTGTACATTTTCACTACTTTAGCTTTCATAACCTTTTAATTATGCACTTTTGCAACAGTGTCTGCACTTTTTTTTGCTGTCAATGTCTTATAGTTGTACCTTTTGCAACTATTTTCATACACATACATGAACACACACACACACACACACACACACACACACACACACACACACTCTTACCTATCTTTTTTTAAACACTAGATGGCACCAGATAGCCATTAATATAATCCTGGATATATAAAACTGGAGATGTTCCGATATTTAAATAATAATGTTTAGTGTATAATATGTTTGGGGAGTTTATGCCCATCTTGTAATTAAGGAGAGAATCCTGCAGTAATAGGGACTAATGTACAACATTCAGCACATAATATAGATAATAGGGAAAGAAATAGATATATAATAGGAAAAGAAAGACCCTGTGTGTAGAGAAAAAAAAAACTGACACACAATTATGAGCTTTTTGGGAACATACAGGGTTCTTATGATGCATTTTAGGCTTATAATGTCAAATTAGGATGAGTTTTTTTCCGGTTGCAGTTATGAAACACACACAAACATACACAAACACATACTCCGCATACTAATAGATTTAATAGTGTGGGCATAGTGAAATAACTTTTCACACACACACACACACACACACACCCAGCCCTGACGTCAAGGTTGCCTTATAAACAGAACTTTCGTTTCAGTTCGGTCTTTTACGCGCCGATGCTGCAATGGGCGACAGAAGAAGACCAGGCAAAATCCAAGGCAAGACTCCAAAGACATGCGACCCTAAATGTCCTCGGTCTTCACGGAAACAGAACCCACAGAAGCATGACGGCCAGGAAAAGGACAAATCGAGCTTCTCTTCAGAGCTTCCAGTAGGTCAAGAGGTCCGTTCGAGGAAATCTCCAAAGGATGCTAACCATAACGAAGAGCCATCATCACCCAAAGCAACAAAAGGCGGAGATCAGAACGTAGCTTCTCGCTGCCGAACAATGAGAGACGCGGAGAACCCGAGCAAAGATCTGCAAGGTGCTCCGGGAAAAGCAAAGAAAATCCAGACACCGGAGTCAACCAAAGCGAGCTGCCCATTAAAGTTTCACGAAAGTCAAGAAGCCAGTTCAACAGATGTCAACCCTGAAGAAGAGTCACAGCCGACCAAAGCTGCCAAAAACAGTGAAAAGAAAGCAGCCACTCTTTGCTCAGCGAGTAAAAGCTGCAGGGTCGAACACAATCCCACTAAAGTGCTCCAAGCTGCTATGGAGAAGTTAAAGGTTAAGAAAAGCCAGAGATCCGAGTCAGCAAAGTACGTTAACGACATCGGTAATAAAATCACCGAGCATCTGAAACGGCGCCTGGACTGGTGCAAAGACATCAACGTTCTGAAGACCGGAAGCTACTATGAAAACGTGAAGGTGAGTGACCTATTTAAGAACACCGATAGCGACCTTTAATCAACAAATGTTGACCATGAATTTGTATTGTTCAGATCTGCGAGCCTGATGAGTTCGATGTCATGATGACTGTCCGTGTGGAGAGAGTGAACCTCGTGCCTTTTTCAGAGAACGGCGCCTTCTATAGTGTAGAAATGAAGCGACACGCCCCAAGACATGCTTTAGACCGGTTTGTCAATCAAGACCAAACCATCATGGCCAGCGAAATGCTTTCAGGCTTTCGCGATGAAGTAAAGGAAGCTGTGAAGGCACTACCGCGTAAGCATTTTTTATACATTCAGGAAATTCTGATAGCGATTGTAATTGCATGATAAACTTGTGTTTGTTCTGTAGATGTTTCACTTGAGAAGAAGAAGCCTGGCTGTCCAGCTGTTACTTTGCTCGTGAAAGAGAAAAACATTTCTATTGATTTTGTACTTGGTCTGGAAGTTCATTCAAGCTGGCCAGAGTTCACGGTGAATGGCTTTAAAGTCGAAAACTGGCTCGGCAAGAAAGTGAAGACGGACCAAAGGCGGAAACCGTTTTATTTGGTGCCTAAATACGAGGGAAGAGGCAACACAGAGCAGGATGGAGTACTGGCCAAGGGTAAATAATCCACCAAAATATATTTCCTTTTAGCCAAGTCTGTACTTTAGTGAAAAGTCGACAAAGACAAAGACACCTTAAGCCTAGTATTTCTACTTAACACGTTTAACTTTAGACAATTGCACAAAAATATTTAATTTGATTAAGAATACATCAGGAAACGATCCAGACTCACAAGGGAACCCATCCAGAGAAGGGGTTTATTTAGAATCACACCCCCCCATTAACTGCGTGATATTTGGTTAAAAATAATTATGTAACCAGGGTAGTGAGGAGACCAACATGTTGATCTCAAAGGATTACCTCAAAGAAGCAATCTTTATACCTATGTAGATTGGAAAAGTACCTGAGAATGCACACAGCACCATCAGAACACATATATGGTGGACGAGAACATAAAATACATATCAGTAACGAAAATGAACCCATATTTACATGCACATGTTCTTCAATGCTTGATCTTTTTAATGTTTATAAACTGATTCCCATGCCCTGTGAAACGTTAGGTGTGTGTGTGTTTTGAGCAGACGCTTGGCGAATTTCATTCTCACATGTAGAGAAGTACATCCTGAAAAACCACGGCAACAGTAAGACCTGCTGCGAAGGAGAACAGAAATGCTGCAGGTAAGGCTGCATTGTGTGCCATTTCACAATTCCAGTTACTAAAGAAGTGTCACTCCTCTATTCGGTGAACTAAAGTCACCAGGAGTGCATGAGGATCCCCTTAACAACGTTCGAATAGTCGTGCTGCAACATGTATTTTGGATTAACTGAAAGTAAATTTGTGGCAATAGTATCAACCAGTGTTATAGTGAAATGTTCACAGACCTTTGGCCATATATTGAACATTATTTAGTTTGCCATTCTTGAAACATTACAAATAAAGTAAACAGTATCCACTTCTGACTGCACACTACATCCATTTTTACATTTTTTTTTGCAATTTACAGAAAGCTGTGTCTGAAACTTCTAAAATTCCTTTTGCTACGGCTGAAAGAAGAGCATCCGGAGGAAATGGAAAAGCTCTGCTCATATCATGCTAAGACGACACTTCTTCATGCCTGTGCTGCCAGGGTTAAGGACAGTGAGTGGGCATTCAGTGAGCTCAGCCACTGCTTCCAGGAACTACTCACGGACTTTGAGCAAAACCTGAGGGCCTGTGCGCTTCCCAATTTCTTCATCCCCTCCCAGAATCTGCTCAGTGGTATTAGCAAGAAAAAATGCAAAGTCATAGCAGACCTCATCGAAACAGAGCGTAACAATGGGTTTCCTCTATTGTGTCAAAACAATAAATAAACATATATCCACTGATTTATTACACTTAACAAGTCTACTTGTTCTTTCTGCACTATGTTGGTGTGTGAAATCGAATACCTGATGTACACTATATAGACAAAAGTATTTGGGCAACAATATTTTCCTGACAAAGCCATTCTGTCCCAAACTTTTAGCACATACTGAGAGGCACACAATTATGTAATAATAAATAAAAATTCTTTGCAAGAAAGGTTGTTTTTCATCTTCAACAGAATGTAAAAAAATAAAATCATGATGCAAAAATGTATCATTTTTGTTGCGCAAATCTCAATCTCAGCAAACATCTGGCAAACTCTTCTCTCTCAAAAACGATGTCAACATTATAGTGCTAGTGTGCACAAAGCCAGCTCCATGTAGTTTTGATTAACAGGGGCTCTTACAGACAAACTCTCTAGATGCTCTCAACCAGTGTTCTGGTGAACACCTATGGGATCAGATGTGTCCAGTTTGGTTCTTTTTCATCTGAACAGTGACTGCAGACCTCAGGCCTCCTCACTCATTTTATCCATTCTGATTCTGTAAACTGATGTTTAGAATACCACACAACGTACATGGAGGAGGGAGAAAAGAGAGAAGTGCCTAGGAATTGAAATTAAAATTTTATAACAAATATCCAATTTTTAACCTTAAATATTTGAGTTTAGAATCAGAAATGATTTTCAGTTCACCCTACTCACCCTATTCCTCACTCTACACCACTGCCTGATTACTAACACCTTCTGGCTGAATGAACACAATCTCCACCACCACACTCTAGAATCTAGTGGCACACATGAATAAAGGTTATTATGGAAATATGGAAATGAATATATTTAATAAAAAAAGCTAAAAAAAAAAAGGAAAAGGGTAAAAAAGGCACATTCAAATCGTATAGTTTTATAGGTTTTATATAGGTTTATTCAATCATTTAAACCAGAAAAAAATATTTTATAACATTTCCTCAAATGGATTCATAAACAACAAACCTAAAACATTGTTCAACTAAATCAAAATTTAGGGGCTTGGGGGGAAAAAAAAAAAAAAAAAAAAAAAAAAAAAAAAAAAAAAGATGATGAGATTGGTGAAGGATGAACTTGACTCGCCTCTTCTTTCTATAAGCAAAACAAACAAACAAATAAATATTTCATTTCGATGTGTAACATTGATTTTCTTGCCAACTCTAGCCAAATATGTAAATATAATTCCTAAAATATTCCACATTTATTTGTCTAAGCGGAGTAACAAATTACAAAGTTGTCCAATGTATGGCCACTAAAAACTGTTTCCTGCCATACATGACAAATTACCAGTCACAGGACCATAATTGATGCATGAGGTAAAAACTAATTAGAAACAAAATAAGAACAAATTCTAATTAATAAAAGACAGTTATGATTAAAAAACTAAAAGATATGATCTGCTGAATAATTCCTGGTTTAGATTCTTCTATTATAAACAAATAGAACAGCTTCACGGTATATTAATAGTTTCTCTGCCTGCCAGGAACACTGTACCTGAGAGGCCATTGCCCCAAGCAATGTCCTCATGGCACTATAAACATAGACCTTTGTGGGTGCAATTGCTAATTTATGTGCGAGTGTGTGAGATTTGGGTGTGGCAAGATGTTGAAATGAATAGTTTCGTTTTGCGTAGTTGGAGTTCTAGAAAAATGTTGTTTGATAAGATCTTTAAGGTCAATAATTAGATTATGCCAGTGTACTTCATTCAGTTTTATGAAAATTGGTTGCCTAATTTTTTCCTCAACAGAACACACTCTAAGGTTTCTAATGTGTATTATCTTGTTAAAACACGCATGAATGCAGTGAACTGCAGTATGCCCTACTACAGATTTCATTTCCAAGGAAATAACCGCCCCTTCCTATGGAGCTCCTCTAGACTTTCTTTGACTTGATTTTCTAAAAGAAGCAGATCATAAAACACCTGATCATTAAAAAAAATTTTTTTTTTTTTAAACAAACACTTAGGAAGAGGAGTAGGATACAAATGGTCTTCAATGTGTCATGAATACTATTTTTTCAAGTAAATCTTCAAATAAACTGGAAAAAGTCAAAAAGATCTCATCCGGCTTAATGTATAAGTTTAAATCTTGTAAAGACAAAAAAAAAAAAAAGAACAGTTTTACCCATTTCACTTTTTTGTCTTTACAAGATTTAAAGTTTGACAACTTTAAGTTTTGAAATCTTTTAATAATCAAATGGAATTTAAATAAGGAGACTGGGTTAGTCATTGAAAAGATTCTAGAATAATTGTTTGGGGGATCTTGTCTTTACCACTGATTTCTAGAAATGAATTGTTTCTGAATGCAGATGTGGCACTCCCTTGTTTGATTAAAAACAATAACAAAACTTACCTTCTTTTAGAAGCGCCTGTTTGAGCCTCCTCTAAACCCATCTCTTCCTCCTCTCTGTGGCCGTCCTCCTCTAGGTTTAGCTGGAAACATCTCTTTCTCCTGCTGCTGTTTCTCGTAACGTTCTGCCATCAGAACCAGCTCCTCTGGTACCTCCTACAACACAGCAAAACCAAAGTGTCATGTCATTTTAATGTGAATTACAACAATGCAGAAAAAAGGCAGAATAGTATGAAGATTATGTTTTAAACTCTGTGCAGGTGTGTATGCGATTGTGACCTACCTGTCCAGCTCTTTCTAAAATGTGTATAAGTTCCCCTGCGATCTTCCAATCTCCTCTCGTGACCAGAGTAACAGAAACCCCAGAGCGACTAATACATCAGATGAAGAGTGCTAATATTAATACGTGTAATTCACCTGCTTGAGACATACACAGGAGACAAAAGCTATTACCCTGCACGACCTGTGCGCCCAATTCTGTGCACATACTCCTCTATGTTCCGGGGGAAGTCAAAGTTAAAGACATGTGAGATATCATGGACATCTAATCCCCTAGAAGCCAGGTCAGTGGCCACCAGAATGCGCACACGTCCTGTAGATAGCCACAATAGTACATTTAAATTTACCAGAAATTATACATAGTCGATTACATGAATTATGTAAATGCAACATATTTCTAATCAATGCGAGCTTGTTAAAAGAAACAAACTATAATTCAACAACAACAAACTATATGTTTGCTCACCAGTCTGTTAAGGTAGAGATATATTTAGCCATATACTGCGATTAACATACCATCTTTAAAATCTTGTAGGGCTTCTTCGCGGTCACATTGCTCTCGGTCTCCGTGCAGGGATTGAACTGCTACCCCCTGCAGACACAGATCACTGGACAGGTCGTCTGCACTGAATACCACATTGACAACAGGAAGGCAGGCAGAAGAACACAGAGCGGGGAAAGGAAAAACCTAAATTAAGCACTAAAAGAAAAACGTATATCTCATATGAAGAATAATAGTAGAAACATGCCGTATTTTAAGATAAGCTAACATGGAATTATGCACCTCCAATATCTTTAGTGTAACTGGGTAACCATTAGTTTCACTTGAAACAATAATATGATAAAGAATGCTATTAAATTCACTGAGCCTTTGAGGTGGAGATTGAGGGCATGAAATGCAGTGCTATACTGTGGGTAGATTAAAGAAATTATGGATGGCATCATTTGGGTAATGCTGAGTAGTCAGTGTGGTATAATTAACACCGGATATTGTCTTATTTCCCTAATAACCCGAAAAGCCTGTGAGAATAATAGCGCAGCCGGTTTTCAAACTGGGAACTTACACAATCTTTTTTCCAACAAATATTAACACTTTATCTTCAGGTTCCATGTTGTGGATAAAATCGAAGACGTATGCCTTCTTTTCTTCCTCTTGTACAATCAAAATAGTCTGCTGTACTGTGCCGACAGCCTGAAACAGAGAATAACATTTTCAAATCGGGGGAATTCCCCGGGGATCTTCCAAAACTAACCAGGAAATATTCTGAAACCACAAATGATTCTTCTTTGATGAACACACCCTCACATAGCCTCCCCAACAATTTAACTGACCCCTTTTAAAATGAAACCACTGCTTGCTTATTCCCATACACAAAATTATGTCAGCCAGTCAGATTGTTATGTTCCTGTAGAGTACAATTATATTTAAATGGAATAGATAAACACCGCTCATCAACTGAGTGGAACATCAGACTAGTGATGCATTCGAAATACAAAGTTCAATTAATGAGTGTGAGAGAAAAAAGGTCTGCTGACCTTCTTACTGTTACTTTAAAAGGGGACAAATAAACACTTTGGTTGTTTTTTCTTGAAATGAACTGTGCAACATAGCCAGACTTAAAACAGAATGAATGCTCACTTACTGCTAGGTCTAGGGTGCCCACATACACCATCATGGGATTTTTCAGGTATGACTTGGCCAAACGTCTCACGCCTGTTGGCCATGTAGCACTAGATTTAAGCAAAAAAGTTATTTAATTAAGATTAATGCAAATGTGTAGGTATTATATATATATATATATATATATATATATATATATATATATATATATATATATATATATATATATATATATATATATATATATATATATATATATAATATATATATTATATATATATATATATATATATATAAAACACTTCTAAATAACCTCCAACCTGGTCATAACTGTTTGTCTGTCAGGTCGAATGTCCAGAATGATTTTCATGATTTGAGGCTCAAAGCCCATGTCCAACATTCGATCTGCCTCATCCAAAACCTGTCAAAAAACAAGAACACACACAAAAAAGTAAGTCACATAATATTCAAGAATATTCAGTTTTCTAAAAGATGTAATCAGTCTTATTAACAAATTGCACAAGATGAGTGATTTGGATTCTCCCCATTTGGATTGTTTCCAGCGTAGATGGAAACATGCTTGTGCAGATAAAGGAAACATACCAAATAGGTAATGGTCCGTAGATTTATCAGCTCATTCATCTGCAAATCATTCAGTCGACCTGGCGTTGCTATCACTATATCAACTCCGCTGGACACCAACTTTATTTGGGCTCGTCTGTCACCGCCTCCATATACACAGATACTATTGGGGCAGAGAGGAGATGAGCATATTAACTTCTCGCACCGGTTTAGCATTCAGCGACCATTATGTATTCTTAAATGTAAATCACAAATATGTATGGATAGGAAAATTACAGTTATTAATTAGCTCATTGTTCAAGTGAAATCTGCAGTATTGACCTTTTTGTGACCATTATGTGTTGGTAGTTAATACAATATATTTATGGTAATTTGTTAAATTGAGTGACAAAATGAAAATGAACGCATATGATTATCATCCTTTTCAAGAAATGCTTTTCATAAAACACTTAACAACATTTGATCTAAGATAGGTGGTGCCTTGTCTGAGATAAAAGTATTTGAGGCTGTCAAATACTAATTTTTTTTTTCTTCATATTTTCACTGCATAGTGTAAGCAGGTACATCACAGGTTTATGACGGACATAATTTGCTTTTTTTTTTTTGCTTTTTTTTTAACACATTGTTGATACTGAGGACAAAAGATTCCTGTGTGGTTAATAACATGCCTAGTAAAACCTGTTTAATCAAAAGCCAC
>JACRUU010000003.1:11745810-11823310 GCA_030449085.1 Kryptopterus vitreolus
CCAAAATGCTGCTGCATGACTTGTGTTCAACCTGCCCAAGTTTTCCCACACCACCCCACTGTTGCGCTACGACCACTCGCTTCTGGTTGCTGCATCGGATTCAAATTGCTGAAGGCCGATGTTTGCTTATACGTCGACCCCACACTGTTAACCTGACGCGAACTGCTCTGTAGCAACACTCGGATAATGGCTTGCTTGTGTCCTCCGGTTTTCCCCATGTTTATTTAGGAATGTCCATGTTCATGCCTACCTCTACAGTACCTGACGGAGCTCTTATTACATTATAGTCCCTCACGTCCGCTGCGTTCTCAAAACTCTGGCAATTTACTAATACACAGAATATCCAAATCAACTGTTAGTGGCAGATTATTTTCTTATTTAGCACCAAAACTATGGAATAATCTACCTAACTCTGTTTGGGAGGCAGACAGATGATGATCAGCACTGATAGACCACCATCATGAATACTGTTTACTAGTCTGTTGGTCAGAGGAGAACTGACCTCCCGACTGAGCCTGATTTCTCCCAAGGTTTTTTTTCTCCATTTGTGTCACCAATGGATTTTTGGTTCCTTGCCGCTGTTGCCTGTCGCTTATGGTTGGCTCAGTTGAGGACACTTAATTGTTTAAAATCTTGTTAAGTTTTGTTTCTGTGTGTCATTTATTATGGTACAGCTGCTTTGACACAATCTCTATTATTAAAAGAGCTATATAAATAAAAGTGGCTTGACTTGACATGACATGCTTCATATCCAATATATTTCTAGATAGCACACCTGATGTTTTCTTTCAAACCAAAGTCAGTTGCGGGGACTCCGCACTCGCCATTGTTCTATTACCTATTTAACCAGAGCGAATGAGACCAGACAGGCACTGCGGTCACATGTGATGTTTGTCTACGAGCCTTTGGAAAGAAGGGAAAGTGATGGCTCGGGTATTTATAAAAATAAATAAACAAATAGATAGACAAAAATAAATTAAATACATAAAATAAAATACTTTTAAAAAGCTCAGCTAGTATTGGTCTATCGATATTTTGGGAAATTAATATTGGTATTGTTCAGATATTTCAGTTAAAATATATTGATAAAATATTGACATTTTTTGACAACACTACACTGTATGTAGTCCTATGCAAGTCAAACTGGCAAATTCTTCTGCTACATGACAAACTTCCATAGTTTGGGAGGGAAAAATAACCTCAAATCCAGATGCGTCCACTGCATCTGATATGCTGCCATATTAATTAATGAAGTCTCAACATTGAACCTCATATCTTCTATCTTCAGAGAACCAAAACATGTGGTTGTAGCAAGATCACGTATTACTGCAGCTCATGAAAATGGACAATTCTGACTTCACCCATGTTGATCCAACATCCCAGTTCCCAATGCACTCCCAGAATCTACAGCTAACAGACAAGATAAATAGTTGACAGACTATATAGACTACAAAAGAATCTACTACTCATCCTTCCTTTCTCTTACCATAGGTAAATCCAGTCTCATTGGCAGAACCTGTTCCTATGAGCTCTTGGATCAGATTGGTGGCTTTCTGTTGGGCATCACTGCAACCGAATATGAGCACCTCTCCCTCATAATCTCCACGGTTAATCTGCACAAACCGTAATCAGGCATCAGCATAGCAGATTAATTCAAATATACACCATTTTGTGAAAATGGTGTGTCAAATGCTTTCAGGCATCGTTGAACAGGCAGTTTTGTTCTTTTTTGAGAGCAGAGGCGTTTTTCTAACAACATTTCTATAAATGTCATGTCTGTTAAATTTTCGTCTGATTATAGTACATTACAGTACATTATAGTACATTTACCGTAATCAGGCATCAGCATAGCAGATTAATTCAAATATACACCATTTTGTGAACATGTTGTGTCAACTCTTCATTTGTCAATTAACTTAGTTAAATGATCATCAAAAAGTAGTCTATATGTCAACAACTAATAAAGAAAATGATCTTTTCATAACTAAATTGTAAGTATATCTAACTGGAGATATGATGAGTGGGAAGTTTTATAAATATCTTCCTCCTATGCAACAGTTTTAGGTTTGTACCTCAGTGTTGTCATATATGCGTATACTTTAGATTGCGTATACTTTAGACTGTTTCTGTGAACAGGTGTCTTTTTTTTTCTCCCCACAGGTAATGAGAGGAGATTAGGAGCATTCCCTTACGAGAGTGTTCCTAATCTTCGCTGGTTATCTGTATAAAAGACAGATGGGAATCAGAAATCTTGTTGATTGATAGGGGGAATCAAATACCCCAATATTTTCCTCATTAAAATGCAAATCAGTTTACTAATTTATCAAACCCAATTTTTTTAACTGGATTGTTTTGTCTTTCTCTGTACAAAAACACCTACAATTAAAATTATAGGCCAATTCAGCACTTGGGCCTTTTTATTACATGCTTTTTCACCCCATATCAGAGATGCTGGCTTTTGAACCGAATGCTGAGAACACAATGGACACACTACTGAGAAACAAACCTCTATAGCCTGGATTATAGAGTCTCTAATTTCCAATAAGACAATTTGTGAGTCCAGTTGACCATAGGACATTTTTCTACTCCCTCTCTAAGATTTTGCACGATAGAGCTTTAGTTGACATCTACGGTGGAGTGCGTTGGCCGAGGTTTGTTTTCTGGAGAAGTTGTTGCCCACTCAACCCTCCCAGGACTCTTTTCTTCACTTCTTTAACACACTCGCCGTTACTTGAAACTGTTGACCCTAGGTACTCATCATCCTCTTCTCCCTGCAACCTCACCACTCCATCTGACGTTCCTCTCATTCACACACGTACTATGTCTAACACCTACTGATATTCATTCCGACTCTCCTGGCTCTTCTCAACTTGCTCCGTACTCTCACACAAAACTCAATATACTCTGCAAACATCATAGTCCATGGATCTTGTCTGTCCACCTTTCCATTACCACTGTAAACAGGAACGGGCTCAATACTGATCCAGAATGCAATCCCACCTCGAACCACTCCGTTGTTCCTACTGCTCACTGCTGTCACACTGTCCTGCACCACATCACCGCTCTTCCTCGGCATGAAACCATCCTTTAACTCACAGATGGTCACCTCTTCCCTCAGCCTAGCTTCCACTACTTTTTCATATGGCTTCATGGCTTGGCTGATCAACTGATTGCATTAACCCTGATATTTTACAGTAGACGCACTTGCCTTAATTCTCGCTCCGCTGGACTCCTCCAGCTCACGGATTTTCGCGCCACCTCGACCTGTTACACACACACACACACACACACACACACACACACACACACACACACACACACACACACACACACACACACACACACACACACACAAAACTGGAGACGCTAACAAACAAGCTAATTTCGGTAGTGCTTTAATGTTCCGCGCTAACCTATTATTATTATTATTGTTGTTGTTGTTACTGCGACTATCGTCAGTATTACAGCCCCACAAAATATAGCTTACCGATTACTCTCCCAATCAGATAGTTTTCCACGCTAAGACTGATAGCTCGGCATGAAGCGGACTTTTCACGCCGCGTTTCTCTGTCGTGGTTGACTTCCCCGTCCCGCTGTCTCCAGTTCCGCCATTGGGGACCTTCTCGGCGGTCTTTCCCGTCACGTTTGGAACCAAAATACACATTTTCTTTCTTGCTATGTGTCGAACCTTCCCACTGTGCCCGCGGTGCTGCACGAACACACTGAGGCTTCGATATGGCGCTACTGTCCTCATCGTAATCAGCTTCCCAGTCCGACATCACAAACCGATATCGAAGTTCACTTCGACCTGCGCGCGCACTACTGATAAACAATTAGCGCGTGAATACCACTAGAGCTCACGTAATCACGCCCACTCCCCGAGGCGGGTTATTAAGCGTTTGAAACTTCATTAAGTTTGGTTATCGAATATAATTTTTTATTATTATATATACATACATAGACAACATGACTAAATGACCCATGATTTTATAACCCGAATTCCTGTAATGTTGAAGCGTTCTTAAAATTTCAACTTAAAAATATAAACTTAAATAAACTTGCAAGTTAAGCCCATAATTCATTCAAAATAGAACATAAACAGCCTTTATTTGGTCCCATTCTTGCCTGGTATAGTTTTCCAAGTTGATGAAGTATCCCTGGATGTTTTTGACGTATTTTCCGTTTACTGCTTTACTAAATGGTATCTATAGGTGAACGATTCTGGACTCTTCTATTACAGTATTGCAGTATATGGTTTGGTATTGTCCTGGTGAAATACCAAGGCTTTCCCTGAAATAGACGTCTTCAAACAGTGCTGCTGGAAAGTTTGTGAGCCCCTTGAGATGTTCAGACTTTTCTGTTGTTCTGTATGTTCAAGTTTCCTCACCTGCTTTTTCTAAATGAAATTTTAGGTGTATGTTGATCAGTTGCATGTGTTTGTTTGGAAGGAATTTTGCGAGTAGCCAAAAAGCACCACAGGAAAGATTGCATGGTTGTATGTGCTAAAGTAAATGAAGCCTTTTATTTCGTAGCTTGTGTACTTTTGCAGCTATTACTTAACCAAACATCATCTGAAATCAATGACCAGACTCTCCTATCTGTCTTTGGGGATTTCAAGTCAAGTCAAGAGGTTTTATTGTCATTTCAACCACATATAGCTGACGCAGTACACAGTGAAATGAGACAACGTTTCTCCAGGACCCTGGTGCTTACACAAAACAACATATAACACGAACACAAGAACACAATGCAGAGGACGAGACTAACTTTGTCCTAGCTACATAAAGTGCATCGTGTGCAAACAGCACAAAGACAGAACAAGACTGCGTTGACAACACTAGACAGTGCACAACAAACAACTATCACAATATAAAATAAAATAAAAAAACACAACAACGACCTAGTGCAAAGTATCACAGTTTGGCTAGTGTGCAAAGGAACACGTAGAGCAGCAGTGATAAAAAGTAGATGTGCAAAATGTGCATGTAAACAGTAACACTATCAGTGAGAGCAGTATATACAGAATATATAGTATATTCTGTCCACTCCTCCTTGCAGAACTCAGGCAGTTGAGAGAGATTGGAAGGACATCTGCCGTGTACCACCTGCTTCAGGTCTAGCCAAAGCATTTCAGTTGGATTGAGATCTGGACTCTGACCAGGCCAATCAAGGATGTGAAACGTATTTCTCTGAAGCCATTAATTGGTAGATAAATGCTTAGGGTCTTTGTCTTGTTGCATTACCCTTTTTAGGTTCAGCTCTCTGATCGATGGCAGGAGATTGTCTTCAAGAATTTTAGGTCTGAGAATTCAAATTTCCCTGAATAATATGAAGTTGCCTCCATAGGCAGAAAATCAGCCCCAGACCTTCACATTTCCACCACCATGCTTCACTGTTTCCTGGAATTCTGTGGTGGCTTTGATCATCACCAAATAAGTCTATTTTGGACTCATCTGTCAAAATGCTTTCAGGCATCGTTGAACAAGCAGTTTTGTTCTTTTTTTGAGAGCAGAGGCTTTTTTTTAACAATCTTTCTATAAATGTCATGTCCGTAAAATTTTCGCCTGATTATAGATGCATGTACATTTACCGTAGACAGGTTTGAAACTCTCTAGATGTGATGTGTGTGTTGGTCTTTGCCTTATGTATTATTTTTCTCGTGATATATTGATCATAGCTTTGATGCATGTCCACTTCTAGGTAGAGTTGTGGTCAAGATGAATGCCCGTTTGTAGATGATTTATCTTACAGTGGATAGATGGTGTTGGACTCTCTAGGAGATGGTCTTATTGCCTTCTCCAGACTGATGGGCCGTCAATATCTTCTTCCTGATGTCCTTGGATATGTCCTTTCCTCTTGGCATTGTTTGATTCCTTGGTATTTTAGTGGTCGGATGATTTCCTCTCTTTTAATCGGTGTTGCCCAACCACTTTAAAAGGACATCTAATTTCATTGGTCTGCTTAACTGATTAATTATGAACCCAAATGTGTTTCAGATGAATCGGTTACTCATTTAATTTTACCAATGTAGCTCAGGTGTCAAGTTACTTTTGCTCTGTTTAAACATGTTCTCCATGTTATATTGTGAATAAAATATTATCTCATATGATATGAAATGATATAATACCTTTATTTTTTTTTATTTCCAGAATTGTTGTTGTAATTTATTCAGTAACTTTTTGAGGTTATTTGCCTACTCTGTACAGTAAAATGAGGGTAAAATATATTTTTATTTTAATCTGGATATGGACATATTTTCCACTTGTATTGAAGAGATATGGACTGTGGACTGCTTCACTTCTTGCATTTGTATGCATAAATTGTATTTATTCGGTAAATACAACAGCGCAATTTATGTAAAAACTAGCAGTGACTGCTGTTTTTATCTACAAACTTTTACCTTCTTTATTTTGAACTTCAAAATAATGCCGTTTTGAAAAATACTTCCACTAAACATAATGGATTTGTTAGCATCTTGTGTATATTTAGGGATTATTTAGTCATACAATTGCATAAAGCAATTTTTTTCCCATATCCTCTCTGTTTGTAAATCTAAAACAAACAACTTGTGATAAGACAAGAATCATAAACATTTCATTATCCTTCTATTAAGAATACATTCATTCATTCATTTTCTACCGCTATTATCCGATCTTCCCTCGGGTCACGGGGAGCCTGTGCCTATCTCAGGCGTCTATGGGCATTAAGGCAGGATACACCCTGGATGGAATGCCAACCCATCGCAGGGCACACACACACATTCACACACACACATTCACACACTAGGGACAATTTTCCAAGGTAATCAACCTACCGTACATGTTTTTGGATCGGGGAGGAAACCGGAGAACCGGGAGAAAAAACCCCTGAGGCACGGGGAGAACATGCAAACTCCACACACACATGACCGAGACGGGAATCGAACCCGGATCCTGGCGGTGTGAGGCGAACGTGCTAACCACTACGCCACCGTGCCCCTACTAAGAATACATAATTTATGAAAATGTGTTGCTAAGAGTTATAGCATCAATATTCCACCTTACTGACAAACAATTCAATGTTTTTAAAAAATTATTAAAACAATTTTAATTGGGCCAGTTATGTGTTTAAACTTCTCATCTGCTTACACATTAAAATGCACAATGACTAAACAGAATTACTCTCCATGAGTTCAAGTCATTTCTTTATTGAAGTATGATAAAGTTTATTTTTGCATTTTTTTCCCTTCAAACTTAGAGCTTCAGCTCTGTTATGTGCACATAGTTAAAAATAAATTAATAAGCATAACAGAATGATAACATTATCAAGCATGTATATTAAGGCCAGTTTTGTGTAATAAATTACTGAATTAGTGGCAAAACAAACAAACAAACAAAAAACAAAACAACAATAATAAAGGCTTAGTACACAATTAGACAGAAATGTGTAATTATCCCAACCTAAATATTTAAATTCCCAAAGGAAGAGGATAAAGAGAATCAGGACAGGTAACATCAATGAACATTGCAAAAAGGCACCATGAAGCATTTCGTTACAAATAATAATAATAACCTAAAATGTGTTAGTGAATAACATTTTCTACTATTATTTTTCTCCAACTCAAATAGATTTATATTTTAGTGAATCGATGGAACACAAATCAACAGCCCGTATCATCATGTCCACAAATCCGGATTACAAATATTACTTTTTTTTTTCTTCTTCTTCTTCAAAAAATTCCTTCATCACATTTGCAGGTTTCTTGTAATTCTTTGAACAATTGTGCTTCCAACTGCTGTAAGCTACAGTGACAAGATCGTCCTCAGTGTGTACCAGAGGCTTTGCACAGGTCCAGAAGTCCTTCAACACAAGCAGACTTGTCTCATGATATACAAACAGATATTGACATCATACATGTGTTACATTCTTATTGATGTTATACCGACAACCAGCTAATAGAAAATGGTAAGCAGCATTTTAGGTTGACTTTAAGACTGCAGTGGGCAACAGAGTAAAACAAGAGTACAAATGTGAGATAAATCATGTAATATGGGAGAGGCTACACAATAAAACATACGGGGGGGAAAAATAAAAGAACTCAGTGTTGATTATATTGATGCAGGTTTCTAGGCAGTCATGTAAATAAAAAAACAAACAAACAAACCAAGAAAACCCTGGTTATCTGAAGATTTACAATTATTTTTTTGGACATAGCCTCAAAAATGCATGGTGCTTATGCTTGACACCTTTAATCGGTGAAATGTTTTAAGTAAGATATACATTACTGAATAAAGCATGGCATAAAAAGGAGACTCAACTATGAATCCTAAGACTGAGTAGGCCGTTAATAACCATAAATGCATAAATATTCTCAATCCTTTGTGTGGTTGCATTTTAAACATGCAAGTGCACATGCAAGACTGAGATCAGAGCTCATTCAGTACCGTAATCCTTCATGTCATCGTTTAATGCCATATACCATCTACATCGTTAAAATTCCCATCATGACAAAACTAACCGTGCAATGGCATGTAAGAACGTAAAGGTATGAGGAACATCACATTTATTTATTTTTTAACCAACTTATGCTGAAACTTAGAAAAGGCAAAAAAAGTGAAGCTGCCACCCTCTTTCCTTTGGAAAATGTGAGTAAGGGATAATAGAGTGTGTCCAGTCTCCACGCTGAGGCTGCTGTTGGTGTTATTTTATAAGGACATGAGGCAAGCTTAGAGACTCTGAGCTGCCTGGGGGCCTTGTCTGGCTCTGAGTTGGTCCGCTGGCTACCATTTGCGCCAGCTCTGCCGAGAAGCTGGCGTCTGGGCTCTGTTGTGAGAGCATGTTGAAGTTCCCCTTGCTGGTGGCCAGCTCTTTGTCAGTGTTGAAAAGTTCTGTTTCTCCCCAGTCTGTCAGCGTCTCCCGGTCATTAGACTCATTGTTGCTGCTGCCGCTACTCCGAGCAGACAGGTTGGGGTGGCACTCCGTGCCTGATGGCAGCATGAGATTCTGTGCGGAGAGTGACTTTCCCAATGCCCGGTCAGCCTGCAGCGGGTTCACGGCTGCTGAAGACGTGAGGCTCAGCGGATTAATTTCGAGACTCAAGTGTCTCCTCCAGGAGCCCTCCTCCTTGGGGCTGCGCTCAGGCCTGCTCCTGAGCTGCACTGTGCTCTCTGGACATTTTGCACCTCCGTATCCGAAACGACTTTAGCCTGGGCATTAAGCAGGCAAGCGTTGGGATTGCTTTCTTTCAGTGTCTCTGAGATAATGCTGGAAGGCCTGCTTGGAGGCAGTGGAAGCAACAGTAGGCAGCTGGAGTGTATGTGTGTTGGGGGTGGTCATAGGAAGAGGCCTGGTCAACTCAGGGAAGTTGGAATGAGCCCTGGAGAGGTTGTTTGGAGTAAGTATGGGAGGGGGGGAAGCGGGGTACACACTGTCTGGGCTTGACGGTGGATTCTGAAGCAGCGGAGATGGGGTGAAAGAGGAAGAGGATGCCGGGAAGCCAGTGCCCATGTGGAGCTCACTAGGTGCAAGGACAAGCTGCAGGCCACAGGGCAAGTTATCGCTGACCGAGCGGGAAATCCCGCTCCTGCTTAGCTGAGTGGAGGAAATATCTTTGCTCTGGATGGAGCTGTTGTAGTCTGATGTCTGCTCCAGCTCGAACAGAGGAAGAGCTGAAAGGCCCAATACTGAGGAAGAGCCTTTATGGAGTACTTGCCGGTAGATATCCAACAACGAGTCCAACTTCGACTCAATGGACTGCACCTGCATAGCAAAAACACATGAATTATTTAAAGACACATTATTCTTTTGTTACCACTGTGTGTCGCTTGCAGTTTTAAGCCCTCTGTATAGACTTATGAATTATAAAAAACATGAATTCTAAAAATAAAACGGTCACGTTGTAAGTAAATCGTAAACTGCAAAATTGAAATGAAATAACTATTCCGTTAATATTAGAGAGTTTACTCTGTCGGATCCAGTCGGAACATGAAAACGAAAGGCATTATTGATGAGAGAGGCAGACAAATAATCGCTGTTATGAATCTACTGCAAAAATGTCAATTAAAATGAAAATAAATGATATACAGGCACAAGGTCGGGAGTGACTTAAATATTGCCTGCTGGAGAAAATAACATATTTATGCATGAACGGGCGCGGGATCGACACAAAACTTAAATATTGGGGGCGGGAGCGGGACAAAATAACATATATTTTTTGCGGGAATGGCCAGAATCGTGACAGAACCTTGCGGGAGTGGGACGGAAAAAACGTCCGACGTAGGTCTTCACATCAAGGCTACCACCTTAAGCTGGTTCATATTCTGACCTTGTTTACGAACAACGTCTAAATAAGAAAAATAGTGATAATTAGAGAACATTCTGTTCTATCACGTTCCCTGTTTATACCTGGTTTAGTCGTGGGTTTTCATTTCTAACACAGTTCTTCCAAGTTTGGACACATTAATAATATTCTTATCACTTATAAGACTTTGGGATAGAAAGTATTAATTAAACCCAACAGTATAACAGCTGAACCTCTGATCGCTTACCCTTCCTATCTCACACCACCATCCCCACCACTGATGCTATGAAGGATTGAAGCACAAAAGCCAGAGCCATCAATTTTGTACTTGGTGTGTGACAATTTTATTGTGCACCTTACCTGCCTTTCTACCTTACACACACGGCCCAGCATGCTCATGTCATGCTCTAGAGATTCGCCCTCTGGAAGGATCCTGTCCCTTATCTTCCTGTCTATGGGTATATGCCCTTTTCCCAAGATCTGGTCCACCCTGTAACACATAAAAAAACCAAATAAGTACAGTAGGATACAACAGTCACCTTTATCCCTTCTAACCAGAAAAAGGTGCAGCACAGAAGGACGAAACCTGATTCCAGTTAGTGAAAAAGAAAGGAAGTTAGTGTATGTCGTCTTCTACATGACCAACAGCTAAACAAATCTAACAAGCATAAATCACTGGGATCGATCTCGGTGTATAATGTGAGCAGATTGCAATGGGGTAACATAACTTCAAAAGATTATTATTATTATTATTATTATTATTATTATTATTGGTAATTTCTGCAAAACACATTAAGCAGTTTCACAGTAATGCTTTGTTCAATAGACTTTATTTTTATTATTGCTATCATTTTTAGGTCTAATTATGAAATGAATTAGTCAGACGTTAGATATTGTACTTCATTGGTATTAACATGCACATGGAACAAAAGGGGAAAAAAGTCAAACAAGTAGTAACAAAAATTTACACCAGCGAAACCACAAGTGTTACACAGGATTTGGAAAACATGGTGAACATTTCAAAGTCATTTTGGTGTCCAACGCTGAAGCTGGTCTGGTATCCCAAACACACACACACACACGCACACTCACACACAAACACACACTATAAGTTCTATAGCCTAGCATCAGCTTTAGACCCCTCAGACACAATGTTAAGTTAATTCAGGTGAGTATTTTCCCAAGTCCAGGACAGTGGCTAGTACAACTCTAACCCAGAGATGGTGGGTTTCTTCTTGCTTTGACTGTAATATAAGTGCAGTGTAGGAGAGGACAGGTTCCTGGCTTTGCTGTTGAGGCTCTGCTGTGGACACAAGCCTGAGACAAGTCTGTGTGTGAAAGAGAGGTGTCTGTTTAATGTTCCATTATTAGACAGGGAGGATTAATTAGTGAGAGAGAAGATACTCTAAAGCACTGCCAGCACAAATATTACTACAAACAACATATATACATATATAGCTGTTTCACATTTCACAGCCTCTGAATGTTGAAACTATATATATATATATATATTTTTTTTTTTAGAGTTAAAAATAACACTTTTTTAATATAGCAAATAAATAATACCACACAGTTAAAAGAAAGGAGAAGTAAAGATTGTAGACAGAGTCAACAGCTTATAGTCCTGTGTCTGTTAATGCCTCCTAATGTGTAAAACACACTTGAATATTAGGAAAGGTCTTTGTGCAGTATTAAGCAGCTTCAGTCTTTATGTTATTTATGAAAACTGTAAGGCATTTGTCAGTAATGGACCAGACACATAGCCTAAGCCTGTGACTCATGTCTGTGCATTTTATATCAGGCAATGAAGGGGATTGCGGGTCAGCTGACCCTGGGGCTGAATGTTTCCTCTTGCTGTGGCTGTAATACGAGTGCAGTGAGGGAGAGGAAAAAGTCTTGGCTTTGCTGCTCAGGGTCTGCGGTGGACCCACTATTGTATCCAACCTGAATGGGAAAGTGCAAACACACATTCATGTAGTCACAACAGCCCCGAAAAACATATATACGCAGCTTTATGTGAGCAAGTGAGAACAAAAAGAAGAGATATCATGAGTGAAAATAAATATGATTTTAAACCATTATGGAAATGATTTCAGTGCTTTGTTTAGGAGTATAAAATGTCTAGACTGGACTAACCTAGTCTGGAGACTCTTGATGCGACAGAGCATGTCCAAGTGCCCGGCTGAGTACTGTTCAATCACGTCTTTCACGTCATATGGCCGAAGAGTCTCCTTAAACTTCTTTTTGGCCACGTGGAACTTCATTATTCTGAGAGGAATAAAGGACATAACCCACATCACAGCTCAACTAGTCTACCTTCTGAAAAAAATGTGTGAAGTAAAAGGTGAAGATTTTGTCTTTTTATAATCACTTTCATAATCATTTTGAAAATCACAAAACCTTGTGGTAATTTATGTATAGAATCTTTGTAATTAATGAACAGAAGAATAGCTTTCCAGTCCATTATTCTTAAAGAGGGACAGTAAAAGAGATATTAAAGGGTTATCATGGCCAATAAATTAAGTACATCTTGTAGCAATAATTAAGCATTAGCTTTAATTATCCTTATTTGCAGATATTTGTAGATGTATTGAAGAGCACTTAATGTGTTGCAGTGATTTTTCACTGCCACTAGAGGGCCATAACGAACCTTATATGTGCATAATGAGTGGACGAGATTGTACTTTAGCTTTTTTTCATTCTCTCAACACTATCAATCAAAATTTTGGTGGTAAAAACACATTAATGTCATTCAACAGGACTAAAATGAAGCGAAAATATATAAATATAATAAAAATAAAATAAATTTTATCATGTTAATTACTATATATATATATATATATATATATATATATATATATATATATATATATATATATAAGTAGCAGATGGTAAGGGAGGCTTAAATATACAAGTTTGAGTTTATCAATGTTAGAGGTTTCATTGTTATTCGTTTACTTTTTTGTTCGAAAAAAACAATTTATGTTTTTTTTATAAAACACATAACCTTCTGCAGATCCCACTCTGATACACGAGTTTATTATTTCTCTTGCACATCATTTATTTCCCACTAGATGTCACTAACATGCAGTAGTTTTGAAACCAATGTAGTAACAATTAGTTAATTAAAATAATCAGTAGAAAAGCTGTTTTTTTGTGATTCAGCTTATTAGATAAAGTCCCACATCATCAACCCTGAACCTGACCATGAGTAGGCAAATACGACACATGAGTAATGAGACCATTGGGTTGTATATTAATTAAAATATTCCTAACATGTTATGTCACAGGGGGGCACGGTGGCGTAGTGGTTAGCATGTTCGCCTCACACCGCCAGGATCCGGGTTCGATTCCCGTCTCGGTCATGTGTGTGTGGAGTTTGCATGTTCTCCCCGTGCCTCAGGGGTTTTTTCTCCGGGTTCTCCGGTTTCCTCCCCCGGTCCAAAAACATGCACGGTAGGTTGATTGGCACCTTGGAAAATTGTCCCTAGTGTATGAATGTGTGTGTGAATGTGTGTGTGTGTGCCCTGCGATGTGTTGGCATTCCATCCAGGGTGTATCCTGCCTTAATGCCCATAGACTGCCGGAGATAGGCACAGGCTCCCCGTGACCCGATGGAAGATCGGATACAGCGGTAGAAGATGAATGAATGAATGAATGTTATGTCACACATTTTTTTTTTGCTCCATCTATTCATCCATCTGTCCATTCATTCATCTATGCTATCCATATTTCTTAAAACTGGTGCATGTGCGTTTGTTATATTTGAATATATATTGTATTAGAAGTTTTTATGCTGAATGTTTAATAACCCATGAATGTCAAAATACAAATACATGGAATTACATAAACAAATACATGGAATTTAATTGAATTTTTTTTCTTATAAATGAGCCCCAGCAGTCTAGTATAACATTTGTCGTGAATATAAAATTGGCCTCCACATATGACTTTTCAATTTGCACCTATTATGCGTTAATTTAGTTATTTCCTCACCTGACAGCTCTGATAACCGTCTTCAGAGGAGCAGAAAGATCCTCCACGGTCACATCACAGTGACAGCCTTTCTCATCAAAACATTCCTCTCCTCCCAAACTGTCAGCTAAGAGTGACGATAAAAGTACAAGTGAAACAGAAGAATTATGCTCATGAAACTATATAGACAGGTATTATTATAAAAAAAAAAAACGGCACCAAAATGTGAACATTAGTGTGTTTCATTTAACACAGCGTTAATGCATTTTGATGTAGTAATTTTAGTAACGTATTAAGTAAAGGTATGCAAATTGAAAGCATATGCATTAGATTTCCATTTGAGTTCGTATTTTGAGTTTTGCACTTTTGGTTAAGGTGTGAACACCATGTAAACTATACACGGTATGTATTATGGGTTGGGTTATTTTACTGCGCATGCATTTTTCCATCATATAATCGAAACTCTTAAATAAGCCTTTTTTTCCAACTGTTATCATCTTGCCATTTTCTAATACACTTATTGTCAAGATTAGAATTTTCTGGCGTGTTTGATTCTATGCAGTGTGAAACCAAATCACTATCACACCAAATAAAACCCTACCGAAGTGACCAGTTTCAGAAAGACTTCTATTCAGACTTGCCAATAAATAGCAAATGATAAAGCATGACAAATTACTGTTACTGTTATGTAACATGGCATTGTAAAAGATAGAAACAAACTGCTGCACTGGTAAAACACATCATATATATATATATATATATATATATATATATATATATATATATATATATATATATATATATATATAATATATATAATATATATAAAAATACGCCTACAAGCAAAGGAGACAATAAGAGACGACATTCAACAATAGTCCTTTAGCACCATTCAAGGGTCATTAATCCTGGTTGCACTTTGCACAGCGTGCTGACTACATAACAGATGGATTTTGTAGGTGTGCTTGTGCTCTCAGGGCCAATTATGTCTCTTGAATAATGCTCCTTGAGAAATATGTCTTCCTAACTAAAAGAACCCTTGAGGGTACAATGCCTGGGACAAGTGCTTGTACATTATTAGGCTGTAGTGGACTTGTAGAGAACTGGTCAGCCAGGACACAATGGATACTCAGCATCTGTCAGTATTAGAATGAAGCATACAAAACACATTTGTGGGGTAAATGTGTGTTCTTGCTGTACCAGCCTGGCCCATGCCAATGGGAATGAACACTGCCTGATGCCCAGACTGTATTCCTGATCTCAAAACAGTGTTGGGCTATAACGATAAAGTAATTTGTAACGGTAATCTAAGTATTGTAATAGTAATTGTAATCTTTTTTATATTATTTATCAGAGGTGCTACGGGTTAGGTATCACACCCCACGGATCCCATTATGGGTTTAAATCACGAATCTAATCATTTTTTTCGTGTCAGCAAAAAAGATGAGGAGATAAATAATTTGCTTTAAATATAGAAGATGAAAAGTTACAGTAAGGAAATGCTCCCATATATAAGCTATGAATAATGTGAGGCATTTTTAAACTACTTCTGCTCCTCCACTGTTGTTGACGTGAACACATGACTGCTCTGTGTACTCATGAAATTATTCAAAAAGCAATACTTCCAGATAAAAAAGCATCTTTCATTCTGTGATCATTTAAAATATTAATTTTTAATACGGGTCACATGAGGACCAAATTGTGATTCGTGATCCGTATGGATCTGCCATGATAGGGCTATTGTTTATATACTGTGTGTTCAAAAAGTCCCTCCACAGTGGCGTGAAGAGCAGATAGTGCAGCACTTTATTTAAGTGGCGTTAAATACACGGATTTTGTGAATGGAATATTGCACACAGGAATACCAAATCACTATATGGTGCAAGATTTAGTGAATAAATGCACGAGTGAGAATAAAAATGAATTTAATTAAACAAGTAGTTTGAAATTACTTTCGACGGACAATGCGGAGGAAATTTTTTAACGCACTGTATTTGTATTTTGATGCCATATGGCAATTAAATACACTAAATAGGTTTAGTTTTCACTGATATACTTGTATGCAATTTCAGCAACAAAATGCGGATTTATCTAAAAAAACAAAAATTATTTGTTCATTTTAAGAGGCCTGTCTTATTCTATCTCATACTTTGTATTACTCTATAATAAAACAAAGTATTTCTTATCAGATTACTCGATTAATCGATGGAATCATTCTTAGAATACTCGATTACTAAATAATCAATAGCAACAGCCTTAAAACAGTGTCTGACTTCCCAGTCACATGACAAGAGTCCTGCTGAATATAACGACGATTCTTCTACAGCATAACACGGGAACATATTTTGAAACCTGGCGTCATGCGCACATCCCGCTCTACACTGCATACACAGCTGCTAAAGCGTTTGAGAAACTTCGACAAACGTAAATGTTGTTCAAATGTGGGCTTGGAAAGTAGTAAAAAGAGAGACAGATTTTCAAAGTCAAACCACAATATTTCCTGTCATTTAAGCTCATATTGTTGCCTTGCAGATTCCTATTTTGCCATAAGATTAAGTTGCCTTTCAAAACTGACACACAATTTTTCCAACACAAGTGGAGTAGAATCGCTTTTACTAGCACATAGAATCCTTTTCTTTCTCTCTTCTCTCAATCCTCTACAGTCTCTCTGAAGGGTCTCTGGGGACTGCAGAAGTGCACAAGAACAACAGGTAATTGTTGAAGCAGCCGCATACCTGTCATGACGCTGCGGTGCAATGAGCAGCAACACTAAAAGGTACAAGTTGTACCGACAGAGACAAAATGCACAGAGGCTGACCTCATTCAGCTTTAAGCCCCGTGATAAAGTGCTATGAGCAAACAGGTCATCAAACGGAAATTGTTTTGTAGAAGCCTGGGGAAGTTTTTTAAGCCTTTCATTTGCATGAATTAAAGACATCGTTATCCGAACGTTCATTCTGGGAATCTCTCCAGAACTATTTGATACTCCATCATAGCATTATTGCATTTATACACATAAGTATCTGCTGTGAGCTAATCTTTCTATATATTTGGGGGTCTGTGAGCGGGGCATTACTGCAAATCAATAATGTTATTCTGACTGATAAACTTAATGACTTTTCAATAGTTAAAGTGCATAAGTGAAGTCGAGTATGAAATTCATATACATCATAGTTTATGCAACAGTGTAGGCATTTGTTCAGTAAATGATTTAAGATGTTTATCCAACAGGTGCAACAGAGAGAGTAAATACAAACTCAACAGTTTTGTATTATAAACATCTTAATAGAATGCAAATCATTTTTTTATATTAGATTAAACTTTACTGTCATTGTGAAAGGTACATGTACACAGCCAATGAAATGCAGTGTATTGTCATTGTGCATACATAAGGAAAAAAAATGGTACAGATATTTTCAATACAGTATATTCTTCTACAGAATACTATTTCGACAGTATAACATTTGAGTAATATAAATTATGATTATAATCAAAAAGTTTACACCATGACACCTTTTTCTCTATCTTACCTTCGGGCATGGTGCGAGATTGACTTTTGAGCCTGAGCGAGGGTCGGAAACGAGTTCGGTCATTAAAACTCCAGCTCTTTTGCACCTTGGCTGGGCTGCTCCCATCTGTTGCTACGTCAGTCACAGGAGAACGTCTGTCATTCAGAGACGTCTGCCTGCTCTTAATGCTCTGTCCACGAGGACTGGCCATGCGCACCCGCTCCTTAAAGCTCAGTTTCTGACTACATGAGAGAAGGAGGGCAGTTGAGGAAAAGCAGGGGAGAAAGGAAGAACATGAAAAGAATGATGAAGAGAAGGATAAAGAAAAAGACATATCAATTAAACACAACTTAATTTCTGGTAAAATAAAAAAAAAGAAGAAAATATTTTAGCTTACTGATATATCCTGAAGAAGTATTCATCCCATTGAACTTTTCCACATTTTGTCATGCAAACCTATTACATTTGTTTTATTGATTTTTTTTTTTTTGTTTAGCATTTGAAGGTGGTATTATTACTGTGATAAACAGTTATGTTAAGTTCGGTCAGACTTGAGAGAGGTCTTTGATGAACAATACTGTTTAAGACATTACACACAGTATCGCTTAGATAGACATATAGGCATTCACTGGACCATTCAAACGTATGTGGGTTCTTAGTTTTATGTAACAGATTATCCTTTACCCCTTAACCATGACCAACTTAACCATGACCAACTTAAAAATTCAGATATTCTATGAATTTTTAATGTGAGATTTGCCTTCTTTGGGTAGGTTTTTTTTTTCGTAGACTTTCTGTAAATGTGATTTCCAAATGCTCAAATGGGGTTTTGGCAAACAGGATTTCATATGCTCTCTGAAGCAGCCTTTGCCTGTTGACTTTGTTCTGGCAACCTGACAAACTTCATTCACTATATACAGTAAATATTTCTTTAATAAAGGTGTTTCCCAGGTGCCAATGCAAATTGTGGAAAAGTTTAAAGGAGATGAATATACATGCCAGGCACTATATTTACTTATTTACTTATTTTTAATGCAGAAAATATTAGATTATGATCATTCACAGAAGGCAGAAATTTCCTGTACTAAAACGATATCCTTTCCTCATATTCCTCATAAACAACATAAATAGACATGCAACACATTCTACAACAGGCAATGCTTTCAGGGCAATCGAGCTTAATAATGGGAGTTGGAGACTTGATAAACTACCATCAAAGATGAGATCAGTAAAAAGGTAAAATAATACATTGAGGTGAAATGCCTTCCTCTTCGAAGGACCCATAAACAGATGCAGATGCTACAGGAACAGTACCAAGATGTGTCAGACTATAGTAAAGGGAATTCCAGTGGCTTGAATCGAACCCAATTTAGTGCTTAGTGTTCAGAGATCGATCTTTTATGATATAATAAGCATAACTCAGGCAACATGCATCGTGCAGTTATAGGCATTAATGCAAATACAATTTGTCTCACTTCATATAAAACTGGATGCAGCTGAAGGGAGCGTCCTTATAAAATCTAAACCCCACACAACTGTCTTCATTAAGTGTCATATTAACACTTTAGAAATGGATTATTAGCTTGAGATACTATTTATGAAACAGATCAAATCATGCACCGTACTGTCAGTCATTAATAATGGCATTAATATAGTATTCATCTTGTTCAGTGGGTGTTTAGAGTCATTCTGTGCCCAAATACAGGGAATGCATTGAGAATCCCGGGTGATCTAATGTGAGCTCTTCAGGGAACCCGTTGTAGTCAGACGTTTGAAGGCCCTGTTTGAGCCTCTGTTTGAAATCATATTGGGAAGATTAAAGGTACATTTGGAGTGAGTCACCATCCATGCACCTGCAGTTAGTCAGCATTCTCATTGGTTGTCATGTGGCCAAAGCAGAGGGGGATGCTGGGTACCTATAATTCCTTGTGGTATACTTCCTGAAGAGCTTCTGTCTATTACTATGAACCTTACTATGGAGTGTGAGAGACAGATGGGTATGGATTAGTCAAATTGTGAAGAGAAGATTTCTTTCAGTGGAACAAACATATGCGTGGTTTGGTTGGGGGGGGGGGGGGGGGGGTGGGAGGGGAGACAAACACTACAGTAAAAAAAAAGCAAACATTTCTGTCTTTGTTAATCTCAATCTTTTCTGTTCAGAACACTGTTGAAGGCACGATAAGTGGCGGACATGCACGGGTACAGTAATCACCCTCAAACACTCATTAAAAACACACATTAAAGGCCACCCATACGTCCATAAAAGACAGTTTGTGACAATTTGTAAGTCAATTAATCGGAGTTCGGTTCCTTACTTGTCACCCTGTCCAGTAAAACGCTACAAAATCTCAAGTCATTTTATTAAAGTGGTTCACAGCTTAGTAGTATTTACAGCCTAGCTTAGTGGCTTTGTGTGTTTATAGTTCAGAGAAGTCTTAAGAAACATATTACGGCATATTTGCCACCCACCAAGAAGAGCATAAATTACTTAACTTAAGCCTCACATGTCTGGCAAGGCTGCTGCTCTTTTATTTATTTTTTTAAAATAAGATTTACACACCCGAAATCCAATTCAACTGCTAATTAAAAGCAGTGTACAATTGAATGTAAGAATAAAAAAGGCTTGGAGGCTTTACCATTAATTACCAATGCAACAACAACTAACTAAGCTGAAATTGCGAGTAAATTTATAGAACAACAAATTCTGATCGTAATGGAAATGCAACTACTTCAATAGTTTTTGCCATATATATATATATATATATATATATATATATATATATATATATATATATATGTCACAATCACAGTCACAGTCATGAAATCCTTTGAATCTGTGTCACTAAGACCTCCCCCAAAGAGAAATGTAAAAACCAAAAATATGCATGCATTTAGAAAAGACACATTGGTCCGGTGCCATTCTATGCCAATCCTACCTTAAGCAGCAACTCTCTCCCCCTCTCTGTCTTTCTCTCTCTTTTTAATAATTCCTGGACTATTCGTTCACCACAGTGATATTTAATCGCTAACATAAATAATCGCTGAATGGAAAAAGTGCATCATGCTGCTGTCTGCCATCAGACAAGTGGTACAGGGCTCCATGTTTAACCACTGCCAAGATAGAGCTGTTTATTGTGCACATATCCACTTTATCTCTCTCTCTCTGCCTCTCTCTTACTATCGTACGCACACAAATCTAAATATATGAAGTCACATGCAAACATCATCAAGCTAATATAAGCCTACGGTCACTTGACCCTGCTGCGCGAGTTCTCTGAAGACGTGAAAGCCCCCCCCCCTTCCATTGCTTCTCATCATCAGATTAAACAGGAAATAAGAACAGTATGCATAGAAAAATATTGCTCAATGGCCATAAATGTACAGGCGACATAATGTATAAGAATAACAAACCTGGTGCTGGATTCGCCCTGGTCTTTCCTTCAGGTGTTAGTTAGCAACAAAGAGGAAAAAAAGGAGCAGGAGATTATTTTATTACATGAAAAAAAAAACAGTAAACAAAACAGGCGTCTAGAATAAAAGACAAATGGCACTGAAATATACTGAATCTTTCATACAACGAATGAAGCATCAATATATTTCTCTCTGTGTTAACACACTACGATGTACAGTAAATTGAGGGAGAGACACACACAAACACACACACGCATGCACTAACAATCAGAGCATAAACAAACCACGCTGTAAAAAAAAAAAAAAGAAGAAGAAGAAAGAAAAAAAAATTGAAACTGAGAATAGAAGATAGCGTAAACATGCACCAAGCAGACATGCAAGCAATCGGTAACGCACAATCAAGCTGTCTAGGAAAGCCTTTGCGAGGATAATTAAGCTTTAAAATGGACAGGAACTCAGTCAGTGATTACTGGAAAAATACAGTAATGCTTTCCTCTGCCGGATCATACATATGTGTATGTGTGTGCATATAATTCCCGACTCCTAAAATCTTTCACTCTGGCCTATATAGCACAAGTAATGAATCTTCCCTAATATTGTATCTTCAAGAGAATGTATATAAGTGGCTAAAATTAACTTTGAGTGCAGCCATTTTCTTATTTGGATGATTACAGGCCTTTTGCAAGCTTGAATTCCGTGTGTATATACAAGGAGAGGTAACACAAAAAAAAATAAAGGATGAAATTAGGCTTGGTGACACAGACTTGTTTTGCAATGATAAAGAGGGAAGAACGAAGGCCACAGGAGCACAGACACCAAAGAGAACACCCAGCTGCCAGAGTTGTACCTACTTTGTAGGGCTGCAGGTATGCAATGCCTTCAAATGAGGCTTCCAGGTAGCAATGGAAACCGAGTTCTCATCAGCCGCATAACTACGCCAAACACACTACGTGCAGAGTATACAAAAAAGAAAACAGGAAAAAAAAATGGAATCGAAAAAGAAATGTCACAAGGCCAGGAGAGAGCGAGGGTTGGAAAAAGAAAAAAGAAAATAACAAAAAAAAAAAAAAAAAAAAAGGCAGATTAGTAAAAACCAGTTCAGGTCAGAGTTTTCTCATCAGTTGACTACATGGATACATGCCTTTGAGGAGGGAGAATACTTTTATAGTATCGCCACGTGCCACTCAGGTACGTTCTGGAGCGGTCTGTGGAGTAGAGTCTCCACGCAGCCTGGTGCAGGACACACATACACAAGGACAGACACATGGACATGGGTGCAGAGAGACGTCAGCATGGTGAGGGGAGGAAAAGCCAGGAAAAATAGGCAATCTTGTAGAATGTTAAGACATTTATTCAGTGAATGGCTTTGCTGAATTTTGACACTAAATCACTTAACACTAAGTGACTAACACTAACAATAAATCCATATTTCGAGACTATAATTCTAAAACAGTGGCTTACTTTATATTGCACACTGTAAATTCGTGCAACAAAAAAAGACACTGAAAAATGTCTTATTGCATAATGAAACTCACACCACATTAGAACAGCTTGAAGAGGAAAACACAAAAATGTGTGTGTGTGTGTGTGGGGGGGGGGGGGGGGGGTGGGGTAGGGGGGGTGGGTTAGGGGTAGTGAGTGCCAAATCTAGCGAGAATAAATATGTGAAACACCAACAAATACAGCACTGGAATCAAAGCACAAAAGCAATTTAGTGAGCCAACACGTAGTTATTTGAGTTGTAAAATTATATATACATGAGAAATCACATATCAAATAATATTCAGTATTATGGAAATAACACAATAAAGAAAACATACACTATATGGAGAAAAAAAACTGGTTTGGACACCTGATAATAAGGTTTGCCTTTTGTTCCACTAGATTCTGCAGTGTGCTTGTGGAGGTTTGTGCGCATTCAGCTACAAGGAGCTAACTTTGACGCCCAAACAGGTTTAGGTGTCCTAGAACTTAATGCGACAAACATCCCATACAATTGTGTGCCTCCAACTTTGTGGATGAACCACATATGGCCCCAAAGGTCAGGTGTCCCATTAATTTTGTCTATATAGTGTATAACAATAAAGAAAACATAAATCATTTTAAAATGAGAACACTGCAATGTAACATTCAAAAGACACGGACACTGTTTAATAGAAAGTGCAGACATATTAGTAGATGTAGCCGGAATCGTATTGTGTTGAAGGCACTATAAATCAAAAGACCTTTTATAGCACTTATGCAATAAAAAAAAAGACGCTGAAAGGCACAACTGCAACAGAGAATGATTATGGAAATGTGTGATGATTCAAACACCGCAGATCATAAATCTTGCATACTACGCGTTCAATTCAAGCAGACGAACAAGACGGATGGAAAAGCTGGGAGTAAAGGGCAACACGGTAAGTTAAAGACCCTAAGACAAACAGACCAAAAAGAAGTGTGACGTTATTCCCGAATTCACGTTATCCTTTATGCAGGACAGTGAATTAGCATATAAAAGGGTTAAAGTACAGTCAGCCAAAATAAATATTCAGACACTTTCCTTTTTTGTTGTTTTATATGCACTACATGGACAAATGTTTGTGGACACCAGACAGTAAAATGTGTATGGGGTTTATTTTTCTCCCCACATTTATTAACTGCTGTTACAATGACCTCGACTCTTCTGGGAAGATCTTCCACTAGAATTTGGAGTGTGCTTGTGCTCATTCAGCCACAAAGGCATTAGCAAAATCTGGCAGCGACGTTGAGTGAGAGGGCTTTTGAGTGCGTCAGAATTCTATTTAATCCAAAGGTTGTTCAATAAGATTATACTATAAAGCAGGTCACTTAATATCAAGATCACCCCCATATCGTCATGAAGCTGGCTTTTTGCACAGCGGCACTGTTATGATGGTACAAGTTTTGGAAGAGGGAGGGTTTATTGCTGCCACATTCAATTTGGGGAAGAAGCATATATGGATGAAAGTGTCAGATGTCCCAATACTTTTATCCAATGCATATATTCAATTTATATATATATATATATATATATATATATATATATATATATATATATATATATATATATATATGTGTATATTTTAAATATATGTATTCATAAGCATAAACAACGAAAAATCTAATAACCTTATGGTCTGGGACACCATTATTACACAAGACAAGTGAAAAAATGCTGAAGTCGAAGCAAAGCCTTTAAACCATCAGCTAGTAAATAGGCCGGTGAGGATTTTAGAAACCACAGTCATCTTTAGACAGGTATGGCATCCATATCCATAAATCTGTATTTTTAAAAAGAGGATGCTAAAAAAGAAGTTACCTCAGACCAAATATACTAAAATATCTGGGGTGTGTTTGTGCATTCGAGAGTGGCTGAGAAGAGTGCAAGTCTACTAATGTGTGTATTTTGGCCTTCCTGGAGTGTTCTGGAGAGACAGAGCAAACAAACATGCTAAAAAGAGCTTGTGGCTAAAATAACGAAAAGAAAAGAGAACCATGAAGTTCTGCCAAAAGTCACCTGTCTCTTTACTGTGACAAGAAACTCACACTGGATTCTATGAATTATTAACAGGTATTATTTTCTAATCTTTTTTTTGTCCTTGACATGTCTTAATATTTGTATATGGTGTTTTTTTAACAGTGAGCAGCTGTAAATAGTCTGGTAGTAAAAACAAAAATGCCACAAAGGGTGTAATTATACATAATATAAAACAGTAAGCTGATAAATTCACCTTAAGCTGTAAACACTACACTAAGCAAAAACAAACCTTTTAAAGACATCTATCAGCAGCATTGTGCATGGAAATGCTATCTTTATAGGCTCAATACTTGAATACAGGCTTTTGCTCTGGGTTCACTCTCAAAAACTTTGCCATGAACATGCAATAATTTGTATTGTATACTGCTGTTATAGTCGTTTCTCTTCGTATGTCTGTAGTGTCATAGCCAAAAATAACATGTATAAAAAAATAACCATTACGACATTAGAAAAACAAAAATGGAAAACGTGGTGTCATTCACTGCTTTTTGATCTTAATTTTACTTAATTAGCAAATTTGTCAGATTATAAACTGAAATATTTTATATTTTATAATCATTAAAAAAAAAAAAAAAAAAAAAAAAAAAAAAAAAATAAAAAAAAATATATATATATATATATATATATATATATAATATATATATATATATATATATATATATAGATATATTATATATCGTACTGCAGCTACTTCTTCCTCTGGTCATAGCAGCATGGAAGATTTCAGACTCTGAATGAGTATGAAAGGTAAAAAAAGTAGTCAGCAGTTCCTCAAAGAATTTTTTATTTCCCCCCTAAAAGGGGCAACAGTTACATAAATAAAATTGTCATTTCTACAACCCACATAAAACCTAATTGCTGCAAAAATAAGCACAGATATGTATATCTAATAGAACTAATAGAATAGATTAATTATTCCCTGTAACAATTACGGTCTCAAAGGAAAATAGAAAACAATTATGGTCAAGCAAAAATTGTTCCCATTTACATGGCCTCGACAATCTCCTGACTTGACTCCTGAATCACTTGATTGTGGATTCGGAAATATTAAGTATGTCAGCGAGGCCCCTGTAAACTTGGGGAAATTAAGATGACTGTTCAAGAAAAATGGTAAAAATGACTTTATAATGCAGCACAACTTTATTATTTATTACAGCAGTGGATGCAGTGGAACTGGATATATGGTATATATTACAAATCCAAAGTGTCCAAATTCTTATTTCTGCTGACTGTAGATAAAGCTAATAATCAATGAATCAAGAAAATATCTAAAGCAAGAGAAATGACTCAGATAAACCGTGATCATATTCACCAATGTGCAACGTTTGGGACAAACATAGGTCATTCAATCAAGCGATAGTACAGTTTCCTTGTTTCTTTAAGACTGTGCTTGCGTAGGCAATGCACACCACATTAATTTTTACTTTTCAAAAGAGGGGTGGCTCAGTCCATTAGGAAGAAGTATTATTCTTCAGGAAAGCCTCACACAGAATTCCTTCCGTGGAAACACATAATAAATAGTCACCAGTGTTTCCCTTGGACAGAGACGGTAACGGTCTAAAGTGAAATAAATGTCTGTGTTATTGTTCATTTTCTCCTGCCTTAGACAAAATGTACTGAAGATTGTGGACAGGACAGACAGTAAATCCCACATATCTTCACCCTGTGAAGCTCCAACCCGCAATATTAATCATTATGAGGTTAGAGGTCAGGGGAAAAGGGTCAGCAGTTACTGGTGCTGCAGAGTCTGGATATGTAATTATGTTTCATACATAAAAGAAAGAAAAGCCAGCATGTAAAGTCATATTGAAGCAAAGACAGAAAAGCATGCATACATGTTAAGCGTTATATACCGTAGGCAATATGCATATAGAAGAACAATATATAACATACAGCAGAGGAAAATATTCTTAGGAAAATGTAGCTTGATAAATATTGCATTATACAAAACATTATATAAAAATTCATGTTGCTACTAATCCATTCAGTGTGCCCATTTTCAGAAATGGCGTCAATTAAATCACCAACACATAACCTACAATAAACTGGGCATCTCTGAATTATACAAGGTGGCCAAATGTATGTGGACACCTGATCATCACACCCAAACGTGGAATATTTGGGCACAAAATTGTAGTGGATGTCTTTAGTATGCCGTGGTATGACATTTTACGTTCAACCCTTAAGATGAAGAAATAAATTGCTGACTGAGCACCAGACCTTCTCCCCAACATCCGTGCCTGAACTCACTTACGCTCTTGTAGCCAAATGAAAACATTTCAGAAAATAGTATTAAATCAGGCATGAGGATTTTCAACAAGCAAATATACGTATGATTGGTCAGGTGTCCCATTCGTTTGGCCTCAAGATGTGCATATATATATATATATATATATATATATATATATATATATATATATATATATATATAATATATATATATATAAACAAAATCATAAAATTCTCAAACAAAAAAAAAAATGCACAGTATATATATATATATATATATATATATATATATATATATATATATATTATATATATATAAGCATATCTATGATATATACAATAAAAAATCATAAAATTCTCAATTAAGTGGGTATACGTCTAACACCAGTGAACTGAAGAAAATACTGTAACAGTCTAGCATTTTATATATATCCCGTCTTGAAAATACCTAGATCGTATATCTCTTGTTTCCTACGTATACGACTACACGCTACAGCCTGTCTGGGCCTCTCTATATAAGCAGGTTACATACATCTGTATCCAGCCGTATATAGTACCATATATATATATTTATGAGCTATTATATAGTATATATATCTGTATCATTTGTAAGTTCATTAGTTGATTCATTAAATCACGTAGGTCTGAGACCAGAGAAAACAGCAAAATATCACCATGACTAGGAAACACATGTACTATACTACTATATATACTAGATAAATACGGTATATTAACACTGAAAATTACTTTTGTTCTCTTTACATACTTCTTTTATGTTCCACAGAAATGACAGAAAATTAAGAATAAAAGAAAAACTGAAGCACTGCACTGTGTCTTCAATCATTTCTTGATTGTGGAGGGTTTACCTGTATAAGACTGGCAGCTGGGTTTCTCCTCTTTTCAAAGTGTTTCTGTCTGTGCTGCTCCTGAACCTTCAGGGCAAAGCCTGAGCCTAGAATCCCCTACACACAGACATACAAGATTTATTATTTGGTAAAGAGTTTCTTCTTCAATAAATTCTACAAATGATTGCCCACTCTTTGTCATTGCCATTAGTCATCCAGTGTGGGATCTAAGCTCTTTAGCAGAGTGAACACAGGGCAAAGAGTCAGAAAAGACAACTGTCATTAAGCTCTTTCACCTAAACACTTGCGCACACGCCACATCAAAGTCACTGTGGCAAATCTAGTGTTTCAAAAAATCACAAAGCGCTATGATCTTGGATAGCATATGACACATAACTGACATTAATCTTCTCATTGGAGAGCTGGGAGAAATTCGGCACTCCTGAAATAACACTAGCCACACAGAGCTGGCAGACAGAGATCTGCTGGAATGACGTGCATATGGAGCTGAACACTGAGATCTAAGACACCTTGGATTAATATCACAGCATGACCTACCTCACACCCAGATACCTTAGCAAAGGGCCAAAATAGATAAGTATAAGTACAGTTCATAAAAATTGTCTATGTTTTTAAATTATATTCATAGCTAGAATAGTCAGAGAATAAAAAAAAACCCTTTTGATATAGTACACTACTGTATTTGGATAGTCCTCTGTTCATTCCATTTGAATTTACGGCACGTAGTGGTCCGATTTTACATTTTTTCAATGTGGTGCTTTATGACCATTGACAGTATTAAGGTTCAGGGTGATGGTGGATTCAGAGGCTTTGCTGCCTTTACAGGTATTGCAAGTTTACATGTACTTACTGCAGGTAGGGCAAAGAAAGAGATCCCCAACAAGGCAAAACCTGCTGACAGGAGCCGACCTGGCCAGGTCTGTGGTGTCTTATCTCCATAGCCAATGGTAGTAAGAGTGATCTGAGTAAACAGACATCAGAGGTTAAGGGTCAGAGGTTGTGCGTACCAGGTCCTTAAAGACAATTGCCTAGAGAATACGAAGCTCAGGACAAACAATAATGCCCAGATGGACCTTCAATCAGCTTAACAGAGGAGGAGTAGGGTTAAGGACGCTGTAGTTTTGCCTACACAAAGGAAAGCTGGGTGTCGCAAGGGGCACGGTCTCCCACGGCATTCGCGCCGATCATATTCCTATGAGAGACCGCCACACATTGCAGTAAAAGCCACATGTTGGAAGCAAAGCTCCACTTACAACAATTCCTGTCCAATCTGCCATATTAAAAGGCCGTGAATATCTAAAGGCAAACAGAGGAGTACTCTAGAGTTACAGCCGCACTGCCATTTATGTTACCCGCTTCTTTTTTTTCCCTCTTTGAGAGCAATAAATCTGTATTTTACGTAAAAGGGGAAAAAAAAGGAAAAGAAAAAAAACATTAGTCTAACAGCTCACTCTCCGTTCTGTACCCGATAACTGTGAGACTCGGATTTTTGCAGGCAGCGAATATTTAAACAAAGCGCAGGCCAAAGCAAATTCGATACATCCAGTAAAAGTGAGTGATCTGTCAAATGCTGAGTGCGCTGCAGACATTAACTGATGGCCGGGAATAGACACATAGAGAGAGACACACACATAGACACAGAGTCCTGTTCTTTTGCTTTTCTTCAGCATTCAGTATGGGATATCTACACACCGAACCGAAGCGTTCGGCTTAGACGTGCTGTGGCAGTGTAATGCTGGCTCTGTATGAGCCACTACACTAAACCTCAAAAAGGCAACGACCAGGAACCACCACAAGGCTTTATGTTCTTTACACTCAAACAGGTTTTTTCCTTAACTCGAGCGAATTCAATAATTTGTTCATTTCAAGAACAAGAAAGTGGCCGTGGCATGTTGCGTTTCTGCAATGTAACACACTGATATATGAAACAAGATAGAACCCTATAACGCAGCCGTAAATTACGGGCTCTGTATTGATTCTAAAACGGGATACCATAAGGACAAATTAGACCTATTGGATCAGGGAATAAAGAATCTTTTTTGACTGACTCGATAGAAGTGTTATAGATGCATAAAAAAGGAAAAGGAACGCAATATTTTGTGCTACCTTTAAGTAGACTTACCGTCCCCCACCAAAGTGCATCAGCGTAGGTGGTAAACTGCTTGTTTAAATCTTTCTCCACCAAGTAAACCAGGAATGAGGAGAAGATCAGTACCAAAAACCCAATGTACCAGGCAGTTACCAGCTCCTGTACACACAAACACACACACACACACACACACACACACACACACACACACACAAAAACACAGACTTGGAGCATGGCAAAAAATAAGGCTAATCAAATTCTGTATGATGAGACAAAAAAATAAGAAAGGATAGAAGAGTAAAGCAGCTGTTTCTTAGACCACAGGGAACCAGTAGGGAGCTACGGCCCCTAATCTATCCACTAAATGGCGGGTGAGGGCTGAGGAAGTCTGTGGTTTGGCCATGGATCATGGCAGGAGTTACAGCCCAGACAGGGCTGCCGAAAAAGAGGCTGAAAGCAGGGTCAAACATTATTGAAGGATCACACACACACACACACACACACACACACACACACACACACACACACACACACACACACACACACACACACACACACCACACACACACACACACACACACACACACACACACACACACATAGACACACACACACACACACACACACACATACATAGACATAGACACACATACAGAGACACACATACACTGGCAGCTCTGCTTATATTCAGCATCTGTTTTTACAGAAACAGAAAAAGTGCTATTTCAGTTGCTTATTTGATGTCTCTGCAATGCAATTTGTTTTGCAATTTAGAATTCTGGGTACTATAAGACTACAGGGTGCAGCTTGAGCTCTGTTAATTTGAGACATAAACACATTTCATAAGAATCTAAATAAGTTCTGCGATAAACAAGGCCAAGCTATAAGGTGTCAGTGTAAGCTAAAAAAAAAACCCCAAAAGGAAATCAGAATATTCTCATGTACCTTGCTGTGGGCATAGACTACGGATCCCAGCAGTTTCCAGGTACCCCCTCTTCGGTCCATGCGCACCATCCGCAGGATCTGTAAAAAGCGAAGGCTGCGCAGTGCAGACGTGGCAAAAATGTTTCCCTGGCTGCCGGCCGACACAACAGCAATGGATGCAATGAGAACTATGATGTCTGCAATTGGAAGAAAAAAGGAAAGGGAAAAAAAAAAAAAACAAAAAAAAAAAACAAGTCACCTGGCAATTTTCACCAAAACTCATCTCTATGATTTAGATGTGTCTCAGTAAGGCATAAAGCATTAAAAGCTTTACACTCCAGGTTATTTTCTGATTCTTACTGGAAATGCATTGAAAATGGGTAGAGCCTGATAAAGCCTGATGAAGGCTTTTCTCTCAGACGCGTCTGAAGCAATATCTTTTCATAAAAAAAAAAAAAAAAAAATAAAAAAAAAAATATATATATATATATATATATAATATATATATATATAGGTATATATATATATATATATATATATATATATATATAGATATATATATATATATATATATAGTATTATATATATTATATTTCATCTTGATATATATATATCTCCATCCCTCCACTATTGGACCTGACCTTAAAAATATTACTCTTTTTTTCAAAATAATAATAAAAAAAAAATCTAACACCAGTGATTCACAACATTCATGAAATATAATATACACATTTCATTATGATCGTATGACAGGGATGGCAGTTAAGTGTTGCAGATGTGAGGATCAGATGTGGTTAAGGTACAGGTTGTAGAGAAGTGAAGAGAAGACTGCCGGCAGGGTGTAGTGGGTGTAGAAGAGTGCCAGGAGTGATTTGTGATGGAAGCGTATCTGCACATCTGACAGAAGGTTAGTCTGTGGTGAGACCTGATATGTTGAGAGGGATGTGGATGGACAGGATTAGAAATGACTGTTCTAGGGGCCTTGAAGGTAGGATGCTTTGGAGACAAGTTGAAAGAGGTACAAGCTAGATGGTTTGATCATGTGCTGAGGAGGGACATTGGGAACATGGGTAGAAGTATGCTGAGGATGGAGACTCCAGGCATAAAGGAGGAAAGCCAAAGGGGTGGTTTATGGGAAGCCATGCTAGTTTGAAAGAGGCAGATGTAGAGGTCCGGATGATATGGATATGGATGATCAGCTGAGGTTACTGAGGTAACACAAGAAGAAGAATGGAAGCTTAGTGATGAATATGTCTTGCAATAAGTTTTTCTCTATAAAAAGATTTCCTCAGGGTTGAGATCTCTACCTGTGCATTCACTAGCAACAATACTGTACCTCTTAACTCAGTTTTTCTCGAGCATATGAAAATGACTTCTTGGGCAGTTTCTGTCCAACATTATTCCTTCTTTCATTCAGTTCTGCATTACTTATTTATTTTGATTTCTTTATTATTTTTCAATAGGGCATGGTGGCTTAGCACGTTCGCATCACACGGGGTTTGAGTCCCGTCTCCGAACAAGTGTGTGTGGAGTTTGCATGTTCTCCCCGTGCCTCAGGAGGTTTTTCTCTGGGTTCTCGGGTTTCCTCCCCGGTCCAAACATGCCCGGTAGGTTGATTGACACCTTGGGAAAACTGTCCCTATTGTGTGAATGTGAGTGTGTGTGCACCCTGAGATGGGTTGGCATTCCATCCAGGGTGTACCCTGCCTTGATGCTCCCCGCGACCGGAGGGACGATCGGATAAAAGGGTAGAAGAATGAATGAATGAATATTATTCTTCATTGGACAGCCATAAAAAGCATTTCACTGCATATCTTATGCTGTATGTATGCGTAGGTGACAAATAAAATTTGAATGTAGATGCAGCGCAATCTTAACCGTCGGGTGCCATGAGAATTCGAATATAGAATAGAGCCCAAAAAAAAAAAGAAGCTCTGAAGACACTGCCGAGTGTAGGTGCATTGTGAAAGGAATTGAAATAATGTGGCTGATATGACTTGATAATTTACATTAGTAGTGTGTCATGTTTGTAATGGGATAATGAGTTGTCTAGCAAAACATATTAGAACTACCAAACACTAATGAATTCATCATATACAGATTAATAAAACAATAAGTGTTGTGCATTGTCTCCCATTTTGCCAATAAACTGCAAGCCAACTGTGAGCAGCAGTGTTGTGTAAAGCTACGCAATCAATTGATGATTCAGAAGCGATTTGTCTTTGTGAAAACAAAGCTGTGTTGATGATGACTTCCCACAAACAAGCAAAGAATCGATCTTGTGTTGGACTTGAGGTTCTTACTCACACATTAGTCAGCCAAAGGTGAAACTACGATGGAGCTTTGACCATAATTACTGAACGAGGCTACAATATAGTTCACTAAGGTCAAAGCTACACACAAACACTACACAAATGTGTATACACCCAGATCCACAAATGACTTGTTTTATTGTCAAAGGGAAGTAGGATTTTTGTGTATGCCTGTACTGTATAAAACAATGATTCATGGATTCAAAGAACCAAACCAAAAGCTTAGAGCAGGGTATATAGAATTCAGCAGGCTCATTTTGATTTAACCTTTGAGTTTGTCAGACTGAGAGTAATCCAGTTGCTAGGAGATATCTTTACTCTATTCAATTTTTGGAAACATTCAATTCAGGAACATCCATCAGCATCAGTGTCCATACCTGGACAGCCACACACATGCTTGCACACACACACATATAATATATACAGGGTGACTCATAGGTAGCCATATCTCACCTATGACACAGAAGGGCTTTCTGGCAAAACGAAGTCTTCCTTGCCATCCCCTATAGCGACAGCAGCATCCAGCAGACCAGATGCGAATGATGTACTCCAGACCGAACACAACAATCATTACGAACTCCTACAGGACAACAGACATTAACTAGTTAGTTATTGGGTATTGCACACTGGACGGCATTGATAACTTACTATATATATAGATATATATATATATATATATATATATATATATATATATATATATATATATATATATATATATATACACACACACACACGCGCACACACACACACACACACACACACACACACAACACACACACAACACACATAGACACATACATAAACATACCAAATAAAAACCTTTTGAGGGTGAAAAAATGATTAAAAGCTTCCTCAGGAATCTATTAGGCACTGTTTATTATGTTTGTTTATTGCCCCTACTCCCACTTTGAGCGCAGTGTTCTTTAAATGTTTTTTTTATTAAATAGGCTTTATCTCAGTATCCAATATAACAATATATTTCAAAATAAATATGCAGCAAGTTAAGATATGTTTTTCTTTCATTTATAGCAGAATATATGGCACTGATCATGTTGTGAAGAAAAGTGAAGAAAAGAGCGCAGACAGGAAAACAGACAGGAAAACAGGAAGGCCAATGAGAATTATGGATGTTTTAGGGGAAGACATGCAGGTAGTTGGGGTAAAAGAGGTATAGAATTAAAGTGATTAAAACACATATCACATTTGAAATGCCCGTGGTAGGATCTGTCAAAACATGACATTCATTCCATGGTGATAATCTTGTATAGTGTAGATAAGCTCTTTCTAACAACATTTCCTTACTTCTCTTCTCCAATAACAACTAACAACGTGAACGAAGAAGAATGGTGTATCCATGTATGTTACTTCCATTTGTCAATGGACAGGAGAAATTCTTTATCCTGGTTGGATGACAGATCAATCTGTCAGTAAAACTGTTTTGCATCTCTCGGAGACATACCCGCCAAACGCTCCTGTTGTTGTGCAAGTGGAGAGATGAGTGACGAGAAACTGTTTATTTTGAGCCTGTGATTTTAGTGACAATATTTATACACTTTCATATGGAATATGGGGAACATCTGGAATGATTGTGTGCGAGAGTAATCAATAAATCAGTGTCTGAAAAGCCGGTCTTCGATATTTTTAATTCTGTCTATATGGGATGAGTCTAAGCTAATAAAAAAGTGAAGCACCATCAGAATGATCTTGCAGGAATTTCCATTATTGAGTGTGTTTTTTTTTTTATAAGTGAGCAGAAAAGGAATTCTCTCTGTCTTGGAAGGACCATGGCACCGTCTATGACACAAGATTCCTTTCATTTATCACTCTGCGTTTAAAGCCCTTTTTTTGTTTTTACAGTGCTTGGGATGGAAAGAGTTGTACTCCGAGTATGCATTATAGGAATATGAATATGGATTAATATATAAATAAGCGAAAGTATTTGAGATGGCACAGGTTGTACAAAACGACAAAATGAAAAAGGATACTCCCTAGCTATGAAGGATGCTACAAAATAAATGTACAGTGAGTCCTGGGGCAGCAAAATGTCTGACTATGCAGTTTGAGACGGAAGTGCGCAGTGCCCTGCAGGAGCTCATAATAGTATCTGGTTAGCATAATTACCTCTGGAGCTCGTTTCTCAGTGTCAGCTGCCGACCCTGTTAATTGCACCGTTTGATAAATCTAACAGGATTCACTGGTAGATTAAAACTCTCAGCAGATTAAAACATCTGTCAGTACAGCACTTTACGACAAAGCTGATAGTGCTGCAACAGTACAGTATCTCTCCAGGATTTAGATTGCATGTCGGGCCTCACATGCATGCACTTTATTGTCGAATAAGCAAAATATAACCGAATTAAATAGAATATTATTGCAAATTGTTTTGTCTTTATCCGCGCCGTATGTATTCACCAAATTGAACTTACTGGGTTTGATGTGCAGTTCAGATTTCACATTATTCAGCAAGTCTGGGAAATATAAGCTTGGGCAGAGATACACTCAGCATTCCCTTAACAGCTGAGAGTGACATCCATGCACTCTCATAACAGACTCATTTCCCTGGATGCCATTCGATACAGCGTGTATTGTTTCTACATCAGTGAGAGTAAAGCCACCTTTGACCAATGCACAGTGGGACAGATCAACTCATTCAGCATCCCAACTGAGACGTGACTGACAGCCCAGGCGCGGTTTGGGCCCGAATCCTCATTCCCTGAGCAGATCATGCTTACCAATAAAACAATGTATCTTAATAAAACAAAATAAAATACATATCGTATAGCGAGTCAACAGATTTGTCAACAACATTCAAAGGAGGTCTTGGAATCCGAGACACTGTTTGTCAGATATTTGACTACATTTCACATCAAACTATGCCTTTGGTGTGTGTGCGATGATGTGCCACATGTCTGGAGCGTGTAACGTTCTCACCAGTATGAGTAGGCAATGGTTCGAGAGGTCCATATGATCCGGGATAGTGGAAAACACAGACAGGACTAGACAGCCAAACACCAGGATGAAGCTGCAAGGAATCGAGAAAGACACAGGAACAAAACATTTTAGTTTGTTAGTAATTTCTCCTGCCGGTGCTTCTTTGACTCTCTGAAGCCTTTATTGACCTAAAAAAAAAACCCATCAGACTGATAAGGTCAGTGGTACTCATCACAAGCTTAATTTATGCTCTAGTAAGTACGGTCTTGCCAACCAGAGAGCAAGTGGAGTAGTGAGCGGAATATGAGCTCTGGCTTTGTCTGTGATCAGATCATTATCCGGTCAAGTACCAGTGTCTCGAAAGCCCAGATAAGAGCACAGGTAACTCGGATCTTAAGGTCTGAAAACCCCTGCATACACCAGGTTCTAAGCATGGTTATAAGCACACACTCTCCACACAATGAACACATTCGTTCAGAACTGTTACAAAGGGTTACTGCACACTATATCCAATATGTATAGTAGATACAAGATAGAAATAATAAAAAGTATAAAGAATGATAAATTCAAACATTTCATCAATCATTTTCGTCTTTCTATTCAAACACAGAAGGATATTGGCCCTAGATGCCTGGCTATGATTTAGCAGCCACAGTCCATGAATCAGCTCACAAATTTATTTGAACAATTGACCGTAGTATGAATTGTTCTTCAAATGGTATAACTACTGCAGTAATGCATGTTTTAAAGCTATTAATTCTGGCCATTGCTGTGTGGTCCGAGGGACTGACTGATCATGGTGTTTTATAGCAGTTCTGGTGCCTGGTCTGATTAAAGATATTGTACACACACTTCAACTTGACATTTCTTGCTGGTGCGACACAGGTTTCCAGATTAAAGCCAAATCAGTTTCAAATAAAATAAAAAAGTGGCTTTTAATTGATTGGTATTTAAAGTATTTAGACACGTGACTTTTCCCCTCATATGTGGTTCTTATTCAAACTGTCCACACAAAGTGGAGGTCACACAATTGTATCAGACATCTTTGGATGTGGGATTCAGCATTACATTTTCCGTTCAATGGAACAAAGAGACCCAGACTCAATGGCCCTGAGCGCCAAAGTAAGCTTTAATTAGGGTTCAAATGAAAGATTTTGCGAACCCTTCTGGCTGAAATCTCCAGAATCAAACGTAATATCTTCCCAGGAGAGTGACGGGTGTTATAACAGCAAATACATTTGGAACAAAATGAAACGTGGATGGGATGTTGAAAAAGCACATAAAGTTTGTGGTCAAGTGTCTACCAACTATTGTCCATATGTTGTACTATATGTCATTGTTGATGCCGTGTATAACTTTGAACTGTACTATATTATATTATATACTATATGTACTATATATAGTTTTTATGTGCCTTTTTCATAATAGAAATTCTTCCCTTTCTCTCTCTCTATCACACACACACACACACACGCACACACTCACACACACTCTCTCTCTCTCTCTCAGAGGGGAAAGACTAATTTGTGTGTCTGTGTTGGATCAGCAGTGACGTATGTGTGTAACAGCTGTCACCGACTTCCCTCACCTGTTTAACTAATCAGTAGTCTGTCTGCTCTGTCCTTTACCCCTGAAAACCAGACACACTGACCTAAAACTCACATCTTACTATAGACGGACTACAAGGAAGAATATTTCCTCACGTATTTTGCTCTTCTCACCCAGCCACACACCCACACCGACACGTCCCTGTATCATCTTTCACCTGTACTTGGGTATTAATGTAGGTCAATGTACACCATAAAAGAAATGTATTAACCGGGCAAATTTCTTAATAATCCCAAAAATACTTTGTATTGCAAAAATTCCGAGGATGTGTGGTAATCACAGAAAGATATAATGGCAACCAGATGCTACAAATAGTGCATTGTGGGGGGAAAAAAAGGATTATATTTCTGCCTACTGCCTAATCTTTTACTATGAACGTGTGTAGACCCCCCCCCCCCCCCCCCCCCCAAACACACACACACACAAGTATGACAGGTCTGTTTAGTGTGGAAGGACCTACTTATCACTCACTTTTACACACACACACACACACACACACACACACACACACAACACACACACACACAAACAAAACACCTCCTGTGAAATAAGTCCCTGCTTTAGTCATTACTGCCTCAGTTTTTACAGTAGATACACAAACACATATACATGACTGATCTCATGGATCTCTTCTTGCACTTCTTGTCAGAGGTGGGGGGAAATCTGAGCTTCATGCTGGCCTAGTGAAAACAGTGCTGGAGGAAGGAACAGCTCAGATGAGCAGAGACGAACAGAACTCTTTCAAATCTTTGCACGCAGCTCGACAATGTGTGTCTTTCATCACGCCTTATGTGCCGTGGCGACTGTGCCAGACTCCCGCCGAAACACACCAGCCTCCGCTGCCTGCACCCCAGGACGCAAAACCCAAAACCCGACTTTCTCCCCCTGACGCAAAAACCCAACAGCAATCTACACTATGTGCCTGTGTGTGTGTGTCAGTAGAATACAAAAAAAGAAGAAAGAAAAAAAATAAAAGAAAAAAATAAGGATCCAGGCAGTCTGTCCATCTGGGACACTTTAAAACCAAGACAGCGCTAATGATGAAGCTATTCACACACTGCATGGTCAAACTGGACACACTAGAGGGCACTGCTACAATCTGTCACATGCAGTACCAAAAAGAAAAAGGAGACAGGATGAGAAGATGCAAACGAAGAGAAGAGGTGGGAAAAAGGAAGAAACAAGAGGTAGAGTAGAGAAAAGAATAGAGAGTTCCCCTCAGATTATTTCTTCGTTCTGAAGTCATTCTTTGCCAAAAAAAAAAAAAAATCTAATTAATTTTCCATAGGATTACTGTGATATATAAAGAAGGTAAAACACAGTCCAAAACCCATTATTGCCTGAGTTATAACAGCTGCTGTGTGAGTTATTGAATGCCTTGTACAAGAAACCCACAGACATCTGGCTCTGATTTGGCCTGAGCTCCTAACAGCCCTAGCCTGATGTGGCTGAGAGGAAAGGTCTGGACACACACTACCGTTTTCCCTGCAGCTGCACTAGCCTGGTCCACACACAGATCTGGGGTTCGTTGGAAAGCAGTATTGAGTGATAAAGGTTCGGTCTGAGCATGTCTTTCCACAGAAGTCGGAATTGTGTAACAGGCATAACCGATGTGTGTTTTGCTTGCGCTTCTTCAGTGAAGACAGCTAACAGGTGATTACAGTGTTTGTGCAGTGCGGTTAAGTGAGACTGTCAGGGCTTAAACCAATGTTGGTATCTATCATCAAATATGTGCAGAGTTGCTGACATTAATCCTGTGTGTTTGTGCTCCTATGCTGTACTTCAGACTCCTGAAATAATTCTCAGATACTACACACTCACAAAACACTCATCCACTCCAAATCCCTGTTTTCATTTCTTCTGTTTTTGCAATTCGGCACTTTTGAAAATGTGCTTCCTGAGGCTCCAATAAATGTAATGAATTAAATGGGATTAAAACAAAAGCGAGGTGAGATGAGGTCAGGACGCACATTTGGAAATCCAATGCATGCATTACTTTTCGTCATATTCAGAAGTACTAATGCAGTGGCGTACAGGTACGAAGCAACAAGAAACGTGAACAAGGATCAGATCAAGCTAGAGAAATTAGAAATGTCAAGACACACAAGTCTAGGAGATAAAGAGAGCAACTAAATTAAGGGGTAATGTGTTACTCTAACAGGGGCATGGTGGCTTAGTGGTTAGCAAGTTTGCCTCACACCGCCAGGGTCCGGGTTCGATTCCCGTCTCGGCCATGTGTGTGTGGAGTTTGCATGTTCTCCCCGTGCCTCAGGGGGTTTTTCTCCGGGTTCTCCGGTTTCCTCCCCGGTCCAAAAACATGCACGGTAGGTTGATTGGCACCTTGGAAAATTGTCCCTAGTGTATGAATTTGTGTGAGAGTGTGATTGTGAGTGTGTGTCCTGCGATGGGTTGGCATTCCATCCATGGCCTTAATGCCTGAGATAGGCAGAAACTCCCCGTGACCTGAGGAAAGATCGGATATAGCGGTAATGAATGAATGAATGAATGTGTTACTCTAGCACTATATAGTTACTCTAGATAGGGAACAAACTAATTAAAAGAATATATTCATTCTAAAGAGGAACTGATCAATTTTCCTGAAAACATGCCTGATCACATCTGCAGTCCTCTAGACAAGGAATTAAGCCATGGAGTTGGAGACTTTTATTTTCCTGCATGGAGAGTAGGAAAAAACAGATCTGACAGAAAGAACAGAATTTGAAGCAGCCTGTGCTGTCCACTTAAGCACATCTCACAACACAGCAAGCATCCAAGAGAGGCTGTCAGACCAGCACACTCTAAATGAGACTGGCCTTCAGCTGCCTTCGCAAGGACTTTGCTATCCATCAAAAAACTCACTTCTTGCCTTTGGCTTCAGTAGGAACAATGCACTGATGGACAACTCGCACCAAAAGTAAAAATAACTGTCCATCCGTTAAAAGGTTCACAGGAGTCTTTCAACAGTACAGACATTGACATGACCATGTGTCAGGCTCAGTCTGGGCAAGCTGTAAACTAATCTTGGTTGAATACAGAATACATTTTTAAGACGGCTGCACATCTATCTCAGCTTGACATGATGACAGATGGTGCACAGGTCTATCAGGTTCATACAAAACTGTACAATGCTGTACTCTAGCTGCAAACTAAACTCACAGACCCACAAACAAGGCACTAATGGTGGGCAAAATAATTCAGAATCCACCTTTCATTTGGACCATAACTCATTACCCTCACAGTGGCTCTACATTCTACAGTGAGATAAAGTAGGCATGATTTCTTTCTGATATACACAATATGGACAAAAGTACTAGGAAACCCACCCTCCTCCACCATAGTGTATATAAACTATTACCATAAGGTAGAAGGCACACAATTATATAAGATTCATTCATTCATTCATCTTCTACCGCTATATCCGATCTTTCCTCGGGTCACGGGGAGCCTGTGCCTATCTCAGGCGTCTATGGGCATTAAGGCAGGATACACTCTGGATGGAATGCCAACCCATCGCAGGGCACACACACACACACACACACACTCACACACACATTCACACACTAGAGACAATTTTCCAAGGTGCCAATCAACCTACCGTGCATGTTTTTGGACCGGGGGAAACCGGAGAACCCGGAGAAAAAACCCCCTGAGGCACGGGAGCGGGGAGAAACATGCAAAAACTCCACACACACATGGCCGAGACGGGAATCAAACCCGGACCCTGGCGGTGTGAGGCGAACGTGCTAACCACTAAGCCACCGTGCCCCCAATTATATAAGATGTCTATACATTTTTAACATGTCAACAATAAAGGGTCTCTTCACTTAAACTTGGAGACCCAAACCTGTACAATGTCACTTAGCACAAACCGGTCTCCATGAAGATATGGTTTACATGGATTGTATGAAGGTTCTTGAGTGGCCTGCACTCGAGCGTTAACCTCGACCCTATTCAACATCTTAATTAGAATGCCTTAGGCATCCTCTCCAAAAACTTATATCATTTAATCAAGCGTTTCAACTACTGAGTTACTAATGCACTCGATTACATTACAGCTCCTATTTTCTTCTTTTCCTTAGGAATCTAAATCCCAATATAAAGTACATTTATTGGATTTTAGAAGCCGCCTTGTTATAATGACCACTGCTGAAAGCGCAATATAAATAAACTTGATTTTTTTTTTGGTCTATTCCTGAGGAATAATTATTTGATATTTGCTCATCTTGATATGAAGAGCTGGTAGAATTCTGTCATATCATAAAGTGCATTTATTAATTTTCTAATTAAAACTTTTTCTTTTTATTACAGTAACAAGGATGAACTTATCAAGACTGGTATGTGTGTAATTCACATCAGGCAGTTTCTGAAAAATTTTATGTTGGACATTAATTGAAGCACATAGCATGTATCAGCGCGACTCCTTCCACAATTAGGTGAGCCAGGACTTTATAGCCGCAATGTCGCGAAAATCCACAAAAATTGCATGAATACATGAATAGGGACAATTAAATGTTTCTTTTAGTGGAATGAAGACCATACTATGTCATATTCTATACATAATCTGCAATAGAAACAGGGCATTGTATGTTGCTCTCATACAAGTGAAAGAATTTACCCAAATGCAAATGCATTCATTGTGCATTTAAAACACTACATACTTAGTATGTAGATTTGTATTTCAAAACAGTACTGTTTGCAGTTTATTCAGTAGAGAAAACTTAATTAGCTCGAAGCAGAAAGAATTTCTCTTTTCTGTCTTTGCATTGTGTTCTCTTGAGTCGGCAGGACTTCCGAATGCGTGAGGGGTCAGCAACGTGAGAGGCCAACGTTTTCCACAACCCTGCAGCCCGCTGTCATTACCACCTCTCTTTTTTCTTTTACAGGCAGGTCATGAACTGTTTCCCAATTGTGCACACACGGACTTGCAAACATGCGTTCACTGACACACACACACACACACACACACACACACACACACACACACACACACACACGGACACACGCACACAGGATCAGAGGGAGAGTAGATAAGTGTGTGTGCTTGTGCATGGTTATGTATGAGTGTGTATTAGTGCGTGTGTGTGTGTGTGTGTGTGTGTGTGTGTGTGTGTGTGTGTGTGTGTGTGTGAGTTCATAAAACATTCAAACCAATTCAAATGAATAAAGGCATAAATGCGCTTCAGGTAAGACTGTCTCGAGGGTGTATGCTTCATAACAAGTTCATAAGTTGCATGTAGATGTTAATATAAACGCAGAACGTCTCGAGGTTACTTGCATAACCCGAACAAGACGCTGTGTTGGTAATGCTTTGGGAACGCTTTAGAGTGTTTTGATCTGAAAATGTCTATTATATCGATGCGAGTTAGTTGCTAGCCGATGACGTCACGACCAAGCAGTATGAAAAAAAAAGGTTATGGACGTGACGCCACTTTCTCTCATTGAGAACTCTTTCCAGAACTCCTAGAGGCAGCGCCACGGGAGGGGGAAAGAGAACAGGCATAACCTCGGCCACATCACCATGGCATCTAGTTTGAGAAGACAAACCAGTCCTTGGACTTGATTTGGGTCATGACCTGCTCCAGCAACTTGAACCGAAGTCTCTTTAGAGAGCAGCTGAGCTGGTGTAAAACGGGATGGGACACCATTCCCCCATGCTTCTTGGGGACCAAGTAGTACTGGCTGTAGTGGATGAGGGGAGGGACCACCTTGATGGCCCCTTTGCTCACAAGAGTCTACAGTTCATGGACCATGACCAAAGCCTCCAGTGGCCCCACCAGGGTGGGGGCACACCCCATTGAACTGGAGTGAACGAGATTGGACCTTCTTGAGACTGACCTCTGGTCTGTTGTGGGCTATGTCCACAAGCCTCTGTGGAGGCCTCATAATACCTACAGCTGCCTCATGGGTGGATGGTAATGGGGACACATGTGTCCTTGGTTATTGATAATTGACTCCGAGGGGGCCAAGACAGAACAGTCGCCATATAATGAGGCACACAGTCAAGCCTGGTACGGCCCCCCAGACCATCAGTCCAGCTTAAGCACAGCCCAACAACTGAAGATGATGGTCCTCTGATCCGTCACCTCCCTGAGCTTAGGCATGGCACAACCATTGGGAACTGTATGTAAAGATGGTGCTGGGCTGGGGCTGCACCCGCTGATCAGCCCCTGGAGGCTGGCAGACGGGGAGAAACCTGTGGAGGGCCACTAGTTCTTTTCTAGCCATGACAGAGACCACGTCGCCAAACAGACCCAAAATGACGACTGGAGCATCCAAGGGCAGTCCCCTGGTTGGTCAAGGTCAGCCACAGGTGTCTTTCAGCAGACATGCCATAGACCTGAACCAGAACTCAGAGCTCTAGCCATCTCTTTGGATATGGATACCTCAATGTCCAGGACCTGGAAAAAAGGCAGATTCCAGCATGAATGCTCTCTGGCAACACAGTAACTGCTCTTTCAGCTTTCTCTGGGATTGAGGGTCCTGGATAACCGGTGATCAGATGATTTCTAACCTGGACACCGTCCTAGTGACTACCTCCAAAAGCTCCTGAAACTGGAGAGGCTGGAGAAGATCTTGCATAGACTCTGACAGAACAGGAGCATCCACATGGACCTTCTCAAAACTCAGAGTGTTCAAGAGGCATGCTTTTGAACCCAATGGGAAAGCACTGTATCTGGCAGGTGAGGAATTAGAAAAGCTCCGCTCCCAGGCAAGCCACACAAAGCACAAGAGTATCCTCACCCGCGAATAAACTGGGAGGCAAGGAGGGACACACGCTTTGGAAGTACACTGTACATTGACAGTGCATCGTACAAAGTCTCTCTCACACACACAGAGCATTTACTGATAACACAAAAGCTGGCATCGCGTCCATAACATGCTTTTTATACTTCTTGGTCATGACATCCTCTGCCCTCAACTGACTCCCTTATCAAAGGTTGACAAGATTTCACACATGTTCGGAGCACAACACGCTGTAGTGTTCTCAAAGCTTTACAGACGCAGCTCGAGTTCCTGAAAGGAAACATGTACGCTACGAAGAGCAATTGCCAGCTGCTATCAGACTCTACAATGCGGCCTGCACCCAACAAATGGTGTTTTGTAAAAACACATCTAATCCCATAGTGGCTTGTTGTACAGATTATATAGCTTTAGCTCTTCTATTGAACTCCACTCATTATTAAGGGCTTTGCACTGCATTTTAGAGTGAGGTTGTTGGGATTTATGACCATTCATTCACAAGAGCATCGACGAAGGCAGGTAATGATGTCGCATGATTAGGCCTGATTGCGCACTGTTTAGGTTCATCCTAAAAGTGTTCTGTGGGGTTGAGGTCAGGGCTGTGTCTGAACCACTTGAGTTCTTCCAATCTAACCATGCCTTTATAAATCTCACTATGTGAACAGTTACTGCAGTGCTTTCAAATGTACCTCTTAGATATGTGAGGTGAATGTAATGTTACAGCCTGTATATAAGTAGTAATAATAAATGTAGTGAAAACATTTAATATTTTCTTGCATTTTGCTTGAATTTCCTTTTAAAAGTATTTAATTATTTTTTTTTTGTTTAGACCTTTATTTATTCTTATTCATTCATTCATTCATCTTCTACCGCTTTATCCGATCCGATTCCTCGGGTCACGGGGAGAGCCTGTGCCTATCTCAGGCGTCTATGGGCATTAAGGCAGGATATACCCTGGATAGAATGCCAACCCATCGCAGGGCGCACACACACACATTCACGCACACATTCATACACTAGGGACAATTTTCCAAGGTGCCAATCAACCTACCGTGCATGTTTTTGGACCGGGGGAAACCGGAGAACCCGGAGAAAAACCCCCTGAGGCACGGGGAGAACATGCAAACTACCACACACACACATTCCCGAGACGGGAATCGAACCCGGATCCTGGCGGTCTGTGGCGGTGTGAGGCGAACGTGCTAACCACTAAGCCACCGTGCCCCATTTATTCTTATTATTATTTAATAATATATTTATTTGTTTGTTTGTTTGTTTATTTATTATATATATATATATATAAAATGAGATATAATTCGATTATAATTAATATTATAAAAAATTAAAAATATAATTAATCATAAAAAATATGACAATCTGTTCTTTTTCAAAAAGGGTGCATTACCCTCTACCAAACAAACAAAAATAACATTACTAAGCACAGTTAAGTGATGACATGTTGATCGCTAGCTTGATAGAGTTGTTGTTTTGTTTTAATTTACGATGATACTCTCTATTCCAAAACTCTGCTCCCGTAAAAACTGGTACGAGAAGAAAGGGGATGGAAATGAGAAAGGAGTCGTGTCTGTGTTTCGGCTCTTCTCTAGAAAGAGCACATGCTCCCCATCTCTCTGTCCTCCAGCCCAGCGGCAGCTGCTCCTGTTTATATGCAATAGCCTGTGTTTATATGCAACTGCTCGGCAACTTAACAGCTCCACTTATGCAAACAAAGTCTCGCACGTCGCGCAGAATGATAGCATGGACAATTACACAGAGGATTCCAGACCAAATTTACCGCGGTGACTTCACCGTGATATTATCTCTGCTTGTTTACAAACGTTTACCTGAAAACAATCATCCCGATTTAACCGTAACAAAGAAAAAGACAACACGACGTTAAATTTAGAGCCGTGTGGTTCTGTCGGCTGGAAATGTGTTTGGGTTAAAGCGGGAGTATACAGTATGTGGACGCAGTGGGAAGGCGACGCATCAGAAAATGACAGTCTGACACTGTAGTTTATCTATCAGCAGTGCATTAGGGAAAGGAAATAAACTGATCCTACAGCTATTTAAAGAAATGTTGAGGGAGTGTGATAAACGATTCTTACTAAAAATAGTCTGTCGACACCCAAGATGGTAATTTCATCATGGCTACATGGAGTACTGTATGTGCACAAAGAGCAGAATGTATACTATGAACACACAATCCCTAAACAGTTACTCATATAAAGGACACACTGCTCAGATTCGAGTCAACAGCTGAGGGAATAAATAGTTTGTGGTCTGTTGAGGGTTCTCACTGATCTGATATTAGGTGTCACATGATTTGTGAAACAGCCTTTCCACTTTTCAGTGCTAAATCAAACACTATATTGACTTTAACACATTAGATTAGAGGTTTCCGATTAGATTAAATTAGATTCGATGAGATGTGTAACTTTTTGGCAGACACAATGATCCACAGTTGGGGGTCAACGGCCATATACAAGGACTCACAACTGTCATCAGAAGTTTAACACCTTAACAAGCAAGTACCATTTCATTTAGCTAAAATGAAAATAGAACCGTGTATTAAGATCATACCTTTTTTGAGATACTGGCTTTAAGGAAATATTTTACGTACAGTATATTTCTTTGATCGCACTCACTTCCACTTAACTGCCGCACAATCGAATGTGTTAAAGAAACTGGAGCAAATGGACTGAAACCCACATTAGACACTAGCCTTATAAGCAGGATTGAAACTGGGTCCATGGAGCTGTGCGGGAAGAGATGTGACACATGCATGCCTGCTCATATTTATTTTTAAAGTATCATTTTTTTCACATTTTATTTTAACCTTTTTATTAGATTATTTTAGATTAGACAGCTTCTGAATCAGGCTATACTTGTTATTCTGACTATATGCATTGTAGTGATAATCTGTAATAATCACACAGATCAATTCTTATGTAATGCCTAAAAAACTAAATCTTCAACAAGTAGCAGCGAGGTGGATTTTCTCTGTCTCACACACACAGATCTGATGCACTCTATCCATCCATCAATCCATCTATCGTTTGCCATTTTCTATGAAATGAACACAATCAACACAAGCACATCTTTCAAACCCCCCCCCCCCCCCTAATAACCCCCCTCCCCCACCCCCCCCCACACACCACACACAAAAAAAAAAAAAAACCTGAAATAAGCTGCCACAGAAGTCTGGTAAAGCATCACAAAACAAACAGAGTTTGGGGACGTCAGTGGAGCCTTGATGCAGCTCTCACACGAAAGAATATGAATTGAAATAAAATTGACTTTAAACAGAAAAATGTGACTATAAATTATTTGACAACTATCTATTTCTATACCAGTGGGATACGGTGGCTTAGTAGTTAGCACGTTCGCCTCATTCCCGTCTTGGTCATGTGTGTGTGGAGTTTGCATGTTCTCCACGTGCCCCAGCGGGTTTTTCTAAGGGTTCTCCGGTTTCCTCCCGGTCCAAAAACATGCACGGTAGGTTGATTGGCACCTTGGAAAATTGTCCCTAGTGTGTGAATGTGTGTGTGTGTGTGTGTGTGTGTGTGTGTGTGTGTGCCCTGCGATGGGTTGGCATTCCATCCAGGGTGTATCCTACCTTAATGCCCATAGACGCCTGAGATAGGCACAGACTCCCCATATATATCGGTAGAAGATGAATGAATGAATGAATGTTTCTATACCTTTGCTCAATTACACACTGGGTGGTCCCAAAGAGGCAATGTTTAAATTTTTTAACTTGCATCTAGTGATATTCAATTTCAATGTGTGTGTGTGTGTGTGTGTGTGACTCTTTAAAGTACATTTGTTTGTTACTTAATGAAAATATATATTATACATATTTAAACATAGCATTTGTATCCCTGATATGTCATAAAACATTAACACAATAACTTTTAAATAATTTAAAATAATTCCTTATAGCATGTTATATCAATTGTATATGGCCTCTGGCAACTCTAGCAGTTCTACATTTTCAACATTTAAACAGACTGAAATAAGAAACTCTTCCAGGTTCAACATGAAGGACTGACGTTCAATTAGAAGTGGCGCTGTCCAGGGTACTGAAACAGTTCCCATAATGCCACAGCCTTGTCACATATTATTTTAGCGAAGTCTACATCATAGAGGGTTAGAAACGAAGCTCCAGAGATTACTGTTAATAAAGGCCTAAAATCCTTTTCATCAATCTATTTAATGAGAAGCTAAACTACGCTACAATAACTATGGTGAGAAATAAGTTGTTAAACACACTATCGTGAAGTATTTAATCTGACCGAGCTAATAGAGCTCTGTGGATCTCATCATCACTCCTCCACCCCGGTGCCGATGTGAGACACATTACACGCTAGACGTTAAAGGAGTGTTGTTCCCCTGCAATCCCCCAAACACTTTTACAGAGGGAGGCCGCTCAAACCTCACACTTACAGCCAAATAAAACACTAAAGGAGCCCGTAAAGCTCACCCAGCCCTGCACTAACTGCAGACTTATTACACCGTTCCGTCCACAAACACTCCTAATCCGCTCGCTCTTCGCTTCGCTCCACTCCGGCTGGCTGATGTAACAGCACAATGAGCTATTGCGTGCTGCTCACTACTGGGTTTTGTACTCTGTCTTAAGGAGGAGAGGCAGAAGACAGGATGTCCCCTTGCCAAGAGTCTATTAACTAATCCCCTGTTTATAAAGTCTACTTCAGTATCTTACAAGACTGATCGGCTAGATAAAACACAGGGTTTTATTTCTAAGCAACTACTTAACAAAACACGGTGCAGCCAAGGCGTCCACTGCCCCGGGAACTCTTCCGGGCAAGAGTTCACTGGAGTGAATGCAAACGCTTTTATCATCAATAATTCCTCATTATAATTATTAGGCTCGTGAATCAAAACGCACAAATAATCCACGCATGCACACCGTTTACTTTTGGGCAAATATAGTGCTGCATATGGACTTCTACCTAACCGACAGGCACCTTTTGGTAAGCGATCATTATAACGCGTATTTTCACGGAGACATTTTTCTTGTAATAAAGCCATTATTTTTATAATGACGGCTACAGAAGACGACGCATAATCACTCCCAGACAAAACAACTCCAACTATTACTACTACTATTACTACACAACACCAAATATAAATAAAATAAATAAACAAGTGCTGGATTATCTTGGTGGGAAAGAGACAAATATTATGATGCTCATTGTTAGGTCGAGTGTGAAAGGCAAAAGAGAGAAATGGACTAAACGGCGCTGAAGAGTTAGAGCCGTAATGATTCTTAAGAGCAGTCAACATCACCCGCACGTCTGAAGGAACGGCGCCAAATTTCCATGATGCAGTGCTGCTTGGCTTTGAAGGTGTGGGCCAGGAAACTCACTCTCTCTCTCTCTCTCCAACTCTCGTTCTCTCTCTCTCTCTCTCTCTCTCTCTCTCTCCCTCCCCTCTCTCTGTCTTTTCCCTTTTGAGTACCATTAAGGAGAGTGGGAGTTAAAGGCGCAAGCTCTTTTCCATGTGATGAGCACAAATCCTGTTCTAACAGGATCCAGACCTGGGGAAACTGGTGAGTTCCAGCAGCTGACAGGCTCCATAAACGCTGCTGGCATATGGAGGAGACAGCAGCAGGTTCTCATCAAACCCCAAACGCCCACTCCCTTAATCCACTCTCTCTTTCCCTTTCACCTCGCTCACTCACTCACTCCTTGCTCCACATGAGCCTGTGCTAACCAGATGTCAGCATGTGTCCTTGCTACAGCCACCAAGAGAGGAGGCAAACATACAGAGGTGAACGAGAAGTGCAACAAAGAAGGGAGCGGGGGATGTGACAGGCAGGTAGGAGGACGGAAAGACAGGACTGAAAAAGAGAAATATGGGAAAATAAACCGGCGAGCCAGGGACATTCTGTGAACCATTTCTGCGCTCTGGTGTCTATGCTGAGATGAGCTCCCAGAAGGGGTGTTTATAAGTGTTCATTTAACTCAATAAAAGAGAACAGATGTCTAAGTAAATGCTCACAATGGCCAGGGTATGTGGATTTTTAAGACGTAGCGGATAGAGGTTCAGTGGCTACTGCCGCTACTGTGCCGGGAGTAAGTGTTTCTACACGCTGTTGCCTGGACTGTGTCAGCACTCAGGGCCTGGAGAGGGGTTTAACAGGCTCTTGACTGCAGGCGCAGGATGTGAAAGGGGACTACAGCATGCAAGAGAGGAAAGAAGGGCAGAGAAGAAGAGGAGAGGTGTGGCGACGAGACAGGAAGAGACAATGAGTACAAGAAGAGCAGACATGAAATATAAGAAAACAGTGGATCAGAGATATTCGTTCAGGAGACGAGAGAAGAACGAAGAAGGAGGAGGGGAGATGGATCAAGAAGAGGTAATCGGAGGAAAACACACACTAGTGGTGAGAAGCAAAGGGGAAAAGAGGGGAGGGTAAACAAAATACCTGTCTAAAAGTAGACGGGTGAATAAAACCACAGAGACAAACTATGAGAGAATAGTGGAGAGACAGCAGGAGATGGGAGAGGACAGGACAGAAGAGGGAGGAAAAAAAAGAAGAACCAGTAGTTCAAATTCTTCCCTCTTCAGCAGTTTCCTGTGGAGAGGGTGCAGATGAAACATGAGAGCCTCTTAGCCACTGCAGGGTGACCTGCCGGGGACAGAATGATACTTCTCTGGGTAACATGTGCATAACATGTGTGTGTTTGTGTGTGAAAGACACAAATTGTTATCTCTATGCTGGTGTTAATAATGCACTTTGGAGGAGTTGGGTTCCTCTGAAATGGCCCCTTCACTTCGAACTCTTACTCGCTCTCTCGCGCCACTGGGACAATATCAGTCAACGAATAGTCATTTTGCAGAAGTGTAATACTGTACCCTGTCTGTCGGAGGTCTACTGGAAACACTGCCATCTAATGAGAGACAATGGGCTTTCATTCAGCCACTCTCCTCACCTCTTATCCTCCTAATTCACTATTGGTTTCCCATCACACATCACACAATCCAATTCTACCCACTGAGTTATTTAATGCTTCCATCACTGAAGCCACTTACTGTCATATTGCTGTGAACCTTAGTGCGCAAAAAAAAAAAACATTCAAAAGAAAAGGTCCAACTTGAGCAGAGCTTAATGGCTACCACTTCCAACGGACGTGAAACGGGAAATTACCCGCCGGTAAAGTGTTAATACTCGGAGGTTGAGAACAAAAGAAATCAGATGACTTTATAAATAAAAACTAAGAATATCCTAAATGAAATGAAAAAAGAAACTGTGGAGACTTTTGCCTTGCAACTGCACCCCGGGGGTTCAGCCAATTCCACAGGAAATCCGCGATTAGCTCAGTACGAAACGGCACTTACTCATGACGTGAAATAGATTTGAGGAGTGAACGAATGGGTGAAGAAGAGGTTTGCTTGCTGCCAAAGATATCTGAAAGAAAAGACGGAGAGTAAATTCCTCTGTTCTCCCCCCCCCCCTGCTCATTTTCAACCATTAAATAGACCCTGATCAGCATTATAAGCTAATTTAAAAGAAATATGGAATAAAACGTGCAGAACAAAGAAAAAAACAAACAACAAAAAAACGTTCTCTCTCTCTCTCAGACAGATGTGAATCTTATCCTTTATAAAGGCAGTAAACTCACTCACCCCAGAAAGTAATGCTTTGACAGCAACACCAGGCAATACCTAACTCAATTTTCCTGGCAATTATGCAGTCTGCAAGCTTAATGTCCCCCTACACACACTCTCCCATACACACTCAGTGAAAGTTTCAACAGCGTGACACCGTCACGGCTGGCTGTGTTGGGGCAGACAGAGCTCTCGAGTTGGCATAGGTAGAGACAGAGAGATAGACAAGAGCAAACCCAGAGCGAGCTCGCCGTCAGCCGGCCAAATCACTGTCAGATATATATCGCTCACAAACAGAACGGCAGGGAGGTTAGACATGGAGACACGTGTATACAGGGAGAAAGAGGATATGAAAGATGGATCAATATAAACTTATCGATCCTGCAGGTGAGTGACCCTTAGCTGTGACACTGAACACAGGTCCTCCTGCACATTATCTTCTGTGTGATCTCTGAATCTATTTAATGTTTGCTGTGTTGTAAATATGAAGATCATTTTCACTGTAGGCTCTTACATTAATTATATATATATCAAGCATTAATATATATATATATATATATATATATATATATATATATATATATATATATATATATATATAAATGACTAATTACAATGATGAAATTATAACGGCTGATGAGTTTGCATGCTACTTTTGTAGTAATACTAGTTTCACCATAGACACTAGTTGACAGTTAAAAGACACACAGATAGAGACAGACAGACAGGCAGACATACAGACAGACAGACACACACACACACACACACACACACACACACACACACACACACACTTCCATCTACATAAACACTTGTATCATCCCTCAGACCATTGGCTTGTTATGACATTAATGATAATTTGAAGAAAAGCAGATGGACATAATGTGTCATCCCTGTATTGATGCTGTCCATGTAAGGTTACAATGGTCCGACTCCATCCCTCTTCGAAGATGCAGTGACACACAAACACACACAGACACGTAACACACTAAACCAAATGTTATATTAAAAAAAGAATTAAAATATGATAATTGCTTTTGCAGAAATATATATATATATATATATATATATATATATATATATATATATATCCTGCATTGCTCTAAAGAGAGTATATTGAATGTGTGTGTTTGAGAGAGAGAGAGAGAGAGAGAGAGAGAGAGAGAGTGGGAGTGCTATGAACACTTATGTGTAGAATGTGTAGAGAACAGCATGTGCTATGGAAGAAATTGAGTCTACTAATGGAGCGGTCTTATAGTGCAGTGCTGCATGTTATTACATGTGCAATTAGGACATGTGCATAGTAAATCTCCTTTCGCCTTCACACCACTTCACATAAAGGTTTACCCAAAGAGAGCCCATTAAAAGGCTGTTAAAACCACTCCGGCACGCTCTGTTTTCCATGATAAATCAGGCCTGAACAGCTGTTTACCCCCTCAATTACTTCAGTCACAAACCGCTGCACCAAAAAAAAAAAAAAAAGGGCCTCAGACCCGGAGTCATAACTGTGAACTGTAAAGAACACGTCCTTGGGCAAGACAAAATGTGGGCAACAACAGGACAAAACTGATCTGTAATGTCCTGCACCGGTATTTAACCTCAAATCCATACATTTATTTAGAGTTTGTAGGTGAGCAAGAAAAGACATTCGTTAAAAAAATGTGAGAATGGCTTAAAACTATTTACAATGTACTCAAAGACTAACCATTAAACCAATTTCCATGGAACCCTATGAGAACATTCATTTTATTTACCAAAATAAAAATAAAAATAAAAATATTTGTAAGTATAATGATTTTTTAGCTAGAGATGTTTTTTTTTTAAAATATTTTTTCTAAATCCTTAATAGAACCCATGGTAATGCATAATGGTTTTAACAATGCCTATGATTTCTATGAGGAAATAGCAGACGTGTAATAGAGCAGCAAAATAAATATAAAAAGAGTTTTAAAAATAAGCTTTTTGATATTGCAGGGGTTTTGGGAGCAATTAAAATTCTAATGCGTGTCAAAAGATTAGGAACAGCATGTCATACTCAGTTATGCCTTTCTTATGCAGAGGCTCATGCATAGTCAGGTGTTTTTATTGTGCCTTGCATTAGAGCTATTTGGAATATATGTGGAAAAATGTGGGGTTATAATTTGCATAATGAACCACAATATTGTGGATTAGATTAAAAAAGAAAAAGTTACCCGTCATATCAGTTTAATGACAAAAAAAATCCTGACTTTGTTAAAAAAAAAAAAAAAAAAAAAAAAGCCAGCCAAGAAAATCTCTAGTGAGCAACTTACTGTTCCCTACATCTGTCTGCCTGTTTAATAAGCTTGAGGGTATGTTAATCTTACAACCGTGGCTTGAGGTAAAATGGGTTAGCCGGGGAGAGACGGGTTCCTTTTCTTCTTACTTCATTCACTCCACACAAGAGGGTATGATACAGGTGCTGAAAGGCTAGTTAATGCCTTATCACAAACTCAGCCGTGGTTCCTACTCACTCACTGACTATTACCAATCCCCCTGCCTACAGTCTTATCTTACATTTGTCCATGGTCAGAGTCTCACTGGCATGTGTGGCTGTATCCAGGAGATAAAGGAATTTACTTTATTATTACTTTACAAATATATTACTTTATTTACTTTGCTAAATATTTTATTTATGTATGTGTCATATAAAAATGTGAAATCCTTTCATTACATTACTACGTTTCTGTCACCAAAACAAATTCCTTATAAGAGCAAACCTACTTGGCAATAAAGCTCTTTCTGGTTCTGATTCTGATAAAGCAATTGCATTATTTGTCAGATGGTACACTGACACACACACACACACACACAGATATATATATATATATATATATATATATATATATATATATATATATATATATATATATATATATATATATATATATATATATATATATATATATATATATATACATGGTCATCAAAAAAATAATAACAATAGTGCACATGGAGCGAGGGCAGAGGTGAATGGACAGGAATTGATCCCACAGATATGCAGTGATCACCAGCAACAAGAATTTGAGGCGGGAAATGCGAAATATGAAACGGGTGTTCAATAGGGTCATCTTGGCTGATGAATGCAAGCTTTTCTTGATCAGGGAAAAATGTGGGGGAGAAAGAAACAATAAAATCCAGTTGATCGTCACTGAGTTACCAAAAAAAAAAAGTAACCTGTTATGTAAGTGCCCATTCTCACATTAAGGACTGACTCAGATAATGCCTAACGTTATATAATGCTTGTTCCCTGCGTCGAACCAGATTCTGTAAGAAATGCAGCGGATCTGCATAAAGAAATAAAAAGAGGTTGAACTGAGGGGCACGAGGAGACGATAAAGCAGAGGAAGACGGATATAAAAAGTGTGTGTGTGTGCGCGCGCGCGAGACACAGGGATCAGATTGTTGGATGATGAGACGTTTTAGCAGAAAAAAATAGAAAGAAAAACAAAGATAAACTTTAACATGGGCAACACAGGAACGTCAGGGACTGAAGAACCTCTCTATCCTTCTTGCTCAGGATTTCTAAATGTTAATGCTCCATGATTACATGGGCATTACCACTTTGCAAAAAACATGCTATTCTGAGTGCCTTTATAAGTTCTGAAATCTCCCCAGGGTTCCATTAACACCTAGGTAGGATCAGCTGGACACCAATGATCACTGCGAGAGTTCATTTCTGACTGGAACGTATTGCGAAGAATGAAGCTTTGACAGAATTCAGTGTTTCGTCTTGTCCATTACATTTACTGGGTGGCATCTATCATGTTCTCATTTATGTCCAAAAGTTATCTGCTAATTTACAGATTGCCAGGAGGTGCAATCAGCATGGAAGTTGTTAGGTTAAACAGGGGAAGAATACCATTATGCACACTGTATGGCGCTTGCTCTAGACCAGATTTCTTTGCCCCTTACTGAGGAAAAGGAAATGAAACATTCGCTGGGGGTAGATGGTGAGGAAAAGTCTCTATTATTTTGCAATTTTAATTCTATTTTGGACTTATAGGACTATATATATATATATATATATATATATATATATATATATATATATATATATATATATATATATATATATGTCCCAGTAGTGCTGACTGGTTGGTTTATTTGCTGATCTCCACACAGGCGAACCTTTCTCAGCCCCCAAAATAGCAGCAGAGTCATTCATCATGCCTGAACAGAGGGGCTCCATCGCCATCTCCATCTTTATGACCTCCTGCTGGCTATATTTGGAAAGGGAAAGAACACTGGAGAGGAAGTCTCTCGTTTGTGCAAAAGGCCAAAGGACACATAAATTCATTTCTATATACTGGATAGAGTTTCTATATTTTATGTTTACAAATCAAAATAAAATCACTTTTGTTGCCATGCTATTCAGAGTCTGATTCTGTGTTAACAGATAAAAGTATTAGGCCTTGTGTGGGCGGACAGGACGCTGTTCAAGTGCCTTTCAGTGTGCTTGTGTCTATGTGTATGCTTGCGTATTCTATTCTTTCAGGTCCTCTCTTTCCACACCATGAACAGGACTAACACAATCAGGTCAAAACATCTGAACACCAAAAAAATGCAAATCAACAAATAAATAGCTGCAAATCTTGATTCAAATAAAAATTCAAATAAAATGCTGAATGGAATTTTCTTTGGTGGTCATAAATATTCTCTATTGTCCTAAAATTGAAAAGAAAATGTATTACTCGGATTTTGAAAAACTAAGACGGAGGAAGCAGAAACGATGACGGCAGCTGATCAGGTTATACTCGCACGTCACTGTATAACATCCTTAAGACTACGTTAATAAGGAGAGCACCAGAAAAGCATCCACCCTATCATTAGTTCCTATGTACTCTCACCCTTCTGTCAGGAACAGAAATATAAAGCAATAAAGTGGGGTCTGCAAGCTTCTGTACATAGAGTGTAGATGTAGCTTTTGCATGATGGGAAGAAATATGTGGGAAAATAGATTATGAAGACAATTATCTAACATTAATTTGTGCCTGTTAATGCTGTATGAGATTTGAATTCTAGCGATCCTAATTCCCTCAATATCACCCCTTACAGCTTCTCGTTTCAAAACTAGGACCGATAAACCAGGGAACCAGCGTTAACCTTCTCTTCAATCATCAAACTGACACATAAATTTAACGGAAAGAAATTGATAGTCTCCCCTGCTGCCAGATTCTTTTCACTCTCACCACAGCCACAAGAATGATCGTATTCAAAGGCTGAAACATTTGCAAGCGTATTTTCAGCAAAGTAAATCACAGAGTCTTCTGAATGACAGGAGGAACTGACATCTGCTTGGGCTGTGATGATGCAGACTACATTCACATACTCCACAGTTTTCTGGCTTTAATGTAGGCCTCAAAGGGGTTGAGTCAGAAGTAGTGCGCTATTGTTTACGGCGTGCAGTCTGTGCGGAAAGTGCCGCAGTATATACTGTAGGGGGAAAAAAATATATTAAAAAATAAAAATAAAAAGCGCAGCCTCTCTGGGAGAAATGCCGGCATGAGTGTATGTCCAGATCTGAGACCAAGAGTGTGTGAAAGAGAAAGTGAGCAAAGAGGGAAAGAGAGAGAAAGAGAAATGACAAACACTTGTCATTCCAGTTTAAAAGTAAATAAATTTCGGCCACTCTTCATTATAGCCAGCAACCTCATTGCTCCACAACACAAACACACATGAAAGTCATCTGCAAACATGCGCTTGTTTTTTTTTTTGTTGACCTGATCCCATCTCATAGCTTACTGCAAGGGAGGACATCTGCAGGAGGATTGCAGAGAATGTTTTGGATGGTAGGCATCTCGCTGTGGAATGGTGGCTTGATGGCAGGTTCTTGATCAAACACATTTATTTATTTTTCCACTCTGTTTCCTCTGATACTGAAACACTCCCATAGACACTTATGCTCCTATCTGGAGGGAATCAGTGCTTTTGCTGATTAAGTCCTGATTTAGATCAATACAAACCACGTTGTGGCAATTACATTCACCCTGGGTCACTACAACAATGTTTACAATGGTATCGCAGTAAAGACTCTTAAGGGCGTGTGTCTGTTTAACATCATTCCTCCCTTCTATGCTGCTATAGCTAACACTAACAATTCTGACACCAACGCACAGCTCTGAGAGTTGAAATAGTTGCGAGCTATAAGATATCACAGCGCTCGACCCACAAGAGTAATTGCGCAATGGAAAATCAATATATTATCAGAGATTATAGGTCAGTGCTGATGGTACGCTTTAGTTCACAGTGCCCCACTGGGGGAGCTCTGCACCATGGCAACTCACACACCAAATCAGAACAACACTAAACACTCACGGTATGGCAGGACCTCAAATACAGTGTAGGAGCAATAAGGACTGATGACTTATGAAATCTGTCAATCAAGATGCCTCCATGGCCATGGAATTATGTGTGTGTGTGATATATATATATATATATATACACACACACACACACACACACACACACGTATATAGTGGAAAAACTAACCGATCTCCTTTACATTATATATTCTTATTGTATATTATTGCTTCATTTTTTACAAAGAACATCAGTACACACACTTTTGTTCGCATGTTTTCTGTGTTAGATTATTTATTATCTGCATAAAGCTTTGTGATGTTCCCAAATAACAGAAGTAAAATCATTCAAATCTTGTTTGTTTTTGTTTTCTTTTATGAATATTTGCAATTTTATTCAGTGCAGTAGCAGGATAGGTAATAGGTAATATCCTAGTCATCTAATGTGAAGGGGGAAATTATGAGAACGTTAGTGAATAAAAATAAAGGGGAGGAGAAAATTCCTCCAGAATAACAAGATACGTCAGTCATAATGAGCATTTGAAATGTGAATGTGCCACACCCACTCTGTCTGACCATGTCCTCATAACAACAGGTGCTCCTGAAGATCAGCCTCCGTTTGCAACGAGCTAAATCGAGCCCTTCCGCAGGGATTGGTTTTTATTTGCACTGTATACTATGCAGACATGAAACAGAGAACAAGTAAACATATATCTCCCCCCACTAATGCTAAAGTTAAATTTAACTCTAATATATAACCATGTATGAAGGTTTTGCTATTATTAAAACATAACCTGCCTATGTGCATGAATTAATAACAGCAGATTCTTAAAGGACATAAACTAGAGATGGGAAAACACTAGATTTATAATATAAGCTACTATCCAAGAATACCTGAAAGAGGTGACAAAGTCAAACAACACTTTGTCTACAATTTCCGCTACCTTTCCATTTCACCTGCACCCCAAACTATGAAATAAATCTAAAACCAGCTAAAAAATTAAAATATTTCACTAAAAAAAAACTTATGTACAAGTGTATTTCTGACACATGTTCATTGTCCATTCCATAATTCCTTTATTCCATATATAATATTATCATATATAGAATCATTTTTCCAATTATATTACACTTCAAATTATATTACACTTCACTGTCAACACTTAGACTTTGCATTTTTGTGCAAATGTATTAGATTGAAGAAGATTGAGTTCCGAATGTCTTCTTATGGCCACAGCATCTTTAAGCTAGCACAATCTGGCAACCTTGACACTATCTGTTCCTCCAGTTGGCCTCTAGTTATGCTAAGTGCATATAACTCTTATAATTTAATGGATGCTCAAGGAGGCGGTGAGGTAATTAATATGTAATGGAATTTGCGTTCATTTTTGAATAAAAGTGTACGAAGATAAATATTTAGGTAAATTCTGGCCCTTCACTTTCATCTGTAGATGTAGTGGACACTATCAAATTTATAATACTAGATGATGAAATTATAGGACTTAACCTAGAGTTTTAAAATGATCTGTAATTTGCCAGTAATGATATATTGAAGATTGATGTCCCTTTAAAAAAAAAAGTAGAACATCCTAAGGCTACAATACATTTTACAATTGCAGTATAATTAATAACTTAACATAATGTCCAACATAGTGCTTCTAAAAAGCCTCCTGGCCCATTCAGTGAAACTAAACACAACAGGAGCCTTGCATAAAGAGGATATAACTACACTCTCACTGACACTGATTCTCTTTGAGCTTCCTTATTCAGGCTGATCAGCAGGCATCTGCTAAGCCAATTAGCGGTGATGGCAATGGCTTGTGCTCAAATGGCGTCCTGCAGAGCAGCACCGGGCAATGCTACCTATAACAAGCTCAGGAGTCTGTTCTGTCAGAGCCATGCATGGACCATCATTTTACTGCTCTCTAGAGACATGGCCTGGAAATGCCCCAATTGTGGCGATTTTTATTTCGTACCCAGGTGTATAAATAACCAGCTGGTAAAAAGAAGGCCCTTTTACTCAGACAGGCAGGATAAAAACTGCTGAGTGCAAACATTTTTTTTTTTATCTAAAGGACAACTTGTTCTATATTCAATTCCTCTTTACGCATGTTTTTTCCCCAAGTTCCAATGAGTCATCCTTTTAGATTAAATGTTAGACTTATCGACCAATTGAGCTGGAAATTGACGACAAACTCATACTACCATCATACTACCTGCTTTAGCATTACAATTTTCCAGCATTGTAACTAAGAGGTCTAAGCATAGTTCTAGCATGACAGTGGAACTTTGCAACAAAAAAAGCAAGGTGCATGAAAACCTCTGAACACCTTTGGGGTGATGTGAAATGAACTGAATGCACCCAGGCATAACCTCAGTGACCTTCCTCACTAATGCCCTTCTTGGTGAATCAGTGCATCACCACAACCATGCTCCAAAATCTAATGGAAAGCCTTTGCAGAAAGAACTGAGGATATATATATAGATTATATATAATATATATATATATATATATATATATATATATATATATATATATATATATATATATATATATATATTCATTCATTCATTCATCATCTTCTACCGCTTTATCCGATCTTCCCTCGGGTTACGGGGACCCTGTGCCTATCTCAGGCATCTATGAGCATTAAGGCAGGATACACCCTGGATGGAATGCCAACCCATCGCAGGGCACACACACACACACATAACACACACACACATACACCAGGGGCAATTTTCCAAGGTGCCAATCAACCTACCGTGCATGTTTTTAGACCAGGAAGAAACCGGAGAACCCGGAGAAAAACCCCCCGAGGCACGGGGAGAACATGCAACCTCCACACACACATGTCCGAGACGGGAATCGAACCCGGACCCTGGCGGTGTGAGGTGAGGGTGCTAACCACTAAGCCATCGTGCCCCATTATATATATATATATATATATATATATATATATATAGCACAACATTATAGCATTAAAGGAGGACCATTCTAAAGCCTCTAAGTTTGAAATGAGCAAATGTGGCTGTAATGGTCAGATGTCCACATATGTTTTGGCTGTATGGTGCATTTTAAAGGCTGCAGACACCATGTTTTCTGTGAAACATTCAATCATACTAAGGTGCCCTTTAGCACTTTATTGTCTAAAAAACTAAAAAAAATCATTTACACTTTAAAACCAAGTGTTACATTTGTAATTTCTACGCGTTCTCACTCCCACGTCGCACACATACAGTATGGACACAACTGTCAGGATCACTTTGTGTCGATTTCTGACTCCCTGGTGTGTTATTTTCAACCTTAAGGGTTTGGGTCAGTGAGAACAGGTTAGGGTCAGTTGGAAGTGAAAGTGTTGCTGAAACCTGTTTTCACAGGGTTGATATCAGACAGTGAGTAAAATTTGACAACAGAAATGAGCTGCAGAGCGAGCTAAATACGACCTGGGGCCGCCTGCATGTCAAATCGAAACGCTGGTTCAGAGTTCTATAGAAGTCTGTGGGAATCCCCGCATGTTGAAAAATTACAAAGGGGTACCTGTTATGTCAAAGTGTGGCGCCAAATGGATCCTGACGTATTTGACGACTTGGGAATGAGAAAGTGTTGGCAATTTTACTGACATAGAAAGACATAATATTTCAATCAGGGAAACATTGAGGACTAGTAAAAAAATAAATAATAATCCCATGAATGAACCAGAAATGTTTGACACCATTGATAATTATTCCAAATTATTCACAGTGCATGTTTTTGCAAATAACAGAATCCATAAGTGTGATTAAAACAGGCAATTGGACATCTGTAATTAGTTTTTCTCCCATCCCTGTTAGTATAAAAAAAAGAAAAGAAAACGCTCTCATATCAGTTAACACAACACTTCATTGGAGCTAAAGTAAGCTTTAACCATACTGTAGCTGTCTTTGAGCAGTGACAGCAGCCAAAGAAAGCAAGTGGAAAAAAGGCTCAAAGCTGGAACTTCTGAGAGTGTGCAGAGTGTGCTGATATATTTTCCATCCATTAGCTGAGTGTGGGGCCTGACACACACACACATACACACACACACACACACACACACTCTGGCACATATGGCTGTACATAAACTTACATAGATATCCAGCGCACACACACACACACACACACACACACACACACGCACTTGCTTTTCAGTTTTCACATCTGTATTTAATTAAATAGTGGCATTATGATCAAAATCAGTGTGTTCACATTTGATCCCCTGTTTCATTACTAACAAAAAAGTCGCTGGTTCTACCAAACTAAATTATCATCCATGTCTCATCAGTCATAATATCCGGAGCAAACAGCAATAATTTTCAAACACTGGACATTATTTCACTTCAATGACAAGGCCCAGACATTCATATGCAGAATGGCAGTAGGTATGTCACTGCAACACATTGTTTTACTTACCTGCAGGTTGAGGCAGTGATGAGAGTCATAACCAGGAGCAGGAGGAGGGAAAATGGAAAAGAAAAAGGGAGGGGGAAAAAATCAATCAATCAATCAATCAATCAATCAATCAATCTTTTATTTGGTTGACAATCATAACACTGTGTTTCCCTGACACACAGATGTTGCTTCCTGATGCACTTTTCTCAGTAACCAAAGCTCACATTCTCTATTCCCAGAAAAGTCACTGGGGTTCTCTCTGTTATTGCTTTCTTTGTGTGTGTATTACTTCACTCTGCACTCCACATACACACACACAAATGCTATTTCTTATATTTTGGGAGTCCTAAGTCATAAAATGAAGATTGAGCTCTCCATGTCCTACACTTTTCTCGACACCGTTTCATCTCTTCAATTTCTCAATTTATACAGATCTAAAACACAACCAGAAAGCCCGGACACTGAGCATCTAATTATAATTGTGTAGAACAGCCAAACAAGGACTGGGCAGGAACATGTAAATGAATGAAAACTTTAACGAATGCCTACTTAACAGGGAAATAAAAAGAACAACATGTGCTAGGTTGAACAATAACAAGAGATTACCTGATCACAGTTTGAATTCTGAATCAATTTTGAATGTGAATTTTTGTCTAACACTTCCAAACAGATCCCTGACCTACAATCTGTAGGTCACTATCTACTGTATAATCTACTGTAATTTACCTACTATAGAATCTACTGTAATATACCTAGTGTAGAATCTACTGTAATCTACCTAGTGTAGAATTTACTGTAATCTACTAGTACCTACTTACCTACTTAGTGTAGAATCTACTGTAATCTACCTACTGTAGAATCTACTGTAATCTACCTAGTATAGAATCTACTGTAATCTACCCAGTGAAGAATCTACTGTAATCTACCTACTGTAGAATCTACTGTAATCTACCTACTGTAGAATCTACTGTAATCTACCTAGTGTAGAATCTACTGTAATCTACCTAGTATAGAATCTACTGTAATCTACCTAGTGTAGAATCTACTGTAATCTACCTAGTGTAGAATCTACTGTACCTACCTAGTGTAGAATCTACTGTAATCTACCTACTATAGAATCTACTGTAATCTACCTACTGTAGAATCTACTGTGCCTACCTAGTGTAGAATCTACTGTAATCTACCTACTGTAGAATCTACTGTACCTACCTAGTGTAGAATCTACTGTAATCGACCTACTGTAGAATCTACTGTACCTACCTTGTGTGAATCTACTGAATCTACTGTAATCTACCCAGTGTAGAATCTACTGTACCTACCTAGTGTAGAATCTACTGTAATCTACCTACTATAGAATCTACTGTAATCTACCTACTGTAGAATCTACTGTAACCTACTGTAGAATCTACTGTACCTACCTAGTGTAGAATCTACTGTAGTGTAGAATCTACTGTAATCTACCTACTGTAGAATCTACTGTAATCCTACTTAGTCTAGTAATCCTACTGTAGAATCTACTGTAATCTACCTAGTGTAGAATCTACTGTAATCTACCTACTGTAGAATCTACTGTACCTACCTAGTGTAGAATCTACTGTAATCTACCTACTGTAGAATCTACTGTACCTACCTACTGTAATCTACCTAGAATCTACTGTACCTACCTACTGTGTAGAATCTACTGTAATCTACCTACTGTAGAATCTACTGTAATCTACCTAGTGTAGAATCTACTGTAACCTACCTAGTGTAGAATCTACTGTAATCTACCTACTGTAGAATCTACTGTAATCTACCTACTGTAGAATCTAGTGTCTGTTCCCCCCCCCCCCGACCTATCCCCGTAGTTCTCTCGTATCTACCTGTCCTTCCCCCCAATGTCCCCCCCCTGTTTCCTTCCCTGTTTTCTTTCCTCCACTCTCCTTTTTTCTTTCTTCCGTATCCTTCTTTCCTTCATCTACCTCCTCTTCCTCTTAGTCTGTTTTTCCTCTTTTTTTTTTTCTAGTTTCCCCCTTATCTCTCCCTTTTTCCGCTGTTTTTCTGCCTCCCTATTTTCCTACTGTACCTATCTAGTGTAGAATCTACTGTAATCTACTAGTGTAGAATCTACTGTACCTACCTAGTGTAGAATCTACTGTAATCTACCTAGTGTAGAATCTACTGTAATCTACCTAGTGTAGAATCTACTGTACCTACCTAGTGTAGAATCTACTGTAATCTACCTACTGTAGAATCTACTGTAATCTACCTACTGTAGAATCTACTGTAATCTACCTACTGTAGAATCTACTGCAATCAACCTACTGTAGAATCTACTGTACCTACCTAGTGTAGAATCTACTGTAATCGACCTACTGTAGAATCTACTGTAGAACAAAGATTGCAGTTCTTCTTGTCCTGCAGCAGTGCCTGAACTTTACGAATCCTCAAATGGATGAATGGGCAAAACATTCCACAGAAACTTACCATAATACTGTAGAATGCATTCAGTGTAATTTGGCGTATATAGCTGCAAGCGAGGGACCAACTCCATATCATATGTACATCCTATGTAAATGCATATGATTTGTGATGTCAATGCAACAGTCCCTGGTGTAATGGTATCACCTAACCATACTTTTAGTATTAAGTCCCTCATTTGTTTTTTCTAACAACGTCCACTTGTCTGGGAATATGTCCAAATAGATTTTGGAGTGTGGGCGTGCAGATTTGTGCTCATTCAGCCACAAGGGCATTAGTAAAGTCAGGTATTTATGGAGGGTGTTGAGGTGTTTGATATTCCATAAACCATATCTGCATGTAGCTGGCTTTGTGCACAGGGACATTGTCACACTGGAAAAAGTTTAAATAAAGGGAAAATGGAATGCATCCGAAGACAATTGAGTGCATTCGACTTTGTGTCTTATTTTTTGCCAGGAAAGATCAAAAGTTTTAAAAATGCATGAAACAAGTGACAGATTTAAAGTGCAAGAATAAAGTGAATGTTCAAATAGAATGTGGTGCTAATTTGACTAATACTGAGACAAATACTGCCCGGAAAATATAAAAGTTTTATAAAATATAACAATATATATGATTGTGGATTTCAGGAGAAACCCCCCTGCTCTCCCCCCACTCTTCATCATGGACAGCACTGTGGTAGCAGTGGAGTCATTCAGGTTCTGGGCACCACCATCTCTCAGGGCCTGAAGTGGGACAACCACATCGACTCCATTGTTAAAAAGGCCCAGCAGAGGATGTTCTTTCCTTCGCCAGCTGAAGAAAGTTCAACCTGCCACAGGAGCTGCTCAAACAGTTTTATTCAGCCATCATCGAGTCTGTCCTGTGCACTTCCATCACTGTCTGGTTTGGCTCAGCTGCAAAATCAGACATCAGAAGACTAGCGAGGACTGTTCGGACGGCTGAAAAGATTATTGGTACACCCTTGCCCACTCTCCAAGAACTCTACACATCCAGAATGAGAAAAGGGGCTCAGAAAATTAACCTGGATCCCTCACATCCAAGCAAAAACTTTTTGAACTTTTGCCGTCTGGACGACGCTACAGAGCAACGAGCACCAGGACAGCCAGACACAAGAAAAGCTTTCTTTCCTGAAGCCATCTACCTCATGAACACTTAAATGCTCTATTCAGCAATATATGTATATATTTCAGTGCAATATCATTCTGCAATCCATCTCCTGTGCAATATAACTATATCTATTTATTGTGTAAAATGTTTATTTTTTATTTTTATTCTTATTTATTTATTTCCTATTCTTATTTCCTGTCAGTTAGTAATGTTGCAACCAGCAGCTTCTTTCACCAAAGCAAATTCCTTGTAAGTACAAACCTACTTGGCAATAAAGCTCTTTCTGATTTCTGATATATATATATATATATATATATATATATATATATATATATATATATATATATATATATATATATATATATATATACATATATACACACACATTCATTCATTCATCTTCTCTATACCGCTTTATCCGATCTTCCCTTTTTTTCCTTCGGGTCACGGGGAGCCTGTGCCTATCTCAGGCGTTCTATGGGCATTAAGGCAGGATACACCCTGGATGGAATGCCAACCCATCGTAGGACACACACACACACACACACAAACACACACACACACACACAACACACACACACACACATTCATACACTAGGGACAATTTTCCAAGGTGCCAATCAACCTACCGTGCATGTTTTTTGGACCGGGGGGAAAACCGGAGAACCCGGAGAAAAACCCCCTGAGGCACGGGAAAACATGCAAACTCCACACACACATGGCCGAGACAGGAATCGAACCCGGATCCTGGAGGTGTGAGGCGAACGTGCTAACCACTAAACCACAGTGCCTCACATATATATATATATATTATCATCATCACCACCAAGCTGCCACTGTTTTTTTTTTTAAGATTGTAACTGTGTTTTTTTTGTTTATTTATTATCAATTCAATATTCTTTTTTTTTGCTTAATTTTGCTTAATCCATTGGCAGATTGCTTGCTTGATTTTAATCATTTAAAAAAATTTTTATATAAGTGAATCTTCCTTGTTTCAAGGATGGCATTTCTGCACTGAATAGCTTCCAAAAACCCCCCAAAAAACAACAACAAAAATTTTTGCCATTCTGGTACCTATAGTATTCATTCTCTGAGTGACGCTACAGTATATCTTTATTTACAGGCAACACATATGTATACATAATGTTCTATAATATGGAACCGATGTGCTAAGCTGCATTTATACACAGAGAGACCTGAAATCAGCAGTGACGAATGCTTGTTAAACAAACGAACAAAAAAAAAACCCACTTTAATCAATATTCTGTAAAATACACGCACAGAGCTGTATTTAGAGTTGTATGTAAAACCCAAATGTTGTATCAATATTTATGCCAGGACATGTATTGTCCAAGTGCCCCATTTAGTTTATGCATATTACCTTATAACAACTTATGATACACCTAAGTAATATAACGAATACGCATAACATGCATTGCCTCTATATTTCATGAATAGTACTGATTTAGTCCAACACATTAATTATATATAATAATATAATTACGTTTGAAAATATTTTCTAATATGTTATAATAATATAATAATACAAGTCTAATGTGCGTTTCTTTCCGACATATCAAAGGTTGGAAGGGAAGGTAAGTGAGTGAGCTAAGCACAGTGAGGCAGCAGTTGGATGATGAGCTACTATGTATACACAGCACTGAGAGAGCTCAGGTTTTTGTTTGACCGTATGAAGGTTACGGGCTGTTGTGGCGCTAAGAGACACAAACTACGTAATGGAATCTCTGCAGTCTCATGTCTGACTAGCACAAAGCTGCTCCATCCATCCTCAGACAAGCGTCTGGACATCTGGACACAATCACACTCGTGCAAATCTTTGCCTTCTCACACTCACGTGGGAGCTAAGACAACACAGAGTATGTATATAGAGTATGTATATAGAGTATATATCCTCTATGTGAGGAACTATGGGGAATTTTAGAACGATTCAAAAAATGAATACGGAACTGGTTAAAACCTTCCAAGACCCGTTTTTCCATCACATCATGTTCCGTTACAGTAGTATACGTGTGGTCGGGGTAATATCGGGGTAATATGACAGCTAAATATATATATATATATATATATATATATATATATATATATATATATATATATATATATATATATATATATATATATATATATTAAGCTGCAAAGGTGCTGCATGCTACTCTGCGTAATCCACTACAATGAAGCATGACATGAAGCTGCAAAGCAAGACAATCAAGGACATGTTTGTGTAAAAACATAATCAATAATACAGAGGTCAAATTGCGCTGAAGAGTTCACATCTAAGACATAAATAAAAGCCGCTGACAGAGAGACTTTAATGGACTCGCGTCTCACTAACAGTCCGGTTCAAAATGAAGTGCCTTTAGGATAAAAGTTCATTACTTATGTCATCATATAGACAGATATTAGTGGCACACCCATGCACTCTGTTGGCACGTAAAATGCTGAAACACTGGCAGACTGCTTACATTAATTCATCAATCACATTTTTTGGGGGTTTGTTTGGGGCGGGGTCAATGTTTCTGTCAGTTTCCATAAACCACCTGGCAAAACAGATTCGCTTATGGGTATTAGATTAATGAAGAAAATATGTGTACTGCACTACCCATTAGCTCAGCTCTGGTGCTTCTCCTATTCACGCTTTATAGCAGCAATCTCTCATTATACCCAGAGAGAGCACTAATTCACCGAAGACAAACACACAATGAGAAAGCAGAAAGAGAGAGAGAGAGAGAGAGAGAGAGAGAGAGAATCTAAATTCGATCATCATAGCGATATAGTTTGTATGTAATGTGTCTAAAATGCATAAACATAAAAAAAATTAAATAAAAATGTGGTGATTAAAACATTTCATTATTGCAATGGTTTACAGGGCATTTGAACACTTAATAGACCATTTGCAGGGTTCAAATGAGAATGAATTTAATATGTGGGCTATTAGGTTTGGCATGGTTTCACACTGCATCTAAGTTATGCATGCAAAAAATGCAAACAGGGTCATGTTGCGGACAAAAGGATTAAAAAAAAAAAAGGAATGAAATAAAACAAAACAAAAAGTATTGTAGATGCTTTAATTTATTGGTAATTTACACAGAAATTTGAAAGGTAATCTAATGAGCAAGTGTTTGGTAATTATTTCACCTGACAACATACTGAACAAATCGGCCAAATCCAAAATGTTAAAAAGTTATGTTAAACGAATCAAATTAGAGGCTGGAAACCGTTGAGATGTAGAAGTCACATGGGCTTGCACTCTAGGAACCTACATACCATTATTGTCCCAGCCAATCCCAGTCCCATAGATTTATTTGTTCAATATAAATCTTCATTTTTTTTTAATCACTTCTATTCAACCAAGGTTAAGTTCTTTTTGGAAGTATTTTTGGAAATCACAGTAAAATGACTCAACTTAAAAAATCAGGCAAAAAAAAAATCCCCATCTAAATGATTAATTAATTAATTAATTAAGTAATACTCTTCATGAGCCTTTGATGGGTCATAAACAATGTTTTCACTGTGATATCCCAGTGTAGGATGCATACTGCATGTTTTGCATAGCATGGTCCATCATCTTGGTGCACCAGAAACATATACACACTTGAAATGCCAGTAAACGAATCGAAATAGCGGATGGAAACTGTTGAGATTTAGAAGTCACATGGGTTTGCACTCTAGGAACCTACATGCCATTATTGTCCCAGCCAATCCCAGTCCCATAGATTTATTTGTTCAATATAAATATTCAGTGATAAAAACAGCACTGATTTGAAACATCATTTCTGCCAGATGTCAACACATTCACAAGGAACAGTAGTGCATGCAGAAACCATGATAATATTATATAATCATAATATCTGATATAACATTTTGCAAGCTGGTACATGAAATGAGGAAGTATGTTGTATTTGGCGTACTGGCCTTGATTTAGGCACATGTGGTCTTTAATAAGGTAGATTTCTAAACAGTTAAGCAGCAGACTTCACTGATGCCGAATGACATTCCAGGCCAACGTAGGATGTAGTTTTTCGCTTTTTGATTTTTTTACTCTCAAAATGCTCCCTATGCCCTCATACATACACAATTAGTGAACTAACTGCTGACTTTAATGCAAGATAACGCGATTATGATGAATGACATTTCTGAGTCAGTGCGCAAGGTGCCAGAGAATAGCCCATTCTTCATCCAACAATTATGCAGCCTGTCTGCAAAGGCTTCTTTAATGCTTCTTTCGGGGAGCGGGGGGGGGGTTTCAAGCATCAAATTCTGCCTAAGCCACATCAGCATTTTTGGGAGCCTTTGAAGGTACATAAACTATGGATATTAATTTTTAAATATTTTGTTATCTATTCCATCGATCAATAACAATAACGTACGATTTGAAAGTAAAATTGGATCTTTGTAGGATATAAAAGGTTAAGTGAAACTTTTCAACTACATGCACAATTAGGTGACAATATTTATTATAATGACTGCAGTTTTCACCATTTGCAGGATTTTATAGTCACCCTGATCCACACTGTCGTACAAATGTGCCTTGAAGTTTTATAAAAGTCGTTGGGGTTAAACATATAGGGATAAAGTTATACAGAAAAATGGTTGGCATATTTATATCACTTTTCCTTAAAATACATATCGCACTGAGAAGGATGACAAATGTATGACAAAGGATGACGTGTGTGTATATATATATATATATATATATATATATATATATATATATATATATATATATATATATACGTATATTATGCATGAGTGTTGCACGATATACTGATACTAAAAAAGTATCGCAATACCAGTCTTTTAAAAACTATACAGTTTTTATACTCACTTTTTTTGTACAGGTACGGTAAGGGTGACGCAGCCGAAAGTCAATAGTTTTATAATGACAGCGGTAGTTCCACGTATTCATCAACAGGGGACAGTGTGTGGAACGCACGCCGTTTTTATGGCACAATGCGGGCGTGATGTACTTTTCAGATGCACTAAGGCATGGCTGCAGAGCTTAATAGGTGATTTGTGGTTTCAAGTCTTTAATCTTCGACTGCCCTAATTACAGTATGCGCCAAACTAACAGGTAATGAAAGGAAAAGACCTTGTTGTCATCTATGAGCTTATTTCTCCTGAAAGAAACCAGCATACAAATTATTAGTGTGTTGATTCACCACGGTATGGGTACGCATGAAGTGTGCACTGCCTCTCTGTAAACAGTGTTCATACAGATCACACAGCTTTTCATACATGCTTCTTGGTGGATCCTCACAGTTAACATTCCCCACAAGTAGGTATCAAGTGGTGTAAGATTGGGGGAATGGGAGACTCAATACCACGTCAAATGATTCGCCCTGAAAAGTTTTCCTGCAGCATGGCAAGAGATTCTCGAGCCGCATTCCCGCCGCTGATCACAGTCCCCCTGCAGCATTTCTGAAAGGGTAGAAATAATACTCTGAATACTATGAATACTTTTCCCTACATTGAGAGACTTGTTTCCAACAAAAACAGCACAACACAACTTCCTTTTCCCTATTAGGAACACCTACAGCTGGAGCTATGCGGCTTCAACAAACGAGCATGTGCTTTCGAGATGTGCGAGTTTCAGCACTCTATATATTAGCGCATACTGTATTTACAATAATCCAGTTTGTACTATTATAAATCAATCATTGTCAGATACACAGCCGTATGAATAAAATAGGTATATAAATAAAGTACACTTTTATTAAGTATGAGTAACAAAAACATAATAGCAATTGTAAAGCTGGAACTTTAAGGTAATGATCTGAAATATATAATACATTTTTATGGTCTATTACATTTCAAAATATCAAATAACAGTGTCACTTGGAAGCAGTTTGCATTCTATATTGGCTGTCGAACAAAGAAAGTAAAATAGAGAAATTTGTTATATAGATTCCCTATATAACATGGATATATATATATATATATATATATATATATATATATATAGATATATATATATATATCTCCCCACCCCCCCCTTAGGTTTTGGCTTTTGTTATTTATGACCATAGTATCAAATTGGTATTGGTATCATGATATTTAATGTAGGAATCGTGTATATATATATATATATATATATATATATATATATATATATATATATATATATAGTGCTTGTGCATTTTTCTTCTACACTTCAGTTAAGAAACCGCTGAGTTGTCACAGTTAATTATTTGATTAGTCTCAACATCACTTACTCCAGCAGGCTTTCTTAAATAATTCACTTTCTGGTCGATCCATCAGCAGTTTCACTTAATCACTGCTGTATATCTGTAGCGCACAGACCAGTCTAGAGCCGAAATACCCGCAGTTCTTCAGATTCACCAATGTGTACCGTTAATGTCCAAAGGTATGCAGACGTCTGACAGCATACAGTATATGAAGTTTGCAGAACCCATTCCAATGTTGAATTTGCCCTCAGTTCAGTCATTTCTGAGGCCAGGAGCTGATGTTCATTGAGAAGGCCTGGCTCAAAAACAATGTTTGAATTTATCCCAATGGTGTAAATAATAATACATTTATTATAATTGTTCATTCATTCATCTTCTACCGCTTTATCCAATCTTCCCTCGGGTAGGGGGGAACCTGTTAGACCTCAGACGTCTTGGGGTAAGGCAGGATACACCGTGTATGGGGCGCCAACCCATCGCAAGGCACACACACACTCACACACATAGGTTGATTGGCACCTTGGAAAAATTGTCCCTAGTGTATATGTTTTTGGACTGGGGGAAACTGGAAAACCCGGAGGAAAACCCCTTGAGGGAATAGAACCCCCACCCCTGGAGGTGTTAGGTGAAACGCGCAAACCACTAAGCCACCGTTCCTCATTATTATTTTTATTATTATTATTATTATTATTATTATTATTATTATTATTACTATATGGAGTTGAGGTCATGACTCAAGACTCCCTCCACGCCAAACACATACAACGGCATCTATTATGGTAACATTTTATGCACATGGGCATTGACATGCTGGAACACGAAGGCTCCTTTCAAAAACACTAAGCTGGGAGCATACAAAAGGCTAAATGTTAGAGTAAAACTCTCCTTTACTGGAGCTTAGGAACAAACTCCAAACCTTTTAACAGCCCCAGATCATCATCAATCCTCCACAAATATCACTGGTTGGTAGTGTTCTGGCAAAACCCAAGATTCTTCCATCGGCACTGCAACAGTGAATCATTATCACTCCAGAGAACATGTTTCCACTGCTCCATAGTGAAGGATACAGAACGTCAGCCAGTGCTATGCACCATTGCCTATCGTGATCTTAGGCTTGTGTGCAGCGTCACCGTTATGGAAAGCCATTTCATGATTCCCCCAAGAAGTTCGTGTACTGATGTTGCTTCCAGATGCAGTTCGGAGCTCTGGATTAAGTGAAGCAACAGAGGGTAGACGATTTTATGGTTACATGCTTCAGCACTCGCTACTCCTGTTCACTGAGTTTGTGTGGTCTGTTGCTTTGTTGTTGAGCTGTTTTTTTTCCTCAGTGGTCAGGAACCTATGGCTCGAGAGCCACAGGTGGCTCTTTGACAAAAATGACGTGGCTCTCCAGCTGTCTCCCTTCACTAACATTTTATAGTTAAAAATATATATATATAACTGTCACTATAAATCCATACAGAAAATACAAAATAAAATTAATTTGTTTTACAGAGAATCAAACACAGATAAACGGAAAACCCCTTACGCGCGCAGATTCACGCAACGACAACCATGACTGGTCATGGCGATAAGAAAAGCATTCAGAGGAACATTACAAGTTTAAAATGAGCGACATGCTTTTATTGAAAGGTCTGGTGTTCTGCTCGGACTGATTCCTCTTTTAACAAATGTAATGTTATCTTCGAGCCTAAATAAAATCCTTGTTAATATGTTATTTTCTTTATAATACTCAAATACCACAATGTGTGTTGGTGCATACTTCATTTGGAGTTATTTGACCTAAGTAAAAATTATTTAAAATGTTATTATTTTTATAATAGTAAAATACGTGCTTATTTTAAATAGGTAGTTTTCTTTAAAAAGTATTGTATTATGTATTAATGCATTTATGGACTTTCTGAACATGATGCTTCATATTTGCCTATTTGTACAGTTGGGAATGGACATAAATAAAGGTTTTGTTAATGAAAACCTGTATTTTGTTATAATAGTAAAATGTATATTTTTTCAATGCCTCTTTTTAAAAAATGCATTCGCCAAAAATAAAATCAAAAATGGCGATAAAGGGTTTCCAACCCCTTTTCTAGATGCTTCCAATTCACAATAATAATAATAATAATAATAATAATAATAAGGTATAGCATGGTAGCATCCTACGGCATGTTTAAAGAGCTCTTCCCTATGATCCATTCTGCTACCAGGGTTTGCCAGTCACATGTCGTGCGTAGATTCGACTCGATTAGTGTATATGCATACGTCTTTCTAGTTCCGTCTCTTGCCTAAATCTGGTCACACGATCAAAAATCGTTATGCTGTCTTTCTGTTGTACTAAAATATGTATCATTCGAAAGCACAGTTTAATCATCGAATAGGATTGAGCAAATTGTGTTGAAACAGCAGCTACTCTGACAGGTATGCCGGGTGTAATTCAAATCACAGGTGCACATCAATGCATTGAATCTTTTATCAAATCCATAAAAAACAGTTCCCTCAATAAATACATTTCTGTAGGTTTATTTACCAACAAAAGAAGCAGAGGTCAGGACGTTTCCATACACAAGCCGAATTTTTCTGTCTTCTTCTTCTTCTTATTAGTAGTATTATTCTGTCTTACTAGCAAAAAAACAACTGCATCCTGTGTCCTGCTACTGCATGTGACCCTTTCTGGCAGTCGTCTTTATTAGCCCTGGGCCTCAAACAGGTGACCCTGCAGAGCCTCTGACCTTTCTGCACTTCAGCTCCTCCCTCTCCCAGGCCCACATGCATCGACTATGACTTTCCACACCTGCTGCATCTGGAAAGGATTCTGATACCCTGCTGCTATTCGATTACACAGCCCTGTGACAGAATTTTGCTGCAAGGACACGCGTGTGCTTTACTGGTCAGCGCAGGCCCACACCAAAATCTCATTAAGCAACCAGAACTCCACTTTATGTGCCCCCGATCACCAAGCCTGTAAAACACATTGGTAAAACCCGTCCTTCGGAAACGGAGCTGGGAAAATGACCAGGGTGAACAAGTGGGGTAACCAGCTTCGGTTCAACTTTGTAGATCGGGAGACGAAAGGACAGAAAAAGTACAATCTTGTTCCAAAGCCATCTAATATTCGTTATCTGAATTATAACCATGGGAGGTGGCAAGCTCGAAGGTTCTAATTCCAGCACCACCACGCTGCCCTTAAACAAACCCTCAACTTCTCAGTTGCAAGTAGCTCTCGATATGTTTGTCTGGGGGGAAAAAAAACTATCTGTCATTACAGAAAAGAAAACAAGGCCGCAATATGTCTCACTGCTTGTTTGTTTGCGCATAAAAACTTAAAATGTGTTTGATTGTAGTGTCCCGGTTCAACAGAATACAGACTTCTCTCTCACAGTTTATATAATGATTTTAAAAATTCCATTTACACTCATTCCATACATTTCATATTATATAATGTGCTAGCATCATGTCGGTTCTGCGCCGACAGCTTTGCTAAAGTTCTTACAGTAACAATACTGGTGTAGAGTGGGAAAGATAAAAACCAGCATTTGGCTGATGTGGAGCGTGCGCGCATAACAAAAGGCGGAGTTCTCTCCAGCTGTGGGACAGACCTGCAGGGTCCAGGACAGAGATTGTACTTCAAAGCTAGCTGACGGAACGCTACTTGGCCAGCTGGAGCAGAGAGAACGCCTGTGATATAATGCTCAGCCCTTTCTCTCGGCAACACACCGCAACTAGCCATAGTGGCGTAGCTAATTTATGATAGAAACGGTAAAAAGAAAGAATGGATATCTTTCATGCTGCCCAAATTCATTGTTTAATTCATTAATGAAACCTGTGAAAGCGCTCGCGGTTCAAACAATCACCGTACATACAAAAACAACGGCGTTACTGTAGCCTACATCATCATATGTGACCAAACGACAAAACCTCTTTCGATTTCACTTTTTGAAAGAAATGCATGACAAATTAAAAGCAAGGTTTATCGCTGCGATTTTGATCTTTTCTCTACTTGATGTCTCTGCGCTCCTCAGTTTATAGTCTCCTCTTTCTCTGAACTCAGAATAACCCTATGGTGGGAGGAGATAAATGACTTGAATTAGTCTTTTCACTATGCCAAATTTGTTTTGTCTGTCGTATTTTATTTCTCATTAATGTTTCACAAGCTGATTGAGAAAACAGGGATGGCGTCTGTGCTGTTACAGCCAGTCTCCCCTAATAGGAATAACATTTTATGAGAGTATTCATGTCAGCATGTTTTGGGTTTTTTTTTTTGGGAAAGGTGGGGGTGGGGGGGGGGGGGGGGGAGTGGCGGGGGGGGGGGGGGGGGGGGGGTGGGGGGGTTGGTGGTAAAATCCATGTGAAAGGAAAGAGTTTGAAAAACTGACAGGTACAATTTAAAAAAATCGTATTTCCTGCGGGGAATGATGCGGGGATGATGCGGGAGGGAATAAATAAACAAACAAACAAATATATATATGTGTGTGTGTGTGTAAATATAATATACACGTACATGTATATTTATATAGCCTATACGTATGAATATGCCTGTGCTTTCCTCCAGTACATAATTATTTAAGATGTTCACAAAAGCACATGTGGATGTGATGGTCAGGTGTCCACAAACTATTGATTGTACATTGTTTAGAGGAAGTCCCTGAGCCTTGGCAATCCGTTACCAGTTCCAGTACCAGTTTCTCCAGAACACAAACAGAGAAAATAAACTCAACCTAAAAAAATTAGTGAGTTATTATTACACCTAGTATTTGCTGTGTCTGTATACAGTGTGTAGTTTACATTTGCATATTATTTGCAAACATGAAAAGTGAAAAAGTAGCTTTACTCTGTGTCACTCTGATCCTGACCTCAGGCAGTGTGGTGAATCTTTACCTATAAAGCTGTGTGGCTGTGCGCTACAGCGCCACCGAGACATCTGCTCTGCATTTTGCCTCTCT
>JACRUU010000003.1:11825810-11945810 GCA_030449085.1 Kryptopterus vitreolus
ATAAAGAAATAAACCAGTGCATACAATCTATCATGGTATGATTTCAACTACGGTATCAACTACTAAGTGCTGTATGCATTTACGGGGAGGAGCTGATGGTGCAGCTGAAATCAATGATGAAAAGAGTGCATCCCAAAAAGCTCCTTTAAAACTTAATGGTGATAAAATCCTTTGCTGTAGCTGCATTTAGATACATTTAATAGCAGCGTTTTGCATTTGCGAGATTAACCAGATGCTTTTAGAATAGAATAGTCTTTGTCACATATACATTACAGCAGTGAATTTCTTTTCTTCGCATAGCCGAGAATGTTTGGTAGCAGGGGTCATCCGTGATACGGTGCCTCCGTAGCTCAGAAGGTTAAGGGCTTTGCTCAAGGACCCAAGGGTGGCAGTTTAGCGTTACCGTGGCTTGAAACCCTTGATCTTCCGATCAGTAATCCACCGCCTTAAACCACTGAGCTACACCCTCCCCAATGCTACTTATATCGAATAGTTTTAGGGCTTTTCTCAAGGCCTTGCAGTAGCAGTTACTTAGTGATGCTGGAATTTGAACTCACAACCTATCAAAGGTCTGAATCATTAAGCTGTCGCTTCCCAAAAGAACTCAAGACGTTTTTCTCTCAGTAAAGAACACAACAGAGTCTGATGTTTGTCAAGCTGTCCTTAAACTGTACTGTGACCCAGAACGAGTGCTGCTGTGCCGCAACAAAGGAACCACCCAGGTGGGACTTGAAGCAACAATCCGCAGCTTTATACTTTTAATGCCACGTTCCCAACGTACAACTAATCTTGATCTAGTCTGCACTTTGACCTGAAACATGTCTCTAAACGATCAGTGTCATGATCTGTCATGGTCCTGTGCAAAAATCTCCATTGGGTAACAAAGGTGTAAATGAACAGTAATAAAAAAGAAAATGACCCCCCCCCTCAGTGAAGAGTTTTATATTAGTACGTTTCTTAATTTCTTCTTTCTATTTTATAGAAAGTTCCCCCCCCCCACATCACCTTTCAAATCCTCACAGCAGAGACTAGTGAATGTATTGATCAGTGTGGCAAGATTTTAGAACTTCACCGGGTTGCTTTTTAATGGGCAAAAACCGGCCACTAATTGAACACATACAATGCTAACGCGTGTATTCGTTTCTCGCAAAAAGAAAAGAAAGAGAAATGAAATCGCAGCTAAAATTCCACAGTAGATTATAAGTCAGGGCTACGGTAGATCCTTAATTAAAATGTCACATGAATAAAGGGCACCTATGAATTTTTTTTTTTGCATTTTTTTTTATAACTTACTCCTTATTACTGTCTGCTCAGCCTGCACTTTAGTAACGCACCAAAATGAACAGGTCATAATATTTGTCTTATTAACTCAAAAGACATCTGTGCTTTTCATTTCAATGCCCCACTCATTCACCACACACACACACACACACACACAACTTATAGTGAAAAGGGAAAAAACATTTTAATGCCAGGTGCTTTGTACACGGGACTTGTGCAAAAGAGCTCGCCTGTGCTAAAAAAGCCATTAATTACTTCAAGCAGAGATGAGATGGAGATCTCCCCTACGCTGAGCCTTGTATACCACTGTGTCCTGCTCCTCCTCACAGGCGATAAATAAATCACGGTGCTGATGTTAAAAATAGCGCCGCACTGATCAGCTGACTCAACAGTTTTTCGGGAATAAAACGAGTGTCTCCGCCTGCAGCTGCCCACATGCTTACTCTGGCTTCTGAAACAGGGTCTGCTTAATCACTGTGCTAATTAGCTAATTAATCACCCACTCCAATAACCTTTCCTCTAGGTGCTCGCCGCTCGCAGGGAACACCCCGGGTGCTATTTATACGCAGCCTTGAAAAACTGGCACGCACACACATGACCCAATCCGAGAGTGCTGCCTCGGAGCATCTGTTTGTGTGTCTGAGTTTGCAGCCGTGTGCCTGTGCGCGCGATAGACGAGGTGAGTTTTGTGAAGTGGTGACGGATCCTCCCGTCTGCCTACAACAGCGTCGCAGTTCATCACCGGTCTCGAATTACACTCGCAACGCTGCATCGCTGCCAGTGACAACACATCACTTATAGTCATAACACCAAAACCATGGCAACCAAACAGAGCAGGCTCCCTCTTAGTGTCATGTGGAAAAAACATTTAAACGCACGTCCAAACCACCTGCACGAGGACTTACTGTGCTGTTCTGATACCTCGGGAATTCGAAAAGTAATATGTTATCAGGAAGAACTGGAGTTGTAATAATATGCGACACACTCGATCAAAAAAAATGCCATCATACTAGTAAGCAACAAAGCTATTCATCACGGATTCGTCATTCAGGTCTTGTCGACACGAACACAGATGCATTTTGGGACGCGTACCTTTTCCAGTATTGCTTCGAGCCAGATAAACGAAAACAGTACTTCTACGCGTTTGTCGTTCATTAGACAGTCGTCAGGCTTTTTACAACTGGAAAGAACAATGCGCAATATGTTTTACCTTTTAAGGGAAAATTGTGTTTCAATGTTTAATCTCATCATAGTTGTGTTTTTGTTATAACTGGTATGTTCTTGGATCACGATACGTCTCACTTTGAAGAAAAGCATCTGCAAGCATGAATAATTGTAAACGTAAAAAAAGAGCTGGGAAGCTAGGGTGGGAGTGGAAGACAAATCTATATCAAATTACACAATGACCGGTCTTATTACATAATTGTAAAGAGCGTAAACTGTGCCTTCGGACCGCTGCTGTTTTACGGGCTTGACTTGCACTGACGGAATGTGACACATCCTTTGTCGCATACAAACCAGGTCCAAACAGGATTAAAATGTCAAGTGCAAGATCAACAGCAGTCATGCGATGCCTACAAAGACCACGTATTCCTCAGCTGTAGACTTGCCTGTGAATCCGGTCTCTCTGGACACCGGCAGATTTTACGGTCCTGTTGTCTCCAAATCCTCCTGATTAAAATTACTGCAGCTCAAAGCTATAGGTGGGGCAAGAATGAGTGCAGTGCTATGGCTAGGTATAGAAGTGCGAGTACAAACACTTCATTCAGTAGAATTTAGAACTTTACTAAAGTACTTTACTTCACTACTTTATTTTTTAAAGATATATTTTTACATTACTTATTACGTTTCTACACAAATATCTGTACTTAATCTATTTGGTCAATAGAAGATAACAACGAACAAAGCAATAAGAGGTCTGGCTAATGATTGAGAACAGAGATATTCCAGATCACCTGATCATCATCTTTTTTTTCTGATTGTGTTCTATATGGCGGGGGTGTAGGGTAACAACATTTTAACTTTGTTTCATATTAATGTATTAATTATTGCTGTCAAAATGAATATGTTTTTTTTTTATTAACAAGCAAAAACATTTCTGTTTGTTCTTTTTTTATATAAATATGCAAATAAATGAATATAAAAGATGAAAAAATAATACCTTCAACACAATACACATTTATTGATGATGTCCTTTGTTTACTCAGATACAAAAAAATAATAATTCAGAAATCAAGTCTCAAATAAAGACAGTGAACCCCACTAGGGCCAACAAATGCACCAGCATGTTTTGCGTTATATTTTTCTCAAGGCTGAAAATCAAAACATACATTCATATCATTCGAATTGGAGAAGGGTCTACAGTATTTGTATTTGTATACAGGATGCACTCTATGAAGACTTCTGAAGGCAGTTGGTTGCACTGGATTTTATTTAGGGGTATCAGAGTAAAGGGGGTTAAATACATATGCATGCCACACTTTGTTACATTTTATATTTATTTATTGATTGATTTTTCTTCTAATTCACACATATGTGATACTTTGTCTATCAAATAAAATCTCAAGTTTGTGATTATAGCGAAACAAAATGTGGAAATATTTAAGGATTATGAATGCTTTACACAAACACACACACACACACACACACACACACACACACAGCACGCTACTTGAGGGTGTGGAAAAATCCCCTTGAGAATTCCTGTGAATATTCTTAACTGTAATACAAACCAATGCCACATGCCCTCTTACCGCCTACTGATTTACTGCATTATATACTATATACTGTATACATACTATATTTACTGTACTTGAGCTATTTTTGAAAAAAGAAAAGAAAAAGGAAAAAACTTTTATGGAGGGACAAAAAAGTGCGACTGTTGAAAACCAAGGTACAAATGAAGAGGAACGGGAAGGGGAGTGAGGGCGAGAGAACAAGATAGAAGAGATAAGAGAAGTGAGCCATTCAGGAAATCAATGTAGATCGAAGCCAAAGACAATATATATATATTTTTTTTGTCATTAGACATTTTCAAACCACAAGCCATTTACTGAAAAAGGAAAAAATCCACTTAAATAAAATGAATTTATTCGATTATTATTAGTACATTATTATTTACATAAAAAAATTATGGTTAAACTAATCACTAAATAACTCTTTTTTTTTAACTGGCTTTAAATGTATAATAACCATATAACTATAAGTAAGAATTTTTTATAGGAATCTTAATAAAAACACTTGAAATTATATTACAAAAACAATATTTTACACCAGAGTCTATATTCTCTCATTTTCCCTTTAAAGTAAGTGCAACTTTTAATCATTCTTAAGCTGTACATTTTTTTCTTTGGAATCATACTTATTCTGAGACAATTTTTTATTTCAAGTTTTTGCCACGTTCACTCCTTGAAGGCCTCACTGAGACCCCTATTAAACTGTCACATCCAAGAATTTTATTACTTTTTCTATTGCGTCTGGCAGGCAGTGAGTTGTGTATGCCTGTGGAGAGACCGAGCAGACAGCTGACTGCGCCATTTTTGTCATTTAAACATATTTAGAATCTCTGTAGTCAACGGCACATGATGGAGCGGAGTGTGAAAGCAGGATGTGATGTTTAATATGTATTACTATTTTTTTGTTTACATGTATACAAGTATGGTGAGCAGGATGATAAGATAAGTGTGTGTGTGTGTTGTTACAGCTATGTGTGCCTGCATATATTCCCTGTTATTCCCCGTGAAATAAATAAATACTAGAGTAAAGGGATTAAGCCGTTAGAAATGAGTATCAATCATGCAGGCAAACAGATCATGCAGAGGACCTGGCATTGTGAGCTTAGCCCTGATTAAACACTCCTTTATCCAGGCACTTAGTGCAGGCTGATCTGGTCCCTCTAGCCTTTCTAATCTGCTCTGCATCATGCTTGGCCTTTAAACCACTACAGCACAATTGGCCTTTAGGACTCTACAGAAGTCTTCCTGAGCCTCACTACCTTTGTGCGATGCAGTGCTGCGGTCGCGGAAGGAACCGACCTTATCTAGATTCGGTGCGTCGTGGGCTCTTCGCTGGGAGTGCTCCGATCATTCCCATGTTCGCGACTGCCAAGTATTTCTCTGCTGCCTCCATATACACTGTATGCTGATACAGCAGCACAATCCTGTTATCACCATGTATGCAAAAAGGAATGCTGCCAAAAAGGCATGAGAATAGGGTGCAGTAAATTAATGGAGGCGGCATGCGGGTGAAGGAAAAGGGGTAATGAAGAAGAACCTCCAGTCAACATATTTCTGTAACTGAACTACTAGTTTTGACTTTGCCAGCTGTCTGTCTCATGCAAGTTCCTATGTGTAAAAGGTTATAATAATACCTGGAGATTGGTTATATGGCTACACGGAGATCGGGTGGAACATTCTGCTGCTCTGCGACAAATACAATGATGTCACTTGCTTTCGGTCTGCAGTGAGTACACATAAGCCAACATACTTTCCCTATACATTTAAGTTAAAATATTTCAGCTAGTGACATTTCCCTTTCAGCACTGTTTATAAATAGGATATTAGTGTTATTTGTGCACAAACGATGGACTATTAAATCCACAGCATAATTGCTGAACCAATTTAGACCCAGTTTAAACTGTAATAGAGCCTCTTGCGATGATATACACTCTAAAGTGATTTCACATGGCAGATGGCACAGTGACATAGAGTGACAAGCTAGTTAGTGCAACAGTCCTAAACACATCTGAAAAAAGTACAATGTCTGTCAAATTGTTAACAAGGCTGAAAATATGCTTTAAACTCTGGCTAACATTGTTAATACTTGCTCATCTCGATCAACAAATTCAGCTGAAAACCAACAAAAAGTTGGTTGACTTGTAAAAACGTATACAAAACATTCAGGACAAACTAGCCGGTGATTGATCCATTGAAATGCCTGGTAAACAATGTTGGTAAGGTTACTTTGGAAATGGAAAAGATTACAGATTATAAATGACCCTATAAGTGCAACTTTTCAATTACTTTATAAAAGTAAAGTAACTGATTACGTTTGATTACTTTATTAGTACTTTCATTTGTCCACTAGGTGGCACTTTAAGTTAACAATCTATAGCAGATTGTCATCATCCAAATCAAAATCATGTTTCGGTTGAAAATCATGCCGTAGTCTAAAACACTGATTTTACTTGAAATTGTTCAGATGTAACCCTATTTGTAATCTTTAACATTTTCATAAGTAATTGGAATTTAATTACACATTTTTTCTCAGTAACTGTAACAAATTACTGTTACATTAATTTTTGTAATTAAATTATGTAATGCTGTTACATGTAACTTGTTACTGACCAACAATGCTGGTAAACAAGTAGATTCAACACAGGATTACATTTTACTCCAAGATGAAAAAGAGCTACAGAATCAGAAATCTGTACGCATGTCGGCAATTATTCACTTAAACAGAAAAATGGCTCGCCATATCTTATTGCCTAAGATGTAAGATGTACAAAGAAGCCAAAAGATTGAACTACTTGGCATATTTATTAAAATAAATAAATGTCATTTTTCAGCTCCTTCTCGAGCTAACCATTGATAACATGGTTTTACGATCATTTACCTGCTGCTGATTGGGAATTCTGACTGAGGCTCAGAAAGGAGGATGGAGATAAAGAAAGTCGGCTGCAATGTGAAGTCAGAGGCGGTCTTAAACATGCCCCACTCCTTACCTAGCAATCCCCACAACCAAACTCCTACTACTGACTCTCTTATAGACAAATTGCTGATAATCCCTTCTTAAGCCGTTCAGTATGTTTTTAATACAAAACGTGGGATTCTGTGTAAATACCTCTATCCCATGGTAATGAAAATGAATTTTTTTACTTTGGCGTACAGCATGCAGGGAGGGTGCCTCCATCTCTGGGGTGAAACAGGCCTTGATTTAAGCTGCCGGGCCCAAAGCCACCTCATCAGTGAGGAATCCACAGCTGAGCACGGCTCTGAGCAGGAAATCATCATTAGGTTATCATCACTGTCTGCATTTCCCCTCCCTACTGATCCTACGTCACCATCCCACACACCATCCCGCCTGGGGCCCCATCACTAACTCACATTCACTCATGCAATTTCTCAAACAGCAGTGTGTGATTTCTCCGCTGAACACACTGCATATATTAGGAGTGTAACATTGTTCAAAAAGGCTTCGCATCCCTGGTAACGGAGGAAGAGGTCGTGCTCTATACTCCACCATATTTGCTATAGTAGCTATTTACATTTACATTTATGGCATTTGGCAGACGCCCTTATCCAGAGCGACTTACAATTGAGCAATTGAGGGATAAGGGCCTTGCTCAAGGGCCCAGTAGTAGCAGTTTGGTGGTGGTGGGATTTGAACCTGCGATCTCCAGGGATTTGGACCTGCGAGTCCAATGCCTTAACCACTGTGCTACCACCTCACCTCATTTCAAGTCCTATTTAAGTCTGTTCTCATCCTGTCAATAAAATTATTAACAAGAAAATTCAAATGGATGGTGTTCGTAGGTACACCATATACGGACCGAAAATATGTGGACACCTGACCTTTAGATGATGTATGTGTATGTGCATTTAGCGGCCATTTGCTGTTATTTATAATAACCTCCACCCATTTGGCAAGACGTCCCACACAATTCTGAAGTGTGCTTATGGAGATTTACAATATACAATATACAATATAGGATGCCATTTCCATTTCATCCCAAAGGTGTTGGCTTAAGGTCAGAGCTCAAGAGCAGACCCATACGCAGGTAGACATACGTAACCCATACGCAGATACCGTAAACCATATTTTCGCGTAAGCTCGCTTTTAATGCTAACACATCGAAATAGACATCCTATAATAGTTTGCGATTCAATCCTCTTGGGAGAAAAAAAAATCCGGCGTCCATTTAGTGTATCTCTCATCTCATTTCGTGCGTGAAATCACATGTGGAACTGTCTCAGACAAATGAGCTAAAGGTTATGACATTAGAAGATATTGAGGAAAAAGTGAAGGAGATGCCCGGGTGGACATGTTAAGCTGCAGAAGATTGTGCTGTCAAAAGTGAACTGTAGCAGAGAGCTATTCCTCAAGTGAACATTTCTATTAATGAGCAACCATTACAGCAGCTAAAAATAACTCTAGTTAAAAGGGTAGACCCGACTCTCTTTCATACTCCGTTTATTTCATAATTTAAATCCGATGCTTATGTAACACGTTATATAAAATATGCGCATGCTACAGTATATCTCAACCTGGCCTTTCTCAAGAAACACACACTCATATTCTAATATATATTAGTATATCTAATATATCTAGCACCTATGAAAGGAATGTGTGTGTGTGTGTGTGTGTGTGTGTGTTTTTAACTAGGAAAGAGGGGGCACAATTTACAGAAATCAAGCTGGAAAAGGCAGTGTGACGCTTTGGAAAATGTTCTGCTGGGAAATCTTGGCATTCGTGTGGATGCTAATTTGACATAAACCTCCTACCTAAACTTGGTAGACCAAGTACTCCATCATGGTTAAAGCATTCCCTAATGTAAGAGTCCTCCTTCAGCAGGATGTGCTAAAATGATTTTAGAAACAAAGAGCTCAGGATTTTCGCCCAAATGGGCAATCCAACTGTGGGATGTGCTGGACAAACAAGTCCAATCCATGCAGGCCCTGCCTCACACAGCACACCTTCAGAGTTTTGTGGCCTCGGCAGATCAGAACTGTTTTGGCAGCACCTACACACCTACTTATGGCTGATCAGGGCAAACATGATGCTTAACGAAGCCCAACGAATTTTCATTGAATGGTAAAAGATACCCAGTGTGGTTCTATAGGTATTGATGGAGATTCAAGAGCACAGCTTCACGGAGCTTCATAAGGAAGCGTGCACTTTGTCAATGACGAACAAAAACCACTCTGTATTAGCTCAGGCCTCTCAGAGTCACCTGTGGAACTCGTGTATATTTAAATGGAATCATGGGCAAATGACCTTACAGCCTGCACACAATGTAGAGAGCACAAACTTAGTGTTATTCCAAAGGTAACCGAATTTAACAAGTCTCCTTCGTTCGTCAGCATGTGTAAATTCTATCAATTTACTCTATGGTTTTACTGTGGCTCGATCAATCCCAGGGGGTTTTCCAAGTTGCCTCGGGCAAACACTTCTGCTGCAGTCCACTAATGTTCCGAGCACATTCGAGATCACCATAGCAACAACGGCAGATTTCACTCGAACGTCATGTAGCTGAGATCTGTCAATTTTATTCACCTGTCCGCAGACACAGCCTTATATGTACCCAAACGTTTCATTCATTCAGTCTGCAGCGTTGCTCTGGGATATATAAAATCATTTTATATCAATAACACAAATGTCCATATAAATGCTAATTCAAAGAACTGGTTCAAGAACTGATCAATCTGGCAGCAACTTGTGTATGCGTGTTGTGTCATGAGGCTGTCTGAGAGTTTAATGCAACCTGGCAGAAAGCAGCTCATCTGGAGCGCGACAAACAGCAACACATGATCTCAAATTATACTTGATTACTGTAGTCTCTCTCTTTCTCTCTCTCTCTGTAGACACATACTCACATGCAAGCAATAAAAGTCTTCCGCTGGCTCATACACCAAGTTTCTATTTTTGGCCCAAATATCAATCACTCTGGCACTAAAATATTAAACATTCAGTGATAATAAAAGAGTTGGTATGAAATATGTAGACTCATTAGTGCAGCCCTACATAGTATTGTCCATTAAGAAGAGAACAACACTGTACTTGCTGAGGTTGCTGAGGCTGAAGCCTGATGCCCTTTAAGGATGGTGAGAATATGGGCACTTGTGGTTTTAATGACTTTTCAGGATGTCCTGCATACGACAAATGTAGGCTGCGACTGAAAGCTTTGCCACCTTCCCCTTAAACCACACATGTCAAAGCCGAGGCCGAAAGTGGCCCGTCGCGTCGTCTTACGTGGCCCGCAAGAGCTTAAAAGGGGGAGCTTAAATTGTCTTAAATTAAGTTTATACTGCTTTTTATATATTCATTAATTCATTCCTCTTCTACCGCTTTATCTGATCTTCCCTCAGGTCATGGTGAGTCTGTGCCTATCTCAGGCGTCTATGGGCATTAAGACAGGATACACCCTGGATGGAATGCCAACCCATCGCAGGGCACACACACACATTCACACACTAGGGACAATTTCCCAAGGTGCCAATCAACCTACCGTGCATGTTTTTGGACCGGGAGGAAACCGGAAAACCCGGAGAAAAACCCTCTAAGGCACGGGAATCGAACCCAGACCCTGGCGGTGTGAGGCGAACGTGCTAACCACTAAGCCACCGTGCCCCCCAGATATATACACACACAAACACATACATACATATATATAACACACACAAACACACATATATATATATATATTTATATATATATATATCTATATATATATATATATATATATATATATATATATATATATATATATATATATATGCGCAACTATTCTAATCTCCTTTGCCATTGGCTCCTCCTGAGGTACTCTGAGCTATAACCAGCTGTTACCTCACCTAGTCAGCAGAAACACAACTAGTGGATAAAAGAATAATATAGTGGAGACAGGAAATGGTATGGAATTTGACTGAAGAATGAAATCTAGCTGGCAGACTAGTGTTTCCATATGTGGCTGTGACCCTGTCAGGGTGGCTGCCCAGCTTTTTATGTCTACTAATTTCTAATCAGAAATCCAGAGGTGCATTCAGACGATCCATCAGGCACAGCCCTCCACTCAACTGTGCTACAGACATTGTGCTACAGTTCCTGGAAAAGTGCTTGACATACCTGACTTTTTTTTTTCCTAAGACACCGGCCCTGTCAGAAAACATTTCATTCTGGTAGGTGTTCTGACACAATGACTACACATTTCAAACCGACAGCAATCATCCCCCGGAGATCAGAAATGATACGATATTGATCAACGGTTTCAGCAAAAGCTGACAATAAGGAGAAAGAGTAAGCATTTAAAGGTTCAAATTAAACCAATGTGTAATCATGGATTGTAGCTTATGTGGCAGTAAGTCTCGGAATATTGTCAAGTATGTCAAAGGTTTTGCAACCAGGGACCCCTTAAAATATAAAGTAGCTTCCATATAAAGTGGACCCCACTACGCTTCACAGACCCCACATTGGCAAAGATCTCTAAAACTCATTAGCAGACTTTAAAGCAAAAGATATACATGTACGTGCATTGCTGATTTTTCTCTTAGGGTTAATTGGCAGCGCCGGGTTGACAAACAAAATTACGCGCAATGTAAGGGCTGTTGAAAGATTTGGACGGCGTCTTTTAAACCACAATAACACACACACACAAAAAAAATCAAATTTCACTCTTTTTTTTTTTTTTACTCTCTAACAAGCAAACCATTTGTGACTGAGAGTGAGAATGAGTTCTTGGGGTCATGTATGTGTTTTTCCACACGGCACTGAGATATTTAGCCGCAAGTTCTCCGAACTGACCACGAGCCTAATTAGTCCTCGAGCAAACGCCACCAGTGGCATTTTCTGGAATGGCCGGTGGAGAGAGCGAGCAAATTTAATTGTGTGGGAAAGCAGAAGGCTGAGAGCTGTTCACAGTGTTCATCTTTTCTACTTTATTTAGAACTGTATTCTACTGCTCCATTTTAGACCAAACGGCAGTGTGTAATCAGCGATCGATGGGCTCAAGATTGACATTTATAGCATTCAGCAGACACGCTGATCCGGAGCGACGTACAAAAAGGGCTTTAAATCTCTATCTTTAAAAAAAAATCTTAAAAATGAACTATTACGATACAAGCAACATTAAACTCAATTGAGGGTTTTTTTTTATTCTAAGACAGTGAAAAAAGGAAGAAGTGCTAGGTCTTCAATCGTCGACACTAGACATCCAGGGGAAGTTCATTCCACCCCCTCTGTGCCAGAACAGAAAAGAGCCTTGAACTCAACTTACCTCTTACCCTGAGAGAAGGTGCATCCAATCGAGTAGTACTGGAAGGTCTCAGGCAGAGAGGAGCGGTACAGGGGTGCTGAGGTCTTTGTTTGAGGTAAGAAGGTGCAGATCCATTTTTGACTGTGTAGCCGAGCATCAGTGTATTGAATCTGAGGAGTGCAGCTACTGGAAGCCAGTGGAGCGAGGGCAGAAGTGGGGTGGTATGGGAGAACTTTGTACACAATTTTGAATCATACATAGCGTTTTGAGGTCGATCCTGCCTGCAGAGAGTTGCAGTAATCCAGCCTCGAAATGACGAGAGACTGAACAAGCACCTGAGCAGCTTGTGTGGATAGAAACGCTTGAATCCTTCTGATGTTTTAAAGACGGTTTAGACAAGAGCGAGTCACGTTATAAATTGTATGCATGTTATCACACACACAATTTTCTACCTCCAAATAAGGCTGGGATGTAAATAGACACTCCATGTGTTTTTTTTTGTTTTTTTTTTTTTTTAACTTCAAATTAGGTGAATCCTAGAAAGAGGTGCTTATGCTGAAAACAAGAATTGTGAATAACATTTATAAACTGCAGAGATGATTCATCCTTCATTAGACATGCAGGGTGTGGTGTTTTCAAGCTTTGTTTTCAGCCATAACTCATAATTCTAACCATACTCTGCAAACCTACATCAGCAGGCGTTTCCAGCTTAAAATTGCTCCAGTATTGAGCTGCAACACACAATGACGAGTGTGGCATTAACATTTTCAAAGTGCTCTCAGTTTCTCCGAGTCTGTATGGCACTTGTCACTGAGTCCCTCTACAGGTGCTCGCTGGCGTGTCCTTTCAGGACATGTTTCATATTTATTCAATTACCCAAATAGGTCTACGACTAAAGAGACATAAAAGCATTGCGGAAAAATAAAGTAAGATTTTTTTCCCCCCAACACTAAATCAACCCTCATTCGCTGGTCTCATGTTTCAATTTGCCAATGTTTCTGCTCAGGATGGTTCGTCTCAGTGCGAGTCTGTACCACACACGGGTTTTACTTACAATATACAACACCTACACGATGTATATAACACTATAAATTACAACAGATACGCTAGAAATACCCGTCTCCCTCCCCGCCATTCCTTCTGTTTCTTCGCTCAGGAAATCTGTCTCGGCAAGGTTGACTCATTTTCTCCCTCGCAGTTTTAAAGGTCAGGCTTGAATCGGGGTCGAGGGGGCAGCATGGGGGTTTGTCAAATCTGTCAGCACCTCACCTCAAACGTTTATTTTAACATTGTTGCCAATATAATCTACGAAAGGAGGAGCGGTAGAATTACGATGATGACAACATGTTAACTTCAATACCAATGCCAGGTGTAGTGTTGCCATCCATGATACATCGACGGACATGTAGACTCGGAAAGCAGGGGGTAATAAAACACAATGAAGTCACAGAACGCACAAATGACGCTCTAAAATGTCATCTCTTTCATTTATGACGAATAAATCAAATATAGTTAAAACAGGAACAGGTTTCATCTTCAATTCAAACAGTGTTTAGCCCACTTTCCTACTTATTTACATATTTAATGTAATGTCTGCCTCGCAAAACAGAAAGAAAAAAAAAGATAAATTATGCAGGGACCTTATAGCACAACAAAATGCAGATACATCCACGAATGTGCACACATAGGCTCATGCACACACAAGGACCTGGACTTGCAATGCATTGTGCTGTAAAGCTTGAAATGTTTTATTAATGAACCATGGTGCAAAGCTGACTATTTAGCATAATAAGTGTTACTATGATAATCTGTACGTAGGTAGAGATTTAAAAAAAAAAATGGATGTCGCATTAAATGATGTGCCAGAAAGCACCTTTTTCAAATACATTTTTTTTTTGTGAAAGGCAAGGTTATATTAAGAATATTAGATTCTTACCTTTTCACCTTATTTTACTATAACAATTGTCTACTTTTATAAACATTTCTCTATCTACATCTGATTTGATGAACGACATAGTTTCCAACTGTGCAGCCTTTCTCATAAATATCAACAGAAAAGACACTATAGGCCTATCTGCAGTCAAAATCATATCGTTACTACATTATATGCTGCATTTGTAATAAGTCGGAGTAACACATGTATAAAACTGATTTCCAAAATAGCTACATTTACAAACCTGCTCGTACACACATCACTACACACGAGCTCCATTTAATGAAACTAAACGACACTTAAACACACTTTTCTTAAGTCGTTAAATTTATCACCTTAGTCTTTTTGCTTCTCCTTTAGTGGCAATGAGTTGTCAAGGCAAGCTGACTCATAGTACAGGCACGTTTTGCTCTGTTTCACACAACATTTTTAACACAATCGCATGAAAATCCTTTTCCATTACTTCAGTACAACAAAGACAAATCTGTTTTTTTGTTAAATGTTTGCATAGAAACATAGTCAAACAGCGATAAATTGTATAATAGTACCCCATATATTGTAAATTCTGGGAAATATAGTAGCAAAAATATTTTGCAATAGGAAAAGGAAAAAAGAATGCAAAGATATATTTTCTTAAGCCAAATGTTTAACAACGGTTCACAACGCAAGAATATCCAGTGGTATAACTATTATTTCCTGTGCATTTTGGTTTTTAAAAGCCACTATTCAAAGTTCCTTACATCATTTCCATATGTGCAACAGATTCAGCAAATTATTCACATGCATGTTAAACAAACATCCCTGAAAATTTTTATTTTTTTGTCGTGCAGAAACAAAGCAGTGGTGATAATGGAGTAACAGATACTTACATATAAAAAGAAATAATAAAAAAGCAGCCTTTAACCAACTCGTACTGTATTGAAATGACTTTGCCTCTGTAAGCGAAGGCTCCAAATCCCATGGGTAGGAAATATATGCAGCTGCTACAGAGTCTCAATTGAATGAATTGATGGATGACTGTAACAATCTAATATTTAGTACAGGAAATATATTTTGAAAGTGAAAGCAGTTTGCGGTGTACAAAAGGTTCTGCTCGAACACATCAAGCATAGTGCAGTGATATAAAGAGGTTGCTTTTTATAAATTTGCAGACTGTAATATTTACGCTAGGGAAGGGAGTACCCTAGTGGAACTGGACTTTGGATCTGAGGGTTGTGGGTTCTAATCCAACCATACCAGTCTGCCATGCTTTTGCCCTTAGGCAAAACCCCATGGGTGTGCCTTTGTGGGAATGGGAATAAAGTACTTCTCCATGGATGGTCCCAAATCCAGCTGTGAATGGTGGAGGGTAGGTGTTGGGCAAGCAACCTGGCTCTGTATACAAAGCTAAGGAAACAGCAAGTGAGCCATCAGGCCCTTACCACCCATTAAAATGTAACTGATGTTGAGTGAAGGTGAGAGCAAAAGAACTGTATGTCAGACCTTATTTGTCTGTCAGAAAAAAGGATTAACTTACCTTTCAGACACAGATTTGTCTTGTTGTTCCATACACCATACAGGTTCATTTTAGATGTAACAGACATTTTTCCCTTACTTTGCTTCGACTCGAGGCTTTCCGAGTACTTCTTCATTTTGATTAATTCTTGTCTGCATCCTTACACAAGCGTCAGGTCTGGAAAACAACACTTCATTTCAGTGTGTGTGTGTGTGTGTGTGCGTGTGCGCATGTGTGCCACACACTCAGAGGCGTTAGGATCACTCCTCACATTATTCCCAACCAGATTCCTAGTTTTAGATCTATGAGGAGCAAACTTATGTTCTACACTGACTCAAAGCCCTGTGTGTTTGCTTTATTAAGTCTTAGTGGACGGCGACATTCATAACACCTTTTCCGAGGCAATGCATCATTCACCAAAAGTCTTTCAGTATTCCAGACTTTAGGGCTCAGTATTACACATAAAACAAACTGATGGTACTGTATGGTAAGAAAGGAATGGTGTGCTAAGTACTTTTTTCATTCTTGTACAAATAACACTTTTCATTCATTCATTCATCTTCTACCGCTTTATCCGATCTTCCCTCGGGTCACGGGGAGTCTGTGCCTATCTCAGGCGTCTATGGGCATTAAGGCAAGATACACCCTGGATGGAATGCCAACCCATCACACACACACACAATCACACTCACATTTATACAATAGGGACAATTTTCCAAGGTGCCAATCAACCTACCGTGCAAGTTTTTGGACCGGAGGAAACCGGAGAACCCGGGGAAAAAACAGACACGGGGAGAACATGCAAACTCCACACACACATGGCCGAGACGGGAATCGAAACCCAGACCGTGGCGGTGTGAGGCGAACGTGCTAACCACTAAACCACCGTGCCCCATCAAATAACACTTTTCACGTCATAATTCCATCATATTGTGTATTTTCTTATGACCGTTTGACATGTGTTAACACTAAATTACAGCGGCAGGAGTGTGGCTGCGTGAATGGAGGATGGACCCAGGAAAACTGAGTGGTAAGAATCTACATGAGTGTGGGGGATTTCTTTTTATCAACTGTTCTGTGTTGCTCTTATAATAACCTCCAATGTCCTGAGTTGCTGTTCCACTAGATTTTGGAGTGTCTTGGTGGAGATTTGTGCTTATAGTAACGCAAGGCGTGGTGGCGTGGAGTTTATTCCAAAGGATAAATAAATAGTTCTGGATAGGTGCAACCAACTTTGTGGTTAATAGTTTGGTTAAGAAGAAGCACATATGGAGGGCAAATCAAGTGTCGCAATACATTTAAAAAAAAACAAACAAACAAACAAACAAATGTATTAGTAACAAAAAAATTAAAAGCTGCTTTTTAATGTGTCCCAAGAGTCCTCCCATTTCCTCATTTCCGGTCCAACCCATAAAGTGCCACTGAAACCTTATATTGATGTTTTTATATCTTTAAGAGCACGGGACTTATTCCTGCAAGCACATTTAAACCAGCTGCCCCTGAGGAAATCAGATCCAGGACTACATGTAGCGTTTAAGATTTCAGTGAAAATTCATATCGACCTTGAATGCACGAGGTATTAAAAAAAGATGTTCCTTGCTGCCACAGGCTTTCAGGAACTGGAGCTCAAGAAAATGAACTAATAATTGAATTTCCCATTTTGATGGCCTTCTTGTAAAAGGACAGAAAGTATGTGAGCTATAATAAAACATTTCTTATTCATAAGGGAAAGTCTGAAAAAGACATGATCCGGATTCAGGAAAAATGAAGAACACAAGTAACAAGTCATGGTCTGGCCTCTAGGGTAAATACGATCCCATACGGCAAGCACTCATATCTTTAATCCATTTCTTTAAAATATTTCATAACTTGAAAATATCCACACATTTCAGTGATTGAGCTTGCCTTCGGGTTAATCTTCAGGTGAATGGATATTTAAAACTTAGAGGTAAATCACATAAAAGTGTAAATATTTCGGCGGTAAAGCATATACCAGTGCACTTCCAAATGGAATCATGCCAAACGTGCAACAGCTGAATATGTTTCTACTGCTGTAAAGGATCATGACTCATCTGCTCCACGGTGCATGTTGATCGGTGTTGCCGTATACCTGTTATTAAATAGATGTGTTTATTCGGTATCGGAGTGCAAGGAATTATAATTCGAAAATAATTATACTAAATTATGTAGCAATAATTCTAAAGTCTAAAGTGACTCCATGCAAGCAATATCGATTGCTAATTAATTAAATCACGGCATAAATTAAAAGCATGGCCATGCTCATTGAACATGAGCATACAGGATAATCATAGAATTGATCCAAGAGGCAGCCATCTCTCCTACTGTCCTGAACATCCTGTGGTCTTGTCACTGACATGTTAGTTGTTGGGGCAGGTGCTGTTGTTTCATGGAAAGGGTAATATAAGACACACACACACACACACACACACACACACACACACACACACACACACACACACACACAAAATAAAAGCATCTCTATTATGTGCTTATACTCATGCTTTCTCTCTCTCTCTCTCTCTCTCTCTCTCTCTGTCTCCCTTTTGCTCACGTACACACACACACACACACGCGCGCGCGCGCACTGAGCACTCCATAATTGATCTGCCCCTGAGGACCAGCAAAAGCAGTGGAATGGCATCTGAAGCTCTGATACTTACTCACATGGCAAAGAGAGCTCTAAAGTGTAAACCATAAAATCAATATAAAATCCATAAATCACTAAATAGATTGTCTAATAGGGATATCAGCCGAGCAGAAAAAACAACAAAACAAAAACTAATCTCTTAACAAATAAATAATTAATGACACAATATAGAATAATACATCAACCGATGATGATTGACTTCCTCACAAGTCATTCAGTTATTACATATGGCCATCGTCGGCAAATACAGGTGTTCGAACAGTCAAGTAAAAATGATCCACCCCTTCACTGTTTATTTTCAACAACCCATCATGTTATTTCTTACATATTACAGCACTTAGTTTAACTAAAACCTAAACAGCATAAAACAGTATTGCGAGCCAAATGACCCAGTGAAAAAAATAAGTAAAGAAAAAAACCTAAAGTAGGCATGTTGCTCTGCGGTCTTAAATGAACGAATAAAAGCACAGTATGAAATCATGTTCTTGCCATAAAAAACATTCCCATTCTAATTAAGCAGCAGATTGTCACCAGGCAGCAACACTGAGATAGTGTTTTTTTATGGAAACATAAGGCAACATGAAAGAAAAAAGAAAAAAGGATTTGCTGATAAAGATAGCACATGACTAGCAGAGGCTTCCTATTCTCCAGCCGATGGTAGAATGCGGTTTCATTGACTTTACATCATGGAACATGTCTGGTGTGACCCCATAAAATAAAGAACAATGGCCATATGAGTCGACTAAAACACAAAACACAGGAAGGCGTACATGCACATGGAAGTTCACGCGTTTTTCTGAGGCGTCAAAGCAATCAGCGAACCTATGATGAAGACAAAGAGTTTTGGGAGGCACAAGTACAATATTTGAAAATATAATACATTCTCAATACATTCTCAGCAGAAGAGAAAGCAAACCTATTACCAGAAAACCCAGCCTAAACATAAACACCTGATAAATAAAAAATGAGAAAGGTTAGTGCTGAGACATCTAGATGAGTCGGCTAATAATCTAAATATAACCACACAATATTACCATCTGTGTACGCTACTGTATACGCTATCCTCTTTCCCATTCATATCATGTTGAGTAGGTGTTTAGTATAGTTCTCTGACAGAATTAATGTACACTGTAAGTTTGGGTATTTCCATTATTTGACTTTACAGTGTTGTTCAGTAAAAGAAAGGTGCTATATCCTTGTCATATGAACCTTACAGAAAAAAATCATGAAGAGAAATTAGGCTTAATTTCAGGCATAAAATTGTTAAACATGAACACATCTAGGGAATACAACTTTCAATCCACCAGACGCACTTGCAAACTAGTGTGGGAATGATGATACTTATTTGAACAACGTGTGGTGAAAGTGAAGCATAATTGCACCTTTAAAAAATGCAGGATCAGAGACGCTCACAGTTGGCCATGTCTCTAATTGGAGCATGAGCAGTTAGGAAAGGTACTGACTAAGGATGACAGCAGAAACTACTGGCAAAAAAAAAAACCCAACAAAAAACAAAACAGTTGCACAGGAGCAATGCTGATTGTGTTATATGTTTGTTTTGAGGCAATAATAAAAAGCTCAAAGCTCAGTTTAAAGGCTTAGTGAGACTTGGTGTGAGAGAAGTCAGTCTCAAGTCAAGAGTGACCACACATAACCAAAATATAGGCTTATATCTGGCAAGGATGTTGACGCAACAATCCAAGCATTTGAACTTTGAGGGCTTGCATGTAGTATGTGCTGTACGGAGAACAATAAATGGACTCCAATGTATAAAAAGTGAATAGTTACCCCGTTGACTAGGAACTGATTATCCATTCTTAAATGGAGGTCATGCCATTAAAGAAACATTTGACGTGCACTATGACTTCCTATGGCATCACTAAGAAGATTGGCACTTATAGACTTTTCTTCTCAGAGTTTTCTTCGTCACGGCCCGTGTGGTCCGTGGTAAGTCTGAGTAATTGTCACCCTTGAAAACTGACTCGGAACAGTAATTATCCTTAAAAGAGTGCAATATCAGCACCCCCAGAAGTACATACACCACAGGAGAACAATATAACAAAGCGGTAAGCTTTATCCACAATCCCCTAACAGACCATAACAACACTAAAAATTATACTCTCAATAAAAAGCAGCTTAATTTTAAAATATTATTTTAAAAGGTGCACACAAGATGGCATAGTCACAAGGTTTGCTATTAATACTTGTGAAAGCCACAAGAAACAAATGCTGGTAAACGTCACAGATCTACGGCAACATGCACAAGTCACTTTTCTTTAATAGCAATGTTTTTTTATAGAGAGAAAAAAAACCAAAACAAAAACAAACCAAAACAAAACAAACAAACAAACAAAAATATATATATATATATATATATATATATATATATATATATATATATAGATATATATATATATATATATATATATATATATATATATATATATATATACATATACATACACAACATTTTTTTTTTTCTCTTTTCCTTTTTACATTTGGTCAAACCAAACAGACACACACACACACACACACACACACACACACACACACACACACACACACACATTCACAGAGCCTTCACTGCCAGCCATTAGATTACCCACATATAATGGATCAGCATATTTCCCCTAAGAAGTCATTGTAAGGGTGAAGTGATTTCATTTCTAATTGCTTTTATTGACTTTAGTGTTGAGCTCTGCTAGATCTGGGGCCAGCCGCTTACAAAGCACATATAAAACTGAAGGGAGAATTTGAAATCTGTCTTTCTTTACCATATTCCTGTAAACGCCCATGTATATGAAAACAACTGAGACATGACACACTGAAAAAAAGTCTCAAACCGAAGAATCCCAATATTACAATATTATTGGAGTGAAGAGTTTAGTTAGTAATAACATCCCAGTTCACTCTGACCTGAATGCAGAATCAGCTGACCTCACCTATCCTCCTATCCCTGTTCTGGAAGACATTACATCACTATGACTCTAAACACAATGGTTGTTGTAAGCATGTTTGAAAGAAAGATTGATTGATTACTTATACAGAATATAAATGTGAGCAATTGGCTATGCTTTCTATGGACTTTGCTGTAAAAAGTAATGAAAATATGTAAAATATTTGGACTAGAAATGCTCTCCCCAAAACAGTCCATTTCACATACGGGCTATCGACGAGAAAATGCTAACTCTGAGATACCTCACAGGGCAGCATGACATACTTGGTTGAAAGAGCGTCCTCAGGGCACAGTGCATGCTGTGCTTAGCTATTGGTGTTGTGACTGAGGGGAATATGTTTCATCCCTCCCAACCAGATAGCAAAAACAATGATGCCTCGTAATATAATTCGTTCCTGTCCTTAGTATCTGTACTTTCCAGAAGTATCTGCGTTGGGGCAGACATTATGTCGCGCCGATAAAAAGTCAAATATTCAAATTCAGTCGTTCTTTTTACATATTAGTGTATAAAACGTAACTGGTCATGCAGGCGGCCAGCCACTAATCCGGGTAGAGCTCCGTTTTGAACTTGTTTTGACTGGCGCTTGACAGTATCTACTTAGCACGAACATACAGTTCAGCGGCAGTTCAACTGAACATTTTGAGAGGAATAAATGTGCAAAGGAACTTTTGACACTAGCTTGTCACAACACCTGTTGGGTCAGTTTATCTGTGCATTTTTTAAGGAGTAGAAAAGAAGGTTTTAATATAATAATCTAAACAGATGTAACATGACAATGGAAAAAGAAATTGACATTATCCATCTAACTCTTTTGGCTGCTCGGTTATGTTCGCTATAAGAGGTCACAGGTTAGGAATCAGAGACAGCAGAGATGGGGGCTGAATGAACACTCTGTTAACTGGGCCAGGCACGCTAATGTATTAGTACAGTTTGGCTTCCAGCATCAAAGTTGGTGTGTCTGTTTAGTTTGTCTTAGCAGACAATGATGGAGCCAGGTGCCCATTTGATGTCATGTTGTTTTCCTCTGACTGAATATGAGGCTTAGGAGAGGATGACAGGGGATCGTTTGTTTCCACAGGTCTATACAGCAGTCATAAAAGCCTAGTCTTAGTTGGGCTCACCTCATAATAATGAGTGCTGTATATGAGAGCTTCACAGCATGTGATTATGCTTAAAAGGCCACTGCATAATCAGCCAGCTACAGTCTAGAAAATCCAGTTTCCAAGACAACCATGAGACTGCCAGTCAAAAGGAAAGATATTTATATAAGAAGCTGACCATGGGCGATTCCCATCCAGTAGTCCCTATGAGCCGACAGTTTTGATGAGTTGTAAAAATACACTCACATACAGTGCATGCATTCGTAAATAAAATCAAATAAATATATATTTAATACATATTCAGTTCTATTACATATTTTAATAGAAAAAAAATCCATTTATAAGCAAACCTGCGTATAATGTCTAATAAATAATTGTACGTTTTTAAGGGTGTCTTCGCGTAAATAAACTAGACTTCTAATTCTGTATGCACGTATTATTAATGGCCTGAATAGAGATGGTTTAAAGCTATTATAGACAGCATGTAGCTGAGCTTCACAGTCCAGTCTGTGTGAAAGACCGAGCTAATAAATGATAAGACAAACTGGATAGAGTTGTCTTTCCAGTGAGAAGTTTCTGATTTATGTATGATTATTATTCCCAGAGTCATACGCTCTCAACGAGGTAGGCGTGTTCTGTTTACTTTGTACCATTAGGCAGCGTCTTTTCCTTAATAATGAAATAAAATTGTGATTTATAATGGAAAAAAACAATGAAATCATGACACAGGGATAAAAGAAGGGAGCAAGAGCAGATAAAAGCATTGCAACTTTATGAGCTGGCCACACACACTAAATTCAACAATTACTTCAAGATGGGAAAAAAAAAAAAAAAAAAAAAAAAAAAAAAAAACCTTTGACTTCATTTCTTTTTATACTGACAAACATCCATTTGTCATTGTTTGGGTCTCAATTAGTCAAGCAGCGAATGATAAAGCCCTTCACGAAGACATGAACACTGCAGAAAGAGGCTGCAAATCTGTGTTACTTAATCCTCGCAGAGTTTATGCTGAAGAAACAAGAAGAATCCAATAAAACATTCATTCTATCCTCGAATCGGAAAAAGACTTGTCAAGCGTCTCCAAAGACTAAATAAACTCCGCCGGCTAAATTAAAATAGCACTTATAACCACAGTCAGGCCCTTCAAATTCAACGACACTTGTGAAAGTGAAAAGTGAGAATGCCTGCTTAGTCAGTGTTGGTTAGACATGTGCATCTCCATATCATTCACAACGAGCAATCCACCATCACCTCGCCTTCACTGGAAGCCTGCAATTAATGTTGAATTTATAATAACCATGTGCCAAACACCTGCTTAGCGGCCACAAAATAACAGCCAATAGTTTTATGGCTTCCTGCCCAAATCGGAGTGTATTTAGGCTGCAGACAAGATGCTCTAGAATTTGAAATGTGTAGCGCTTAAATAGACAAATATCTAAAATAAAACAGCCTGCTAAGGTGGTCTGAGTAGTTGGTTAATAGCTGTGAGTGGAAGTGAAAGGATGAACAAAAATACTCATGAGTCATTTCTTATCTACTATATGCTGTATAAAGAGAACACAGGCACTCGAGACAGCAGCCGAAGCATTTAGGAGAAGGAAAATGCTTTTGTTTAGAGCAAAACAAACAGAAATGCATTTAATTGAATACAGTGCAGAATGTACGAAGGTAAGATGGCCCGGTTCTTGATCATATAATCAGTGCAACACTAACAACGCTCAGATATACAGAGGCAAAATGTTGAGTAATCCTATGAGTGTGTTATGGTGCCCTGTGAGATCTGGATTACTGGTGTGTGTGTGTGTGTGTGTGTGTGTGTGTTTAATCTAAATACAGCTAGTTTTTCCACTGAAATTTTGACCAATCCTGTACAATCTTAATTCATTCATTCATTCATCTTCTACCGCTATATCCAATCTTCCCTCGGGTCACGGGTAATCTGTGCCTATCTCAGACGTTTATGGGCATTTAGGCAGGATACACCCTGGATGGAATGCCAACCCATCGCAGGGCACACACACACATTTACACACACATTGACACACTAGGGACAGTTTTCCAAGGTGCCAATCAACCTACCGTGTATGATGTTGGACACCTTTCTCCGCAGAACCCAGAGGAAAACCCCTGAGGCACGGGGAGAACATGCAAACTCCACACACACATGGCCGAGACGGGAATCGAACCCGGACCCTAGCGGTGTGAGGCGAACGTGCTAACCATTAAGCCACCATGCCCCTGACAATCATAATTAAGAAACGCAATTAATTCTTTTAGTCTTTGTAAGGGCTCTAAACAGAATAAATCTCTAATCTTGTTGAGAAGGGCAGTTAGGGTTTTATTGAGAATTCCTCTCTTTACTCTTTAGTGGTAAATGCATGCCTATATGCAATATCTCCAAGTGGATATTTGAAAAACAAACAAACAAACAAAAAAACACTCACTTCTATTATGGTGATGATGAGTCCTGAGGGTCTTACACAATGATAATCTGGAGATTTTTTTTTACTGTACATTTAACAGAAAACACACAGAGTATGGTAGAGCACTGTGCTAGAGGGGGCAGGTGCCTAATAAAACAAACCCACCCGCTGCTCTACAAATACACAACCAAACAAGCACAGTTTATTCTCATGAGAGTTATAAAATCACTCAAAACCTGCACTGTTTACGCTAAATTTCCTTCTTCACACATTATTAAAATGCTCTGTAGGGCACTAAAATAATCACGGGGGGGTGGGGGGGACCCAAACTATGTCCTGGTGAAGTGGTGTGTCTTTATAAACAAATGAAGCAATAATAGAAACTGTTGGCCAAACAGCATCTGACTGAGAGATAATAAACCACTGAGAATCTCTTGTGTTACCATGAGAACTGGGGAGAAGCTGGAACATCAGCAGACATCCTGATCAGAAAAGAGCATCGCTGTTCAAATACCACTGTTTCACATACCACTGTTTCACATTCCACTTTATTTGATTAAAGCGTAGCAATAACAGAGCCACTATTTACTACTGCGCCACGACTTCCGAATTATGAGTGATATTAACAAAGTCGTCTGAGAGTGTCGGATACCCAGTTGCCTACATTTGTTCTTTTATTTTACCTGCCTTATTGATTTAAAGTGATTCATATAAAAAGGAAGCTACTCTCTCTCTCTCCCTCTCTCTTTCCTCACTCTCTTTTCTTTGAATAAGGGCCCAATAAAAATCATCTGGTTTTTAGCAAGTCTTAAAAGAACTAAACACAACCTCAGAGGAACAACAACACATGACATATTACACTGTGCCATTGTTTATTTTACAGAAATAAAGCCGAGATAGTAAAGCCATGTGTGAAGTATGCCTTTACTACGTCCATAGAATTTAAGAGGCTAAGTAGTGGCCTATGCTAATTAAATGCCTCACGAGTAATTGAATAATTGATCGTCAGCAAGTGTGATCACGTCTATAAAAGCCCAAGTGTTAGCAGGTTTCTGGTCTGGAGCATTTCAGGTGTGTTTTAACACGGCAGCAAGGAGAAAAAGACATCAGGGACGATTTAAGTGAGGCAATTGTTGCTGTCTATCAGCCTGGAAATAAGGCAATTTCCAAACAAATTAAAGTCCATTATTCTATAGTGAGGAGCATTATTTACAAGTGGAAAACATTTAAGACAGTTGCTCTTAGGAGTGGACGTCTCAGCAAATTCACCTCCGAGTCAGACTTGGCAATGCTCAGAGAGAGAGGGGGGGATTATATCTCATATTCTCAGTTAGTATATTAAATGCGATGTTTGGCCGTAATACACAGCAACATATTTGGCAAAAAGCAAACATAGCACATCAGATCAAACACATCATGCCATTTTTTAAGCACAGTGCTCAAAGGAGAGATGATCAGGGTTTATAGGAGTTATTGAGTGGACCACATATTCCTCGGTATAGCAAAATATTCTGGAGTCAACCGTGTGGCCGTCTGTCCTTTAACTAAATCTCGGTCAAAACTGGGCCATGTAAAAGGACCTCTATCTACAAACAAATGAATGAAAAAGAAAAGAATTAAGGTCTTGCGTTAACTGTGGATAAACAATGGCTTAAAAACCTCACTATTGTAAAATATAGCATGGGAAAAGTTTCCACAATGATTTTGGAGACTGATAAATGCATACAGAGCATGATTCATTCAAGTTATTTCTGCTAAATGCGGACCTTCAAGTCATCGGATCATGAGGTGTACTTAGATTTTCATACAGGGCCTCTCCATTTTGGCTTTATTTTTTTATAAAAAGTTAATAATAACAGTGTAATATGTCATGTGTTGATGTTCAGGTTGCATATACCTCATTCTAGGACATCCCAAAGACCAGAACCCCTGAACCAGTGGTCTACAACTAAGCTGAGGTCAGGACAGACAAAAAAAAACACATATAAAACACACACAACACACACATTTATATATTTATAGCATTAATATCTATTGTATGTCCAAATATGTCTTCTTCTCTGGTGTGTAATGCCTAAGACGTCCTCGATTAAATCTTTCTTCCCGGCATATTAAAATCTGATGTACACCTCAAGCTAAGCAGTACCGTAATATCAGTTGATTCATCAAATGCCAAAGCTATGCAAGCTGCAGTCTGAATAGCAGCGTCAAATTCGTCCTGCACATTCTGTGCTAATATTTCAGATCGTCTTGTAGGTGTTACAGCTGAAATGGGTGTTTTCCCCATGCCTTTCCTTTCCATCTAAAAGAGTTTCACACACAGCCTCCATGCACTCCTTTACTATTCCCTCCATTTTTTAAGATTTCCTAAAATCCACTGTATTCTCAGTGAACATATACTTGTTATTAGGCTGTGAGTCAGAAAGAGAACCCGTTCAGATCGCTCCTACTGGGCTTTGAGCTCATTTATTTTCTGTGTCTTTACTTTGGAACCCTGAGGGTACGTTTCATCCAAGTGTTTAAAACTTAGTTTTCAGCATCAACTTTCCTTATTTCTAGGAATTATTTTCACCCATTGAGTTTCATCTCATTGCTGACCGTATAGCAACAGAGAGCAGAATAACTGTAGTAGTGACCCATTGGATCCAAACAGCTCTACTGTGCCTGATATAAATTCGATATTACAAAATAGCATTTGGCATGTATTTATTTCACTGCAATAAAAGACTTTGCGGTCCGTCTGGACGCATCTTGCGGTCCGGATTTGCCAGTTGGCGACCCGTGCCATAAACTGTCACCATAAATTTGGAGGCACAAAATTATATAGGATGTCATTAGATGGCATTAAATTACCTTTTCACTTGAACTGCTCCAGTATGACAACATGCACAAGAAAGCTCTGTGAATACATGGTCTACATGGATTGTTGTGACCTGCTATAGAGCTCTGACTTCAAATCAACAAAACACTTTCGGGTTGAATTGGAACTCGGATCTCCTTACACTATATCAGGACCTAACGTCTCTGTGGCTGAATGAGCTCTACATGCATGTTCCAAACTCTAGTGGAACATCTTCCAAAAAGAATGTAGGTCATTATAAATGGGGACTAAATGTGAAATGGAATATTCAAAAAAGTACACAGGAATATAATGACCTGGTGTCTACAAACCTCTGGCCTTTTGACACATATAGCAGTTTTGGTTTACAAACATTCATTCATTCATTTTATCCGACTTCTCTCTCGGGTCACGGGGAACCTGTACCTATTTCAGGTGTCTTCCGCAATCAACCATTCAATCAGAAAATGACTGACTGGTCTTTGCTATAACACGAATAAGGTACACAAAGATCCAATCAAAATCACATTTCTAATTTCATACTTCAATTTGACTTGTACAACTTGATCCTGTGCATGGGGCACGGTGGCTTAGTGGTTATCACGTTCGCCTCACACCTCCAGGATCTGGGTTCGATTCCCGTCTCGGCCATGTTTGTGCAGAGTTTGCATGTTTTGCCCGTGCCTCAGGGAGTTTTTCTCCGGGTTCTCCGTTTTCCTCCCGGTCCAAAAACATGCATGCATTGATTGGCACCTTGGAAAATTGTCCCTAGTGTATGAATGTGTGTGTGAATGTGTGTGTGTGTGTGCCCTGCGATGGGTTGGCATTCCATCCACGGTGTATGCTACCTTAAAGCCCATAGATAGGCACAGGCTCCCCGTGACCCGAGGGAAGATCTGATATAGCGGTAGAAGATGAATGAATGAATGAACTTGATCCTGTTATGTCTTTGCATACCATGAGCATCCTTCAGTCAGAAAAAAAGTCCCACAGCGTAATCGGGATAAATTCCCAAACCCAACAAACATCCTGATCTATCACATAGCTCAGCTGGAAAATGACTTTATTCCAATTACACTTAACATTCACTTTGGCAAAGCAATATGTGTGTGAGTTTAGTATCTCACTCATATTTACCCAATTGTCCCTGTCCCTGTTTCCCCCCTCGCACAAAAAAGTGATGAGGCATATGGCCAAAGCCACCAGTGACTGAAGATCACCAAGTTTCCTGTGAGCCTGTGGCTACTCACTGCCAGTCAGAACCATGCTATAATAGACACCCCCACCTCTGCTCTGGCTTTTATCTAATCTCAGGTGCCTCAACTAATGGCTTAATGCTTCCTCTGTCCTTTCAATCGGTGCATTTCCCTTTTCTCTTTAATGTCTGATTCCCATGCGCTTACGTATACAGTGGCCTTTTGGAGACATCATCATGTGTCATGCGTTATAAGGCATCACTTCCTTTACTTTACAAGGTTCCCTGGCAGCAGGACAGGATGTACATATTGCAGGCACTTCATAGAGCACTTTGACATTATTTGTATTTTTTAAACTGGACAGTTGTCCCTGGTTGGGCTTGTCTATTACACTAAGAGCAGGCTTTCCAGAAACAGAGCTGGGTTGAGGCTGGGGTTGAGACTTGGTCCGCAGCCTCAGCTAAAAACATGTTTAGTGGACTGGGTGGTCCAGCTGTTATACTAAGACGCACAAATAAGAGTAAGGACCTCTCAGATCTAAGCGCAGTGGCCCAACACAAACAGGAGCAGGAATGTGGAGCTAAAGATCCAGCAGTGGAGCTAATATGAGTGCATGAGCAGAGCAAGATGCAAAAAGCAGATATCAAGTGCCTCATAAGCTCATGCTTCAGCGATTATGAGTAAATAAAAGTTTTTATATATATATATATATATATATATATATATATATATATATATATATATATATATTATAATATATATAGTATAAGTCTTATAAGCTCTCAAAAAAGGGGGGGAAATTCTTAATTATCCAATAAATCCTATTATGGTTCTTGGTTTTCCATCTTCTGCTGAATGCCAGGAACAATAATTCTATTTCTCAATCCTCATAGAGCACAAAGGACACTCTTTCAATCTCTCAGCCAATCCAAAATGCAATTTTGCCTGTATTAAACTCGTGTCGCTGTGAAAATTTAAATACAACAGGAACTACACTCTAAATGGGAAGCAGCATGATAAAAATTCAAAATGTGTGTAATATGAATAACCCACAACTCTGTTCTGACACTTGTGCTGATTTTACATGTAAATGTTGTCTGCACTACACAGAAAATATGGCAGTCTACATGCTCTACTAAATAATTGTGTAAAATGTATTTTACATTGTAATAATCATTTGATTTGCAATGCACATGCCATAGAGAGAAAATGACATGCATTGACCTCACTAAAACCTATAATGTCAATTAAATCCTGCTCATCATGTTATAAATTAAAAGGTAATCGGAAAGCTTTTTTTTTTTTTAAATGCAGTGCTTTTAATAATAGCTGGCAATCCACATCAATTTCAGACTGATGGTGTGAAGTGTTCATTAATGCCTGGGCCGAACCCAGAAAAGTGACCAGACTCGCAGAGGAGTAATACATCACGTTTTATCGGTTAAGGAATTTAGCAGAGTTATCTTTCCGCATTTAGAAAAGACAAAATGAGCTGATTTGGTTTGGCTTTGTATAGTGTAAAATGATCAGCTCTCTGAATGACTAGTCAGGACTTGGATCAAAAACACATTTTGGCATGAATATGATGAATAATATTGTTCGATTGCTTTGTTTTGATTTTCTAGTATAGTAAGATGTTGAGGGAAACATTGCTTTTTATTAATATTAATTCTAAATGCATAAAGCATTTTTAATTGGATTTATTCGCTGAGGAATTAGAACGCCCGTTCACCGGTTATCTAGCTTTATACTTACAAGCCAAAAAAAAACGTCAACAATTATGTTTTGCTTAAGGTAATTCGGCAATAAAGCACAACGGCATCGGCTCTCCTACACGGAAAAATAGCAGGCTTTTAGAATACAAGCCAAATTTTCAAATAAACACATATAATGAGCAATTGGATTTATTGCCTATTTACATACTTGGATTTCCAGTAAACTTGGACCGACTCCAAATGACATTTCGGAAGCTTATAGATTGAAAATATCACAGTGGTGTTATATTCTGTTAATATAAGCAGAACGAGTTTATATTGGAAACACAGCCTGCTGCACTGAAGTGTTTTTTTTTGTACTGTGTATTACTAAAGGGATACAAACATTTAACAATGATAATTCATACTTAATAATATGCACTTAAAACGAAATATTGCAGGATATAATAAAATATATTAGTTCAATATGCAATAGCAATGCAATGTAAATAGCTATTCTTCCCGCTTTCCTATATCCGACATAGTGGATCATAAAAAGTCTGAGAAACGTTGGGAGAAACGTTGCATACTTCGGAAATTAAGTAATAAACGGAATAAATAAACGGAAATTGCAAGTAGAAAATCTGCCGTGAAACCTTGTATGTGGTACATGATATAAAGAGTGGAAACTGATTATTTCAGTTATAGACTTTGAAGTACGTTACACAGTTTGGGTGCCAGTTCCTTTTAAAGTTGGTACACTTTATCAGACACCATATAAAAGGATAACAAGCCAGACTAAATAAGCTGATCCTGATGTTCCTGATTACAAATGGAAAATCTAGCATTGTTAAATATATCTCATTAGCAGTTAAGCATATGTGCAGAGATTCCGTCCTCGCGGCACATCAAAGCGAGTTCATGAAAAAGCACCACAACAAAAGCAGAATCTTGAAAAGGCCAATAAAACGTCTGTGTTCATGACACCACAGCTCGCTTTTTACTCTTCCATGCTTACAAAAGGCATTAAAAAAAAAAAAGGAGGACTATTTTATTGTTTGAACAAATTTCCAACATGAATCAGACTGAAAGTGTTACGTTATTTTGCTTAGGGTAGGAATATGTACACTAACCCACCCTCGCTGGTTAAATCACAGGAACACACAATGACACTTAAGAGGAGGGAACATTTGTGGTTAGTTTTAACCATGGACTCTGTCACGGTTAGAACCTAATGTACTGTAAAGTAGTTCATGCTGATCCTCTGGACACCAGAGTATTTATTATTAGCAATGGAAACAAAGCCACAAAAAACATCACTAGAAGGCACAGGTCACTTTAAGGGAAACGAAAATAAAAAATAAAAAGCGAAAGTACGCTTTTTTTTTCCCCTAAAAATGTTTTTATCTTTAGTGTCTGCTTCCATTAAGACTGTGCTCCTGTACGCACTGTACACCGTGAAAGCAATAAGGAATTGTTCATGTGTAATTTTGGGGGGATTAAAAATGTAAAAAAAAAAGTATCAGCACTGCAGTCATAGAGAAATGTACTTCACTAATACAAACATCACAAGCATGCAATGATCAAAGTCGCGTGTGAATGCAGCACAATATCCTTCGCATGCACTGCTGCAAAACAGCTTCATAATTGCGTCAGAAATACTCTTTTTGGTGAGGGGAAAAAAAAAAAAAAAAAACACTCAGGCTCCAAGCAGGTTCCCTCCTTCTTCCTTATTCCAAATTCTAGGCTACTCTGCATCAGATTATAAAACTTTTAAATACAAACAATATTATGCAGAATAATTACCACTCCTAAAAGTAATTAAAAACCATGCATATTTCCGTTTTCTTCTTTCATTAGGATTCTTTCTTTCTTTCAAAAGCACAAACTGTACTAACAAACTATTAGCCAAGGAATGAAAATTGTTTAATTAAAGCAAAATAATTCTTATGAATGGTCTAATACAAATAAAGCAATAAATGAAATAAGTAAAGAATAAGAATTAAGCAAATAAAATTACATTTGAATGGAATGAAGATAATTTAAATTAGATTTTTTTTTCACCACCACATATACTGACAGCTATCAAAAGTACCAACACATTCTTTCCTTTATTCCTTTATTCTGTCATCCTCTTCAGTAACTGCTGAATTGCTTGCATGGATACGCTGCTAGTTTGACGGAATGGTGGCGTCTGGGTTTCACTCCCAGCTCTGAAGAGCAGGGGGAAATAACATTTTGCTTACTGGTTTTGATCGGTGCATATTTGAACTGGATCAGGCTTACAATAACATTTTATCAAATGCAATGCATAGTGATGTTACTTTGCAATTTACTAAAGCAGAGCTACATTTTGTGAAACTATTAGAACTACAGCCAATAATAATAATAATAATAATAATTATTATTATTATTATTATTATTATTATTTTTACAAAATTAATAAAATAAGAATAATAAATAAATAAATAAATTAATTAATTAATTAATAATAATAATAATAATAATAATAATAATAATAATAATAATAATAAACAACCACTGCCATTATATCCCAAACTGTTGGCAATGAGCTGTTTGAAGGCTGATAGAGTCATAAGAGTCAAACACATTTTGGTGTGTTGGGCCAAATGTTCTCACTTAATACTAAACAAGAGACATATTTACAAAACTAGTGGCTGTAACTCACATTAATGATCCTGTCCACAGTCCCCGTTGTATTTTTTCAACGTTTCTCTTGAGGAGAAATTTGAAAAAAAACCAACAATCTCACTAAAAAGTTTGTTGTATATATGATAATTGCAAATCAATTTTATTTCTACACTGTTAACAATGCACTACGTAGCAAAGAAACATTGTATAAGTCTATACATAGTATTAAAATCGATGGAAGGTAAACAATATATATATATACAAATTTTCTGAGAAGGCACTTAAAACACATTTTATTGTTCAATAGAATATTTTATTTTTAATAAAGGAAAATCAATTTGGAATATTTTCAATCATTGCAATTATTCATAAATATTATATATTTTATATATTGAAACTAAAGGCATGCTTGTAAAGTAAAGAGTGAGTGGAAACTTCACAATACTGCACACAAAGGCAATGACAGGGAAGAAATTGTCCAGCAATGCTGTTTATTCTCTTTCATGTGTCGTCAAAGCTGAGTACCGCCGTGCCCATGGGATTTCAGCTCTGTGTAATGTCAGGTGCCCCTCAAGGGGATCAAATAGTGTCGTACTGCAAAGATTTTCCTTCCACTATTCATAGTAGCCCAGGAACACAGGCATGACACCGTGTTTATCATCACCTCTTTGCACATTTTCATGATCGGTAATTTGTTTGAGATTCATCTCAGATCTTTTTTTTCCATTGAGTGAGAGCCAGTGCAGGGTTTAGCACACCTTTTAACTGTGAGAACTAGCAGCTTGTGTTTTATTTCGAGAGACATGTTTTGACTATGATACCGGTGGGAACCATCACCAACGAATCAGCCCTGGTTAAAGTCAAAGTGATCATCTCATCAGAGTTCCCAATGTCCTCCTGGCCCACAAAATAAACATTTAACACAGGTTACCGCCATAGTCAATGAATATCCGGGGTTTTTTTTTTGTTTTGTTTAGTCCATTCAAAAAGGCATTATGAAGAACAATCTATTGAAAAATATGGATCCTTTAAAAGAAAAATATGGATTCTTAAAAAAAAAAAAAAAAAAAAGAAAAGAAAAAAGCTTTTCATCCACACACTGAAAATGGATCCTCATAAAACACTCTAGGGGCACCGTGAACACACGTCCCCATTCACACCTAGTGGACAATTTACCTTTGCTAGGCAGCCTACAGGAATGCTTTCGCCAAGTGGGAGGAAACTGGAGAACCCAGAGGAAACCCATGTGAACGCAGAGATTATGTGAAACTACAAACAGACAAAAACTCAAGCTAAACAATACCACTCCCTACACAGCAACAATACCCACCATGAGAATTGCAGTAGTTATTGTAACTCGTTCTTTTACAATGTTTCTGCGCACAATAGCCATGTACAATATAAAATCTTTATCCTAGTGTGCTAGACAAAGTACTGTTTTATTCACTGCCCTCGTGCTCAATGCTGTTATACAATTTATATAAAGATTTAGCTTAAAAGAAACACTTAAACTAGGGTGTAGCACATCAAACTATTTAAACTGCATGAATGGTGTACAATTTGTGTGCAATCTCCAAATAGATCTTTTTTTCATTTCTTTCACTACCAGAGGCAGAAAGAATCGCCAAAGAATAACCTTCTTGTGCGTGTTAACACGGATGACGAGTCTGTCCTGAAATGACAGATGTCGTTGTATGTTCAAATAAATATCATTCCCTTTCGTCTTCCTTCATACACGCACCCTGGACCACATTTATACCATATGGAGCTGCTTAGCTGCCTGCGCCTATGGTCCTAGCTACGGTCAGCTCTATGAACTGAGTTTTTTCTCACACACATTTTACCATAAAAATTGATTTGAGCTGTTCTTCAGCATCATTTCATTGGTGCGTTTGATCCAAGATTACTTTCTACCAATATGACGTGAATAAGAAGAAAAAATTATAAAAAAAATCAGAAGACCTAATAACGCACTTCCACCAAACAAAGAACTTCATCAGGGAACACAAGATATAAGGTTTTGATTGACTATAGGTAGTCAACCAACAATCCTTAAGTCAAGTAAACATGTAGTTCACCCAATGAAGGCTCAGAAGCAAACTAATCACCACATCCCACACCCCCAAATAAAACAAACAACTGAAAGACGACTTGAAAAAACACGGACAGAAAAAAAATGCTTCCAGTTTTATTGTGATTTCACAACAACCATCTACAAGGGGTTTATGTTAATAAGGGGTCGAACACAGCCAATTTAATGTATGCATTCCTCCAATGCCATATTTGACACGTACCACAGATCTTACTGGAGGCACTAATTGCGCATTTATAGTATCTGGTGGAAAGCAAAACACACATAATTATTTTTTATATGATTGTCAATAAATTCAGGCAACAAGGGGTTAACAATATCATTTGAAAATGCCAAACTCCCTGCAGCACATGTCTTTCAACAGGACTATGCAGAGGTAACAAGCATACTCAATTCACAGTTTTTTAAAGCCATAACCACAGGGGTATAAGTAAAATATACCAACCACTAAACTACGATGCACGCAGCAAGAGACAGTTTTAATACTGTAGCTCAGCTAAAACTGTGTGATCCGCCATCAAAATTGTCCTCAAAGATTTGTTTTAACAAATCTAGATGTAAATATCAAGATTTGGGGAAAGATGAAATTCTAATCCACAAAGAAGTAGCCCTTATGCTCCTACATACTTACGAAAAATGTTTGAAGGGTGTGAATATCAACTCAAATTAATCCAAGGGGAATAAGTGAATTCTTCGGCCAGTAAAATTAATCATTTGAAAAATACTTGCTTCACCCCATTCTCATATATTTGTGTACAACGTAATACACAAATACAGACTACAGTCATGATGGTCTGTGTAATAGCTCTTATTTCTTACATTTGGTCAGATTGGGAGAAAAACAAATAGGAACAATGACAGACCTTTTCATCTCGCTGTTATTCAATTGGTGTATAAAGAAAAGACTGATTTGTTTGATTGAATAACAATACATTTGCAGAAATACCAACAGCGTTTGTTCAGGACAGTATGACATCTAGACAAGATGTGACTGGGCAAGCATGACTGTTGTGACACTTGGCATTAACACGGAAAATTCCTGCACATGTCATACATGCTGCATTATGAGTGTGTGTCCGCACATGGAGCAGGTGAAGTGGTGCAAATGTTGGGAAACTTGCACAGCTGCAACCGTGCAGGCCGGTGTGAAATAAACTGCTACAGTCTAGTGGTCCACTGTAGAGACTTAGATCAAGAGCCAAAGAACAATCATTTTAATTTAATGGATCGAATTTAAACGAATCGCATCAAGCTAAAACGGCTTCATCCCAAAATGTTTTACATGAGAAGAAACAAACAGCTCTGTTTAGTGCTGATAAAAGACTAGTGTTAAGTAATTAAAATAAAATACGGAGCAAGTTTTTATAGTTTTAATACCAGCTTTGCTTCACACTATACTATACATCGGATGAAAGGAATTTCACTTTTGGCTTTGTCATTGGTCTCCCATCTCATGTTTCTCACACAATTATCTAAGTGCCTCAAAGCCTTATAACGAAATCTCAGGTCTCAGCAGCGTCACTATAAAGCCCTTCTATTTCCAGATTAACCCAATATTGTAATCTCCGAATCAAGCACACATAAAGCATAATAGTGAAATAACTTTCTTCCAGAGAAACTATCTTTCCTGAGAAGCCTCAGTTTCTCGGTTTTTCTTGCTCAAGTTAAATCTGTGATATAAATGTATGATGTTCTAACTGGTGTGGGATGATGTGGTCTCTGCAGATGTAACAACTTAACCTCTGTAGCCTCTGCTGTGCTGTCTGCACAAATAAAACAACAACATCCTGCCTTGCAACCCCTCTCAGAGCCCCAATCATACCAGCCAAGTGACAGCTCGCCTCCCCTGCTCACATTACACAGCAGCTTGTAGAACTCTCTTAAAAAGGAGGTTTGCACAAAGTCAAAACACTTTGCCACCGGCGGAGGAAAAAAAAAAGGCAAAACGGTGTCTGCTTTGATTACTGAATAACATTTCCCCTCGTGTTAATATGAGCTGAGCGGGAAATGGAAAATGAGTTTCAATAATAAAAGCAATAGACAAACAGTTATAATACCTTTTGTATGAGTGCTAGAAGTTTGACTTCTACTCTAAATGTGTTACAATAGAGCTATTAGATATATGCCTAGTAACTAGAGTGAAATGACTTGATGCAATACACCTAGTTGAGATTTTTTGATGTCGTCATTTCCAAACACAAACCAGCCTATAACCCAAACTATTTTTGGGCCTGTATCTGTACTATTAGCAGCAGTCCAATATTTACTATGTGAGCGGTGCATCATTAAACAAACCCTGTGACTTTGGATGCTTTGGGCAATTGCAATTCTCTCTGCCGATGTGCAGCACTTAAACACTGATCTACTCATCTTTACCTCTCAGAAAGTATTAAAAAGGCCTGGTGAGGAGAAATATGCCTTACATAGCAAGGTAAATGAATCCGTGCCAAGGAAAAGAAATCCGAATCACACCAATCCGTGCGCGTTAAATCAACAGGTGAGAGTGAACCCGAGTTCGTGCAGATTGCCAGATTGCAGAGAGGAGGTAAAGTACTCACACAAACGCGTGGTAGACGAAGGCCCAGGCTCGCGGTCTCTCCAGCACGTTGTACAGGTAGTTCTGCAGCTTCCGGTAACGCGCGTTCCGCCGGCCGCTCTGCGCGCCGTACGTCAGCGGCTTGCCGAGCAGACTGAGACGCGCGCCCCGGGCTCGCCTCGCACTCTCGGTGCCGCTCATCGCCCCGCGTCCGCCCTCCACATCCTTCAGGCCGTAGTTCTCGGCCCGGCGCCCAGGAGACGCTTTCATCCAGAGGCCAGAGGTGCTTTCGTCGGCGCCGTGGTCGCGCGGCATCGCATCGCCAGCGCCGGCCGGACACGCGCGCTTGGCACCGGCGAGGCGCGCATATAAAGTGATTGGGCGCCGAGGAAAACTTTGCGCGGAGCTCAAAGGGGTTCAAATTCGTCTCGCTATTTTTTTTTTTTTTTTTGCCGGCTACACCGACGGTGCTCGCGTGTCTGTGCGTGTCACCTGCCTGCAAGTGGCGAGCATCAGCGCCGCTCTCGCTCCGAGTGCCTGGAAGCCGGACTTGTGCAGAAGTGGCACCATGTCCGCGCTAGAAATGGAATGAGGGGAGGGCACCTGCCGACATCAACGGATGCGTCGCGCTCCCCTCCCTCTGTCCCTCCTGAGTGTGAAACATACTCTTTTTTAACTCCAGCCCAGAAACGCGCTCACACACACACACACACACACGTGCAAGAGACTCCTGTTCTCGGCGTGGCGGCGCGTGTGGACGCGTTCAAAACGACGCGGACGGCGCTCCTTCTGTCACCACCTGTAATTTACGCAAGAAATGAGGTGGATTCGCGGAGATTTAACCGAAATGTTTCACTCCGGAGCGTTCCGCCGCTTCACATCCACTCAGCCTGTAGATGTCCATTTATGTCAGTGTAAAGACTGAGCGCCGTATACGGAGAGTCTCAGTCTCTCTCTCTCTCTCTCTCTCTCTCTCTCTCTCTCTCTCATTAAAGTTACAGACTACAAAGGCGCCCAAAAGCTCGCCGAATTAAACAATAAAACCAAAACAGAGGATAACAGTATTAACTCGAGGTGATGTTTGACACGGTATTTTTGCAGCTCCATAAATCCTGCTTCTTCTACAATAGTGTTGAAAGCGCCACTTTTTCCTCACCGTCGTTCTGGTTACTTTACCCGAAGCAGAAGAAAACAAAGCTTTGAGGGTCACTTTTCCTACTTTTTCCTTGCACACTTTGTCCTTTGTGTTTGTTTGTTTGTTTGTTTACTCCGGGTTGTAGCCCAGGCGCAGGACGGACGCGGACACGACAACCACGTGACTCACATCGCGCTGGTTGGTAGAGATCAGTATAAAGCGCGCACACACACACACACACACACACACACACTGCTGGCTAACTATCTCCTGATTCCATCCCCTGCTTTAATCTTAGTAACTTTAACCACACGAGGTCAAAATGTTCCTGTCCTTAAATCATATTTCAATTCTATACACCGCTACATATTTAGATATCACACGCGTAATTGTCATTATTTTTAGCATTCTGACATTTCTGGTAAAAAGCTGCGTCTACAAATATTACAACAAACAATAGTTCCGAAAAGTAGAAGACAGAAAGAAATAACTGCACCATGATGTAAGATAGTATAGCAAAACGTACAAATGCATACAAGCTTGTAATGCATTAAAATTCACTGGCATTGAATGTACTGTATAGGGCCCTGCAGGCATTTAGCAACTTAAAGCTGTACAAAATAAAACAAAACGTTGTACCAGTTAAACACACACTATACATAGTGTATTTGGGAAGTGTATCTATTGGGATTTAAAAAAAAAAAAAACCTTTCCTTCCTAAAATAATCTGTACCTTTAATGTGATAGTAAAATCTTGCAATCATTAAAACCTGAGATTGAGTAAGAATGTAATTTTCATATGATGGTTGTATAAATAGTTTCGTGACGAATCAGCATTTTGGACCATTTAGATATATTTAGACGTTCAAAGCAGATTCCCAGCAAGAAAGACCTAACAAATGAAAAATGGGAAGTAAAAAGAATGTAATTCACAAGAGTTGACGACTGTAGACATTTTTCGGGGGTATTTTAATTGCAACAAATAACACAATTTAATAAAATAAAGGAGTTTAATATATAACATGCATATGGGTGAAATAAGAAAGAGTGTATTTAGAGATACACTTTTAAGCTAGACTGATGTGTCTCTGTCACACTACTGTGAAAATACGTATAAACTGGAAGGAGCATAGTGATTTTATGCTTATTATAAACGACATGTAACATACAGACCTGCAAAAAATTGGCCATGAGTAATAATATAGACTCGAACCATGGCAAATTATAGCATTAAGATAATAATGACCTTTTAAAAGAAATACTTTTCAAGCTGCCATATCTTTCAGTAGACCGGAATTTTGAATTGCCTCTTGTGATTTTGATCAAGCTGATGAGGGAGGGTGTAGCTCAGTGGTCTAAGGCGCTGGGCTGCTGATCAGGAAGGTTCAAGCCCTCGGTATGACCAAGCTGCCGCCCTTGGGTCCTTGAGCAAGACCCTTAACCCTCTGTGCTCCAGGGGGCGCCGTATCATGGCTGACCCTGCGCTCTGACCCCAACTATCAACATCAAGCTGGGATATGCGAAGAAAAGAATTTCACTGTGCCGTAAATGTATATGTCACCAATAAAGGCTATTAATATTAATGATGAAAGTGTTTTGTTTCGAAAATTTCTGAAAATGAGTCATACTGCTTCTTTGCAGGGCTGTAGTTAAGAAAGTGCAAGCTCATATGGACGTGCGTGTCTACTTAATATAAGAACAAAAATATCAGAAATAAATAGTAGATTTCAGATGTCATGATTGCAAATGATGAAACAGCTTTTTAAAAGAGTGAATGAGTTGAACAAAGTTTGCATACAGTTAACAGGAACGCACCCTCTAGTGGAGCGAGATTGTCATTACAGTGCGGTATTTAAAATGGGTTTCTGTTTTGCTGGTGGTTTCTGTAGAGAAATCACAATTATGCATTGTTGAAGCACGTTTTTGCAGAATACGCCATGGCAATAAAGAAAGATAAGAACACAGAGCAGATGCCCGACAATTCACGTCATTAAACTAGTGTGAAGATTACACAGGCATCAGGGTCAAGCCAGTGGAGTATGCATAACAAGTTCCAAAATATTAGGAATATATTCATTTGAGGAATGAAGCATCTGCCTTTTTTTTCTTTTTTCTTCTTTTTTTTTTTTTTTTTTTTTTTTACATATTTGTACTTCTTAACATAAATCACCACCTGGTTAAAAATGTTAGAAATCTTTTCACAGCCTTGCTTTTGATTCCCCTTGCAGCCTAAAAGCAGACAGAAGCTCAGTTGCTGCCAATCTCCTTCTGGGAACTGCACCTAAATGTATTCTGTATCACGACTAAATAGAAAACAACTGAAAGATTTCTTCAGTGTTGTATCGTACACAAAAAACGATACCTTTTGTAACCAACACCAAATTTTGGCCTATCAGGCAACTGAAAAAAAAATGTAAAAGTGAAAAATGAATTGAGGAAAAATAAAAGGCAGGTGAGTATACACAAGGAATCTATAGAAGCTCCTTTGGGGGTGTCGAGGGTTGAGAAATCTTTGGAAATCCGTTAACAAGAGCCGAGGGACCTCGTGGAAGTCTGCGAGCTCAGCATTTTGACATACTACCACTACTGTAGCAAAGGTTTTCGAGCAAGTCTGTGGGAACATATGGAAAAAAAGCTCCGAAGGCCAAAAATGGTAGGAATTTTTAAATATAAAACATTCATCAGACAACTACAGAGAACCAAACAATGTTTCAAGTAGAGGTGCTGTTTAAATGATTGAACTATTGTAAAATCAAATGTACTTTATATAAGATTTAAAAAAAAAAATGCAGCAGTCTATTCAGGGTGTCCTGTATTACTATTAAAAAAAAAAGCATTCAGAGCCTGTAAAGCAATAAATGATGATATTAAAACTATAAAACATCAGATCACATGTATTAATCCCATCCATGACAAAGTGGGATCTCTCTGGATTCCTTTCTCTGTCACTCACAAAGAAGCAAGACTCTGTAAACACATACATGTGAAGGGTGTACAATAGTGCTTTCCTCCATGTGTGAACGCCCGTACTGTTATGCAGCTTTACAATGATGTAGTGAACATGAATCCTCACCATTGTGGAAGAAAACATCTGGCAGCTGTTGTATGAGCGAGAGCTGGAGAGATTCTGAAATGGGTAAATGCTAAAAGACAATTCAGTATGTCTTAAATACACATTAGCATGTAAAATAAAGTAAAAAATACATTTCATCATACATTTACAAAACAAACTCTGCTCTTGATGTTTTTAAATCGGCAATGAACTGAAATGTTGACCAGGTGAGTAAATGGATTATTAATGAGTTGTGTAATACTCATTGTGTCCACATGGTGGGGGCTTTGGTTTGTTAACTAATGACTATTCATTTGTCACTCGCAGTTCAGTTAGTATCATAATCAAATAAACACGCCTGAGCGCTTATAATCAGTTTGTTCTTGCCCATGATATATAGACTTGGGCGGAGTCACTGGTAGGATAGCTACATGATAGAGGTCTACATGTCTTTGTATTAAACAGGCCATTACGTGTGTGTATATCACAGTATCTTCTTTTCTCACTTTACATCTCTGACACACTGTGATATGATATTGGTGAATTTAGAATAAACTTCGAGGGGGCACGGTGGCTTAGTGGTTAGCACATTCGCCTCACACCGCCAGGGTCCGGGTTCGATTCCCGTCTCGGCCATGTGTGTGTGGAGTTAGCATGTTCTCCCCGTGCCTCAGGGGGTTTCCTCCCGGTCCAAAAACATGCACGGTAGGTTGATTGGCACCTTGGAAAATTGTCCCTAGTGTATGAATGTGTGTGTGTGTGTGTGTGTGTGTGTGTGTGTGTGTGTGTGTGTGTGTGTGTGTGTGTGTGTGTGTGTGTGTGTGTGTGTGTCCTGTGATGGGTTGGCATTCCATCCAGGGTGTATCCTGCCTTAATGCCCATAGACGCCCGAGATAGGCACAGACTCTCCGTGACCCGAGGGAAGATCGGATAAAGCGGTAGAAGATGAATGAATGAATGAATGAATAAACTTCTGCATTGCAAAGATCTGCAGGTGTAGTAATCAGATTAATCATCGCACCATGACGTTTTTCTTCAGCGAAGCTCTCCACAGCAACGAGATTTAAGACTTCCATCATCCTGTACAGTTTATAAAAGCTGATTCAAATGTAAGTGTTTATGTTCCATGTGCTTCGTGTTCAATAAAAACAATCCAGAAAAGCATTTGTGAAGTTTTTTTTTAAGTGGAATACATTTTTTTGCTACTTTTTAAAAAGAATTTTTGTTTAATTTCTATGATTTTGTGTTCTAAAAAAATGCTAAAGACAAATCGAACATTTGCTCGACTGAAATGAACCATTTCCATATACCGTTCAGTGTTCAGTGTATCGTAGTATTAACATTAACACAAGCATTTCCCTGAGCCAGTGTTCTTTTTCCACACAGTCTTTTATTTGTAAATAATAAAAATGAACTCTTGAATATAAAACATACACATCATTTGAGTAACATCTTTTGTACAAACAAGAAATGTTGCAGTGAATACTTTCTATTCTGTTTCAGTGGGACACATGAATTGTAAACAATCAGTATCCTTGAGTAATACTGACAAAGGAAAGAAGTCTGTCATAACGGACATGAAAAGTAGACTTTTTGTTTTTTTCTTTTTTTTTTTTTCTTTTTTTTTTTTTTTTTATCAAAACAGGATCTCATGGACTTTGTTCTAATGCTGTAACAGATAAGCAGAGGTCCCAATTATAGTGATTATTTTATAGCCACATATATCCGAAAGAACCAAAAGAAAACTCTGGAGGTGTCCTTTCTCAGCCTTTGTTCCATTCAATGGAGCCAGGAGACAGAGCATTAATAAAATGTCAAGAGGGGCCACTTTGTAAATATAAGTAAACCTCAAAGCAGACTCATATTTACATGATGTGCATTGTTGTTTCTGTTCTGATGTATACTTGGGTACACTCTTTATATATATATATATATATATATATATATATATATATATATATATATATATATATATATATATAATTTTTTCATAAATAGACATCTCTGTTTTTATACACATTATCTAGCTTAGCTCTAGCCCCACAGTAATAGACTACAGAGAACACCAACATCCTCAGTACAAAAAAAAGAGGGCCTCGTGTTTGCTCAGTACTACAGTACAGAACTTATTTATCCATAGGGTAAAAAAAAAAGGAAATAAGTAAAAAAAACAAACAAACAAAAAAAAAAAACTCCTCATAGACATTCTGCCCCAAAATGAGGGCTGTGTGCACGGCTGAACGTGGCCAAATGCCCACACATGGAATGAATGGCTTCATTTTATTGGTTAATCTATTAATATCAAGTACGAGCAAACTGTACAAGTACATGCAACATACAAGCTGGCCTACAGTATGTGGAACTAACACACAATTGATTTTAGTCTCTTGTCTCTTGTCTTGTTTTACAAAATGTGCATGCAGCTTGGAACGGTTCCAGAGTCATGCTGTTGCCCATGTTGGGAAGAGAAGGTGGCGAGTTTTGTGAGGTCGCCGTGTCAGGCCATCTCCTCAACCACCTCTCACTTACTATCACGTTCGTCCAGATGCTCGGGAAGGGAACTTGATTTCTTTATAATTTAGTCTTTATATATATATATATATACAGACGTATTGTTGGTATTTGGTCAATGAAAGAAAAAGTCACATTGGACAAAATCACAGAAATAACTTTAATCTGACAAAAGTATTTGTTAAACAATGAAAGTCATGAAAGCAAAAGTGTTTTTATATTATGTAAAAAAATAAACTCATGAACAGGCATGGACATATGGTACCCCTAACTATATTTTGTTGCGCAACCTAGGCAATATATAAACGTACTGTAAGTAGACATATATATATATATATATAGAAGGGTATATATTCACGTAAACTACGACAAAATAAAACAAAAAAAAAATTAGCAAAAATAGCTGATGATAATTTCGGACTAATATAATCTTCTTTTGGACAGAAGCTGTTTTTGGCTTGTCAAATGTGTTTTTGTCCTCTTGTTTTTTATGAATCGTTTTCAACAATTTCCTCCTTGGTCGTCTCCACTTTTACAAAAAATCAAGCATCATTTGTCTTTCCAGGCTCTTTTGTTACCATTCGCTTGCTTTAGCGGCCACGTCCAGGATTATCTAAGTCCCATGGATCTTAAACTTCTGAATAATATGGGCCTGTACTCACAGGAACATCTAGAACTTATAGCCTTTACCTGCTTGTCTTCAAAATCTTTCCTGTTCCTTGGTCCATGTCTTGAACTCACCAAACAACACAGTACTTGGATAGAAATTCATTTATGGGCAGGTCCCAAAAAAAAAAAAAATTGTCTGTTTCATTGTCCATGCATATTCTGTTTGAGATTTATTTTTTACATAATTCTGTTGAAGCATGGTTGAAAAGCTTTCTTTCAAAAAAAAAAAAAAATATAATTATATATATATATTCACGTGACCATTGATGACTTTTTCTTTCATTGCAATACCAACAATTTTGAACCGAGTCAAAAAAAAAATTGAACCGAGTCCTGATGATAATTTCGGACTAATATAATCTTCTTTAAAATTTACTTTTACAAAAAATCAAGCATCATTTGTGCTTGCTTCATAAAGCGACCCAAAAAAAAAAAAAAAAAAAAAAACGGCTGTTACCTGTTAGTGACCAGTCCTCTATTTAATCTCGAGAGCTGAAAAAGTATATCTAAGGGCCAGTACCTCGGGCGGCCAGAAGTATTCGTGTATTTGCGTCATTTGGCCATTCTTATAATCTCCTGGCCAGGCTTAAATAAACTCCAGTCCCAGTAGACTAATATTTATTTGCTCATTACTGTGTTTCGACTGAGTTTGGGTTCGCCTGCCTCTTCCTGTAAGCTCATACAACACAACTGTCCGAATGAGTGTTCACATTCTACAAGATGTGTCTGTAACAAATACATGAGAAAGTAAAAGAAAAAAAAGAAAAAAAAGAAAAAGAAAAAAAAAAAAAAAAAAAAAAAAAAAAAAAAAGAAAAAAAAAAAAAAAAAAAAAAAAAAAAAAAAAAAAAAAAAGAAAAAAAAGGCAAAGCAGTCGATTGTAACTGCTGTAAACAGACAAAGGTTTTTATGCAGGCCACCCTTCTCACACACACCTGATCTGAGTCAGTGGCACACTGACATGAGGAGAGGCCCTGCGCTCAGCGTTTGTGAGGAGGAGGGGAAAACTCTGAGAAGACTAACCCTTGCCCTTTAACCCTTTAGCAGAGAAGCTTCCTGTACAATTGGGCTAAGGGAGGGGCAGCGGTGTCTTCAGTCACACTGATCCACCATCACACCTCTGTCTCACATACTCTCACTCACTCCTTATATGGTTAGAAAATAGCTCCTAAATGTTACTGACTGGCAAGAAGCACTCAGGCAACCAGCACCACGGTCGCTCCTCTCTCTCGCTCTCTCTCTCTCTCTCTCGCTCTCTCTCTCTTCTGTCTCCATCAGCCACAGTGAATTGCCTTCAGCTGCATCGTTATTCTTTCTTTTAATTTGGCCTCGCTCCTCATTATCGTCATAATTATCATCATCAACAGCATCAGCATCAGCAAACATGGCTAAAACAAACAGAACATGCAATAAGGAGCAGAGTGGATCAAGGGAAATCTCAGCGATCCAAAGGTCAGAAATTAAAGAGAGGAGAATTGATTGTCAGGCTCCTGCAAAGCTTTGATCGTGATTCTGTCCGTCTGCCTGGCTGCCCCGCTGGCGTTGTATTTATTTATTTATTTTTTTGCCATGGGCCTTTTGCTCTAGTCGGGCATGTTTTATCTTGTGTCCTCTTCTCTCTCTCTCTCTCTCTCTCTCTCTCTCTTTCCTGTTCACTAGGACCTGACGCCTGTTGGCCCTGAATCGAGTGATGACTGGGAAGCACGCCGAGTAAGAGGAGCTAGTGTTGGGTCCACCAATGAGGATGGTGGAAACAGTTTATACCAGCCGATCACTGTACTAGAAAGGTCCAGCTCTTCTAAAAGGATCTGCGCAACTCCCATGAAGCATTTGTGGTCCATGCGTCCATAGTCCCCCCACACTATTACCTGTCAGGAAACACACAACTAGCACGATTGTAACACCGTATTCACACCAAATCGAAATATACAGTAGGTAAGAGGACCTCCGTTTCTTACCTGCAAAACTTTACCCTGCGGGCTCTCTTCAAACAGCAGCGACTGCTGATACAATGGGTCGAGTGTTTTTCGTGCAATCTTGGTTTTCTTTTTGGCTTTGCATGCTCCGTTATCCAGCAAGTAGACCTTGACATATGGAGCTGCGGGAAGCAAAAACGATCATCACAGAGACAGTAAAAAAATAAAAATAAATAAAAAAAAAGACTAAAACCACACTCCTTATAGTGCTGTAACTGTTTCCAAGCTGGCATCCAATCTAACACTCACTAATCAGAGATAAATAGAGGATTAGAACACTTTTACCTGGCAGCGATTTGGATCCTGGTTTGGGGGTAAGGCCACGTGCCCTGATCACCTCCACCTCCAACTGCCCCTTTTTATCCATTAAGCCAATCTGAACATCTCCTGAAGTACACATGAACAAAACATTAGCATTGGTTTATTACAACTGGAAATGATTTTACGGCTCATTCATACATGTAAGTGCACTTATTCATATTTAAGCCCAATGTTATTGTCAGACAAATCTATGGAATGAACACTAACCCATCGAGGGTGTTGCTAGCGTCTGCCTCCCCACTAACTGTGCAGGTCCTAGGCCATCGAGGAAGTCACTGAACTGGCTGTCGGCCCCCAACCTCATCCCTGAGAAGATCAGACTATCACACACACACACACACACACACACACACACACACACACACACACATGTTAATGAAGACATTTATTGTTTCACCTTTGTGCGGATGTTTTGTAGATAAGGATTTTATTAGATATTTTATTACATTATATAGAGTGTGTGTATATATATATATATATATATATATATATAATATACAGTATATATACAGTATATATATATATATACACTCACACACACAGCATGCTTCTATAATGAAACTCCTCAGATTACTAGCATATATTTACTGTAATTTCATCCTTGCCACTGATGATCTACACAATACATTAGAAAAGGTTGAGAGTTGAACTCTGTACATTTGTGAACAGCAGACCTTTATTAAGTGCGGTATTTAAACCACGTCCTGTGCTGCGGCCCCTCAAAACAGGCGATATTTCCTTTGAGACCAGCACAATTTCCATGAGCTAACTCCAACTGGAATGTCTGCGAGCAGTGCCAGCCCTTGTCATGCTACCATATAAGAGATACCTCTATTTCATACAAATCAATGTGCAATTAACTTGAAATCACACTGTCACTTCAGTTTTGCATTTTGTCAGTCCATCATTTTTGGATTTTATTTTTTTACATAATCTGTTGAAGCTGCGGGTCGGTTAACATTTATTGTGACCGGCCACGCCACTCTGCAGTGAGCAATAGCTATATTTACTGTTCTGTTCTACACAATACATTAGTGAGAGTTGAACGCAGTCAGCAGACCTAGAACCCTGCTGCGGCCCCTCAGGCGATATTTCCAGACCAGCACAATCTGCACAGATGTCTGCGATAGCCCTTGTCATATTTTAATTATCAATTAACTTGAAATCACACTGTCACTTCAGGCATTTTGTCAGTCGGATTGCTGCGGGTCGGTGTGAGGCCACGCCACTCACCTGTTCTGTTCTGTGCGCATCTGGCTGAGGCCCATCGAATATAGATATTTTAATTATCAGGGGGGTGGAAGGCTCACCATCTGGCTTCGAATACGGCGCTGCTAAAACAATGGACATATTAAGTGTGCAAATCAGTGCAAAAAATAGCTCACCTTAAGCTCTTTTTCCATGAGCTTATCTTCTGAACAATACAGCTGTCCGAAAGATTTACGCAACACGCTCAATCCAAGACACGCATATGACACCAGGTCAAAAAGTCAGTCGATTTTCTTACTGTTGGTGCATTTCAACAAAACCAACCAACCGGGTGGTCTTTAAAACCTTAGACATCAGTATAATACAAAAGGGGTGCATCAGAAACCCGGCAAGATCCAGTTCATGATTATATTTATTATCGCGTTCTTATAGTAAGTAGAAGGTTTCACTGTTGACTTGAACAAAATGTAATCCAAACCTCACTAATAATAATAATAATTATTGAAAAAAAGCTACTATATTAAGGTATAGTTTTACACACTGTGACAGCTAATGTTTGAATGCAGTAGTTAAATTTGTACGGGGTTTTAAAGTTCACAGGCTACGAAACGTCTGGCATATAGAGACAAAATTCAGAAGAGAATTTGTAGCATGTGTGTGTGTGTGTGTGTTGTGATACTGACTTCCCCTCAGAGCTGTAGCTGTTCATGCTGCCATCGGTAGACTCGCGACTGGCTTGGCGAGCCATTGCATTGCGAGGATACTCCACTGCCATTCCTGTCTCCTGACTCCGCTGGATCTGACTTGAACCTTTTGTCTTCTTATTTGCTGCTTCTACAAAGGAATAGAACAGGAGAAAACATTTCCTTTACATTACTCAGACTTTTGCGAGACTAAATGACTCGCATGAAAAGAAGGGGATTAGTGCATGGTTGGGGTGGGGGAAGGGTTAGCAGTATAAAATAGCTTTTTTTGTGTGTTTGTCAAAGAGGTATATTTCACCCACTGCTAGCCTTACTCATTCAAGAGGAAATATTGCTGTCTGAGACAAGATGCTTTGGCCACGTTGAGTAGAACCATCTCCTGCCGGATAGCATGGGGTGCTGTGTTCATTATTTATAGTCTTTTGATGGATTGCACATGGCTGGAATATGCCAGACCCTAAAGTCGTACTGACTGGGTGTTAAATACAATTGAGGTATGTCGCACACCTCGTGTGCTACCAGTTCCTGGTTCTGCTACGAGATACACATAAACCTGCTTATATGATGAATGGAAGGAAATAAAAGTTTGGCAAATAACTAAACTATAGAAATAGTAACTAATCTATTTTTCCCCTAAAGTTACAAACGCACTCAATTTTGCATCTGGGTCACGGTGGATCAGAATCAGACACAGCAAAGGCTTCAGCAAAGAGCATTTTTACAGTACGGGGAATTTGTTTTAGTGTCTGGTGTGAGCATGTACATGCACAAAGTATTCGAATAAAAACTAGAAAAGAAATAAAGAAATGCAGAATACTGAAAGTGTGCAATTTTGAATGTACGGGTGAGAGAGACTGCCCACAAATATGCACAGATATGAAGTTTATACACAATCTAGAGTGAAAAAACAAAAATAAACACGGTATATAGCAGTGCGAATTTTGTATGAGAAGGGTGCAATTTAGAATGCACAGGTGAAAGTGAGTGTCTAGCATATATACAGATACACAACATGGAAATGAAATAAATTGTAAATAAAAAATGAAATAAAGTGTAAAGTTGGCAACTATTTACATACACATATAATAGCATTTTATCATAGCCACATACTTGCCATGTTTTTTGGTTTTTGAAGGAAATAAACCAGAGAAACCTACATAGATATAAGCACGTTTTCCATATTCACTGACGAACTACTAAATAAAATCTGGGCATACAGTAATTTAATAGGCCACCATTCATCCCGTAGTATAGCTGTATCACTTATTTAACTAAAAATAGAAAGATATACAAAGGAAAATTGCTTTTTTTTTCTTTTTAAATTACCAATGGAAATCTACAGAGAGAAGAACGGTTGCTCCAGACCATTGCAGCCCTTTAAAATACTGATTTATAGAACCTCTGCTACTCCGTCTGATTTATCATCTGATAGGCCTTTTAAGATATTGTCCAGAGGCTTGGCAGTTGCACAGTCCAAGAACCTTTTTTTTTTTACCATCCTTTTTTAATTTGTCCCCCCCCCCCCCGATATCATTTATTAAACCATAAATAGACAGAGCTTAAAATATGGGATTTTAAAAGATATCAGATTCAACTTCAAAGGAATTTGTCTGCATTACTTCTGATTAGGATCCAGGGTTCATCTCGAGCTTAATATCTGCCAATGAAAAAGAAAAGAAAAAAAAAAACAAAACATGCTGCCATTCTCAGCTCCAACTCTCACAGGTTTACAGGTCATAACATCCATATCCAGCCTGCTGACATCCGTTCTATGGTAATGACACAGGATATGGGGCATTAATCAACTGCCACTGGGCCAAGGGTATAAGAAATTAAGAAGGAGACAGAGACACTTAGAGAGAAAGACAGATACTGCTTCCTTAACTGGTACTGCGGCGGCCAATGTTCAAGTCTAAACATCATGACATTCGTTATATAGTATAATCTCAATAACCCTGCCTATATGACACTATAACTGCTTACTTATAACTTGAACTTACTCCTTACTTCCTAGTTACTGGAACATTAACGTTTATCAACATTGCATATATCTGTCTTACCCACTGCATTTTTTGAGCAAGTGATTGTGTAGCTCTGAAATCTGCCTCAGGGGGTTTTTCTCCGGTCCCCCCAACCCCCCCCCTCCCCCAGTCCAAAATTATGCACGGTAGGTTGATTGGCACCTTGGAAAATTGTCCCTAGTGTATGAATGTGTGTGTGCCCTGCGAAGGGTTGGCATTCCATCCAGGGTGTATCCTGCCTTAATGCCCATAGACGCTTGAGATAGACACAGACTCCCCGTGACCAGAGGGAAGATCGGATAAAGCGAATATATAGCGATGAATGAATGAATGAATGAAGTTCTCATTCAACTATTATGTCAGATTTAGCAAAAATGTTCACTGACATATTTATAGATAAACACTCTGAATGAATTAAAACAGACCTAATGCCCTGATATCATTAAATAAGTCGGAAAGTGTGTGTGTGTGTATGTGTGGATGGACGTCACACCTGTTTGGCTGAGCTGAGAAGGTGCTCCGACTGCGTCGTGAAGGAATACCCACGATGGCCACCACACGAGCACTAAGACTGGAGCGGCGCTTCTTCCCTCCTGTCCCCAGTGTTCCCAGGGCCGTGTCTGACTGGCTGCCGTCTGTGCGCTCCAGAGTGAAGATTTCTCCGCTCACACTCGTGCTCTTCAACATGCTCTGGCTGGATGGGCGAACATGGCGGCTGATACACAAAGAATTAAATGAAGTTGTTCATCTTTGGCCTGATCATTCCACTCAGAGAAACGTGCAAAAGAAGATTTAATTTTTTTAAGATTTTAGCTTTTAGGTCTGTACTCCAGTACGGTAAGTTGCTGAAGCTCCACTCTACTGACTTGTGGACTTTTCATTATAAGACTCATATGTGCTTTTTAAACAGCTTCTTCCACATTCAGTGCCATTTTCTGTAAGTGTAACCTACAATCTGACAGATGCTCATCTACATATTGGAGTTTGCTTGTTTGTAATCCGGGATGTAATCAGCATTCCATTTCATCATAAAAGTGCCAAATTTTGTTAAAGTCAGAGCTCTAAAGCATGCCACTTTAGATCTCCCACTCCAGCCGATGTAATCCATATCATCATGGAGCTGGCTTTGTCATGCTGGAACAGTTTTTGGTCTCTGAGTTCCAGTGAAGAAAGAATCTAAAGACATCCTATAAGCTTGGTAAAAAAAAAAAAAAAATCCTAATATTTTCAAGTATTTGGACTAAAGTATTTGTATTTAATACCTGAAGTAAAGTACCATCATTTTTATAATGCCTCATAAAGTGCAAATAACATTCTATAGATAATTCCTGCCAGCATACTACATATGCTTGATATTTATTTACACCACTTGGTATTATATTATGTTGATTAATGCTAAGGTTATGACATGATTATATGATATCTGGGATTTGACATTATTACAGGTTTATGCTGCATCGCTGAGTTTTCAAATCAAACGATAAAAATGTTATTCTCAAAGAAGTTTAAATGTTGTTTTTTTTAAAGAAATATTTATAGATGTTTCCATTTTAGAGCCACTATACTGAAAAAACCCATATGAAGACTGTCATCAGCACACAGATTGCATTCAAAAAGGCTCAATATAATATTTTTCCTTCATTGTGCAAAATATAAAAAAAAAAGCATTATACATAGTTTTGCAGTGTATATATATATGTATATATATATATATATATATATATATATATATATATATATATATATATATATATGGTGTGTGTGTGTGTGTGTGTGTAAGAGAGAGAGAGAGAGACCTGAAATGACTCCTGGGTCGCTCTGATTGGATGGACATGTAGCTGGTGCTACTGATCCGTGAGGCACTGCTGGCACGAGAGATGGCTGACACGTCGCTGACATCACTGTCTGAGGATTTATGGGATACATTATCACAGCTCCTTCGCTGCTCTTTATAAAGCTTTAAGGAAAGAGACAAGATGCAGAAGATACAAATTTCAAGAAGAGGCAAACTAACAAACTAACTGTTATATAATTTAAAATCTATAATGTGTGTACATGTAAATACTGTGGATGAAACTCTTTTGTACATGCGCCTGACAGAACTGAGAGGTTACCTCTCTTTTGTTTTTGAGCGCCCTCTCCAGGTCCTGGCTGGTACTGGAGGGAGCTGGTGTCCTGTAGGAATGCACCTTCATCTGCCGTGTTCGCTCCTCCGAAGCAAGGGCTGAAGTAAACATAAGCGTTAAATACAAAATATATTACATATAATAAGCACACACTTATAGACATTTAGGATGTATTATTTATTTTTTAAAAAAGACTTATTTATTTATTTATCACTGATATTTACAACAGTTTTTTGAAATGTTAAAAAAAAGAACATGCATTGCACTACCTTGTTCTACACTACTGCTTTTAGCTGGGACTTGGGGTAACTGTCGGCCTCTGCGTGCCGACGAGGAAGTTCCTGCAGATGAAGAGTATGCCGGACTGGCATGTGGATGAACCCTAGAAATATTGGAAAAAAAAAACAACAAGAAAACACAACAAAAAAAAATAAATAAGGAAAAGTCTTTGGAAACAAGCAACAAATCAAGATCTTTTTCGGTAAAACAATACATACATATACACACACATATAACATGATATGTATATAGTTTGACAAAAGCCATGTCTTATATTTACCCAACAACAACAAAACGGCACATTTTTACAATTATATATTACCATGTCAATACTGTACCAATACCTGCTTAAGCCTTAGTTAGTTGGACATTTCATACATGAACAGTGGGAGAAAATACATTAATGAGGAGAAGAAAAGGTGTTATGACCCACAATGTGTAGCAACAAACCTAGAACACACTTGGCTTATCAGGACACATATAATACAGCAGAAGGCAAAAATTAGGTGATGTTGAAAGAGAAAAACTGACTCGCAGCTGTGAACATGTGTTTGAGCCTGAGTATAAGTTCAGAATTAGTGAGTTAGGTTCTTCTGACCATAGTGGAAAGCATGGAATATTCCAGAGAAAGAAACCATAAACCGAAAATGCAAAACAACAACAACAACAACCACAAAGCAGACAAAAAGCAGGAAAACTCATTTATACTGACAAAAAGAACATTGAAGTAATTACAAATATCTTTCCTGTTGAAAAAAAATTGTTTTAATAAAATATGTGATCAAATATTACTAAACAACAATTGGCAAAAAGAATAAAGCAACACTTGCCCAAGTCAAATCTTCCACTAACCTAAAACCAGAGCTGCGCACAGAAGCGTAAAATAAATGGAATGGAAATACATTTTAAATATTAATGTGTAGAATGTAATGAAACGTCGTTGGGTGATCATGAAAAATAAGGCATGGTGTTGTATGACTCCTTACCGCTCACTGTCAGATTTTTTCTCGCCAGGTTTCTGAAAGCTAGCCTTTGTCCAGAATTCTTGGCTGCCTACGATTTGTAAATGATTAAAGCAAAACAGAAATAAAAGGATGAGAGGAAAACACTGAGTAAATGATGAAGATGAAAGAAAATTCTGTGCAATTGTGTGTGTGTGTGTGTGTGTGTGTGTGTGTGTGTGTGTGTGTGTGTGTGTGTGTGTTGTGTGTGTATGACTATAACAGGGATGAAATGTATAATCTCATTGATTGTCCTCTGTGTGGCCAGTATACCTCGGTGCCCCGGGCCTCGCACTGAGGTGGTATACTGTCTCCTGTGTAGGAAAAATAGGCTCCAAAATCCAGCTGATGCGTGATCAAGTCAGAGACACGTGGTTACAGTGAGATGAAGAGACAAACACACAAACCCACACAAAATGGTTACAGAATGGATGAAAGACAAAGCTTTCCTTTTAAGTCACACTTTAAAGGCAAGCAAAATGTGCAGTGAAATGGAAATCTGATATATATATATATATACTATATATATATATCTAGATATATATTATATATATATATATATATATATATATATATATATATATATATATATATATATCATAAAAGTTACATATGTTTCAAGATGTCCGTTTTGGCAAGGGTTTTTGAAATTGTGAAATAAAAACCTAATGATCAAAAAACGATATTAAACTTATTTTTATGCACATCCAGGCAGAGATTATTTTTAAGCTTAAAATTAGGCTTTTATAAATCCACTACATAATCTTGTATGTGGTTTTTAAATCTGCTTATGTACTGCTTTAAGGCACTGGGGTACTTAGCACTTAGTGTGAGAAAAAGCAAACCGGGAGTCACCTCGGCATAATCGCTCTTTGTCAAATGTGTTTTCCTATTTATAAAATTCGATATAAGGCATAATATTATGGGCGAGAAAACTTTATTCAATTAATTTCACATAATCTTAATACACGACATCTTAGTTGAGCAAACACTATTTATATATATATATTATATATATAATCATATATATATATATATATATATATATATATATATATATCGACACACAAGGAGGGGGTTTAAGGGCTGCTGATTGCTGATCGGAAGATCTATGTTCGAGCCCCGGTATGGCCATGCTGCCGCCCTTGGGTCCTTGAGCAAGACCCTCTGTGCTCCAGGGTTGCCGTATCATGACTGACCCCCTGTGCTCTGACCTAAACCAAACTACCAACAACAAGCTGGGATATGCGAAGAAAGAATTTCACTGTGCTGTAATGTATATGTGACAAATTAAAAACTAACTACTGTGTAATTAGAAAGTAAAAACTAATTATTTTTTCAGGGTAGAAAAAGTTACAATTTAATCTGAAGACCGGAGGCTCTACGCAGAATTCTTTAAAAAAAATCTTTTCATAGAAATAATCTTTACATTTCAATAATTATTAGTTCTTGTTGACTGTCTGCTGTTCAAGTCCCTGTTTAAGCTGTTACTGCATAAATGATAATGAGCCATCAACATAACACCCGATGCCAAATCTATTGTCAGAGTGCCCGTGACATAAAATATCACTTCTGGCCAATTCAACTCTTTCGTATGAAACACTACAGGAGCAAATTTCTTCAGAACAAAAATTGCAATCCAGATGTAGTCAGCGCCCTTTCTGTTATAATTTTCTACCGTTTTTGTTAACATTTGTAGACATTATGGAGTGTGGCTGTGGGGATTGAAACCACGAGAGCATTAGTAAGGTGAGCCGCTGATGGCAGGTGAGAAAGAATGCCAGAACAGCTTGGTTCGAGTGAAAAGAAACCGTAATATAACTATATAATCGATTGGCTTTCAAAGTTTGTGCCAACAGTTGGACGTGCAGCATGTAAGCGTTAGATGTCCGCAAACATGGACACCATAGACTCTTCTAAAAAAAAAAAAAAAAAGATCTAATTTACTTTCATCTCTCAACATCCAGCAAATTTACATATGCCTGTAGGAAAGAAAATGCAAGATGTGATCTGCACAAGGTCAAGGCAATAAAATATAAATGAATACAGCAAAGGGTAGAACAGTACAGACATGAAGCTCACAAGAAACCCACACAAATCACTCACAACAAAGCCAGCTTTTGGGGGTCTGAGGGTCGGAGTGAATTCGAAAAAAAAAGCCACAGGTTAGACAAATACCAGAATACTAGAGCACAAACATCAGTAAAGATTAAAGCAGAGGCTTAGCTAGAAGGCACATGAAGTGAGAGTGTAGCTAAGCCCTTGGGCAGCAGCAATTAGGACAGGAGAGGAGAGGATTTAGGGTTAGCAAAAGGCGCCGGTTGGGGGGGGTGGGAAGGGGGGTTGGGGGGACAGGGTTGGTACCTGTCATCCTCAGGGGAGGCGTGTTGGATTAGGATCCTGGGGCTGGTAGGTCTGATGCGGGGGAGAGACTGCGTGCTCCTACAACAGTGTGTGTCCGACACACCCCAAGAGATTGGAGGTGAGAATGTGAAAGAGACAGGGCAAGTCAGGACAGAGACGAGGACTCGGTGTATAGAACGTTCAATCAAATGCAACACTCAGGGGACACTTAAGTCCGCATTGACAATATCCAAACACGACACAGTCTACACAGCACGACACAACCGCTACACAGTACAGTCAATCACTTCAAAACGACACCGATAAATGATTACAAATGACTAAATTGTTTGATTAACCAGCTCTGAAAATCTACAAAGATTATCTACATAATGCACACACATCTTTGAAAAATAGACGTGATCTGTCAAAACAGCAATAAAATAAATAAATAAATAAAACGTAGGGACAGTGAATGGGGTCTTGTGAGTACCTTTCTCGATCGGGTGAATTGGAATTTGAATCTGGCCTCAGACAGTTGGTACTAGCACTTCTAACCCTGTCAAGAGGGGGCTGCAGATCACTAGGGTCACAACATGCCATCCAACGGCGAGAAGGGAAGGACGTCAAAAAAAAAAAGACACAAAAAAAAAAAAAAAAAAAAAAAAACAAGCAAATAATATTAGATCCAAACAAAAGGAGAATGGGTCTCATCATGGCACATCAAAGCAAACACGAAAGAAATAAAGCCTGTTGAAAAAGAGGCATGATCCTTAAGTTTTAAGTTGCTTATACAGTGCCTTTCATTGGTAGTCACCCGTTCTTCATTGCGCTTTTGTACTAGAACTAGAAACGGATCCGTGACTATAAGCCATGAGTTTTATTTACGTTCAAGCAATTAAAGTGCTATAAAGTGCTATCATATACTAAAAGTGTATGCACAATGTTTCACATAAAAAAATATAAACATGTTTGTATTTATTCTTTTGAAATGATCATATAGCTAATATATCTATCAATCAATCAATCAATCATCTCTATCTATCTATCTATCTATCTATCTATCTATCTATCTATCTATCTATCTATCTATCTATCTATCTATATCTATCTATCTATATATATATATATATATATATATATATATATATATATATATATATATATATAAGGTAAATGTACATAATCAGTGTTGGGGAGTTATTATTTACATTATTTCATTACAAAATAAAGGTAAACAGTTACTGAGGAAAAAAATGTGGGGCAAATGTTACGGATTACAAATAGGATTACTTTCTGAATAATTTCTATAAAGACCTAGGATATGTTGAATAATAATATGAATAATATTCATTTGTTGTGCCACCTCACACCTCCAGGGTTGGGGGTTCGATTCCCGTCTCCGCCATGTTACTTGCCAGTGTGTCCTGTCATTGCTATGCAAAGATTTGATTTCTAAAACAGTATTAATTTTTTTTTGTGTGTGTGTGTCTGGCTTTGTTGTGCTATACTTAAAATATCATTCAAATGAAAATCTAGCAGTAAACAGGAGTTGAGTACTACTGTAAAGTTACCTGTAAATGTTTGAAATTTTTTTAGTCACAAATATCCATTAGAAACTTGAAAGGAATCAAAAAGTAATGTAACTGTATTTATATAAAGTAATTGTAAGGTTACACTACTTATTACATTTTGAATAAGCTCATTTATAATCTGTAACCTGTTACATTTCCAAAGTAACCTTCGAAATACAGTACATAATTAAGCCTTATGCTCTTGAAACCTGCTAGTTGAAGGAATTTTATCTTCCTTCTGTCAGTCAAATACATGTATATGAGGGTTCTGTTAGTAGAAGCCAAAGGCTCCCCAAAACTGGATAGTTAAAGGATGAAAAAAAGCAACTCTATATGTACAGTCTATCTGGTCTATCTGTCCCCACTTTGGACTCTATAATTGGCTGACAAACGTAGAACCTGATGTAGTCTTCTATGTTCATTTAAGATGCCATAGCCTTCTTCAGGTTGAATCAGTCTGGCCATTTTCCTTTTCAATCTCTCAGCAAGGTCTTGACACGATGAACATTTGCTCGATGCTTTTTGCAGCGTCCGGTGTACACTAACTAAATAGTCGCAGGTGAAAATTCAAGAAAATAAGCAGTACCCTTCTGGCACCAAAAAACCAAGCTGTGTCACTTTTCCCCCCTTGCATTCTAATGGCTTATGTGCACATTAACTGAAGCTGTACGATGTACGCTGCCACATGCACGGCTGACTGTATAAATTGCATGAATGAGCAGGTGTACAATTTAGTCTGTACACTTCACAGTGAATCTAACCAAGTCCAATTTTCAGTATCACGTTCAAAACTGAAAATCCTTCAGGGGTGAATGAGGTGAATGCTAATGCAAGGCACTGTATACGTACAATAGTTTATATAACATGACTCCTTCTGCTTTTGACCAAGCTACGGGGATGATCTATTATTAACTTATTTATGATATTCGCTCGAGCTCTGCGTTACTGATATACTTAAGTTCAGAGAAAGGACAAAAGCATGCAAATGGTAGACTCTGTAAAATAAGTTACGATGATGAGGTGTAAAAAAAATTATTCAAAAATAACCATGCATAGTTTAAGAAATCCTGCCTATACGGAGCTGTGTAATGAATTTGATCCTACACTGAGTAAAATAAATGTGTCATAATAACAATGTAACGATGGCTATTTGGAAGTTAACTAATCTGTTATAAAGATTGCTGGCATTGCCATTGAGGCATAGAGCCAGAAAGGACTGGAAAGTTCCACTGGTAATAGCTCTTGTGACTGAGCTACTGGATTGTATAAAACTGAATGAAGAGCGAGAGAGGTTGAATGTAAACATTTGAGAGAGGAAAAAAAAGATATACAGTATACAGAAAGAGCATGACGGTATCTATACCATATACATGTAGTACATTCAACCTAAAGACACTTCAAGGTCTGGCATACCACAAACACTATAAATCTTTTGATTTATTTATACTACAATGAGAAGAGAAGATTATTCAGCCACAGTTCATACACATGTACTAAAGTGATGTGGGAAATAATATTTATCCTAACACCTTAGAAAGATCTATCCTAGAGCAGAGATTTATTATTATTATTTTTTTTACCTTGTGGTGTTCAGGCATTCTGCGCTCCTACCCCGCATTGATCTGTGTATCAAGATGACCTCACTGCAATTACCATGGAAATGGGTGACACATGAGGGGGTAAACAAACAAACAAAGCAATAAACAAGCAAACACAAAGAGAGCGCATGGGTATAATCGGACCTGGGGCAGACTGTAATTATCTTTCCAACCACGGTAACATGAGCATGATAAGCCCCCCCCCCTTTTTTTTTTATGAAGCATTATACCAACATACCACCTCCTGTAATTCCTAAGCAAGAAAATGATGGAAATTAGTCCGTTTCTCTGGACAAAAATTTGCTAGCAGCATGTTAGCAGCCATGCAAATTGGTTAGTTTAGGATGAATGTGGACTTTAGTGGGGGGAGGGGGGGGTTTGGAAGAAATACCTTAAGCACAGGTTTTTAACAAATGCAGAAATTTCACAATGTCAATCATAAAACTGTGAATAATAATAATAAAAAAAATCTACTGTAGTTTCCTTCTGGATGATTGTGCAGCAAATAGAGAAATGCAGCAGAAGCACTGAAACTACTTGTAAAATTGTTTAATATTCTGAAAACATGTACACACAAGAGGACCATAAAACTGTAGTTCCCAGTCCTAGTTAATGACAGGTGGTCCCCCACTTACGAAATAGATAGGGACTGGAAAACCTGTCACAAGTCGATTTTTCCGTCGAAAATACCCACAATGCATAGCGGACAGGCGTCCTTTATTCCCCACTGTTTGCGGCGTTGTTAAATCTACTGATTTTGAGTTTTCTTGGATGAATTTAGATTTTATTTGATATCTTTTTTTTGCGTGGCCGAATTCGTACCTCTGAATTGTCGATACATCGTACGAAGAGGTCTGACTGTAGTTGGTTAATAGGATCAATGTTTAGGCTAGTAAATGAGCAGAAGTACTGCGAGACCAGGACTGGGAAATATTACTGTAAACAAACACTAGTTGTCCGAGCATAAACATGTCTTTACCTGTCATCCACATATTCTCGCTCTTGTACACGACCATGCTCATGATAGCGGGTGGGTGAACGAGACCTGCGGCTATGCTGTGCCTCATCCAAACTCCTGCAGAGACACAGACAGCTTACTTGTTTACAAATGTTAACACGTGTTTGACAAGCCCATATGGTTATAAGGACAGGTGTGGATAATAGGGCCATGGTCCAACCACACTCTCGGGAGTACTGAATTGCCACTACCAACATTTTTACTGCCGTACAAACCGCCACTTTAAAAAAGCTGCACAAAGGTTAGTCTGTCTTTCAAACAGAGCTTTCAGTGCATTTCTTTTGTGCATGTATCTGGACACAACCTTCAGTAACTTGAGTCTAGTGTTTTGGGCACAAGCACTTGTGTGATTCTTTAAATAAGCTGTACTTCCTTAAAATACATGGGACAATCATTTCCTAGGACTACTATCACTAAATGTGAATGAATATGTTAAATAGTGCATAAAGTAGATATGTCAGAAAAGGTCTGTGATTTGGAACCTGCCGTGTCGATTACATATCAAACTCTTTATGGAAATAATCAAATATGGCCCACTTTAACTGACCAAGTGTACCAGCCTCTTTAGCACTGGACTGGCTTGAAACACAACACAAGACTTGACATTGATGTCAAGCTAACTGTTTATGCTTTTTAAAAAGGCACTCAATTAATTGACTTGGGAAAAAGCCCATTGCTCTGGCTCTCTTTCTCTCCATCACTTACAATATAGAGGAGTAGTAGAATACTAGAAGAGAGAGTGAGAGAGATTGAAGATGAAAAAGGAGTGGGGAGCTGCAAAATCAGCAGAATGTGATGGAAAGTTTGGCACATAATATTAAGGAGTGTTTGCGCCCTAGTTTAAAACAGTTCTTCAGAAATCATGCTGCAAATTTCCATTCGTCCTATGCTAAGGTAAAGCTAAGCTAACTATATAAGATATAATATTTCATATATATATATATATATATATATATATATATATATATATATATATATATATATATATATACATATATATACACATATATATATATATTCATTTATTCTACCGCTACCGCTTTATATCTGATCTTCCCTCGGGTCACGGGGAGTCTGTGCCTATCTCAGGCGTCTATGGGCATTAAAGCAGGATACACCCTGGATGGAATGCCAACCCATCGCAGGGCACACACACACACACACATTCACATTCACACACTAGGGACAATTTTCCAAGGTGCCAATCCACCTACCGTGCATGTTTTTGGACCGGGAGGAAACCGGAGAACCCGGAAGAAAAAAAAAACCCCTGAGGCAAACGGGGAGAACATGCAAACTCCACACACACATATGGCTGAGATGGGAATCGAACCCGGACCCTGGAGGTGTGATGCGAACGTGCTAACCACTAAAAACGCCGTGCCTCCTATATATATATATATATATATATATATATATATATATATATATATATACACATATGATATACACACACACACACACACACACACACACACCACACACACACACACACACACACACACACACACACACACACACACACACACATTTCTTTTTTATTTTATTTACTTTAATCGACTGCAAATTAAAAGTAATAAAGTATTATGATTTCCATTATCTTATCTTAACTATCGAAAATACAAAATACAGGTACAGTACTAGTCAGAACAAGGAATTAAAAAGCAGATCAGTGTAAATTGTATTATAATGTAACTGGAGAATTTGAGATAAGTTTCATTGTTTGATGTATTTGATAAATATGTCATTAGTAGACACATTAGTGCATACATTAGTATCTACAGAGTATATAAAAACGTATTTCAAAAGCATTGTTTGAAAACTGGAAACTTGAAGCACTACATTTATATAGTATAATCCAGATTTAGTCTAAAAGCAATATATGAACAGCATCTAAACTGACTAGTGAACGCATGTATATATGAAATGTTCTGCTCTACCTCTGCATGGGAACATTTGCAGGCCGTGATCTTGCCCTGCTCTCTGTTTCCCTGTGAGGCGATACCGAGCGAGAGCGATGATGTGTCGACCTCTGCTGCTCAGGAACCTCGAGTGTAGTCCGCTCCCTTTCCCTCTCTCTTTCCCTCTCTCTTCCTCGTTCCCTCTCCTTTTCTCTTGGTCGACTTTCCACAGCTGTAAGCACCCAGAAACACATATAAACGTATATGTTTATAGAGGGGGAGAAAAATGCTTACGTTTTTCGAAGGAAGCAAATCAATTTGAGAAAAAAATATTCATGCAAAAATATAATGAATACTTGCTTCATTCATTTCTATAGTTGTCAAGCATTCATTTGCAGTCATTTTATGGAATACATTACAAATGATTTCTCTGGCGTTTGTATTTGTTTTAGGTCTATTTTGCCCAAATCAGCACTAGCTACAGTAACTACAGTACACTGCTGAGCTCAATTACTTGATACTCTTGGTAAAAGAAAGGAGACTATACATTTTTACATTACATTTTACTATCCACTTCACTAATTTTCTGTCTCAACATTTTAATGCACTCAATTTAATGCCTGCGTTGTAGCTTTCCAAAGCGCACAAGTCATAACTGGAGAATGAAATAGAATGGAAGCAAGGTATCAAGGATTGAACCACCATGCACAGTGAAGAGCGAGCAAACCGTATACTGCATACTGTATTCTGTATACATTCATGCACTTTTTATCCACTCATTTTGCTTTCTCAGGCGTACACTGTGCATCGTGGTTAAAAGTTTAGTCTACTTGGCTACAGAGAAAAGCACTGGAGACAAAATGTATCCATGAAGACTCACAAAAGAATTTTCTAATGTTACATGACAGCTGATTGTGTACTTAGAGACAAAAGTATATGGGATGATGTAATGCATGCTAAGCCTATGACATGGCCTGACACATCATGTTGCATTTGTCTCAAAAAAAAAAAAAAAAAAAAAAGAGAGAGAGAGAGAGAGAGAAGAGAAGAAAAGGAAAGGAAAGTCCACTGATGAGTTGTTGCTTCTCTCGTTTGGTATTCTACTGCACAAATCACAGTATTAGTGTAGAGGTTACTGGCGCCATGCCCCCCCACCCACCTGCAGCCACTACGCCAATACCATCATCATAATCTGATTCTGTGATGCGCTGAGAGCCTGTGCAGACATACACACAAAAACACATATATACAGACAGACACCACAGAGACAGACAAATTGATACATACACAAGACAGATGGATAAAACAGAAACAATTGTACATGAGCACATGCACATGTGATTAAAAGTGAGAACGATTCTCTTAAATGGGAAAAAGCTATTACAAATAACGATTTGCGCTTTTTTTAACCGACCGCCCTCACGCAATTATATTCTCTGTATACAATTCAAATATCCACATACACAACAAACTAGTCAACCAAATAAGTGTACGATCGTTTCTTTTTTTAGATTCTTGTTGAAAAGAGTTCAATGCAAATCCAGTTTGTCTTGATGGAAGGGTTTTGGCAGGACACTAAGTTGTAATGTGTTATTTTTCAGGTGGCGTGATATCCTTCAATGCATTTCTCCCAATGCATTTTGGCAGAATTTATAGTTTTTTGTGTTTGTCTCCGTCAAAGTTTGCTCACTAAAATCCCCAGCATGCATTAGCAAAATTAAGTTAATACAAAGACAATCATCTGAGAGTACTTCAGATTTCTGGCTGAGGCTTTCTGTATCATTACTTGGCGTCAGTGTGCATTAGCAGAATGCCAATAGAAAGAGCCCAACCACAAATCCCACCTCTAAAACATTTCATATAAGTAGGTTTTAGTACCTCAATATCTACCTTTTGGTGACCATTATAAAGCATAACCATATTTAACCAAAGCCTCCTCTCATTTCTCTGAATGTTTCGGTAAATAACACATAATAATACCAAAGGAATGTCAAATTGCTTTGCAACTCACATTAAACAGAACTGCTTTACTAATTACAGGTTAATGACAGTTCGTTTGAAACATTCTGGGTCATTCTGACCGAATGACCACAGTCACATGACCCCATTACAAAACACTTTACAAAACCATTTCCATTATATGTTTATTGGTTTCCTGGTTTCAACAGGAGTGTGCAGACTTTTATAACTCAGGCCAATTTGAAGGATATTATTAGGACTCATATTATATTAGTGAATCTTTTTGTCCTTATGCAACCTCAGGACGTCTTGTAGGATAGGGATGTGTTTTCTAGTGTGTTCTACACTAGAAATTCTAGTGTAAGTCATTGTGTGTCAAACAATTTGTAAAAAAATACCTTTATATCCAGCTTGAAAATTAATACTGACTGCTGTAAATGTGTGAGCCATGTTTAGCCCTTACCGGTACATAAAGCTGCTTAGAAGTGCATCAAGATTATCATCATGGGCAGTGGGACTAGTGGTGCCTCCAGTTAGAGACAAAAGACTCTCAAACCCTATATACCTATATATATATATATATATATATATATATATATATATATATATATATATATATATATATATATATATATTTGTTTTTGTTCCTGTGTTTTTTTTATTTATTTATTTATTTTTCCCCACTACCTTCACCCCACCCTTTCTGCACTAACATCATATCAGTCTCAAATTTTCTGTGCCACATTTTCTGGCTACAGGCTTCAGCCATCATCAGTTGACCATCTTATAATAATAAGGCATTTTTTTCATTGTTTATTTACTTCGTTGTCAGTTCTTTCCCTATTATTTAAGTAATTTAATAATTGAATTTGTCCTGATAAAATGCTGATACTCATGTTTATGGATATTCATCAAGATCTTTAAAAATATGACACAAGCCAAGATGTTGTTACTTACTCCTACCAGCACACACGCACATACTGTCTACTGACTGTTATATTTCTTATCCTTCACTCACGCTGCAGCTTTTTAGTGGGAGTGTCACTGTGGGTGTGTCTCCGGGGCAGGTACGGTGAGGGGTGGGGCAGTGGAATAGAAGACACATCATGAGTCTGCAGCTTGTACCAGTGAGGCTTATCATCCAGCAGGGCGGTCTCCAGCTCAATCAGAATCTGCGTTTGTTTTATGGATAAAAACACAGAGGGGAATTTGATAGAGCAATATACTGTACACTTGTGGATATGGGATATGGGTGTTTTACTTACCTCGCCCAAAAAAGTGCTTTCTTCTTCCTGAACTTTTGGCTGGTCCCACACTGTGATTTCCAGCATGTGCTCTCTGAAGTCCCGCCGGTGCACATGCGAATACACAAATGTCTGGTTCCACTTAGCTCTGGACTCTTTTTGACCGTTTTCGTCCTTCGTTTGCTTTTATCACTGATCACACATCAATGAAACACACATCACAAATTATAAAAATCATAAAAATGTACAATCAAAATAGTTATTTTCTGGCACACGTCATACGTTTATAAATGTGCACTAATTACGTGACTTAACCCCTTGTAAACGATTGTCATGAAATTGGTCAAACTGCTTCCAGCCCAATTTAATGCATGTATTCCTCCATTGCCAGTTGATACATATTTAACACGTACCATAGATCATATTGGAGGGTCGGTGGTAGCTCATTGAGGGGGGAGGTGGTATTAGGGGAGAAAGCGGTATCTCATTGGTTAATATATTGGGCTCTGAACACAGGTTCGAAGTTGCACAAGCCAGTGCATTCCTGGGGGTGGATGCACTGGATGCTGGATATATGGGGAGGGTTGCATTAGGAAGGACATTGAGTGTTAAAACATGTCAGATCTAATGTGCGGATCATCCGCTGTAGCAACCCTGCGAGAACGGGAGAACCCGACAGGAAAAAACAAAACAAAACAACACATAGATCATATACATAGGCACTAATTGTGCAGAATATATTACTGCTCGTGAGCGTACAACTATTTTATAAAATACGATCTCCAATATAGCACCATAGGGTTTGACTTATTTATAGCCTGGCTATAAATCATTTTCCGATCAAATGTATGATATGTCCTGGGAAAACCAGTGGCAGTGTTTCACTGTGCCAAAATTCTACCAATGGTTTGCTGACTATGACATAAAGTGACGTTATGTGGATAAAATAATATCAATATCATTATCAATAATCATTCATTCATTCATCTTCTACCGCTATATCCGATCTTCCCTCGGGTCACGGGGAGTCTGTGCCTATCTCAGGCGTCTATGGGCATTAAGGCAGGATACACCCTGGATGGAATGCCAACCCCATTTGTGAGGGGCACGGTGGCTTAGTGGTTAGCATGTTTGCCTCACACCGCCAGGTTCCGGGTTCGATTCCCGTCTCGGCCATGTGTGTGTGGAATTTGCATGTTTTTCCCATGCCTCAGGGGGTTTTTCTCCGGGTTCTCCGGTTTCCCCGGTCCAAAAACATGCACGGTAGGTTGATTGGCACCTTTTGGAAAAAAAAAATTGTCCCTAGTGTATGAATGTGTGTGTGTGTGTGTGTGTGTGTGTGCCCTGCGATGGGTTGGCATTCCATCCAGGGTGTATCCTGCCTTAATGCCCATAGACGCCTAAGATAGGCACAGGCTTCCCGTGACCCGAGGGAAGATCGGATAAAGCGGTAGAAGATGAATGAATATTTACATGTATGTACTTATATATGTACGTGTCGATTTGTAACTTAGTCAGTGTAAAAGTCATTGTTTTTCAGGCCACCACAAACATTCCGAGTTGACTATGCATTAAAAGTTTCAGCACCTTCTATCGGGAAGGAAGTACATTTTGACGTAAGGGTTCCTGGGCCGTCCATCCGGTCGGGCCGGCAGGTCTTTAGCCTGCAGCACGTTCACGATCAGCTGATGGCCAACCTTATCGTACCACATTTTCACCTGCAAGAGATGCACCCATTAGCCATTCATATATAGCTAATGTGTTCAGTTACACAAGAATTTGCTTGTGCTGGTCATGTATCCACCGAGAGCTGTCCAGGGAGCAGTTGAGGTGCGTCTCGTAACCCGCTTGGACTGGAAGGGGACATGACGGATATAGATGGACGCTCCATCTTCTGAGATTCGAAGGAGCTTGAGCCCGCTGTACAGACACGAAGGCACTAAAATTATAACTGACATCATGCTAAACTGAAGGCTAGAGGAAGAGTAAATATTTCAGGCTTCGGTGTTTACGACAATACTCACTAGATTCTAATGGAGGGTGGGATGTTTCTGGTATCCTAGGTATATCGCTGAAAATAAAAAGCTCATTTATTAAGACATACAGCTCTTCATACACATTAGCTTAAAGAACAAAGGTTATAACCCATCAAATGTTAATTATTTTTACATAGACAAATCCTGGGTCTCGACAAGGAAACTAAATAAGAAAAATGGCAAAAGAATGAGAATGTGTGTGTTTGGGGAGGCTGGGGTTAAAAATAATCTCATGCAGTTTGTTTTACTTGCTGGTAAGATTTATACGCCCTGTGCTATAATTTGGAGAGAAATCAATCAATAAATGGTGGAAGAAGGAGGACGGTGCAAAGTACAATAACATGACTAATGACCGAAACTACTATATAGAAGGACAGGAACAAAATTTACCCCAGACAATCATAATGCTGAAGAAGGTTAGACAGAGAAAACACTTTTCTGAAGTGCAGATTTAATGATTAACAGAGTAGAAATAATCATTTGTAATGTCACGGGGAGTCTGTGCCTATCTCAGGCGTCTATGGGCATTAAGGCAGGATACACCCTGGATGGAATTCCAACCCATCGCAGGACACACACACACACACACACACACATTCATACACTACGGACAATTTTCGAAGGTGCCAATCAACCTACCGTGCATTTTTTTGGACCGAGGAGGGGGGGGGGGGGGGGGGGGGGTCGACACGGGACTGGAGAACCCGGAGAAAAACCCCTGAGGCACGGGGAGAACATGCAAACTCCACACACACATGGCCAAGGGGGAATCGAACCCAGACCCTGGCAGTGTGAGGCGAACGTACTAACCACTAAGCCACCGTGCCTCCTCATTTGTAATGGGGGGGGGGGGGAAAAAAAAAAATAAAAAAAAAAACAAATAAAAAAAAAATATATATAAAAGGAGGATAAGAGTAGACATACCCGATCGGCCTTGAAACAACTAATTCAACTTTGGGCTCCGTTTGCGAATTCAGGACAATATTGTTAACCTCCTTCGTGGTTAATCCAGGTAATGATTTCCCATTCCACTGTAGCACCTCATCTCCTAAAAACAATCCAAAAAAAAAAATCTAGGTCAAATTTGCCAACAATTTTGGCAACTTTTGGCTCCGAAAAGCATGTATACAAAAACCCAAATTGTGAACGATCCTGCAAGCTCCTAATAAAATATAAAATCTCCACACAGATACAAGAATTGTTCGCGAATGTTGCCCTCTCAGTCATGACCCGTGACCCCATAGGACTTTGCACAATATGCACTAATGCAATATTAATGACTGGTTAGGGAAATTTAATAAATTAATAAGTAATACTGTATTTTCTTTTTGTAATGGTCCAAACGATCTCACGTTGTGTTTGTCAATAGCAGCAGAGCCAAAATAAATCTTGGTAAATGCACTTGTGGAGTATAATGCACTACTGGCACGGCTGAATGATCTTATATTCATTCCAAAAGTTTTTTTGTAAAGGTTTTCTTTTTGATCTTTTCAATATGACAATGACTCGAAACACAGCCAAGAAGTCTGTTTATATACTTGAGTGGCTGAATATTTACGTGGAAATTTACGGCAGTTGGCACACGCTCTTATGCAGAGTGTAAGCGCAATCATCCAACTTGGTAATTGAAAGTTAAGAGCATTTGGAGTGCCGTGATCCTTCGATCAGAAATAACCACTTCACTGTTGACCCTTCTTGGAGCATTGATAAACAGCTATGCTATATAAAATAAATAAATAAATAAATAAATAATATAATATATATATATATATATATATATATATATATATATATGCTAATAACATATAGAAATACTTATACACTATAGATATCATTAATCCTGTCATATCTCCCATCGTGTGAGCTCTAGGGTATGACACAGTATTCACACACACTTTACAGATGAGCATGATTAATACAGATGTGACCTCACCTGCCCGTAAATGGCCCACCACGTCCGCCAGACTCCCTTTTTTAACTTTGGTGATGAAGGCCCCGAGTCTCCCTGTTTCTGTGATCTTCCCCCCTGCCACCTACTCGCACCACAGCACACCACAACACAGCACACAGTGACCTATTATACGCTATATAAATTAATATATTAGAAAGAGTAACAATAATACAAAGGGTAAACTCGCAAAACGTATTCATATGATGAAAAAGTTTTTTGGCCACTGATCTCTATATTTATTCATTTTCGATTTTATGTTGTTCTACTGTTTTCCAACTGGTCCAGGAATTCTACTTTGGTTGTGTAAATTGTATTTTGGATTAGAATTTTGTCATATATCAGACAATCAATGAAAAGGCGTTTCACTGCGTGTTGTACTGTGTATGGTTGTGTATGTGACAAACCAAATCTGAATTTGAAATCTGAGTATACACTCATATCAGTTCATAAGGAAACACCCCGCACACGCGTCCAACTATCCGGGTTATGTGAACAATTTGGAAATGGGGGGGTTTAGAATCCGATCCTTAAAGCAGATGGGCAACATCAGAAAAAGACCACATCAGATTTCACCAACAGTAATCTGGGGAATCCGTTTTAGTGAGCTTGTGCCCAATGTAGCGTCCTGTCTGACTGACAGAAATGGAACCCATGTTGAAGCCCATCTGATGCAAGACGTTTTTTTTCTGTTCAGTACAGCTGTCCTAGATAATCACATTTTTAATCCCACTTTGAGCAATAACTGATGCTCTTGACTAGGGTTAGGGATCATTTTATTTATATTATATTTTTTTTATTGATTCCGATTCCGCTTATCAATTCCGATTCTTAGAGATTGCCAGTTTTGATGAACCAACAGCAGATGCTTAGCCATGTTGGGTTTTTTTTTTGCAACATATTACCGTAAATTCTGGACTATAAAGCGCACCTGCATATAAGCCGCATCTGCTCTATTTAAAAAAAAAAAAACCCACAAAAAAATTCATAAATAAGCCGCACCTACATACAAGCCGCATCCGCTTTTGAATTGTAAATGTACATGTATGTACCTAAATAGATCCTTTCCTAACCTGTATTTTAACACGGTGTAACGGTGGACGCTGCACAGAGACGCGGAGATCCGGAATTCATACAAAACAGGATTTATTAGAATAAAGAACTCAGGAGACGCCGCTCATACGGAGCGGCCAGACAGGCTAGGGAGCCTTGCGCTCTGCGCGCCGTGGTACCGGGAGTACCGGAGACTTGGAAGTCCGTGAATCGGGAACAGACAAAGGTTAGGCATAAACATATATCGAGCGTCCGTGTCCGCGACACTAGGTATGTGCTACGAGCCCGGACGGGGATTGTAGAGTGAACCGGTCTTATATCGGGAGAGGGAAAATCAAGAACAACTTTGGCTGATTTGTGCGTGTGCGTGTCTGTGTGTGTGTGTGTGTGTGTGTGTGTGTGTGTGTGTGTGTGCGTGTGTGTGTGTGTGTGTGTGTGTGTGTGTGTGTGTGTGTGTGTGGCGTGCGTGTGTGTGTGTGTGTGTGTGTGTGTGTGTGTGTGTGTGTGTGTGTGTGTGTGTGTGGTGTGTGGTGCGTGTGTGTGTGTGTGTGTGTAGGGAAAAGAGCAGGGGAGTAGAGAGAGCACTGAGCAGAAATTTTGCTGATTAAAACGGGACAGAACGAAGAGAAAATAAGCGCTATTTACAGTATTTATCTTCATTTCTCCTGTGTGTGAAATGACGTCACCTTAACCTTGTAAAGATAGAGTTTGTCCTCCTTCTATCCGCTTCTACCCACTTATATCTGCTAAAGAGGAACTAGCGCATTCTTCTTCTTTGCATTTATTTTGTCTTAGTTTTGATTCTAATTCCGGTTAGAGCCCCTAGCGGTCGGGAAAAAATCTGCAGAATAGCCGCACCTTATTATTAGCCGCATGGTTCAAAACCTAGGAAAAAAGTAGCGGCTTATAGTCCAGAATTTACGGTAGTTTATTACAATAATTATACTTATCTTTGTCTTTGGTTTCAATAAATTGTAGCCACATTTTTGTGCGCTTCCCGCGGTCCATCTTGTAAAGTTTAGATTACCACATAAGGTCCTGGCAGAGTGGACATTTGGAAGGTCCTGGCAGATTGCCAGTGCAATGCACCCAGGAATCGATAAGAGGAATCGAAATCGATTTTATAACAAGAGGAATCCAAATCTTTTATTTTATAACAAGTATCCGATTCTTAATCTTAAGTATCCTATTCCTGAATAGGAATGGAATATCGATTTCCAACCCTACTCTTAACTGACTTTTGTGATTTTATGCTTTGCCCTGTAGGTATGCAAGGGGTTCCTAATAAACTGGAATGCTGAGTGTTATAAACAGTAGATTAGAAATAAACATTGGGTCACTCTGTCATAACTGATGAGTATGACGTGTCTCAAAGTACAGACTTGAAGTCATTTAGACATTTAAAACATTTATTGCTCCCGTCTAATGGTTAATCACGATGCTGAAATGAGTGTGTTTCTATGTTTATGTGCGTATTAATAAATATTATGATATATGTTAATATATTTTAATATATATGTGTGTGTGTGTGTGTGTGTGTGTGTGTCCTAACCTTTAGCCCCAGCATTGCTCCAGCCTCTTTAGGCATGGCTGAGCGCTTGCTCAGGGTAATTCGACCGATTAAATGATCACCTTCCTTGGAGGGCTGCCACGTAACCGGATGCTGAAAAAAAAAAACACGCCAGTGATTTAATCTCGTAACAGAGGGAACTCTCTCACTGACACTGCTTTACTGCACTCAGAACAATTACATTCTGTGCGTAATCTTACAGCTGTGCGTTAAATGAAACTCAAGCTTCAAATGAGCGCAAGCAACAGAACAGCACATTTTCACTGCTCTTATAAGAATAACTACATTCTCTCTCGCCACATACTTACAACATTCAGTGCTTCAAATTAACGACTTAATCAATTAGCTTCAAATTAACTTTACAGATCACCAGTTAACTCTTATCCAGATGTGATTTGTTTTCAACCAGAACACACCTGCTCTGTAACTAACTAACTAAAAAAAATTTAAGGTCACTTTTTAGATGATTTTAGATGAAGTGTTTTTACCCAATTCACACATTTGATCAGAAATTGTGAGAGAATTCCTTCTAAACTGATTCAAACAAACAAACAAATTCCAAAAAGACCTGCATGGGTTCCAGAGCTTTTATTGTCAAATGGTGAATGGTGACTAAACATCTAGCCTTGGAGATGAAAATCCGTCGGAAAAGAAATATAAAGATGAAACCCTCTCCATGGGCCATTCAAATTAGAAAGTTGCTTACAAGCCATGCTGTTTACAGAAACTAACACCAGTACCACGAGCATGCATGTGCAGCGACAAGTTTTTAGCCAATTTTGAACGTCCTACAATACAACGATTTTGTCCCGATTAGTCTCATGAGTTGGTAATACTCACATGCCACACAGTAGGATCCAGAGGATAACACTCCCAGTCCCCTGAAACAGTGAAATACAGAGTCAATTGGAGCACAGAGAGCAACACAAACATACAGCTTTCCCTTGTCTGGTGAACAGCAGCTTTATGCAAGCCAGGATACACACTCTCCAACCCTGCTGTTTACACTCGCATCACTCTGTTTATTGAAGATTCGGGCTGTAGAGTGGCATTCTCTGCCAAGCTGTCACCCTAAAACACGCCCCACTCTGTTCACCCGGCAAGGCGACATCGACTGTAGGGCTTTTAATAGAGCTTCGGCGCTGGTCAACGTGTGTTTGAACAGTGCCCGAGAGCTGCATTTACAGTAGTGTCTTGACAGTGGAAACTTGACGACATCCTTACATAGAGAAACTGCGGAAGTCTCACGTCTTTCCATGACGTTGTCCTCATATTTATCTTGGTATGTTTTATGGAGCGCTACCGTGTGTGCATCCCTCTGAACTGAACATTCGATGCTGAATTCTGAGCACATGGTGTACCCTGACTGACTATGTTCTATGTGAAACAAAAAAAAGTGTATTTTTTAACCAAATAAAACTAGTGCATTACTTTCTCAGGACTCTCAGTGAACAACTGCACCGCTTTTAATGGCCGTTTGGCAGCATAGTTATTTACACAAACACCATTGATATTTATCTTAAGCTCCTGTAAAGCCATCGAGTATTTGTTGCGAACCTGGGTCTCACAGGGAACTAAAGAAGGAACCCATATCGAAGAAGACATGGGTTTGTTTTGAAGCACTGACCACTCACTGCTCTTTATCCCCCCAAGTGCTCCAAGAAAAGCTGCATAAGTGCCGTAAAGGAAGAAAACAAGCTATGGGAAAGATAAGGACTATGTGGCTTACTTACAAGTATGTCAAATGCTGGATTCTATAGAGATTGCATCTTTCCTTAAAAAAAGACTCCTCTTAATCTAACCCAAATATGCTAGGTAAAGTACTGTCCTATAAAAGTTTCTCTAAAATGAAGAACACATGGACACACACACACTATTCATCACATTCGCATCCATTAATACCGACGTTATTGGATTTCTAACGTTAAGAGAATAGCCTTTATTTGTCACATATACATTGCAGCACAGTGAAATTGTTTATTCACATATCCCCGCTTGTTTGGTAGCTGGGGTGAGAGGGTCAGCATTGAAAGGGGCCTTGCTAAGTGACCCGAGGGCGGCAGCTTGGCAATACCCGGGCTCGACCTTCCAGTCCGTAACCCAATGCCTTAAACCAATGAGCTACACCTCTGTCTGTCTGTGTCATAACCACACTCTACATGAACTGCCACTATTATATATATTATATAAATATATATATATATATATATATATATTATATTTTTTTATATATTTTTTTTTTCAGTATTAAACTTTTCAATTCAATTCAACAGTTTAGAAAATATATTAGTACTATATTGCCATATAAGTCGTTTCGAGCTTCACGTCGCAGCTGTTTTGCGTCATATTCTCATGACCCAGATGCCCCCTCATCTGCACATCTGCCAAGAAGCAGCATCAGATGAAGATTTACAGCCAGTGTGTGAGTGTCCCAATTACTAACTGTATTGATATAGAAAGAAAGGAAAGAAATGTACATTAGAATAGATTAGATGTAAATAAGATTAGATGTAAATAGATTTTTTTGTTCTTAAAATACCTTTTTTGTCAATTTTGGTCTATAATACATATACACGCATAGCATTTACTGGATAAAATTCCATTTGAGAACTTTCAGTATCAGCAGCATTTTTACATTTTGGAAATACTCGTTTCAATTATTATAGTCCAGAGCAAATATCAGCCGATTAATATCGATTAACACCGATTAAAAATACAGATCGTTTGTTAACCACAAAGTTTCGTATATGACTCAAAACGATCCGTCGGCGAAACAACAAGTCCAAAGAAAGCAAGAGAAATTCATATAAGCACCTGATACTCCTCCATCTAAGTCTGTTCATATCCTGTGTATGGAGCTATCAGGCTTCTTACTTACTGTGTAAATGAAATCTCTGAATCTGATTAAGTCCTGCCACAACAATAACAGTGAGAGGGTGCACTGCTCATTCCGTTTCTCCCTCTGACTACAGTTTACATTTCATCCCTGGCTTGTGTTAATACACTGACCTTTTATGTCTCTTCACTTCGGCTGATGAGCAGCGTGCTGCCGTGAGCACACCTTTCCTTGCCCTGCAGTCCTTATTAGTTTAGCTCATGTGTCAAATAAATTAAGTGACTGTACATTAATATAAGCAAAATGATATACTGTATGCTTGCTTGGCTAAGCGGATAAACACAGGTATAGTCATTAATATTCTGAGCTTCCTGTCTTAATGTTATAGATTTTTTTTGACCACAGATGCATGTCAAGGGCCAATTCAATTATTATGTACGCATACATTTTATTGATAAATTAGGGGTAAAAGAAACGAAAAAGGCAAAGAAATTGAATTCAAGAAAGCTATAGATTGTCGGATTACACAAAAAACAGCTGAATTCATGAACACTGAACTTTTTTTTTTACTTTATATTATCTTCTCTGCCTTTTGTTCCTTGTGAGGATTTGCACAACCCACCACTACACCATCTCCTCCCTATTATTTAACAACTCCAACCCAAAAGCATTCAGTTGGGGACTTGCTGTCTAGTGCAAATCAGTAGACGCCCAGAAGTCCGTGATAAAGTTCCATAATTCATTTGCCAATGTTTCGGTTATTATGGTTTTTGGAACGTCGATTATTATAATTTGGAAAATTATTATAAACTGGAAAAAAAAACTACGAAAATGGAGCTCTGAAATGTAGCTCACCTCTCTCACTGACGCTCTCGATCTCTCCATCTTCACAGCTAGTGTACTCAGGCGTGGAGCCACCCTTCCTCCTCCGAGCTACTGACTGACATTTGCCGCTTGTTCCCTCCACGCTTTGACTTGTAGGGGCGGGGTGGGGGAGGCCGCAGGCATTCTGATTGGTCGGAGCTGAGGGAGTCATTACGCAGCATGCTCTCGGCTTTTTCCCGCTTGGCCTTGCGTGCCACTCCAGCCGAGCTTGGCTCCAGGTGGCTCGGCTGAAGCTTCCTGTCCCTTTCAGGAGGCTCCCTGAGTTCAGGGGTTCCGGTGGGAGCAGCGGGACCCACGCGGAACCCTGGGGCAGGTGGCTGAGGGGCGTGGTTAGGTTTAGGAGCTTGCACCGCAGGTCCCGTTGTGCCCCCCACAGTTCTCTCCCCTTTCATCCCTTGCTGTTTGCTCTCCAAAGATGGTTGGCGCTCTTCTGCCCACCTCCGGCCTGTTCTATTCTCTGTGACCGCCTCACCGGCTTGTCTCTCAGGCGCTCCTGTATCCCCCTGTCTAAGCCGTGGCGCTTTTTGATTGGCGCGCTTCTCCTGCTCTGTCGGCTGGCCTTTAACAGTGTGGTGTGTAGGGTTGGCCTCGTTTCGCTGTTCCTCTCGGGGTGGCCTCTGCTCACCCTCTGTCCTTCTCAGCTCCCCCACACTACCCTTCAGGTCAGTATAGCTCCGTTCTTGAGACCGGGCCTTAACCAGACGGCGAGTCTCTCGACGGGCGTCCCCAGGCTCCCACTCCTGCGAAGGCTGTGACTGGATTTTGGCCAATCCCCGGCGCCTTTCCACCCTCGATCCAGGCTTGCCGTTCTGGTCTGAGGTTGACGATTGCTTTTTTCTGGTAAAGCAACAAAAGTGGAGGATCAGAGGGACTGAAAATAAAAGAGGAGACATTGTGCTTCACAAAGAGCACATAAAAGGATCGCTGCTCATGAATTATACATAATTCAGATCCGTGCACAACATGATTCAAATGCATGTATGACAAGGCAACAACCGTAATAAGTAAACATCACCCTGAGGAAAATAATGGAATCTCACTTCTTATCATTCCGAGCAAATAAAAACTAACTGTGCATGTCATTCCATACAGCATCCGGTTCCATCAGGATTTCACCTTAATGTACTAAACTGAAGTAAATATATACTACTCTACCTTCAAGCGTCATACAGTGTAGAAAAACATACGCAGCGGGAGAAATAATCGTTTTGTATAAGAACCAAAAATGGAATAAATATTATAACCTAATTTAATTATTATTATTTTTTAAATCATTATAACCTTTCTTGTGGTGGTTCACTACGGGATCGGGATGAAGGCATGTCGGCCGGCCCAGCAGCAGGGCCTTTGCTTGTGTTCATGGGCAGCTGGTTGTCCTGGGCAGTTGAGGCAGAGGAGGAGAGAGGAATCTGAGACCTAGAACGAACTTTCTTGTCTCCTGCAGTGTCTGGACACTTGGTTGGATCGCTCACTGCTTTCTGTAGCACTGGTGGCTTTGCCTTTGGCCCCTGTTCTGCAAACCATTCCCCTGAATTTGTGAGGATGTCCTGCTGCTTACGGCACTTGTTGCACACCCACATCACCTGCAGAAAACAGAGCACTGTAAATATGCTGAAACCTAGATTGCATTGTCTAGACTTCACGCAGCACCGTAACATCATTCCTTACATAACTGGAGAGAGCAAACGTTTTCAGTTCAGAACTAAAGTTTTTCCTATCAAAGTACATAATCCAGAAACCCGATACACAAAAAAATGTTGATCTGCTTGTTTTTAAAGTTGATGTAACACATTTAAGGATATCACATATACGGTTTCACCTTAAAAGAAAATGATTAATGAGAGTACTTAATGAATAATTATAAGAATAATAATATTTTTTTTAATAATTATAATAATTATTGTCATAAAGAATAATTATTAAATAATCATTTATAACAATTAATGAATTGACAGGGAAACCACTATCTTGGTGGAAAATATAAAAATGTAGTTTTCTACTAGAAACCGGGTTAAAGTGATAAGACTTTCATATCAGAATGAATATAAACTAAAAGAAAAATAATTAATTTTATATATATATATATATATATATATATATATATATATATATATATATATTCACACACATATATATATTATATTATATATATTATATATATATATATATATATATATATATATATATATATATATATATATATATATATATATATATATATATAAATATATAAAACCAATGTTAGGCATGTTTGTACAAAAGATAAAATATCATCACCAATAATTGAGCCATTAATCAATCCTTCAGAACAGCAACATAAATGAAACATTAATATAGTGTTTATTAATGTGTTACTGCTATCTACATGAAATAAAGCATAAATATAAAGCATTTCGGCTTAATTTTTTTAATTGGGAGCAAACTGCTAAGGCTGGATTAGACACACATGGCCATAATGCATATGGACATTGTCCATCTTCACTGTGGGGAGACCTGATGGTAGTTATAGCAGGGGAGGTCTTGTTTTTTCAGGCATTAGTCGTTCTCTCAATCTCCCTCCCCCATATCCACACTCGGTCCCTGCTGTTTCCTTCATAAGGAGGCGACATGAAAAAGACATTGGCACAACCCATATATTCCCTCTTTTTTTCCCACTCCTCTTCTTCTCCAGATTGCTTTTGTTTAAAGAGTTTGGGAAATAGGGAGGAGGCATAAACATGGCTATATTTATCCAGGCAGCCCCGTAGCCAGCACCATCAGGAGCTTCAAACAATTCCCCATCTTACTACATAGCTACGGTGGGTAAAGACATCCTCTGTCCCCCACAAATACAATGGCCAACAACAGCTCTTACATGCGCACACCTACACATACACAAACACACGCAGCCTTCTGGTGCTGGTGTTTGTGCCAACCAAACACACTCTGTGGTTATAGCCGGATAACAGAGTGTTCACATATGCCACCTGCTACCACAGCTCCTGTCCTACTTTCTTCATTCTCACTCTCCAAACAGAGAAACTCACCTAACACATACATTATTACATTTAAGATCCTTCGCCTTTAAAAGATAAACAGGGGGGAAAAGTATATATATTATTTTCTTCCGTCCTACAGGTCGAAGGGATACCGAGATGATAATGCCAGCGAAACAGGAAGACCACAGGTCATCGCCATGGACTGCGGAAAAGCATTATGTCCCGGCTTGAACTGGCTCCAAACTAATCTAAAGTAAATCAGCAGCAGAATCTCCAGCTGTCAGATATGGACACTAGACCTCCTGCACGAATTAGACCGGTCCCACCACCAGAGCACGGTGCACCAGTACAGAGTGGTGTGTGATTCTGAATGTCCGACATGCTCTAAAACAGGGGTCACCAACCTTTTTGAAAAGAAGAGCTATTCCATGGATACTGAGTCATACAAAGAGCTACCAGTCCTTGACAAATCCTCTGAAATAACACATTTGCCTTTAGTTACATGTTATTATTAACAATTAATGACGCTCTTTATTTATATGATTATTGAATGATCTCTCGCAATAATTATCAACTATATTCATTCATTCATTTTCTACCGCTTTATCCGATCTTCCCTCGGGTCACGGGGAGCCTGTGCCTATCTCAGGCGTCTATGGGCATTAAGGCAGGATACACCCTGGATAGAATGCCAACCCATCGCAGGGCACACACACACACACACACACACACACACACACACACACACATTCATACACTAGGGACAATTTTCCAAGGTGCCAATCAACCTACCGTGCATGTTTTTGGACTGGGGGATACCGGAGTACCCGGAGAAAAACCCCCTGAGGCACGGGGAGAACATGCAAACTCCACACACACATGACCGAGACGGGAATCGAACCCGGATCCTGGCGGTGTGAGGCGAATGTGCTAACCACTACGCCACCGTGCCCCTATTTATCAACTATATTAAGAATTTTAAATGCATTTGATGAGTTTTTAGAACGGGCCTGATAGCTACCCATGTGGTCCACCTGGGTGCCGGGGTGATGTCACGGAGTGATGACCCCTGCTCTAAAACAATCCAAGATATCAATTTGTCCACATGACACACATTGCCATATACATGCATAAATATGCTACATACAATTTCTTAACTGTATTACCATTACATTATCATTTGCACCTAATTTTTGGGAAAAGCAATATAAATTGAATATATGACATGGCATTTGCTTATTATTATTGGTTGGAAAAAAAAACAAACTTTCGCTCTAATCTTGCACACAATGCATATTACCTCTTTAACTAACCTCTAAAGGCAATTTGTTATATGCTTTCAAAACATCTCAGGGGACAAAAGATAGCACCATTAGCCATTTCTAGGTGCAATATCTGGGACACCATCTACGGCGCGCGTGTGTGAGCGTATACTTGTTACGTAGCAGCAATTGACGGAAAATAATGATTAATCTTCACCCGTTTCCAACGGGAACGCACATAAGGGCATTACGTTCTGTGGAAGCTATTAAACCAATATAGCCTGCTGGCTAGTGTAAAGACTCTGGGGTTTATGAGTGAATTTACTGTACACTTTGCACACCTTCTGTGTAGCAGATTATGGTAAGCCCATGCTTCCTCTTAAATATCCGCCCACTGTTTGTGCAAAAGCTGCCTTTAATCCAATCTAAAAATCAGCAATGATTTGGTAATGCAGTCCATGGTTAGCCTACATGTGGCTAGATATTAGCCATAATCAAAACATAAACTGCAGCATAATGTACAATGTATGATGAGCCACAATATCTTATAGACAGCTAGACAGGGTGAAAAGTAATCTCTCATGATCAAATACACAAGAATGACAATAGATAGATGCAGGATATTTATCGGATGCTAGTCGTGTCGTAGCGATTATCTACATCTCAAATTATCAGATTAATTATCTTGAAAGCTTCCTAAAATAATCCCTAAATGGACTAATAAATCTAATTAAGTTTAGGGATGTGAAGTTGTCAAGTAATATCCACCGTACATCAATTTCATCTGTAGCTCTAATAATAATGGCACTTTTATACAATTGAAGATTTTTTTAAACACAATCTCTTTCATAAACTCTGTATGTTCCAGTTTCCGAACCAGATATAACAAAAAACTATTCTTGTATAAGACAACCTGGATTTATTTGAACCACATTTGTCTTTCCAGTTTTCCTAAAAAAAAAAAAAATAGATGGATTTTCACATATATTTCCAAGCCACCTCCTATGGAGATACATTCATCTTCTACCGCTTTATCCGATCTTCACTCGGGTCACGGGGAGCCTGTGCCTATCTCAGGCGTCTATGGGCATTAAGGCAGGATACACCCTGGATGGAATGCCAACCCATCGCAGGGCACACACACACACACTCACACACACATTCATACACTAGGGACAATTTTCCAAGGTGCCAATCAACCTACCGTGCATGTTTTTGGACCGGGGGAGGAAACCGGAGAACCCGGAGAAAAACCTCCTTGAGGCACGGGGAGAACATGCAAACTCCACACACACATGACCGAGCCGGGAATCGAACCCGGATCCTGGCGGTGTGAGGCGAACGTGCTAACCACTACGCCACCGTGCCATGGAGATACATCTATTTTTATATTCACACTGAGAATGAAAAAAAAATAAAAAATCAGAGTCTGTCTGTTTGCAAGATAATTACAGACTGTGTACGTCGAAGGCACGTATCGAGATGGAGGATAAAAGAGTAGGGAAAAAAATCAGTGTGAATATTATTAATTCACTCTAGTGTAACTACTAAAGCAAACAGAGGCTTAACAGTTCAGCTGTTCAGAGCTGTAAAAACATTTACAGCATATACACATTTAATGCAAAGCAATAGCAAGGAACACACCACAGCTATGGGAAAATAATCAAATGAGCATCATCTGTAAAGATATCACACACACACACACACACACACACACACACACACACACACACACACACACACACACACACACACACGTATAAACTGTATAAATATTCCTGTTTTAAAAAACATATTCAAAATATTAAGCTTTTAATGATCTTAAGAATTCTTTTTTACGTTTGTTAACCATCTTAGGGGAAATAAAAAAAAAAATGAATTTACTTCTTTTTGTAACTTAAAAGTCATCTTATTGTTTTCTTGTTAGATTAGATATTATCGTCTGCCATAACTGATGTGGACCATCGATATCTGAAGTAGAGCTGGGTGATTAATTCGATTACCGTAAATTTCGGACTATAAGCCGCTACTTTTTTCATAGGTTTTGAACCAAGCGGCTGCGGCTAATAATAAGGTGCGGCTATTCTGCAGATTTTTTCCCGACCGCTAGGGGCTCTAACCGGAATTAGAATCAAAACTAACACAATAAATAGCGCTTATTTTCTCTTCGTTCTGTCCCGTTTTAATCAGTAAAGTTTCTGCTCAGTGCTCTCTCTCGGCTCTCTACTCCCCTGCTCTTCCCCCCCCCACACACACACGCACACACACACACACACACACACACACACACACACACACACACACACACACACACACACAGACACGCACAAATCAGCCAAAGTTGTTCTTGATTTTCCCTCTCCCGATATAAGCCCGGTTCACTCTACAATCCCCGTCCGGGCTCGTAGCACATACCTAGTGTCGAGGACACGGACGCTCGATATATGTTTATGCCTAACCTTTGTCTGTTCCCGATTCACGGACTTCCAAGTCTCCGGTACTCCCGGTACCACGGCGCGCAGAGCGCAAGGCTCCCTAGCCTGTCTGGCCGCTCCGTATGAGCGGCGTCTCCTGAGTTCTTTATTCTAATAAATCCTGTTTTGTATGAATTCCGGATCTCCGCGTCTCTGTGCAGCGTCCACCGTTACACCGTGTTAAAATACAGGTTAGGAAAGGATCTATTTAGGTACATACATGTACATTTACAATTCAAAAGCGGATGCGGCTTGTATGCAGGTGCGGCTTTTTTTTAAATAGAGCGGCTTATTTATGAATTTTTTTGTTTTTTTTTTTTTTTTAAATAGAGCAGATGCGGCTTATATGCAGGTGCGCTTTATAGTCCGGAATTTACGGTAATTCGAGTTTGTTTTATGCCGATATTGAATCAATTTTAAGATTTCACCTTGGTTTGACACAGTGATTTGACACCTTGCTTCCTTGGTTCTCCGCATTACACTTGCGAAATATGACAAATCCAAAGAGCTTGCTTCCAAGAGCTGCGTGGTTTCATCAATGTAAGGAAATGCTTGGGGTTTGCAACTTCAAGGTGCGTGGTGCTGAGAGCTAAACATTACTAAATCACCCGCTTAAAATAGGGAAAAAGAGCGTTTTCTTAAAAACACCCTTTCCCACTGTATCGGAAGTCGAAAATCTAATTTTATCTAAAAGATTTATATGACATATCACCCTGCTCTGATCGGAAACTAATAAATGGAACCAGATTTGATAAATAAGTCAAAAATCGACACTATTTGTGTAATTCTCTCTCATTTTCCGTCCAGTGATTGTTGTTATATCTGAGAAAAAGCTGTTTTTTGGGGGGATTAGCCCCTTTTTTTTGCCAAGAAGTGTTTTTCTACCTATATTTAGTGTAATACACAGGATATAAAAAAATAAGACAGATCATTCACAGCTCCAGCACCTCCTAATAATTTGACAATAATCTATATATAGGTAGAAAGAATCGAAATAAACAAAACCTTTATACACATATGAATCTATACAGACAAACAAATGCAAAAGTTCATGGTCCGTTTTGGGTGCACCCTTCACATCCTCTTGCACCCCCCCCCCCCCCCCCCCCCCCCCCCCCCCCCCCCCCCCCCCCCCCCCCCCCCCTACCCCCCCCTGCCCCCCCCCCCCCCCCCCCCCCCGCCTAATCAATTCACTGCTTCGAAAGCAGTGGAAAATGAGGCGAATAAAAAAATATCCTGCTCTTTCGAGACTCTTTCAAGGGTTAAGGATTTCAGCGTCTGCTCTTTCCCAACATTGCCACCATGTTCTTGGGCTGCCACCCAAAACACCTCGCCTCCATCATAGCACTTCTGCGTTCATCGGGATGAAGAATTCGGAAGTGTGTATTAATAGGGAGGGCCCTGAACAGATATATAAGATTATATAAGATCCGCTTCAAAAGCTACCGATTGCTCTTTGAATTAGTGACATAGTTTAAAAGAACCTGTGGAGAATCATGGACCAAACAAGTAAATAAATAAAAATACAGGACCAATGAAAGGTCGTGTATGACTTAAGATTATATAAAAAGTTCTTCTCCCCAAGTCGTTATACTCTACACTTTGTACTCTGATTTGCCATCAGTGGCCACAGTGAGTAATGGAATAAAGCCTTTAGATTTGTCTTATATCAACCAGCTTCTGCAGCTATTTAATATCATTTCATTTCCATCGCTTGTTGAGAGCCAGGCGGAGTTGGGTTCCGCTATTGGCGTTGTCAACTTCAGGCAAACAGGTGAGATAAATGGTGTGACAAGAGAAGCGTGCGGCGGAAGAAGAGGCCGGACGGAGGGCGCACTCGCCAACTTTGACAGTTTGACGTATGGGGGCAGCAGCGGGCAGAGCCGGCTCCATAACTCAGCATGTTATAAATCCAGAATGAGGATGAAAGACTGCCACAAAAGAGATTACTGTCCATTTGCCCTAATGAGCCAGTACATCAGCGCCTGGAGACGCTCGCCCCCTGACCGCCTTCACAAACACTCACTCACTCACTCACCCCTCATACAGTATGTAGAGCATTTCAATTGTTAAATACCAGATCAATAGGATAAATAATTTATCGCCGGTCTCTGCTGATGTTACAAAACTCCGGCCCTCCCTGTTTTCTCACCAAGACATGCGTCTTGTACTTGACCAGGCATCTGTGAATCAATAGCATGATACGTTTAGACTGGCTCCTTTTCCAAACATTGGATTCGCTGTGAATTAAGCCGATCAATAGACTCTATGAATAAAGCACTTTTTTTTTTTTTACAGTTACTCAATCAGCCACATGAGATACATTTCATTATGTTCTTGCGTCTCCATGAGGATCTGAGATAACAAACAAAAACAATCTGTACACCTGCCCGAGGCCTCTGACCTGCAGTACTCCAGTCTCTCCACTAGTCTGCACTGTGTCACATGTTGCTCCTCTTTATAAATAAACTCCCAGGACAAAAATAGACACCACACTGATTTCATTGCTAATACTTACACATTTCATTGCTAATATCTCTTACATTAAAACAAGACAATAGGTGAAAAAGAATATTTTATTGAAAACTCGAAACTGTATTGAAATATTGAAACTGTAAATATCCCTGCAAGTATTCAACACTGCACACACATTATATATAGTTTAATATGTATATGTATTTATTTTATGTTGGAGGATATTACATGTAAATATCAAATAGTAATATTTCTTTTACATTTTAATGTGTTTTTTTTTCTATCTAAAATCTAAAATAAATCTATTTAACAGATGCAAAATGTAGATATTTGCCTTTGAATATATAGAAAGAACAAAACGTCAATTTAAATATGTAATACAAATGCTTTCACTCTAGTTAGTTTGGTTTACAATGGGAAATTCCATGTATAATCACAATCAATAAATTGAAATAAACAGTCCACTGTATTAGAAACACCTGTACAGAGAGAGCTTCAGTAATATTCACATTAAAGCTCAGAATGAAGAAAAAATTCTGCTCTCTCACATTGTAGCCTAATGGTTATTGTCAAATAGTCTGATTTAGTGTAACTCAAACAAGCACATTCAAGTACATCTCACAATGCACAACACATCAGAACTTGAGGAGGGTGGCTAACAACGCCGACTTTCACTCTCACCAGGCATAAACTTGAGGCTATTAGGTGCGTATCCAAACCTATCCCTATTTTGGCCAAAACTTACTGTAAGGCTTGAACTTGCAAAGTTTTTGATAATCCAAGGTCATGATTTTTAGAAGTGTATTCTTACAGTTAGTGGGACATGTTTTATTTACCTGAAAAATCACTGATGTGACCAAAATATTGCAATTTTTTTCCCTGAAATGTCTTGCCTTAATAACCGCACCAGTCCTGTCAGCTCAGGATATCATTAGTGTATTGTGCATAGTGTCAATTTTGTGCCCACTCACCACTGAACTACAGTTCACGGGGAACTATTTTGGTGTTTAGCTTGCTCTTCCAAATAATCCCACATGGTTTCTAGGAGACTGAGATCCTCTGAGGCCAGTCAAAAGTATCCCAGTGTTCCATTACGCTTGTCAAACAAGTCACACACAAATTTGGCTCTGTGTACCTACTGCTGTCATCCTGGAACGTGGATGTGTCACTGTTATATCCACGCTCGGACAAGAATGCACTTGTTACATGAAAACGCAAACCTCAAGTGTCTGGTCAACAGCTGACTCTTAATTGAATGCTTTCAAATGAAATTTGTCCAGGTGTGTAACCTAATGACACTGTAAAAATGTAGGTGCTGCTATTTGTGGATGCAACACTATTTGCTGCTGTAGTTGTAAGGTCTGGGGACCCTATTACACAAACAGCGCAAATCAGCATCCACTAGAAAAGGATACTGTCCTTTACAATTATTTCCCCTGCCATGTACTTTGTAAGTGCAGAAGCAGAAACAGACGATCTCTGACGTCCCAGTCAATGAAATGTCCACAGAACCAGATGCAAACGCAGAGGGAACAAATCAATACTAATCATTTCAGGACGTTGCCCTCAGAGGAAATGAAACATCGGCCTGTGTTTTCCCATGTCATCAATATTCTGCCATAAAGGGAAAAAAAAAACAATCCAAATCCAGCCCATCTGACTGACGTGTGAAAGAGATCTATGAAAAGTAAAGGATTGAAATAGCAAGAGGAGGCTGATGTACTCAAGGGTGTGAAACTGGACTGATTATATATATATATATATATATATATATATATATATATATATATATATATATATATATATATATATCACATATACACCAGATCATTTCAGCTCTGAAGCGGCATTTCCTCAGCGGAATTTATCGATTGTAATGGAATATAAAAGAGGCGATAAATATGCTCTCCGGTTCGTAACAAAAAACACTGTATAAAAAAAAATACTGTATATATTACTATATCTAACCTAAACCAGTTTATATGGATCGGAACATAATTCTTAAAGGAGCCACGTACCATAATTACCAATTTAAACATTCATTCAGCTTCTACTGCTTAATCCGATCTTACATTTACATTTGTGGCATTTGGCAGACGCTCTTATCCAGAGCGACTTACAACTTGAGCAACTGAGGGTTAAGGGCCTTGCTCAAGGGCCCACTAGTCGTAGCTTGGTGGTGGTGGTGGGGTTTTGAACCTGCGATCTTCCGGTCCAGATTCCAACACCTTAACCACTGGGCTACCACCTCCCTGATCTTCACTTGGGTCGCGGGGAGCCTGTGACTATATAAGGCGTCTTGGGGCATTAAGTCAAGATACAGCCTGTATGAAATGCCAACCCATCGCAGGGCACAAAGACACACACACACTCACATTCACACACACATCGAACCCCCAACCCTGGAGGTGTGAGGCGAACGTGCTATCCACTAAGCCACCATGCCCCCCCCCCCCCAATTTAAACAGCCACAAAAAAAATTATCATTGAAAAGAATACAAAAAAAAAAATAATATTAAAAGATTAAATTCCTGTTTGAAATAAAACTAATTAAGTAATAATTGTATTAAAGAGAGAGTGAAAATTATATATTTAAAACACCTGTTACAAAAATAGTATTATGAACATAAAAAGTGCGATTAGTCACGAGTTAATTCATGTCAATCGTGCAATTAATCGCGATGAAATATTTGTAACTTTTGACAGCCCTAATATACATAACATTTTTAATGTATAGTATATACAAATAATACAAATATACATATAAATAAACACTTGCCTGAAAAAGGAAACTGATATTAGCAAGATGTCCAATAATCCATATTTACAAGGTATTATCTGCTGTGCTGAAGCGTATGGCAGAATTCTGATTAACTTATGCCATTTCCCAAGAGGGACCAGGGTGCAAACACTTTAAGGTAAAACAGAAACAGGTCATGCACTATTACTTTAACTAAGAGACATTGTTATTTAGTGTAATACTCTACAATGCTTTTGTTTGCTATACTTAAATACTATATGAGATAGTTAAGTTAATAGCAAGTTAATAGCAAGTTAGTGGACATTAAAGCCTAAAGTGAGCAGAGACCTGCAGATTATTTTAGAGAGTTCGTATATATATATATATATATATATATATATATATATATATATATATATATATAGATAGATAGATAGATAGATAGATAGATAGATAGATAGATAGATAGATGATATAGAGATAAGGGAAAGAGACAGTCTGATTACCAAAATAAAATAAATTATGAAACAAGAGGGACATTTAAAGACCAAAGATGGATTAACGCCCTGCCCCTAGTACTACCACTTTGGTAACGAGTACACAGGTGTCATAAGAATACATCAATAAGAAATGGCTAACCACCTTATCTTCCTTCTTCTCCAGCAGCAAAGAAGATGCAGCAAGGGGGAATAGGAGGGATAGGAGAAAGAGTGAGAAGGGAAATCAGAGTTAATGAACATTAATGGTGGAAACGAACATATTTCACATAGCACGGTAGCATACAGTAAAACAACGTCAACCAATTCTGGTTTTATATTGTTACATGCACGCCACTGAAGTGCCATTTCGCGTCATTAAGTAAATTGGCATCTACTAATCATTTATTCATTGCTGCTAAGTCGCTGATTGTCACTTTACGAGCTGACCAGAGAAATAAATCTGAAGTTGCCACAGACAACAAACTGCAGGAAATTTCATGTCTGAATTTTTTGGGAAATTCAGTTTTACAGTAACTAAACTATAAATTCCCAATTCGTTCTACTTAATGAATCGTATTTCCTCTTCTCCGAGACGATTATACACAATGAAATGTGTAGTTGTAAACATCCCGAAAACTGCACTGTTGCTTCATCTTTCACACAAACATCTACACAAGAACACAAAGACACACACGGCCACCACACGCTTTGTTGTTTCATTTTCGATCTCTTATCATCTCTGTGTTCCAGCGGCAGGACTGCTGTCCATCTTAACCCCAGCAATGGAGCTATTAAGTGCATTTCATTGCTGTTAGCTACTGTTTCCTTCTATACAGTCCATCACACTAAGTAGGTGCAGCTCTCTATGTTTAACCTTCAAGCATCCAGCGACTCCATTATCAAACCGGCTACTCTCATTAATAGCACATGCCAGGACGTCAAGAGAAACTGGGAATGCTGTTTTCGGCAAAGCTAACCTTCAGGCTTCTTCCATCCATAAGCAGCACTCATGCTATCATCCCAGATCAAATTAAGGACTGCTGACTGGATGGTATATCACCCACAGACAAGGACATCTGAACAACTAAAAACCACAGTAATAACTCATTCTGAAAAAGAAAACCCATGCAATTATTCTACACTTATATCACTTATTCGTGTGAATAAACTCATATTGGCCAATTTAACTGTGATCTGAGCTTTTATTAATTAACTTGACTTACACTTCAACTCTAGTTACTGTAAATATACGGGATATCCTGCTTCGGCGAGTTAATCCCATAGTTCAAAGCAATCCGTTTTGTTGACTTCCAACACTGGGCTCATTACCAATAGCACACTAATTAGGGCTTTGGATTTGGGGGCAGACGCTTTAGGGAATAAAAGGTAAGAAGGTAAATATCATGCTCTGGGAGGGAGCCACTGTTTACTGGGGATTCCCTGCCAGTGGCACTGATACCCCCTGTAGAGATGACGCGTCAGCCAGAGCCTCCCAGCAAGGGCATGCAGTGACCGCCTGGGGCCGAGGCCCTCATCTCCTTTGACTAATACCTAATTAACCTTTCCGCCTGGCTAACACTTCTTCCCTCTCCTGTGCTTAAATGTCCTCACATCAGTGGGTACGACGCAGGTAGTGGATAAACGCCACACAACTGTAAGCAGAAACAAGTGCAACAAAAGCAGACAGAAATATGACATGCACTTTGGAGTTGAATAGGCAGATTCAATTCAAAGCGTTGTAGCTCCATCCAGCAGAGGGACCAGTAGACCACCAAGGACACTTACATTGTTGGAACGTAGAGAGACCCTTCCTCCACAGCGGGCACAGAACTTGGTCTGACAGTAGGAACAGAGGTTCCCACAGCCGTCTGCAAACTTGGTCTTGTGGCAAATGCCACAGGTGGGTGCATCATCCTTGTGCTGGCCCTGCTGCCTCTGCTGAGGCTCCTGCGCTATCCGTCGCACCTGCTCCTTATAGCTGGCAAGCTGCTGGTGCATACTGAGGGGAAAAAAAAAACAAGCACATGAGGAGATACAATACAAACACAAAGACATTGAAAAGAGGAGAAGCAACATAAAGCATTCATTCTACATCTACCGCTTTATCCGATCTTCCCTCGGGTCACGGGGAGTCTGTGTCTATCTCAGGCGTCTATGGGCATTAAGGCAGGATACACCCTGGATGGAATGCCAACCCATCACAGGACACACACACTCACACATTCATACTAGGGACAATTTTCCAAGGTGCCAATCAACCTACTTTGCGTGTTTTTGGACCGGGGAGGAAACCGGAGAAAAAAAACCCTGATGCACGGCGAGAACATGCAAACTCCACACACACATGGCCGAGACAGGAATCGAACCCGGACCCTGGCGGCGTGAGGAGAACGCGCTAACCCCTAAGCCACCGTGCCTCCCCAACAACATAATCAAAGAAATGTAAAAAGTCACAGGAATCAACAATGAAAGCGATAAAATGACAATAAAAGAGGACAGAGTGCACAAGCACAACATTCGAGAGAGTCAAATTTCAGCAACTAGAGAAAATTCCAGAGAACTCGTCCATTTCTATAAGTTCTAAGTTTTAGAACGATGACTTTCGATTCTGTTTGTTACACAAATAATTATAATAATTAAACCCACCATGCGGTTCATTTTATTCTTTGGATCTTGATAAGAAGAAATTCCGTGTTAAATATGTTCCGGTTAAAAGGGATGTGATCCAGTTGTCATACTGAAGCAAAAAAAAAAGCAGCTGCTAATGCTCATACATTAGTGCTGATGAAGCTGATGAGCTGACAGATTAGTGCTGGGTTTGAAGGAAATGTGAGATTTTAGAGGACATACAAAAAAAAAAAGATCGATAGAACATTGTGACGCCACCAAACCGTATTCCTCCCAGTGCTTCTTATTTTCTCTACCATGCCTTATCCTTCTCTCTCTCTCTCGCTCCCTCTCTCTTTCTCTTGCACACACACACACACACACACAACACCCACTAGTCACCATCAATATTACAGCAATATTCACTTTTCTATCATTTAAAAATTATATTACATTAAAGTGCCATTTGCAACCAAAAAAAATCTTCCAACTCCAAAAGATAAAATATGATTAATAATAATATTAACAAAACTGGCAACTTATATACACCTTTTATCAACAATACAGCTCATCACATAGTGTACTTACACCAGCTCTGTCTTCAGCGAAGATTCCTTATCCTCTTACATAATCCAGAAGGGGCATTTATTAAAGTTTCACACAGGAACACTAGCTAACCATGCAGCCCTGAGGAGCGGGAAAGTGAAATCCTTCAACATCGACCCCCTACATCTCCGCTCCTCCTTTACACCGCCAGAGCTCCTTTCGAACTGCCCTCCTTCTTAGGACCACACATTGCTTTTCCTTCCCCCTCCATCGACTGCCTGCAGGTCAAAGGTCAGGAAAAGGGCGCCTAACAGTAAGTGTAATGCTGCTAAGGTGTAGAAAAGCCTAGGGACCATGCTGATGCGCCTAAAATCACGTGTAGCTCATAAAACTAAAGAAAATCATGATTGAGTTACTAAAAAAGCACAAATGCTACTGTCAATTATAATCGAACGATACAGTGTGGAAAACAAAGAGATAAGCATCATGTTTTCCACTAAAAAGGACACAGAAAAGATCTCTGTACTCTCTACAGGAAGTCATTTTCAGGAAATGAAGCCGGGCGCACCACAATTAAGACTGCGCAGACAATGCAAGGTTTCCTAAATGAAACGGAGGGTTATTGTGTGTACACACGATGTCTATTTCTCCATTACACCTAACAAGCTCTATATTCTGTCTCTCTCACACTTTTTATTCTGTCTCCGTCTGCCTTCCCAACCCTTTTAACCAAGAATAAAAATAACCCTTTTGTGAAACGCAAATCAAGCCGAGTGTCTGTAAGAGTTGGGAAGCAAGCTACGCAGGAGCACTGTGTTAGCATAGGACTCGGTGTAATTAAGATATGCAGAAGGCCTAATTAGCGTGGCAAAGAGGAGGAACTTGAAGGAGAGTCGGTCTGGATAAGAGCGACATGAAACTCGTCTGAGGGCACTAAAAACCAAGAAACGTACATTAGATGTCAATTATACAGATTCCGGTTAGTTTTGTAAATTCCGAAATATCGAAATGAATACCGTAAATTCCGGACTATAAAGCGCACCTGGATATAAGCCGCATCTGCTCTATTTAAAAAAAAAAAAACAAAAAAAATAATAAATAAGCCGCACCTGCATACAAGCCGCATCCGCTTTTGAATTGTAAATGTACATGTATGTACCTAAATAGATCCTTTCCTAACCTGTATTTTAACACGGTGTAACGGTGGACGCTGGACGCTGCACAAATCCGGAATTCATACAAAACAGGATTATTAGAATAAAGAACTCAGGAGACGCCGCTCATACGGAGCGGCCAGACAGGCTAGGGAGCCTTGCGCTCTGCGCGCCTTGGTACCGGGAGTACCGGAGACCTTGCCTCTGCGCGCCGTGGTACCGGAACAGACAAAGGAGACTTGGAAGTCCGTGATCGGGAACAGACAAAGGTTAGGCATAAACATATATCGAGCGTCCGTGTCCGCGACACTAGGTATGTGCTACGAGCCCGGACGGGGATTGTAGAGTGAACCGGGCTTATATCGGGAGAGAGAAAATCAAGAACCGCTGAGGCTGTATTGTGTGTGTGTGTGTGTGTGTGTGTGTGTGTGTGTGTGTGTGTGTGTGTGTGTGTGTGTGTGTGTGTGTGTGTGTGTGTGTGTGTGTGGGGAAAAGAGCAGGGAGGAGAGAGAGCACCGAGCAGCAACTTTGCTGATTAAAACGGGACAGAACCAAGAGTTTTTATATTTATCTTATCAGTTTTACTCCTGTGTGTGAAATGTCACCTTAACCTTGTAAAGATAGAGTTTGTCCTCCTTCTATCCGTTCTACCCACTTATATCTGCTTCTACCCACTTATAGGCTAGCGCATTCTTCTTCTTTGCTTTTATTTTGGTTAGTTTTGATTCTATTCCGGTTAGAGCCCCTAGCGGTCGGGAAAAAATCTGCAGAATAGCCGCACCTTATTATTAGCCGCATGGTTCAAAACCTATGAAAAAAGTAGCGGCTTATAGTCCAGAATTTACGGTAACTGAAATTTTAGAAATGTACTGAAAATAAATATTACACATTTGCACAAATCGCTTTACCATTTGCCATATCTGCCACACATACGTATCCTTTCTATCTTTATTTTCACGTCCTTTTTATCTTATGTCCATGCGTATGGGCTGCCAAGGTTAGAATGGAAAAGCCCTTGATGAGGCCTGACTTCAATGCTATTGAACAGTGAATTATCGTACACTTCCCGTGTCTGACCTCGGTGTCTGACCTCACCAATTCCCTTGTGACGGAATTGACACAAATTCCCACAGCCACAGAGTTTCTTAATAAAGTGAAGTATAACTAAATCTTTTATTGGGGTGTCAAACAAGAAGGGTCAGGTGTCCACAAATTCAGCGATTTTTTTTTGTGTGTGTTGTCTTCACTTGTAACACTTGTAACTTGAATTTATGCGCAATAATAATTAATAATAATTACTTATTATTTTTCCTCATTGTTTTCAGCCCATCTATTTTTTTTGTCATTGTGAGGCCTTTTTCAACCTACCACTGGTGTAACATTTCCTGGCTATCACACAACACAGACGTAGGTTAGCTTATGAAGCAAACAATGAGCAAGGCAGGAGTTTAGAAGAGTATGGCTAACGTGGATGAGACAGACGGAGTCTGTGATGTAAGCATGACTGAGGACAGAGATCATCACCATCATCTTTTCTCTGCTTGTGTTTTATATAACTGGAGTTATTGTGTGAATTATAAGTAAATCTTGAATGGGGTGTCAAACAAGAAGGGAAAGGTGTCCACAAATTTTTTTGTTTGCTTCAAATATTTGAAAATATGCCAATAACAAAGTAGTGTCGCAGAAAAAAGCCATTAAACATCTGGCGTTCATTTCTGTAACGCTGTTATGTCTGGCTACTAATCCAATAATAATAAACAGGAATTAGTCTAGTGTACACATATACATATATCTACATGCATCTACATATACACAAGCATCTATGTGTATTTTGTGTAATTACAGTAGTCTGCTGAGCATATATATATATATACATACATACATACATACATAGATAGATAGATAAAACTTTTAATTATTAATTAATTAGGCAATGCTTTTAAAGAAAATTAGAAAATTATGATTTTGGTGATTATACAAACTGCTAAACTGAAATCATTTAAATATGTCAGATTTCAGTCATATCTTTCATGATCCGCTAGAAATGATGCAAAATTCTGTAGTCCAGCTCACTCCTGTAAACAGCGGTTCCCAATGCAAAGTACACATGAAGGCTGCAGCATAAACTGTAATCTCCATGGCATATACAATGCTCTCAGAGAATACGGTTTTGGTTTGACCTACATGCAGGAGCATACATCATGTCTTCACCCAGGTGTAAACTCACACTTTCTACATCCAATGAGAATACAATACATGAATAGCAGCTAGATCACATGATGAAGTTTGTGAGTATTAGAATCATTTCAACATGCATTACAATGGTGGATGCTGGAATGTAAGAAATGCGATGGATCATTTTTCTAGGTTAAGTCAGAGCCTCACCAGTATCTCACCAGTGCTTCTTAATATATCCAGACACAACCTATTTCATAAGGCCACTTTCATACTCGACGACTTCCACTTTATGCCATAGCAGCCAACTAATGATAAAGTCTTGCCCTGCTTGCAGTAGGCTGACCTATATAACTGAGTGCTCCTCTGGGGTGAATACTTCATCTGCTCACAGACATGCAACAGGTCTAATCTACAGCAAGCCTAGGCTCATCCCACACTGTCTAACAAATCCACTGGGCCACACCAATCTAGTTATAGCTGAAGTACTCAAGTGTGCTTCCTTCTGCTCTGCTCAGAGCAGAATTGAAAATGTGACCATCAAGGAATTTTCTTTTCACAATTGTATTGCAAAATAAGAGATGTGTGTACGTTCTTTTTCTCGAAAATATGACTAAAATCTCTTACGAATAACATTTACAGAGATATTTTTAAGCTCACAGTGCAAGAATTCACACTGAATTTCATTGTTCTATATATAGATCTCTCTCTCTCTCTCTCTCTCTCTCTCTCTCTCTCTCTCTCTCTCTCTTTCGCTACACACACACACACACAAACAGTATGTATATGTATACACACACACATTTATATATATATATATATATATATATATATATATATATATATATATATATATATATATATATATATATATATAATCTTCACTTAAACAGCACTAATTTTATTCATGAGCGATAGCGCAGAGTGCATTACTATGTGAGTGATCTGCTCCTCCACTCTTCTTTGTGTTGGCGAATGAACGAGACACGAACAACAAAGACACTTTAGAAGAAACTTCAGTCCGTGGCCTTCCCAGATAATTTCAGCATTGACCTTTCCTCAGACACACTTACCACTTGTAATGTTAGGAAAGAATATAAAATAGGCGATAGTTGTGTTTTATTGCATCCACTCACGCTTCCTAAATTTTCCTGAATTATCTGTGCATTCACAACATGAGCTAATCACTATATTAGCTTATATTACCGTATGCAACCTAAACATATCACCAGTTTATTTGGAATGCAATCAAAACGGAGGGGAATTCTTAAAAGGGCCATGTATCATATTTTACAATTGCAAAAACCACTAAAAAATCAACATAGAAATGAATACTAAATTAATTAACCAGTTAATAACAGTGTTATGAAAATAATAATTTCCAGAGTAAAATAAAATTTATTTTTTTTTATTTTGGAGAGTACTAAAAACATGAAAAGTATTAATTTATGGAACATATAGGTACAAAATATGTGATTAATGAGTTAACTAAGTCATGTGTAATAAAATTCAATATTCACACTCATATTTATGAATTAAATATGCACAGTGTATTCCAGAAAAGCCACTTGAAATCTTTCCTGGCATTGCAGAGGGTCTTTTTGAAAGCACTATATAAATATTCCGGGTGTAACGGCTCATGGTTGATCCCTGATTCGTACAGATCATGGTTCAGTACGCACGTGACTCGTGGTTTAATAAAAAAAAAACATTTTTTACGATTGCAAAATGAAAGCCATTTTTTACTGCCGATATTGCTTTTTGAAGTAATTTCATACCTACACAAAGAAGTCATGTGTTCATGTGAATGGGACGGAGGGAGTGGGCTAGCATCTTTCATACTCTCGTGTGTTTGTCTTCTCGTTTAAAAATGTGAAGTATATGATTTAATATTTTCATTTAGTACATTTTATTAATTCATTTAATTAGAACCAATGTAAATAATTGATGACTTAATTTAATCAATATTATAAAACATGTTGATATTCTGTGTTTATTTCTGTGTTAATAAAAAAAGACACGCAGATTTGTTATCATTTCACTCACGCACACATGCACACACACACACACACACACACACACACACACACACACACACACACACGTGGACCGGAGGGAAACCGGAGAACCCAAAAACCCCTGAGGCACGGGGAGAACATGCAAACTCCACACACACATGGCCGAGACGGGAATCGAACCCGGACCCTGGCGGTGTGAGACGAACGTGCTAACCACTAAACCACCGTGCCCCTCATATATATATATATATATATATATATATATATATATATATATATATATATATATATATATATATATATATATATAACAGTTTATAATGTTTATAATATAATATCAGCGTGGACAAAATAGTTGAAAGAAAAAGTAAATTTTGGCAATGAAAGAAAAAGTCACAATGGTAAGAAATAACTTTTCTGACAAAAGTAAATAAATAAAAATTCTATAAATGTTAACCAATGAAAGTCAGACATTGTTTTTCAACCATGCTTCAACAGAATTATGTAAAAAAATAAACTCATGAAACAGGCATGGACAAAAATGATGGTACCCCTAACTAATATTTTGTTGTTGCGCAACCTTTTGAGGCAATCACTGCAATCAAACGCTTCCTGTAACTGTCAATGAGACATCTGCACCTCTCAGCAGGTATTTTGGCCCACTCCTCATGAGCAAACTGCTCCAGTTGTGTCCGGTTTGAAGGGTGCCTTTCCAGACTGCATGTTTCAGCTCCTTCCAAAGATGCTCAATAGGATTGAGGTCAGGGCTCATAGACGGCCAATTTAGAATAGTCCAATTTTTTCCTCTTAGCCATTCTTGGGTGTTTTTAGCTGTGTTGTTTTTGGGTCATTGTCCTGTTGCAAGACCCATGACCTGCGACTGAGACCAAGCTTTCTGACACTGGCTAGTACATTTCTCTCTAGAATTCCTTTAGTAGTTTTACTTGAGATTTCATTGTACCCTGCACAGATTCAAGACACCCTGTGCCAGACGCAGCAAAGCAGAACCTAACGCAGCAAAGCAGCCCCAGAACATCCTTTCATGTTTCACAGTAGGGACAGTTTCTTTTCTTGATATGCTTCATTTTTTCGTCTGTGAACATACAGCTGATGTGCCTGCCTGGCAAAAACTGGCAAAAACTCGATTTTTGTCTCATCTGTCCACAGGACATTCTCCCAGAAGCTCCCAGAAGCTTGTGGCTTGTCAACATGTAGTTTGGCATATTCCAGTCTTGCTTTTTTATGATTCGTTTTCAACAATGGTGTCCTCCTTGGTCGTCTCCCATGTAGTCCACTTTGGCTCAAACAACGACGGATGGTGCGATGCGATGACACTGACACTGATGATTTCCTTGAGCATGAAGTTCACCTTGAATCTCTTTAGAAGTCTTTCTAGGCTCTTTTGTTACCATTCGGATTATCCGTCTCTTAGATTTGTCATCAATTTTCCTCCTGCGGCCACGTCCAGGGAGGTTGGCTACAGTCCCATGGATCTTAAACTTCTGAATAATATGTGCAACTGTACTCACAGGAACATCTAGTTGCTTGGAGATGGTCTTATAGCCTTTACCTTTAACTTTCTGATGCTTGTCTATCTTTCTGATCTCTTGAACAGCTCTTTCCTTTGTTCCTCTGATTACCTGCGAGTGTGGTACATACAATGGCTGATCAAGGTAGTAGACCCTGTGATGCTAATTAGTGAACACACCTTCAATTAACATGTTATGGAGCCATATATATAGGCAGTCCCTTTGGTCAAATGTAGACACCTGTGATGCTAATTAGTGGACACACCTTCAATAACATGTCCCTTTGGTCATTACTGTGTTTTCTATTGGTTAACTTTTTTGTCCATAGAATTTTTATTTAATATTACTTTTGTCATGAGTTTATTTTTTTACTTTTTTTTACTTTTTCTTTCAGCATTTGAAAAACAATGTCTGACGTCATAATGTTTTTGATCATGTGGCCATACAATGATTCAGAAATGTATGTGGACTTTATCATTACACTTTATCACTTTTAATTTTATCACATAAGAATGTAATTGTGACTTTTTCTATGTGTTGTATAATGTTTTTGATCAAATGTGGCCATACAATGTTATTCAGAAATGTATGTGGACTTTATCATTACACTTTATCACTTTTAATTTTATCACATAAGAATGTAAAATGTGTTAAGAAATCTTTATGGGTAAATATCACTCTTTGAAAATCAGTTAGGAACCTTATAGGTAGCGTAACATCAAATTCAGTGTATCTAAAGGTCTATATTATACAATAACAACATAACAGATATATTGTTGCCATAGAAATGGTAGTAATAGTAGCTTGTCGCTGTAGTAATTCATTTCATGCTTCCCAAAAGTACTTTGGGCTTTAAAGAAAATCATTTTTGTAAAGCCAAAAAAACAGGAGCAACAGACAAATTCCTGCCTGAATAACAACATCTCAGTAATCCCTGTTCTCTACAATAAAAAAAAACTGAGGTACAGTGATTAATGACAAAACTGTGTTTATTTCATGAGTCTACAAGAGTAAAATCATGTCTATAAGTTATACTCAGACTTAAAAATAAATCCAAATAAGACACACACTCACACTCATTAATAAGATACAACTCACACTCATAACTCACACTCACTATATCTATTCTGTCATTATTATTGTATAATATAGACCAGGCATGTCCAAAAACCAAAATTTCACCAGAAGACCTGGTGAAAGCACTTTACACACTATCGCGTAAAGCTTATATTAGAAGGAGGCAAAGCTATAAAATTCCACTGTATTCATCAATTAAGGCAAAATAAAATATCGTTTTTATTTGCCCTCGTTTTGTACTTCAGAATAAGATCAATGTTAGTGTTGTTTTCCTGTTCACAGGATTTGGATTTAGAGGTTTACAGTTGCCGTTTAATAGTGAATAATATATAATGTTTCAAATGAACCTAGATATGTTTAATCTTCCTGAACCTTTTCTTAAGTTTATATGGGTGAAAATATGAAAGAAAATTTTAACAAAAATCATGTTAGATTTATTTGCTTTATGAGTGAAGAAAATGAAAAGTCTGCCATTTGCAATTTTAAAAAATCATTAATTTTAATGTTCAAGGAAGGTCAGACTGAATGGCCGGCCCCAACATAGTTTCACCTCACCAAATTTGGCCCTCTTTACAAAAAGTTTGGACACCCCTGATATAGACTGTTAGAGATATGTTTGATGTAATGCTGCCTAAGTAACTGATTTCCAGACAGTGATATTTACCCCTAAAGCTTACTTCACACATTTCACAGTAAGCAAAAGACCAAGACTCTGCATTTAACTGACATACTTGATTTTGTTCAGCCTTGCTCACTGTGCCAGTGTATTATTTCTGCTCCTTCAGACCAAGCAATCAGGCATGAGAGTGAGTGAATGTGTTATGTGGTTCCATATGGCACCAGTAGCACATAAATGAACTGGCTTGACTGTGTCTCTCCTACACCGGAACTCCCCCACTGAGGGTAACATTCACTGCCCCAGCCCCCCACTAATCCCACACATTACCCTGCGCCAATACTCGGCTATATTTATGCTATTTATAAGGAGTAATTCTGATCTAAATTTTCTGTGTAGTTCTATCTGTCTATATATCTATGCCTCCGTCCATCTATCTATTACATGCCTTAACATATGGATACTCCGCTATACATGTTCACAAAAACGTATTACAGTCTATTAAAACAGGAAACGGGTCTCAAGTGAATAATACAGTAGTCCAAAAATGTAAAAGGCAAAACAGCTGCTCACCAAAGGCAAACACCAGCTCCTTTACAGCCAGAGAGCTGGAAGAAGAGTTCAGTTCTAATCATTTTGCGGGATATTGAGTTCTGTAGTAGGGCTGTATGTTCAGTACTTGGTGGGAGCACAGAGATTCTGTAATATCCTCTAAAAGCAGACAATTTAAATACATCACAAGAAAGCCTGCCCAACTAACTACAAAAAAAACTGCGATTTTGTGTATTTTATTTGCTGTACAGATGACAACAAAATATGATATAACAGCCTTCACCATGGAGACACGACCAATCATACAAACTTGCAGGTTAACTTCACTATGCGGTCAACCTCATTTGTGAACCTCAACCATAAATTCACTATTTGTGGCCTCCTGACCATAAAATCTGTATGTCCTTTTAAACCTTTACTTCCCATTTGCTCTTATAATAAGCTCTACGCTTCTGGGAAGATGTTCTACTAGATTTTGGAGTATGTGTGAGAGTCTTAGAGATCGCATTCATGCAGCCTCGGGTGTTCGTAAAATCAGGTACTCCCAAAAGTGTTCAATAAGACTAAGGTCAGAGCTCTATAGCATGCCACTCAAGATCTTTCCATTCAGCCCATGTAAATCATTTCTTCAGAGAGCTCAGTTTAGGCACAGGGACATTGACATGCTGAAACAGGTTTGGTTCTGCTAGTTCCAAGTAAAAGGAAAATGAAATGCTAGCGCATCCAAAGACATTGTGTACAACTGTGTACGAAGTGTTTTTGCTGATGCATCACCTTTTAAACATGGAGTGCTGTGGACAGCTAGAGGAGGCTGCAGAAGGAAAAAATGGTTTTGAATCAATTCAAAGTAAAATTTTATATTTTTTATTTATCCGCATTGCAATGGAACAAAAACCTCTCGGATCACATTACGGGTTTTGAATTACGGGTTTTTGAATCGCATCATTTTTTTTTTTCCGGATCAGCAAAAAGCAGGAGACAAATAATCTTTACATTTAAAACAAGAAAAGTTACAGTGAAGGAAATGCTGCCATCCAAGTTATGAATAATGCACGAGGCATTTTTATTGTTTTCTTCTCCTCTGCTAGCTGTGGCTGTTGACTGATTAACACGTTCACATGGACACATGACTCCTCTGTGTAGTTACGACATTACTTAAATTACTTTTAATTACGCAATTTAAAAAAAAATCGTCTTTCATTCTGAAATCATTATCTGCAGGTCATGCATTATTCTGCAGTTGCGTGTAGAGCAAGTAGTGGAGCAAAGTTGTTAAACCTGCGATAAATACACAGATTTATTCCATGGAAACTTTTTGGAGACAGGAATACCACATAACTCTATTGTGAAGATTTGATAAATAAATACATGAGTGGGAATAATTCATTCATTCATCTTCTACCGCTATATCCGATCTTCCCTCGGGTCACGGGGAGTCTGTGCCTATCTCAGGCGTCTATGGGCATTAAGGCAGGATACACCCTGGATGGAATGCCAACCCATCGCAGGACACACATACACTCACATTCACACACTAGGGACAATTGTCCAAGGTGCCAATCAACCTACCGTGTATGTTTTTGGACCGGGGGGAAACCGGAGAACCCGGAGAAAAAAAACCCTGAGGCACGAGGAGAACATGCAAACTCCACACACACATGGCCGAGACGGGAATTGAACCCGGATCCTGGCGGTGTGAGGCGAACGTGCTAACCACTAAGCCACCGTGCCCTGAGTGAGCATAATAATGAATTTAATTTAACAAGTAGTTACACTGACACTGACTGACGCTACACTGACACTGCGAGGGAGATTTGTTTTGAAGGTGCTGTATTTTGGTGTAGTATGGCAATCTAATGCACTAAATGGGTTTAGTTTTCACAGATATACTTATATGCAATTTCATCAACGAAATGCTGATTAAAAAAAAAGCAAAAAAAAACATCTGATACATATTTTAAAAATAAAAAACTACTATTCAAAGCATTGCATTGAATTAAACGTTTTAAGCATCTTTAGAATATTTTCATTTGTCAGCATGGGTACAATAAACCCTGGAATTTTTAACAACACAAGCAATATAACATGTAATACAACACATGAATACAACATTCTACAAAACAGCCAAAAAAATATCATATCTATCACAAGTCGCAAGCGCTGCCTTCTGAGAATAGCAGAATGTAGAGCACAGAGTCCACAACACACGTCATCACTGACAATATTCGGCAATATAGAAACGAAAGAGAGGTCACATGATCAGTATGGAGGGCAGAAAATATTGGATGTTGTGCATGTCACATGAATAAGGTAGACTCCCACAGGACAGGTAGGGAGGAGTGAAAGCGCAGCAGTGCCCTCATTATGCCAAGTCGGAGCAGCCATACAGCACCGGGGGAGTAATGCTCCTTCCTCTGCTCAACTAAGGAGGATTTCTCTTAAAGCTGTACTAACAGTTCCTAATAAATATCCCCAGCACAGTTCAACAACATGCTGAGTGAGAGTTTGTAAGAAACTTTTTTTTTTACACTCTCTTTTTGTATCTATTTATAATTTGCTCATGACAGCTTATAGAGGCCAAAAGAAATTGCTAAACTATTGTTACAAATTCAACAAGTCCCTAAGACATCCATAAACTATTCATTCATTCATTCATCTTCTACCGCTATATCCGATCTTCGCTCGGGTCACGGGGAGTCTGTGCCTATCTCAGGCGTCTATGGGCATTAAGGCAGGATACACCCTGGATGGAATGCAAACCCATCCCAGGACACACACACTCACAGTCACACACACATTCATACACTAGGGACAATTTTCCAAGGTGCCAATCAACCTACCGTGCATGTTTTTGGACCGGGGGGAAACCGGAGAACCCGGAGAAAAAAACCATGAGGCACGGGGAGAACATGCAAACTCCACACACACATGGCCGAGACGGGAATCGAACCCGGACCCTGGCGGTGTGAGGCAAACGTAATCCATAAATTATGATTCCTAGAAATATATTCAGTGTGCCATCCATGTGCCAGCTACAACTATACATGTTTTCCTTAGGATTCTTTTTAATTCAAAAATGAATTAATATTTTGAATGTTCAGTTCTTATAAGAGTTTCTTATTTTGTTCGTTTTGAAATAACCATTTAATGATACACAAATAAGAGTTTTATGCTTTTTACTCCTTTTTTAGTATTTTTGATTTGTATTGTTTGCAATCTTTCTATATCTGCACCAAAGACATCATTACACATTTGTGATGTGAAATACAAAGTGTTTAATTAATTTAATTTAACTTAATGTGTTGTAAATTAATATAATTTTCCCCAATCCTGCGGGTCACCAAAGGTCACCACATTTCATACACAAATTCTAATGTAGAATAATTTACTCAATAATTCCCTTCCTGGATTCTAAACTTAAAATAGAGAAATCATAGACATCATACTCTGCACTTTATTAGATTCCATTTTTATTATTTGCTATAAAATATGATTTTGAGTATTTTTCAACCAACTCCATTAACTGTTGCAGTACTGCTTCTCCCCTGAGCAACTTGCAATTCCCATTATTGACCACTAGGTACAATAATAACTCATTCATTCATTCATTCATCTTCTACCGCTATATCTGATCTTCCCTCGGGTCATGGGGAGCCTGTGCCTATCTCAGGTGTCTATGGGCATTAAGGCAGGATACACCGTGGATGGAATGCCAACCCATCGCAGGGCACACACACACAAACACACACACATTCATACACTAGGGACAATTTTCCAATCAACCTACTGTGCATGTTTTTGGACCGGGGGGAAACCGGAGAACACGGAGAAAAACCCGCTGAGGCACGGGGAGAACATGCAAACTCCACACACACATGGCGGAGGCGGGAATCGAACACGGACCCTGGAGGTGTGAGGCGAACATGCCTCTACAATAAGCCACTTGTAGGGGTTTCTAAGCCACTATGCCTCTACAATAATAACTCTATAGAAGCTAATTTTGCAACATCTAGAATGCTGTGCGCTATCCAATAGAAGTGATTATTAATGTACCAAAACTAAAACAAAAAAATCACAAAGGTGAGGACTGAATAAGAACGTTTAGTGAATTGAGGACTTGGTGGTGTCGCCAGGGACCAGTCACTATCCTGTCTTAATATAACCTATATAACAGATCACATAACCGAAGATTTATAAAAGAGATATAAAATGCTAAAAAGAAAGATTTTACGTCTTATTTTTTTTGTTTGTTTATTTGATATTTCAGCAAATGGGCTACTCCCTTCACCTCAGTTCAAACTGATAAGCCAAAAGCTCTTAAGTGGAATGACTAAGCAACAGAAGCTATTTCAAATTTATGATGGACCCATTACAGTATATGTCTGGCTGAACAAAACCATTCTCTCACCAGACTAAATCACAGCACCAATTCACTTATTGATTACGGATGCTATTGGTAGATTTCAGGACAAGGAGCTCAAACCTCATGTGGGAGCAAAGAAAAGTTTCTGATTTTATAATTCTTACTTGCCAAGCATACACCCCTGATCCCTGATCTGCCCAAAACAAGCCCAATCTTTGGCAAAACTTTCCACGGGTGTGGAGAAAAAGCAAAAGTAACAGAGGTCTTTTGGTATAGCATGGTAAACAATGATTCAGATAGCGTTGTGCTATTTAGCTTCAATTTTATATAGGCATTTTACCAACTGAAGAGGCACAGTGGCTTAGTGGTTAGCACGTTCGCCTCACACAGGCAGGGTCCGGGTTCGATTCCCGTCTCGGCCATGTGTGTGTGGAGTTTGCATGTTCTCCCCGTGCCTCAGGGTTTTTTTTCCGGGTTCTCCGGTTTCCCCCCGGTCCAAAAACATGCACGGTAGGTTGATTGGCACCTTGTGAGTGTGTCCTGCGAGGGGTTGGCATTCCATCCAGGGTGTATCCTGCCTTAATACCCATAGACCCGAGAAAAGATCGGATATAGCGGTAGAAGATGAATGAGTGAATGAATTTTACCAACTGCTACTGTAAGTAACATTTCTGAACTGAGGTAAAAATGTCAATCCCTCATCTACACAATTAATGTCACCCATTTCAGGGTATTATTGGAATATCAGTTCCCTCTATTGCCGTTGTCTGGTGAGAATTCGGAGAGCCACATTGTCATGATGAGGAGCAGAAAAACATGCGAGAAAGCACACATCTGGTTGTAGCAAGCGGTATCTAAAATTCTCCAAGCAGCCGGATGGCACCAACCCATTCAGTTTGCACGGTTTGCCACAGCAGACAAAACAGCTTGAGTGTAAAATAACTAATTACAGTTTCTATCTTGTTATATTTGATAATGTGCCTGCCTGTGGTTAGAGGAATTGTTTTTCACTCCATCTTCACACAGGGTTATTGCTGCATACACTGAAAGGCTGGAAATCACCAGCGTTGACCGAATGAGCCTGAAGGAGACTCGCGGAACACATCCATTAAATAAGATAGGTGTGAATCTCAGCTGTGTTAAAAGACAAATAAATAAAATCACTGAAAGATGAAAAGAGCCAGTCTCAAAACTCGAAGAATATAGATCGGGTTCAACATAAATGTAGCTGTAAATACAACACTATCAGAAACAGTTACATGAATGGACTCCTTATAGAATAGAATAGCCTTTATTTGTCCCATTTACATTAGAGGACATTGTTTCTTCACATATCCCAGGTTTTTTGGGTCCGAGTTCAGCCGTGACACAGTGCCCCTGGAGCACAGGGCACAGCATGGCAGTTACCAACAGCAATTCTTTCACCTTCATGACACTTCCTCATTCTTGAACAGATTTGGATTATCTGTACCACACCTTGTTTCAAGGTTGTTTACCCAAGCAGTTCTCCACCCTTTACCTAGGCCGATGTTACAACAGAATAATCACAAGTATATGTTGGCTAAACCATACAGTAAAACACCTCAATTAATTACCTATCCTTGTTTTTTCCTAACACTGTTTTGTTAAAAAAAATGGTACTTTATTAGCTTAAACTTGGAACAGAGATCCATGCATGGATATACACAAAATAGCCTTTATTTGTCACATATACATTACAGCACAGTGAAATTCTTTTCTTTGCATATCCCAGCTTGATGTTGGTAGCTGGGGTCAGAGCGCAGGGTCAGCCATGATACGGCGCCCCTGGAGCACAGAGGGTTAAGGGTCTTGCTCAAGGACACCAAGGGCGGCAGCTTGGCCATACCGTGGCTCGAACCCGGATCTTCCAATCAGCAGCCCAGCGCCTTAGACCACTGAGCTACCCCCTCCCTCCACTGAGCTACCTCCTCCCTGAAAACAACCTGCAGCAAGATCAGGCAGTGCTCCATTAAAAATGTTTTCATTTCTGAGCGAGAAGTAAAGATGACCCTTATTGAATGCACAGATTTTGCACTTGCCGTCATCAATGGAAGCATAATAATGAGTGCGATAGAAAGAACAAGGGACGAGTGAGCCCGAGCCGAAGACATGTGTGCAAGGAAGCAAGAGAGAGAATGATCAGAGTCCGGGCTTTTACACAGCCATCCACTTGAGTGGCCACTTGGCTCTGTCAATAGCACAACTCATTACTCTTCCCTTTAAACAGTGTCAGTGACACATAAGCATTAGTCGGCCAAAGGCTTCGGTTAACAAACCCGATGGAAATGTTCGGCCTGATACACCTGCCTGCCTTTACACCGGCTAGCAGAAGGCAGCATGATGCATTCGTTAGTAATGTGTGGAGATACATAGTGGTGTCCTTTGAACGCATGAATTTCCGCTTCCGAACGCGCAGAATGGAGGAGTGTGGTAGAGTGAGCAAGGAAGAGACAGATGGAGTGTGTGAGCAGTGGTGGCAGCAACGGAGATACAGTAAGTGGGTTCCAGCCTCCCAAGACAATGCTGTCCATATGGTCTGGCAGTGCATTTACACACCTCGAGCATCAGAAACCAGCCAAGCCCAGCAGAGAAATAAACCACACTCTACTATATAGCATGGTGCAAGCAAACAGACACACCATGCCATAAAGATCACAGAGAACACATTTTAAACATTTCATCATTTAAAAAAACATAACTGATACAGATATAGGCAGGGTGGCTTAGTGGTAACATGCTCGCCTCACACCACCAGGGTCCGGGTTTGATTCCCGTATCGGCCATGTGTGTGTGGAGTTTGCATGTTCTCCCCGTGTTTTAATGGGTTTTTCTCCGTGTTGTCCGGTTTCCTCCCGGTCCAAAAACATGCACGGTAGGTTGATTGGCACCTTGGAAAATAATCCCTAGTGTATGAATGTGTGTGTGTGTGTGTCCTGTGATGGGTTGGCATTCCATCCAGGGTGTATCCTGCCTTAATGCCCATAGATGCCTGAGATAGGCACAGGCTTCCCGTGACCCGAGGGAAGATCGGATAAAGCGGTAGAAGATGAATGAATGAATAACTGATACAGATATATTTATAACACAGAATAACCAACCCAGCAGCATTTCACAATCCAAAGTATGAGCTATTTGGCAAGTTTAGCACTGAATCAGTATTACAACTAGAATTTTATAACCCTGATTGTAACATTAAGCATATAAAGTTTATCAAATGAAAATGTATTCATTGCTTTATTGCAGACTGCTAAAAAGATACTAAACATTTCCTGCTGAGATTCAATCTTACTGATTGAAGAATAATTTAATAAATGAAATAATATATAGATAGCATACCAACATACACTAACAGACCAGTTACCTCAACATAGTTAAGACAATCCTGGATAATGCTATTTTTCCTCTCTATTGTTTTTTTTTTTGCATTGTACAAATACTGTACTCTAGCTTCCAGCTCATGTACACACGTATTAACCATTTTAATGAAGCAGCCTCATAAAGGAGCTCAAAAAACACGCATCATTAAATTTTAAATATTACTCAATTTATTGCATATTAAATTTCCTTAAATTTTCATAGTGATCCTATAGTATTACACTAAGTGCACAAATATACTACAAGCACCCACTAATGCATTACAAATACACCAATAACACTGCACTATATGTTATATACGTATATGTATTGGAGATTTGGTTGTCGAACTGGACATTAGGATTTAAAAATCTACTAAAGCCTTTAATAATAAATGTGGGGTTTGTAATATCATTTACAAATAAAAACCCAAATAAAGGTAAATTTAAAAAAAAAAAAGCCATTTTTATTGACTCCCATCAGTGTGAAATCACTAAATTAGTCATGGTACAATTGGTACTTATCACCAGGAGTCGAATAATTAGTTGAATAGCGTTGCCGTGTGTGCAAAGAGTCACATGATCTGAATATAAATACACCTGTTCCTGGAAAGTAGAGAGCACATCCATAAACAAATAGCATCCACACAAAAAAAGAAAAGCTATCAGGGCAAGTACAGGACGATTTTTCTTAAATGTCCTATAAGAAACTTTGAACATGGCAAGATGGCCCAGGAATTGTATTATTTATGATTTAAATAATAAGTGAGATCCTGTCCAGAGGAGGCAGTCGAAGGAACCCGGCATTAGCCAAAGAAAGAAACTCACGACATTTCGATGACATCACTGCCCACTGTGTAGCTCAGCCTCTGCCAGCCTTTTCGGTCTGGCTCTGATCAAGATACACAGGCTCATGAGTGGGATTTTAAGTCAGAGAAGACTAAACACATTTAGCGAGCACTAAAAATACTCTGTGAGAGAGAGGCGTTGTAGGTGGAGAGTGAAAAATGACGAAGATTTCAGCTCTGCTAGGTGGGGGCCTTGCTATGTGCGTGTGTGCGTAAGAATGTGATCCTATGTGTTTTTGTTTTTTTTATCTTTAAGTTGTTCGTTTTAGAAGTTCTCCTTTCTGTGATGACCTCCTACTTTGATGCTTGTTGGTACCTACTGTACGCATCACACACACAGTTCTCGCTTCCATGTCAGTCTGCACGACTTCTCGATCAAAATATAAACCCTGTGCTTATTAACAGCCCCGATATCCGTTAAAGCAAGGTGTGCAGTATGTTTACATGCTAACTGACACCCTGTCCCTTAGGCCCTGGAGTGATAATTGACCTCCCAAGAAAGAATACAATAATGCTGAGATGAAAAACAAAGGCATCAGACCAAAGAAAGACAAACTCCGTCGGGAATTAAAAATCATGCTGCACAGACACGGGCTTTGGGAGCTCTTCCTCGGTTGAAGGCAACCATGGATACAGCCCTTAAGCACACTGTGCTTCCCATCCCTTCCAGCAAGTGTATGGTTGTCACCCAAGCCTTCCCAGGAGGCAAAATGCCAATCCACAGGAGCAGGTAGGTCGTGACATACATGCAAGGCTTGCAAAGAGAGTCTCCAGACCACAAAGTTTCCTATGGCTTTATCAGAGTGAGGATGACAGAGTACAGACAATACAAATGGCACTCTGAAAGCAGAGCCAATGCAACATGGAAACTTCATTGGTACTGTATGTTCATTCATATCACCGCTTCCAAGATTCCTCAACCTACTGTAGAATTTACATGCGCATTACGAGTGTGTACATGATTGGCATTCCGGACTGGCAAATTGAGTACTTCCTCAAAATGAAAATCCCTGGGAAGCCGGTGCGAAATGCCTGATCATTAAACAATCATGCTGGAAGGCTCTGGGAGTACCTCTGACACGCTTAATATCTCCCACAACTCTCCCTCTGTGCGCATCTCTCTACCCGCCGTTTCTGTGAAGGTCTTTCTCCCACTCATCAGCTTAAACAGAAGCACTTCCGAGTGATTCTCATGCTATGCGCTGGAAGAATTAAAAATAATAATAAGGCAAATGTGCAAAAGTCCATATATTTTTTAAATATAAAATATACATTATGGTTTTAACTTTTACACTTTTTACTCATTTTAGATGCTTGTAGTATACTAAGTGCTTTGTGATGTCATTTTGTTAAATCTTTAATAAATTCTGCTAGCCTTTTGCGTTAATCGTGTCACGCTTTATTCCCTTCCTCTTTGTTTAGTGTTTGTGAGTTTGTCTATCTGCCCGCAGGTGCCTGGTTGATCACTACAAGTACAGTACAGTATAAGAGTTATGTGACGGTAGGAAAGGACACTCATCAATACTGAAACACCTCCGACCGCCTGTAAATCTCTGCCCGTCTGACACAATCCCCTGCCTCAGTGAAGGATCTTCCTTCGAGATAGAGAGGACTCAGGGGAACAAGGGAAACGCGTAAAAGAAAAATGAAGAAGTAGGATGCACATCGATCCGGGAGAGCAGGACCAAAGCCAAGCTGTTTGGACATGCTGTAAATGTGTGTTTATCACACTTAGCACTGTGCACTGTACAAAACATCCATAAATAGATGTGACAGACATGAGGCCTCTCCATCTCACTAACTCATATATGTCATATAAGTCCCTAAATGTAACTCTTTACTGACTACAGAGCTGCCTCAGCGAATACCACAGAGTCACCTTTTACACTGCAGCCGCTTACACTTGTTTCGTTTTCGCCCCTTTTTTTTTTTTTGCATTCTCGCACGCGCATACACGCTTGGAACAACGTGTCTTGTCTGAGAGACATAATAAGCACTAGCCTTGAGAGACAGCAACTTTTCAGAGCTTTCCAGATTTATAAAATGGGCTCGAAGCCCAGAATGTCCAGCTTTTAGTCTGGCTCATGACGCATGACTATGCTTAAGTAAAATGACACCATTTGGGAGAAAAAGAGGAGACACGAAGGAACACTAGAACTATCTGAAATGCTCTCTCATACACACACACACACACACACACCCACATGCACACAAAGACACTGTTCACCGTTGGAGAGAAAGAGGGAGTGTGTGAAGCAGCAGGTGCTGATACCACACTTCACTGGTTGACTGTTTCACTGACTAAAGTCTTTGCTAATTAAAACCATGCCATATTACAGAAGATAATATTTGTCTATTATTGTGTATAATATTTGAAATAATGATATTCACCGAATTCCAAAATCCCTTACACATCCCTCCCACTATCCCACTGATGTCGAATTCATAAATATATATCATTTAAGTGCAGGCGTATCATTATTGTGGCTCTTATTTTATCATCATTACTCACAAGATCGCATAACTAATTTGCTTGTATGTCTGTGTGTGTGTGTGTGTGTGTGTGTGTGTGTGTGTGTGTGTTCTGTTACAATAGAGAACTAACTGCAGGGACAGATGGATTCACATCTTATCTTGCTGTGAGGAAGCATGCACACACATACACACACAAACACACACACACACAGGCACATACCTCCAAGTAGTACATTTACATACTGGGGTTCTACTGGCATGTGAATGCATTATAAACATATTTAGCAGACACTATTAAGTCAATTTTTACTATCAAGCAAAGTACAGAATGAATGGAGAAAAGGGCAATGGCTATATATACGCATGTATATATGTGTGTATATATATATATATTCATTCATATATATATATATTCTTCTACCGCTTTATCCGATCTTCCCTCGGGTAAATATATACCGTAAATTCCGGACTATAAAGCGCACCGGGATATAAGCCGCATCTGCTCTATTTTAAAAAAAAACCCAAAAAAATTCATAAATAAGCCGCACCTGCATACAAGCCGCATCCGCAATTTTGACATGTTCAAATGTACATTGTTACAAGCATCCAAGGGCTTTGTATACTTTTGTAGACGCATATATCGAGATCTGGTACTTTATGGCCTCACTAAGGCTTCTATACGGTTCCGAGGGGAGCCCTACCGGAGTGCGAATTTTCTTCCCGATCGTCAGGTTGGGAGTCATAGACTTGGTATATCAGATCTTTGGAGAGTCCCTTAGTGACCTCTCGGGATATGTATTGTACATACCCTTGAACTCAGGATGCCATCTACCGGAGCCTATACCGCGCAACCCACAAGTATATCGCCCCAGGAAATCGTCGGGTACCCGTTTGCGACAAACCCCTGGTATGTTACGTACGAGCCTCCTGGATGGGGCTGATCACGATTTAATGTACAGGGTAGTACACGTCAGGTTAGTATGAATCAGGTTGCCGGAAATATCGGGAAAAGACGAGGCGTTTCGCACCCTCAGAAAAGTTGTTTAGGCCCGACGTAGACTGATATGTAGCCACTGTATTGGCCCGACACCCGATGACTGGGTGAGAAGCTAATTATTATGCTAATGAACTCTTATATATCGAGAGAGAGGGAAAATCAAGAAAACTCTGATAGGCGTGTGTGTCAGTGCGCGCGTGCGTTCCTGTGTGTGGTTCGGGGTGGGGAAAACAGAGCAGGGAGGAGAGAGAGAGAGCACTGAGCAGAGACTTTACTGATTAAAACGGGACAGAACCAAGAGAAAATAAGCGCTATTTACAGTATTTATTTCTTTCCCTGTGTGTGAAATGACGTCACCTTAACCTTGTAAAGATAGAGTTTGTCCTCCTTCTATCCGCTTCTACCCACTTATATCTGCTAAAGAGGAACTAGCGCATTCTTCTTCTTTGCATTTATTTTGTGTTAGTTTTGATTCTAATTCCGGTTAGAGCCCCTAGCGGTCTGGAAAAAATCTGCAGAAAAGCCGCACCGTATTATTAGCCGCATGGTTCAAAACCTAGGAAAAAAGTAGCGGCTTATAGTCCGAAATTTACGGTATATATATATATATATAGATATATATATATATATATATATATATATATATATATATACACACACACACACACACACACACACACACACACACAAATATCTGTGTGTTATATCTATAATATATAGTGAACAATATATCTGTTACATGTGTTATTAACTTGTTGTCTATTTAACAACAATTCTTCCCATCTGAAACGTTAACAAAAGTGGAGCCACCGCAAGACAATTTTTTTTCTCACACACCCCACACACCTGATACACATCTAAGCACAAGCCCCTGAACTCATCCTCACGTTCCTCAAACAGCCTGCTGTTAAAGGCCACTGACGTCACGGAACGCCAATGCCATGAAGTAGTGTGCCTGGTATACAGTGATGCTTATCAAGGTAGAATTCATGTGAATGCTCGGACGTTGCATTTCCGAACCGAACATTTCCAAAAGACATCCCATTACTGGTTTCTCTCCTTCCCATGGTGCATTCTGCTGCTATCAATTTCCACAACCAAATGGCACTTATTCACCCTGTCGTCCTGTGAATTAAAAGAGAACGGGACTTATCAAAGACGGTGCCATTCATCCACTGATCTATTTGAGTATACACAGCCCTAGACACAGCAGGGTATGGCATTCCTCGCCTCATGTAATAATTAAAACTGTCAATGGCTTGTAGTTTGAATCTACTTGCACCACTGTAAGATACTTAACATTAGTGAACGTCAGCTAACCCATAATAACTACTGCTCCAAACCCTCCTATAACAATTCCATAACAATGTCAAAGTCAGGTTTCACGCCTGCACATTTCTCCCATATCCAACATGGCGGCTGGGAGAACTGACTGTTTCCTTACAGTCGATTTAGTTTCCAGACCATGAGATGTAACAAAGTAATCATTCATTCATTCATCTTCTACCGCTTTATCCGATCTTCCCTCGGGTCACGGGGAGCCTGTGCCTATCTCAGGCGTCTATGGGCATTAAGGCAGGATACACCCTGGATGGAATACCAACCCATCACAGGGCACAAACACACACACACATACACACATTCATACACTAGGGACAATTTTGCCAATCAAACTACCGTGCATGTTTTTGGACCGGGGGAAACCGGAGAACCTGGAGAAAAACCCCCTGAGGCACGGGGAGAACATGCAAACTCCACACACACGAGACAGGAATCGAACCCGAACCCTGGCGGTGTGAGGCGAACGTGCTAACCACTAAGCCACCGTGCCCCCACTAACAAAGTAATCAATCATTTACTTCAATTGGGAAACAATGTTTTGGCTCAACGGTATGAATATGTTTACTGTATGCAGTTAAAGTTAAAACAGCATTACGGCCTGGTGATGTCTGAACTTTTTCACAAGTAAAAGGAACTCTTATCTAGCACTCGGGAGGGGAAGACGGAAACTGATGTTACCTGTACTGAGTGCGCCTTTAATAGTGTTGTGTTATGTGTATTTTGTGTAACTCAGCATCTCTGCACTTTGAAGGGTTTTTACACAAAAAAACACAAAACAAAACAAAACAAAAACGTACTAACATGCAATAGCGTATTCCCCCATTCACCTGGATACAGAAGAATTGTTCTACAAACATTTTCCTTCCCTGTCCTCAGTTATGCCTTTAAATTAGAAACACTTACATTAGCAACATGAACACTTTCTTTGATTTATATGGCATGTTCAGGCAATATTCTGAACCACTAGTCTGTGGGAATGTGGCCAAATGCAAGGCAGTGGTTTACCAAAGACCCACTGATATTGGATAATGCCTAGAGCTGCATTATGTGAAGTAATCTGAATTTTTCTCCATCCGAGTTAGAGCTTTCCCCGGTGTAGCGCCGTGCGGGAGAGAGAGAGAGAGAGAGAGAGAGAGAGAGGGAGAGGGAGAGAGACAGCCAGGAAGTGAGCCTTTGCAGCTGGAGCATTAGGACTGTAGCACATGCCAAACCAAGAGCTCACACTCAGAGCTGTAGGCCCTGCTGGTGTGTGGGAACAAATGGCTTCCTGAGGCTCATCCTCCAGTGGGTGCTAATGTATGGAGTGTGAAGCTATTGAAAGCCTCCACTGCATGATTTGCTTGTTGCTTTATCTATTTCACTATTCATGTATTCCTCCCTTTTTTTTTTTTTGAAGGATTTGTGTCACTGTTGCTCCCAGGAAAAGAATAGAGATCTGGGAGATGTGGATTATATTAAAACCAGGTCTATGGCCTGATCGCCTGATCTTTGACAGAAAGCAAGTGACTGACTCGGGATCTAAACGCCAAATGGTCTAGAGAAATATCTTCATCTTCAGAGTAAACGTCGTGGTAAATGAAATGAAAAGAACGTTCTTTCTGTATGGATTGCAAAAGTGCTGAAACTCACACTGATGTCGATTTGCAGGATGGTTGGTGTCACTAGAAAGGACCACATCTGAAGGCACTATGTGGATATGCAATTTCTCCTTTAATCCTACACCACAATTCTACGACTGGCTCATAGTAGCAAAAAGAAAGAATGATGCTAATGGTCTTCTGTACTGTGTTGCAGATCTCTCAATCTGGTGAACAGCGGAAAAACCAGGGCAAAGCCGACACACATAAATATTTTAATGTGGCATAAATATTACTCTCGTGGGTTTCTATAGCACAGCTGCAGGAGCCCATAATCGTTTTCTGTGTTTCCAGGACAGAGGAATGTAAATGTGACGAGCTTCTTAATCACAGCACAGACCATCTATCGACGAGATTACAGCAGGGCAGAGGAGACGGCAACTTTCAAAACAAAGACGGAAAAGGTGGAAGCACACGCAAGCTGAGTCACTTGGTGTGATGAATAATAATATCTGAACAAGATCTTGAGAGGAATTCCAGCAGGCGTGACGCATGAGAGCGCTGACTCTCCATACCGCGCCATTCTTGCTGGCACAAGATGGCAAATTAAGATGGCACCCTCGTCTCAATGTTTCGCAGCTTCGTTTCGATTTCTTCCAACTGGAACAATATAAGCTGTAGATACACAGATACGGGCCAGAACGGTTTACCCGAATTGTGTCACTGAAATCGTCCATGCACTTGGACAGACTAAAAGCCTTTGGCTGAACTTATTACAGTATCACACGATAAAAAAAAACCCCACAGGATAACTTTAGCACCTCAACTTATTTTAAGAGCAGATGTAGTAGAGGAGACTTCACTGCCCTGATGCAACCAAATAACATAGGGTGAGCACAGACCTTCAGACTGAAAGCTTTAATCACCACTAAATAGGTTTGAATGACATGTTTACCCGATGTCGTTCTGCTGTGGAGGTTTCTTGTTCCCAACCAGGTTCACCGTTTTTGCTTGTATGGGCTTCTCCTCTCTGAAAAATAAGAGCGTATACAGACAGTCACAATAAAGCTTTCCGAGCTGAAGCTTTTCAACATGTCCGAGCATGCTCCTGCATTAGAGGAGATCTTGTAATGTGCCAATCATTTTATTAAAGAAGTGTTTAAAAGAAACGCTGTACTCTTGAGAAAATCTTTTGCTGCTTAATAGCTAGGCAGAAATTCATACCTAGCACTTTCTTTTTCTTTTTCTTTTTTGGACTACAGCCTCTAAAAATAGCCTGGAGCTCTTCTTATGAATGAGAACATGCCACTTGTGTTGCTATTTCTGGAAAGAGGATATAAATGTTTTAGCAAAGCAGCATTTTTTAAAGGCCCTGTTAGATAGGTGATGGAGAATGTGATTGTTGGGGAAAGATGATGTTAATAATGGGGGAGCAGAAGAAATGAGGCTGAGGTGATGCCACGGTTTTTTTGCAAGCACTGCTAAGAGGCAGGTCACCGAATGGGTTAAAAGCAGACCGACCGTCACGATGACGAGGCACGGGGAGTTTGGTCGTGACAAACCGAGGAGACATAAATCTTTCACGCCGTTCCGCCGCTTCATCACGTCTGGACGTGATAATGTTAATTAATTAAAGCGGGTGGAGGGGGAAAAAATGAAGTCGTTCCCAATACCCGCTTTATCCACTCTGCACTTCATTCATGTCCTGTGAGTGGCCTGTAGTGTGGAGAGAAAGATGAACTAAAAAGCAGTGCAGTGCGTGTGCGTCTGTGTGCGTGTGTGTGTGTGTGTGTGTGTGTGTGTGTGTGTGTGTGTGTGCGTGTGTGTGTGTGTTCTCATTTACGGATTTAGTCCTAGATATGGAGTAGAAATCTCAGTTACAGTGTCCGAAACAGTGATCCGCCGAGCTTGTTGTAGGCTGAGGGTGCGGTAATATAACTTCATAGGAAGATGCGAGTCAAACACCGCTCTCACAACCAGTGCTAAGGTGTGTGTGTGTGTGTGTGTGTCCCGATTAACACTGTACACACGCAACCGCGGTTATCAGCCAAAACCACCGCATCCGTGATGTCTGTTTCCCGGCGGCAATGACAACACTCTGTATCTATACAGATATAAACAATATGGTGAAGACATGTTGACACCGATGACTGGGACTAGTTTTCTGCTTATACTCCGGTGCAACAGATCCCGAGACCGTAACTGTGAGCTTCCACACTTCCATAACACGCATACGTACAAACACGGAGAGGGAGAGACATGCTTAAAGAGTGACGATAAAGCAAACAGCGGCTCTCCCCACTCAGGAGCGCGCACACTCGTACACACACATATCCACCCACACACCCGAATACACACGGTGCAGGGCAGGTGCATGTGCATTTTATGGGATGCGTATGGCAAACAAGCAAACAGGACCCGTTGCCTTCCTCGTACTAAACCTAGGACATCCTATAGTTGTTGTTTTTACCCCCTCTCCTGCAATGGATGGAAGCAAGAGATCAGGTCTTACTTGATCGTGGCCTGCTGCTCCTTGGCCTCCTCCTCCCGTTGCCGAACCATCACAGCCATGATGATCTTCCTCTCCTCCTCCGTGAGGTGGCTGAGGTCCGGCAGCTCGGGCATCGAGGGCGGCGCAGTGGGTGGGCGAGGGCCGCCGCGGGGCCCCACCGAGGCCGACATGTTTTCCCCGTTCCTTGGCGGACTCGTGTTTCCGTTGCAAAAGCCGCTGAAGCCCGCGAATCACGACATTGTCCCCGGGTGCATCGGCGGCTCGCGCAGGCGTTGCAACCCTTTCATGGTGGCGGGGCGGACGCCGTCGGTGCTTCCCTTCCTATAACAGTTTGTTCTCTCCTCTCGGTTTCCCACCACCCTACCTCCCTCTACCCCCCTCTCTCTCTCCGGTTATCGGTGGCCCATATCTCCTTCAGAGGATGCTACTCGACAAAGGAGCGATGTCTTTATAGTCTGCTTCTGGACGACGCTGATACCGTTTCGTGAGTCTCTTTCGGCTTGGATGAGGAAGCCCGCGTCCGCGCCCGCGCCTGTGCCGATGCCGCCGCTGTCAGGGAGACCGAACAGTCAATGGGACCGCAGCCCCTCGGGCGCGCGCATCCTCCGCACGGAGACGCGCGCGCACTCATTTGAGAATGGGGCTCGTCGCGCGCGCGCGCCGCCTCTCGTCTCCGGTCGCCAATCAGAGCGCGCCCGTGACGCGCCTCCTATCCGACAGCCTCGCGCTCCCCGACGCCCGCGTGCACGAGAGCTCAAGCCGGCCTATAAGTAGCCACGAGCGTCATTCGTGAACGTAAAGACGCTCGCGTGGACAATCTCACAAAAAAGCCTCACATTAGTGAGAAGAACGTAATGCATATTTCTTTATATATATATATATATATATATCTATATATATATATATATATATATATATATATATATATATATATATATATATATATATATATATGTATATATATAGCTCTGCTGAACACCATATCAAATGATGTTTAATAAAATATAAATGTTTTTAATGTTCATAATGTTC
>JACRUU010000003.1:11950810-11958310 GCA_030449085.1 Kryptopterus vitreolus
ACATTTGGGGTAAACTGAAAGGTTAACTGCACCATAGTCCTTCTCATCCAACATTAGTGACTTATTTCACTAATGCTGTTGTGGCTGAGCAATTCTTCACAGCCACATAGAGCCTTCCTCGAATATTTGGTTGTTCATGCAACTAATACAGAAAGGGATGTCATGTATGTGTATGCTGGACAATATAGTGCCATATAGTATATTAGAGAAATGAGTTGTCTTGTGGATAGTTGACATTATTATTAACTATTAATGTAATAGTTTAACAGCATAACACATTCCTGGGGTATGCTGTTGCGTCTGCTTTTCTAGGCATGTAATCACTAGGAAAATAATAAACATATGGGTGGTAACAACACAAACACTAAAATAGGAACAAAAACTGAGGTAGTCCTGTAAAAAGCCGAGTCATCATGATCGGTATCAAGTTAGTACTTTTGTATCTGCACTTTAACCTAGTAAGTGAGCTATGGTTAAAGTTAAAGAGAATCATCCTTTAATGTAGAACTATGATTGTGCAAGGTTTTTGAGTAAATGTTTCATGCAGATAATGTGGAACATGTGTGTAACAGTGGATGATTGTCTAATTTAAGGAGGTAAGGCTCTTTGTCCCTCATTACAAAGATGATAATGCAATTCCCTATCATCTCACATACATAATGTCACACTAATTAAATTCATTCATTCATCTTCTACCGCTATATCCGATCTTCCCTCGGGTCACGGGGAGCCTGTGCCTATCTCAGGCGTCTATGGGCATTAAGGCAGGATACACCCTGGATGGAATGCCAACCCATCCCAGGGCACACACACTCACATTCATACACTAGGGACAATTTTCCAAGCTGCCAATCAACCTACCGTGCATGTTTTTGAACCGGGGGACACCCGGAGAACCCGGAGGAAAAAAACCCTGAGGCACGGGGAGAACATGCAATCTCCACACACACATGGCCGAGACGGGAATTGAACCCGGATCCTGGAGGTGTGAGGCGAACGTGCTAACCACTAAACCACCGTGCCCCACTAATTAAATTATACATATATATTTTTTTTTACAAATCTAACATAAGCTCACTCATGAAAACTCTTTAAAGTATGCAGTTAGATAAGTGGCAGAAGACAATGGGACTTGCTTTAACTAGAGAAAACTCAAACCATTATATGTTTGCCTTGTAGTCAGAATTACTGTCAGAGTCAATCAAAACAAATCAATGGTGATAATTCAACAGCCGTGTAACAAAAATAAGGCATTTCCACTGACTCAAATGTGAACTAGTGCACAGAGTGGAATTTAGCAGAACTTGGATGGATTTGGGTGTGGTAACCACAAATGGGTACTCTGAGGAAGAGAAGGGGGGGGGGGGAAGGTTTGCTTAGATTTCATTTTATTGTCGCAGGACTCCACCTTTGTCCTAAAAGATTACGTTAAATATTAAAGTTATAGTGCATTGAGAATATGATGGACAGGTGAAGGAAACGTCTTTGAAGCAACAGCACGTTTCATGCAATACATGCATTCAGCAAATGCGATTCGATGCAGATGTGCAAATAATAATAGATTGTTAATAACTGTAGTTTATGTTAGATAACCACAGTAAAACGCAAGTGTTTAGGTGGAGACTGGCAACTTGGGAGCTGAGATCAGCAGTTATACAGCTGAAGGGAAAAGCTTTCTATAAATCAATGCAAACTTTCTGATTGACTTTTTTTTCTAAAAAAGCTTTCGATTTGGTAAATAATCCTCCCTTTCCTCCCAGGTTATAAGGGCCTACAAACATGACAGGATAAATTAATGCCCGTATCCTTTTTTGTTTTTGTCCGACCAATGTTGTTTTAAAGCAATGCTGAATGTGGATCTCTGTGCAGACGAGTTTTGCAGGAAAAGAGATTAATTCTTTGCTCAATGTTCTCAGTGTGACTATTGCTGCTTTTATTGTTTTGCAAGTCTGGACAGTGACTGCACACACCTTATTAGCAGTATGTATTTGCATATTGGTCGCATTAAGTTGCAGAATGAATGTTTCATTTGCTTATTAAGTGTCTCTGTCATGACCGATGTTGGAAGACTTCCCAGATGTGTGCACCATGGAAGATTTTGGTGTTTGGTTTGAGATTCGGGGCATTGGTACAACAAATGTTGAATTATTAAAAATTACAGGTAGACTTCACAGAACAGCTGTAATTATACTGGGATTTAAGTACACACGGGTAGACTCTAATTACTAAGAAGGCACGGTGGTTTAGTGGTTAGCACGTTCGCCTCACACCACCACGGTCCGGGTTCGATTCCCGTCTCGGCCATGTGTGTGTGGAGTTTGCATGTTCTCCCCGTGCCTCTGGGGGTTTTTCTCTCCGGGTTCTCCGGTTTCCTCCCGGTCTAAAAATGTGCACGGTAGGTTGATTGGCACCTTGGAAAATTTTCCCTAGTGTATGAATGTGTGTGTGTGTGTGTCCTGCGATGGGTTGGCATTCCATCCAGGGTGTATCCTGCCTTAATGCCCATAGACGCCTAAGATAGGCACAGACTCCCCGTGACACAAGGGAAGATCAGATATAGCGGTAGAAGATGAATGAATGAATATATATATATATATATATATATATATATTATATATTTCATTCATTCATATATATATTATTCATATATATATATATACATTTTTGCTAATAATATGTATTAGGTCAAAACACCGGATTTAAAATAGCCATTTTGTTTATTGAATGCTATTTGTTCCGTTAAATTCTGAGTTCAGTTTTTAAATGGTGAGATAATATTTAATCTCTTTGCAACACTTACCTTCTCTTTACATTTTCCTTATGTAGACTAGTCATGTGTGTCTGACAGCTGAAGGAGCTTCCCAGTTTGCCACAGCCATGGGGATCCCCGAAGTGCCCGAGGAGTCTCTGATCACAGAATATGCCAGAAAGCGCTGGAAGGACAATCTTTGTCCAGAGGCCAACCCTGTGGAGAGTCAGATGTAAGAGTTTAATATTTATGAAAATTGCACTGCTGTTATAATTGTAAACAATTTAATGTTGTTTATGATATGCCCTGGTGTCTAAAGATACAATGGTTTAAAGAGATGTAGAAGATGTAGAATATGAGGTATCGATCAAGCTTTTTACTCAAGTAAAAATATAAAATAACTGGTTTCAAAACTACTTAAAGTAAAAGTAAAATTATTGAGAATAAATGCCATTATGGAGGGTGTGGCTCAGTTGGGGAGGGTGTAGTTCAGTTAGGGAGGAGGGTAGCTCAGTGGTCTAAGGCGCTGGGCTGCTGATCGGAAGATCCGGGTTCGAGCCCCGGTATCACCACGCTGCCGCCCTTGGGTCCTTGAGCAAGACCCTTAACCCTCTGTGCTCCAGGGGCGCCGTATCATGGCTGACCCTGCGCTCTGACCCCAGCTACCAACATCAAGCTGGGATATGCGAAGAAAAGAATTTCACTGTGCCACACTGTGTTTCACAAACGCCAATTTATTCAAACGTCTCTCTACCGAACTCCGTGCTGTAGCTTAATTTGTGGAGGACTAAGAGAAAGCACACGTTTGATAAATGAGCCAGTAGTGGAGAAATAATAACTTTTTATATTATAAAGATAAAGAATCTTTTTTGAGTAATAACCCCAACACTGGTCCTTGCTGGAGTGTGACGTGATTTGTCTCGTGTGCAGGTGCGATTGATCACGTACAAACCAATAGGGTGTCGGAATGGTACATGTTTATCCTTCTCATCCGACTACAGTCAAATTCACTCTATCTGGATAGGGTTTTTTTTTGAACGATGAAAAGGGGAAATGCAATAGGAGTAACGAGGGATATTTTTTTTTTAAATGTAAGGAGTAGAAAGTACAGATAATTAGGTGAAATGTAAGGAGTAGAAGTAAAAAAAAAAGTCTACTTAAGTAAGGTAACAACATATTTGCACTTCATTACTTGAGACCTCTGATGATATGGATAAAAGTTAGTAGACTGCTGGTACATCAGATTTGTTTTGGAACATCTCGTTTGCTGTTTTAACAGCATTCAATCCGAGATGTGTGGCTTGGTTTTAGTGTGCTTGTGGAGATTTGTGCTCATTCGGCTACAAGGGTGTTAGGAAAGACAGTTACTGACATGAGGTGAGGAAATGTGGTCTCAGTCATTTACATTCCATTTACAGCATTTAGCAGACGCCCTTATCCAGAGCGACATACAAAAAAGTGCTTTAAGTCTCTATCTAAGAAAGAATTTACTTATATGGTCTCTTACAAACTTAAGGTACAAGTAACCTTAACTCTTTTTTTTGTGATGCCAAGGCAATTATGTATTTCTAATTTCTAGTCACCATTCCAATTAATCCCAAAGGTGTTTGTTGAATAGGGTTGAGGTCAGATCCCTGTAGCAGCCCTCTCAAGATCTTCCACTCAAACCCATATTTATATGAAGCTAATATGATGCAGAGGAGCTTTACATAATACTCATGTGTGAAAAGTGAAAATCAGTTTGGCCCTAATTGTTTCTTGTTGAGCCGAAGCGACGACGGCAAGGAAAAACTCCCTGGGAACAGGAAGAAACCTTGAGAGGAACCAGACTCAACAGAGATCCTCATCCTCATTTGGGTTGTTAGTGTTGTGTGTGTGGTTGATGATGTACCGGTATATTGTGGAGTGTGGAGTGTACTCGTGAATTTGAAGCATCATCAACCGGGGGCGGAGTCACCAGGAGGTTCGGACAGGAACAGAGTGCAGAGGGGGTCTGGATCACTGACAGCTCAGCAGTGGGACATGTAACTCAACGGAGAGAGAGAGAGAGAGAGAGAGAGAGAGAGAAGGAAAGAAAAGAGTGGTTAGTCACGGTCATGGTTGCAGTATGGGAGTGTGTATGTTTAGTGTCGAGTGCAGACGTGGACTCCGGCAGAATTAACTATAACAGCATAACTAAAAGGAGAATCAGGGGGAAACACATCTTGTAAACTGATGTTTAGATTACCAAATAAGATCCTGTTAGTTTGACAGGTGATTAAAATTTGCACGGGAATTGACAATGGAAATTGTCCTATACATGTGGGCTAACCGATTAGGGAAGAATCACATAAATAACCCATAACGTAGATAGAAGAGTTTTTGACATACTGTATAAGAAATTTTGTTTCTTCTTACTCATATATTAGGAAATGCGTGTCTGTAAAATTGATGCCTACACTTTATTAAGAGTACGATCTGTACGATTTGTGAGAAGATATACATTGAATTCTTCCACACCCTGATCTATATATTAATTGTGTCTTGCAGGGGGAAGATGGGCACAGTTGGGGCAGTAGCTGTGGACGTGCATGGAAATGTCGCTGCTGCTACCTCAACAGGTGGCATGATAAACAAGATGGCAGGGCGTGTGGGAGACACTCCATGTGTTGGTGAGATAGTGATATCTAATGGTAATGTTTAGAGCAATATCGTAACCACTGATCATGACTGAAACCAGGAAAATGGACAGTCGGTGAACCCTATTTTTAGTAGTAAATGTTCATTTTAATAACTTGGGATTGTAAACGAGACTTAAAATGAAGCATGTTAACATACAGTGGTGCAGATGTTTGATTTTGCTAATTCAGGGAACATGCATTCAATCAAGATGTTTATACAGTATATACATACTGACAATATAAACTAGGTTATTGTATTTGCTTTAAAAAAAAAAACAATCAAAATATGAACAGTGTTACTAGTTAAGTAAATTCATATAGCTTTATCACATGCTATTTTTTCGAAAGTCAGTTTTGCTATTTGGGATCGGTCGTTCAGTCCATGTTTCGAGATATAATTTTCTCAGTCCCAGTTGTGTTTCTCTTGTGTAAACTCAGTGGGAATTACAGGTTCAAGCAACAAGGGAAAGATTAGGATTTTTTTTATTGCCTTTCAAACATGCAAGAGTGTCTTGCTTCCTGGCACTCAAGAGCTTGCAGAGTTAATCATCACCTTTGTAGACTTTATACCACTTCATAGTACTGCATACTGCATACTACATGTTGTAAACTAATCAGTCAAATACAGATAGAGTTATGACTTTTGCACTCAAGTTTAAAACAGACAATTAGGTAGTTTTAGTTTCGTCACAAAACACACTCTGCGCACTCACACATATGTAATGCTTTATATGCTTAATTAATTGATTTATCATAAATACTGTATATTCTATTGTATATTCATTCATTCATTCATTCATCTTCTACCGCTTTATCCGATCTTCCCTCGGGTCACGGGGAGTCTGTGCCTATCTCAGGCGTCTATGGGCATTAAGGCAGGATACACCCTGAATGGAATGCCAACCCATCGCAGGGCACACACACACACATTCACACACACATTCATACACTAGGGACAATTTTCCAAGGTGCCAATCAACCTATAATGCATGTTTTTGGACCGGGGGGAAACCGGAGAACCCTAGGAGGAAAAAAAAAAACCCCCTGAGGCACGGGGAGAACATGCAAACTCCACACACACATGGCAGAGACGGGAATCGAAACCCGGACCCTGGCGGTGTGAGGCGAACGTGCTAACCACTACGCCACCGTGCCCCCCTTCTATTGTATATTCTACGTCTATTATATCTATATAAGCGTTGTGCTGCCACCTACTGGTCAAGCGAAACAGACTTTGATTATTTGCTGCAGTTACATTAAGCTTATTGGTGCAGTTTTAATAGATGTCGTCCCAAGTACATGACCACAATGCATTCAGTAGATTTAATTTAGCCACAGAAAAAATGTTTTGTGTGTGTGAGGGAGGTGATAGCCCAGTGGTTAAGGTGTTGGACTCTGGACCGTGGACTGAAAAGCCGGATCATGGTGTGTCAAACCCCACCACCACTAAGCTGTCCTCACTAGTGGGCCTCCTGATGATCAAGGCAAACTATGGCCCTTAACCCTGAATTGCTAGTCAATTGTAAGTCGCTCTGGATAAGAGCGTTCTGCCAAATGCTGCAAATGTAAATGTAAATGTAAATGTGTGTTGTGTGTGTGTGTGTGTGTGTGTGTGTGTGTGTGTTGGACAGGATGTGGAGGCTATGCAGATAACCAGGTTGGGGCGGTCTCACCTACTGGTCATGGAGAAGCCATCATGAAAGTCACTCTGTCCAGGCTTATTCTCTTCTACATGGAACAAGGTACTGTATCCCTGCACCCCAGCAGTGAGATCTACTTGAATAAGATGGTCGGTCGATTCAAATGATAAAGTATTTATAGGACCACATTTAACAATTCCAAATGCAAGTAAAACCAGTGAAGATGTATGCAAAAAAATGTATAACCATTGTTCTGTTTAATTCTGATTACTTCTCATGTCTAAATATGATGCTTTACATATTATATACAGAGCATAGGTTTATATGGATGCACAAGTTTAAATATATCATTACTGCGGTAGCAAACTGTACATAGACTTGTATAGCAGACGATTTTTTTTTTTTTTTTTTAGCAAATTTTTTTAGAAATGAGTAAAAAACGTAACCACAA
>JACRUU010000003.1:11960810-12078310 GCA_030449085.1 Kryptopterus vitreolus
TGTGTGTGTGTGTGGTGTGTGTGTGCACAGATACATATATATCTATATATATATATATATATATATATATATATATATATATATATATATATATATATATATATATATATATATATATATATATATATATATATATATATATATATATATATATATATATATGGTGGAATTGGGTAGAATAGAATATATCACCTAAAGGCAAAACTTTATAATGTATATGTAGTTAATAAAATATTGCTCCATAACAAAAATGTATTTATTTTTTTTTAGGAAAAAGCCCTGAAGAGGCAAGCGACATGGCCCTGGCCTATATGATGGAACGAGTCAGTGGTCTGGGTGGGGTAGTGGTTGTCGACCCTAAAGGGAGCTGGGCAGCTCGCTTCAGCAGCAAACAGATGGCATGGGCTGCCGCACAGCAGGATAAGCTCTATTATGGCTTATACCACGGAGAGAATTTTACCAAGCCAGTATAGTGGCTCACTGAACAAGCAAGTCTTCATGATACCTTATATCCTCTTAAACCAGACATGGACAAACTACGGCCCGCGCCCAACCCGCGGGCAACACCGGGGTAGTTCCCAGCCCGTCTGTCCAATTTTCAAAGTCAATGTGGCCCCTGAGCCAAAACGTTTGCCCACCTCTGTCTGGAACTGTAATTTACACTGGATAAAATGGCCACCTAATGGCCTTAATCATCTACTGCATACAAGATTAATAGCATCCTTCAAATGCAGTGTTATCCTCTAAAGGCAATGTGAATTTCTTTTTTTGTTAAATTAAGCAATACAATATTTTAAATTAGGAACATGAATGTAACATTCCTTTAAGAGATTTTTCATATTGCATATCCATATACATTACTGTTAGAATATACTTTCATCCACTAGAGGGAGATAAAAACCACTTCAGGAGAAAATGCCCACATTTTTCACTTCTATTCTGTTACCAATCATTGGTCTATTCTGTTTAATTATTCATTCATTCATCTTCTATCGCTTTATCCGACTTCTCTCTCGGGTCGCGGAGAACATGTGTCTATCTAAAGTGTCTACGGGCATCAAGGCAGGACACACCCTGTATGGAATGCCAACCCATCGCAGTGTGCAGTGTCACACAAACACACACACTTACATTCACACACTAGGGAGAATTTTTCCAAGGTTCCAATTAACCTACTGTGTACGTTTTTGGACCGGGGAACGCGGAGAACAAAACCCTGAGGGACGGGGAGAACATGCAAACTCCACACAACACATGGTGGAGACGGGAATCGAACCCCAACCCCCCCTGGAGATGTGATATTATTTATTAATAAACAGTAAATGACTTATGTGCCTTCTTATGAAATGCAGTCGTTTGTTTTGTACCAAAGTGACTGGGTTTATTTTTTTATTCAGAATCCTACAAATCTACACCACCAAACCTGTCTGATATTCCTCCTACAAAAAAAGAATACTGGATAGAAATGGGGTAAAACACTCATTTAAAACAACACAATTACATATTCTTACGACCAAATTCGATCTTCTATTCATGCTTCCCTAGTGATATGCAAAGATCATTTATGTTTCATTCATTCATTCATTCATCTTCTACCGCTATATCCGATCTTCCCTCGGGTCACGGGGAGTCTGTGCCTATCTCAGGCGTCTATGGGCATTAAGGCAGGATACACCCTGGATGGAATGCCAACCCATCACAGGACACACACACACACACACACACACATCACACACATTCATACACTAGGGACAATTTTCCAAGGTGCCAAGCAACCTACCGTGCATGTTTTTGGACCGGGGGGGAACACGGAGAACCCGGAGAAAAACCCCCTGAGGCACGGGGAAAACATGCAAACTCCACACACACATGGTCGAGACGGGAATCGAACCCGGACCCTGGAGGTGTGAGGCGAACGTGCTAACCACTAAACCACCGTGCCCCACTCATTTATGTTTGTGAAACGATAATTTTACATTAGCATTAGTTTTACATTTGACATTAGTTAACTGTATTTTAATTTTCATTAAAACGCTCTTATCCTAAAAATAATGAACATTTATACTATGAAAAGATTTTCAGATTTACACCCGAAAATTCTTTGTATTATTATTTGTCTGTGTTCGTGCCTTTTCACCGATTGACTATTATGACGATTATGACTTCTTGTGCCGTGGCTGCATCCTGAATGATCATAGAATTATTAAGGAGGAAGTGAGAGCGGCTGTTAAGAAGATAAAGACAGGAAAGTCGGTTGGACCAGTTGAACCAGTACCAGTAGAAGTGTTTAGTGGCAATGGAGTAAATTAAATTGTTCAACAGAATTTTGGAAGGAGAGGCACGGTGGTTAGCACGTTCGCCTCACACCACCATCAAGGAGAAGCTCTGAGCCCTTTGCAGCGGTGATGGACAGGTTGACAGACCAGGCAGGAGGTCAGGCAGGAGGTTAGGCAGGAGTCTATGTTGTTAGCGGGTAATATTGTGATTTTTTTGGTGAGACTAGGGAGTAAATTGAGGTGGAGCTGGAGGTAGCACAGTTGAATATGCTGTGATTTCATGGGAAGGGAAGAAGAACAGGATTAGAAATGTGCACATTTAAAGGTGAGAGAAGTGCGATTGAGGGTTTGGGGTCATGTGTAGGGGAAAGAGATGGGGTAAGTCGTTAGTAGAATGCTGAAAATAAAAAGGACAGGCGGTAGGAAAAGAGGACACTTAGGCAAGATTTCAAATGTTAAAGATGTGATGCGTGTTATATGAGTAAAGTCTTGGTGAAATAGGAAGGGAGATTATATTAGCTTTCTGAACCACAAAAAGAGACTACTTGATGCAACCTTTTACACCAAACAGTCCTGTTATCATAATAATAATAATAATAATAATAATTATGATTTGTTTTACTGTATATCTAAATGCATTACAAAATGCAGTTTTCATTTATTAAAGTCTTTTGGATTCTGTTTCTGGCTATGTAAGTGGAAAGTGGTTACTACAGTATAAAGCATTATAGATAATACTTTAGTAATGAGTAATGTGATATAGAAATGGAAAGCCTGGTGAGTTATCCAGATAATAGAATAATGGAGCCCAAACATATGAAGCACATATTAACCAAACATAAACAATAAAGAGATTATATTGAAATATGGTCTTTTTCTTCCATCACCACTTCCCCAAACCGTTACTACAAAGTTCAAGGCACACAACTGTAAAGAATGTGGTAGCATTCAAATTTACCTTGAGCTACGAGACCGAAACCTCGGCATTTGTACACAAAGCAAACCCTATGAATATGTGGTTTACATGGGATGGCATGGAAGATCTGATCTCTGACCTCATCCCCTCTGTTGTCCTTTAGGATTTTTCCTAAAGTAAATGGGGACTAAGTGTAGAATAGGATGTTCAGAAAGCACTTCTTATGGTCACAAGCCTAAGGTCAGGTGTGTACATCCTTTTGCCCGTATAGTGTAGTTATTTTGTAGAGAAGTGGAAGTGTGGTAGCTCAGTGTTAATAGGCATTGGGATATTGCACAGAAGGTCAGATGTTCAAGCCCCAGTATTGCCAGGACCTGAACCCTCTGTGCTGCAGGGGTATGGTATCATGACTGACCCTGTGCTCTGAATTTCAAATGTGCTATAATGTACATGTGAAAAATGAAGGCTATTCTGTTCTTACATTGCAATCATATAGGCTGATGTTATGTTGAATGATTACTGTATGATAATAAAAAATCTTAAGGGGTTGCTAAGGTAGCAATTATCTGGGGGAAACAATGGGCATCTGTACAGGAAGCAAAACACACACACACACACATACACACATATATACACACATATGTATATCATATATATATATATATATATATATATATATATATATATATATATATATATATATATATATATATATATATATACATACATACACTGTATATACAGTAGAACCTCGGCTTATGAGTTGAATTCGTTAAATGATGTATGATAAAGTTTGTACAGTACGTTGTATGCAATATTCTTCAGTAATGAATATTAACAAAACAAAGACACAGTATTATAGACAATCTTAAGGGAATTTTACTTATATTTAAACCTGTGTTAAATTGATGGCAAACTGCATTAGTTGACTAGTAGCATGTGGCTTTATGTGTTGTGAAATGAAGTATTCATGTATGCTGGAATTCTTGATCTTTTAATCATTTCAAACATCAACCTATTTAACATCTTAATAAAGGTGAGCTACATGTTCGCATAATGTTTTTATGTAGCTGTCAAACAGCGAGGTGTGTATTAAGGAATAAAAAAAATTAAGTTTTGCTTAAACTGATTCAATTTAGATTTTGGTCACTAATCTAAACACAATACGCCAGAATGACAAAACAGAAAGCATTTTTGTTAAATAAAGGTTTTGCTAATCTATTTTAAAAAATCATAAACTGTAACCTCTCATTTAGATATTGTATTCAGAACCTTTTCTGTAAGTACGTTTGGCAGCCATTATGTGGATAACTCACTACAAGTGTTGCACATCTGGATTTGGGCAGTTCATCTTAATTCCTCTTGGCAGAAGTCTCTTCACAAACATCTATGGGATTGAAATTTGGGCTTTGTCTGAACCATTCATGACCAGAAACACGTGCCTCTTGCTGAAAGCCTGAATTTCGATTTAGTCCAATGTTGCACTCTAATGCAGGATTTCATCAAGGAACTCTCCGCATTTGGTACCATTCATCCCATCTCCTGCTACTAAGAAGCACCCCTATAGCATGCTTCATGGTTCTCCACCATACTTCACTATTAGACTGTATCACCAGCTTGTGAGCAATATGTAATTTTGCCAGTCACATTACATGAGGTTCAGATAAATATAGGTTAATATTCTGTCTTATCAGACTAGGGCTGGCCTGGCCAACCTGTAGCTCCCGAGCTTCATGTGGCTCTTTAGGAGCTTTCACATAACATGCGTCAATGGGAATGGGATGATGTTCATGTGTACCCATGTGTATGATGTGGCTCTTTGCAGTAACCCAGAAAAAAAAGTGGCTCTTAGCCTCCTACTAGTTGGCCACCCCTGGATTAGGGAGTACCATATGCTTTTTATGTAGGAGAGGCTTCCATGACTTTACCATAAAGACCTGATAGATGGAGTGTTTCTGAGATAACGTCTGTGTAACTTCTGTGATCTTCAATATCCATGAAAGCTTCCAAAGCTCTATTACAGTGTTAATTAGTTTCTTGGTCATCTCTCCGACCAAGGTCCTTCTAACAAGTCATTTAGTCTCTACGTTTATGGAAGATCTAAAGTTCTTCCATTTCACAATGCCTACTGTCCTCACAGAAAGATTCACAGTGTTAGAAATGGATTCCATATCCCTGACCATGTCTATGTGTCACATGTCTACAAAATGTGATGGTAGTCACACACAATTACAAAACAATTACTTTAATATTACTGCAAAGTATTACTGGGAATTATTGTCTTGCATTTCAGTTGGTTATACACCTTTGAATTGTAAGACTTGCTATGGCGAATTATGAAAAAAGAAAGAAAAAAGAAAAGAACATGCAATTGTGATCAATTTGAAAGTGAGGCCCATGAAGTATTGTTGTGCCAACATTGGTGTGGATGTATTTGAATGTCCTGCATAGAGCACTGACCAATGGGAAACTTCGGAATTTGAACACTGAGCTTTAGACCTTTCCAACTAATACTCCTGATCTAACAATGGGTGTAATGGTCATGTGCCTACAAACCTTCAACCATTCAGATTCAAAACACTGACGCTCGCCTACAAAGCCAAAAATGGATCTGCACCATCTTACCTCCGCAACCTCATCACCTACCGTACTGCACCTCGCTGCCTGAGAGCGTCCAGCACTGCTCGTCTGGTTCCACCGTCTCTCAGGGTAAAAGGTAAGGCCAGCTCAAGGCTCTACTCTGTTCTGGCACCGATGTGGTAGAACGAACTTCCACTGGAGGTTCGAACAACGGAGACACTGTCTACATTCAAACGCCGACTGAAGACCTACCTCTTCCAAAAACACCTATCCTAACATTCCTTTGATTCTCTTTTACCTCACTGTCCAGAAATACATTATTAAAAAAAAAAGCAACTGTCTATTCTTGTGTACTTGAGTTTGCATTAACCTTTCTTGAATAAATCTTATCCTTAGATCGAGAACTAAAGCACTTCCTGTACGTCGCCCTGGATAAGGGCGTCTGCTAAATACCGCAAATGTAATGTAAATGTAAATTTTACTACTAAAGTGGATGTAAATTAAAAACAAAAACCTGACATAACTGTCACCAAACAACTTTACCCAAGTGCACTTGTGCTACCTTTCTCCTCATACATGTTAGTAGATGTTAAGATAAACATATTATTCATGTAAAATATGCATTTGTGGTTACTTAGCTCAATCTAACAATCTAACTTTGCATTCAAAGAAAATAAAAATACTATTTTGATGAGCATTATTATCTGGCTGACCTTCTAAGCAATAGAGGTGGAGTGAAAAGGCCATGCAGGAGTGACTATAACAACAAATGATGGAAAGAACAAATAAACACAACCAAGGAGTCTGTCACAGACCTTCATTTGTACTAACAGTTTTCCCCCCGGGCTTCTGGTGCACTTACTTTGATCACGTTACCTCAATGATTATTTTCCATTATGCACGCTATGTAATTATACATTATTTATTATCGTAAGGCTATGACACTGCATTTCAAGTTCAAGTATAATCACTACTACTGAAAAGCCAGCCAATAGCTACCTAATGATTTTGCAATTTTCTATTTATTTGCTTCTAGTAGTCAGACTTTAATATAATCATTCAATATTTGAAAAAAGCAAGCAAACTCAGTACCCAAAAAGAACAGGGCTAAAGTACTTCAACTGCATTTTATCACTCCCAGGCGGTACAGTAAGCCATCAGCGGACCCCCTTGCTTGACCTGTATAGCTGTGCAGTAATACAGGCCTGTGCTTGTTGTGTAAACAACAACCACCTTGCTTGGTATTTCAGATGTGATATATGACACAGCTAAGACCCTAAAACCAGTCTGTCTACCCCCCTGCCCTCTCACGCCGTTTGTATTCAAAATATTACACTGCTTATGAGGGCGGCTGATAACACACATTACTATTGGTTTTCACAAAAGCTCAAAACTCATTTCTAAGGTCATGCCTTTTTTTCCCCCTTCACCTGTGCTTTTCAAAAGTCAGCTCTGACTTCTTGTTCAAGGACAGTAATGAAGGAATTTTATATCTATATAGCATTTTTATTTATGTACGTGCCTATAAGTTTGTCCTGAACGAGCAACAGAGGGCAAGAGGAAGAAACCTTGAGAGGAAACTCATCTGGGTGACACTGAATGTCCATTTATTGTAGTTTTAATCGCTGTTCAGGTTTACTTCGATAAATCCGTGCTTACGCTCGGAATTAATCATGCAAAGTGAAGACTGAAATCATTCTAACACCCATTTGTTCCAATCCATCCTCTTACATCTTGAATTTCTCAGTTACTTCCTGGGTCTTTGAAACTATCCTCAGTTGCACAGTGGTGTGTAATTGAACAGAACTCAAGTTGAATCGGAAAAAAAAATTCTTTATGCGATCCTGCATTAAAATGAACAAATAAAACGCCTTTAACAGAAACGTGCTGGGTGAATGAAATGGAAAGCAGAGTTGACGGAAGGGATGCAGGTTGTTTCTGAGGTCACAGAGTACATAAAGTGAAGGCCGTAGATTACACGAGAGTGACTCGCTCTCTTATTGGTCCGCTGGGATAGAAAAGGGGCGGGCCCGAGACCGTGAGTCCGCCTAGAAAAAGTGGGGACAGGTGTCCAGAACCGGGGAGGAGGATGATGATGATGATGATGATGATGATGATGTTAGTGAGTCTTATCCTCAGCTGCAGCTCGGACGGAGCCAGATGGGCAAAAAAAAAAAACAACGGGGGGGGAGAAAGAGAAAGCAGTGCCATCTTTTCCAGCGTTGCGGTACAAATGAACGGGTTTAAAAAAAAAAAAAAAGATACACACCTACTACCGCCTGAAAGTGTGTATGAGTGCAGTATTTTGCGATTCCGTTGATTCGGATAGTGTTGATTCGGATAGTGTGCGCTGATACATGACTTCACTCTCGAGTCCGGGTCCAAGAAAGAAGAGAAGAAGAAAAGAAAAAGGGGAAGAGTCGCCTCTGAAAGTTGGAGACATCACGGAAAAGAAGTGAAGAACATGGCGAGGGTCGCTTTAAAGAGCGGCGTGTTCATGATCGAACCAGAAAAGGGCGCATAAGCGACCGAAGGCGAGCCGGTGAACAGCCGGAGTGAACAGGAGTGAGAGAGACCGAAAGCGGAGGGGGAAAGAAAAGCCACTGACGTCCGGCTGAGAGACGTTTGGCGGACCGACAGCGATGCTCCAAACTCCGGTGAGTGTGGGAATCCCTCACGGCACAATGCTGCACGATGCACCAGGACATTTTAGCTTAGAAAGTATACACCTGGGAATATTTACGCGGAATTAAGTTTATAAGGCCCCCCCCCAAATTTGAAGTGTGTGCCGGATTACCCGGAAATAACCTCACTGTAACGCCCGGACTATTTCAGTATTTCTGTTTTTCTGTTTACATACTCAAACCGGAAAGTTCTTTGTGAGTGTGCGAAATGTAAATATATATATATATATATATATATATATATATATATATATATATATATATATATATATGTGTGTGTGTGTGTGTGTGTGTGTGTGTGTAAATATAACATATCACGCTGAAGCAATGAGAATATATAATTTGCATAATCATGTATTTCTTCCTTCATTTAGGATACTAATGAGCTGATCCCTGTTACCTCGCTTTTTAATGTAACCGGAAGTCAGTCATGTCATGTCAGTCATGTCATGTCTCCCTCTGAGGACAGGGTGTCTCCCTCAGTTGAAAACAAACCAAAAGAAGAAGGCAAATAAAATGACACAATTGACATTGTGTTATTCCAAGTAGAGTTTGTACAAGAGGTTAGAAGGATCCTGGATGCTGAATAAGTCCTGCTAATGATTTAGTCTCGCACTCGACATCATGTTTAACAATACTATACGCTCTTTTTTTTTTTACATGCTTTGTAAGAATGAGTGGGCCTCTATGTCATTTGTTATCGTAAGTCAAATAGTGGGCTCCTTCTGGAAAGTTGGCTTTCTTGGGAGTGTTCCCATGGAGATAGGCACACTTCCTGTCCCAGCGTTGGAATGAGGGAGTCTAGCTTTTCAGAACTGCTTACGCTCATTATTCTCTCTCTAATTATTTTTGTCGAGGCGGCGGCACACGAGGGAGTGATCTATTAACACCACAATCCGGAGTTACTCTGTGCTCCTTTCGGTTATGATAAAGCCTCATGTTGCCGGACCAAAATCTGACCTTCCATTTGCAAATCAAACAGGCACTTGGGACTCTGAAAGGAAACAGTTAGCCCCCTTTTCTTTTCTTTTTTTTTTTCTTCTCCGCTTCTCTCAGTTCAGGAGACAAAGTACTCCTGACCTCTGAGAGTTAGTTAGCTCTGTTAATCAGTGTATAGGTGACATGGATGACTTGTTCTGTTACTGCACATTTCGTGCCTGGAATCTGGCCTCTGTGCTTGAAAGAGAGCATAAAAGTACGACCTCTGGCAAGGTCAGAGAGCATTTCGCTCATCCGATCGTTGCTTAAGGCATGTGTGTGCTTTCTAATAAGAAAGAGATGAACTGTAGAGAACAAATAAGTGAATGTGCATCTTTGTGAACTGAGAGAAAGGACAAAAAAAATAATAATCACCATTTTTCTTTGTTATTTATTAACGTAGCAGGTGGTTAGTTGTTAGTCAGCGACAGCTACAGATTAAACTTGGTTTGCTGTCGCAAAAGTCAGATTTATAACCTTTGCCTTTTAATAGATGATACAAGTGTAAGCAAGAAATTACAGTGGAGAAATGTGGTTTGGGAATGATTTGAGCAAGAATGCTTTGATGAGGAGGTAAGAATCAATAAAAAATGGTCCACACATATCAGAAAGTTCAGGCAGATCACAGGAGTCGGACCGTCGGCCTCATAACCCAGCACTATTTATGGTCCTTCACTTTTACCACACATTCATCATTTTCTCTGATCTGTGCATCTGTTAGATATTGCCGAAGTCAAAGGGATAAACAAAGAGACGGAGGTAAAAAGGACAGAGGGTGAACTTTTGCACATATAGTGTTAGATCTTGTGACCTTCATGTGACTGCTGCTTGGACAATCAAGGAATGACGAAGACATGGGCAAGGTGAGATTTTAAAGAAGGACACGGTACAATGAAGACTTAGTCTGTAATACCAATGACACTAGGGTTAGTTAACTGTGGCACCAATCAGAGTAAGAGCACACTTGAGGAAGCAGCGGGTCTCTGGAGTCTGCTTCCTCCTCTTTCTATCCTTCACCCCTCCCCCTCTGCTGTACTGTGTGCTATACGGTTGCCAAGTGCTAAGAATCTGCGGAATGTGGGTTTGCAGTGTTCTGATAAAGTTTGCTTTGTTCCCGCCGTGCCCTGAACACTGGGAGGGATATGAGACCCTGGGAGTTTTACTGAAGCACTGTATCACATAGATACACACATCTCTGCAGAATCTGTCCAACCAGCCTGTTCTCATACGTGTCTCATTCAGGTGCCTCGGCACACACAGGACAAAACGGCTGCAGCTCTGTCAGCAACTCACTTTATAAGGTGTTATAAACGTTTGCTGGTATCACTTTAGACGCCTCTTTTTCAAACAATTACTTGGACCCAAACATCTCTTATTAATAATAGCTTTATTACATCTTCACTAAGTGGATTCGTTGTTTATTAGTTTTTCCATGCTCAAGCAGTCGTAGTTGTTTGTTGTGTGAATATTTTCCGTGAGTATTTCCTCCTTTATGGGAATTTGAGGTTTCTTCAATAAGCAAAAGCTTGATGACAAAGAAAATACACCGGGAACATGAGAAACCACAGACTGCCCCCGAGTCTCAGATTACATGTCGAAATGCACACATCACCAGTGTGACGGGTGTCCTGCATATACAGAGGACAAAATGGATGGTCCGCCATGACCTCACAGAAGTCTTTCACAGAACCGACTCAGAAAATAATATGTAAAAAAAAAAAAAAAAAAAAAGAGAGAGAGCGAGAGATGTAAAAAAAATGCATGCTAAGCTTTATAAGCATAGGGGACACAACAGAGGGCCATTTAGAGGGTAAACAACAACATGCATACATTATGGTTGGGACTTGCAAAAGGTGTGTGTGTGTGTGTGTTTGTGTGTGTGTGTGGTGTGTGTGTGAAATTAAGTTTCTGACCTGGAGGGGACATTTCGCATGTGAAGCTTCAGCAGATAGGACCTCTGAGGGAGTGTCATGGCAAAACAAATGACTTCCACTGACTCCTCTTTTTGTGTTTTCAATGTAAATACAGCACTTCTGCTCCCCACGGCAAGTAGCCCTCACAATGTCTGATGGAAAAACAGCATCAGATATGCAGGTGCACTAAACTGTGAAGCAAGGACAGTTTCGTTTCTGACACAAGCACCACCCCCCCCCCCCCCCCCCTTGTAGTCATTTGCAACTATTAATTAGTGTTTTGCATCAGAGACACACAAAGATGACCAGTAAAGATGTGTGGGCTTTATGGCACCAAGAAAGAACAAGAAATGCTTGGCTGGCAGTATGGGCTACTGTAAACATCCTTGACTGGAAGCTGGTGCTTAAGATGGAGCTTTCAGTCGGATGTTTGCAGCAGCCAACTGCCATTACCTCTTCTCCTAAAGCTTAATGAAGTGTGCCATGAGTGACAAAGGTGATGAGAATTAATAGACGCTTACAATGTTTGTGGCAGTAGTTTTAAAATCGGATTTATAATGATGCCAGGACATGTTGTTTTGTTGTCGTTCATTCATTCGTTCATCTTCTACCGCTATATCCGATCTTCTCTCGGGTCACGGGGAGCCTGTGCCAATCTCAGGCGTCTATGGGCATTAAGGCAGGATACACCCTGGATGGAATGCCAACCCATCGCAGGACACACACACACACATTCATACACTAGGGACAATTTTTCCAAGGTGCCAATCAACCTACCGTGCATGTTTTTGGACCGGGAGGAAACCGGAGAACCCGGGAAAAAAACCCTGAGGCACGGGGAGAACATGCTAACTACACACACACATTGCCGAGGCGGGAATCGAACCCGGGCCCTGGTAGTGTGAGGCAAACGTGCTAACCACTAAGCCACCGTGCCCCCGTTTTTGTTGTTGTTTCTCTGTTAATTATAATGATGTGTGTAAGTGAGGAGGAGGGTGCGGGGGTTACTCACTTAAACCAGTGCAAAGAAATTCGATTCAGTTTGCTCTTTTGGCACCGTATTTGGGTCTTCAGAGCTGCATGAGTATGCCGAGGGCTCAGGCAGGTTGAAATGGAAAGTATAGAGGCACCGGGACCTTGCAGCTTGTCCTGGACATGGCTGAAGTGCAGACTCCAGAGGCTGAGTATCAAACTTGGGGGCCAAGGTGCACCAATTGTGTCAGATTAGCACCTCAAGACCTGTAAAACGCATTCCAGTTTGGCACCTGTGGAGAGCTAAAACCCAGATTAGTGCTACTGCTCCTGTGCTCACGCTCCCCCTTCTTACCGTTTCAAAGGCCTGTAACACGGCGTTGAGTATCACAATCTCTTTTTCCCACCTCCTGCACGTCTCCCACGGGGAGCTCAATGACGCTCACAGAAACGCGATCCTGTAGCACAGCTCTGCCCGCCAATGGGAAATTGTTCATCGAGAAAAGGGTTACACTGGGGTAAATTTTCAGCTCCTTTTCAATGGGTTTTTCTTTAATAAGGGCTTGACTCGAATTATTTGTGATGTACGTAATAATTTCGTGAAATTGGTAGGTTTTTACTGAGTATGACGAGTTCAGGGTTTACCTGCTACTTGATTGCAGTAAATAATGCGAGTGGCTTGTTTGAGTTTCTCCTTGGAGTATAATTGAGTGAATAACTTGAATTATATGCTTAGAAATTACAGTGCTGTGATTTTTCTGCGTCACCACATGATAGGATATTTACCGTATGGAATTATTTATTATATAATTTTTTTAATGAGTGTCCATTTTCAGCACTCTGGACAGCTCTTTTAGGGTATGACGGTGGTCACCCAATCATGGGGGAGATGGACAGTTCGCAGGGAAGTCGGCTGATCTGATGGTTATCACCCCAATTAATTTGCTTCGCAGGACCTCCCCAGGCTTTTGGTTTGGGAGTTGTGACTTTCTCATGTATGCCACAAACCGCAATTGACACAAACATTTACATAATGATAAGAAGAAAAGGTGAAAACTGATCAAATGTTTGTACAGTTCAACAAACTTGCCTAAAAGCAGACTAATGATAAGCATATGCCTTTGTCTACTATAATATAACTGTTACAGAAATTCCTGTTCACCATGAGAAGGGTGTTAAGGTTATGAGCATCGAATCAAAGTTAATGCTTGCATGTATAAGCTGGATGACTGCGATGTGAAAAATCCAAAACATGGGAAATACACAATATTATTGTGTATTTCTCATACTGTTGTAAACTTTCATTTCTCATAATTTCTTTCATTGTTATAATATTTCCTATTGGCCTCGAGACTAATCAATTCTTCTTCCTCAAGTTCCATACGTTCCAACCTCTCTGTACATTTCCTCATTTACAGTTGACCATATATTGCCTTCTTTATATATGTTCTTCCTTACGTACGCATACACATAGGCCTGACTTTTCCCACAACAATCACTGCATGCATTAAGAGAGGCGACTGAAAGCCAAAGAAAGCTCTTGTCCAGTAAGAGGAAACAGGCCTCAAGAATGTGAAAAGCTTCAATTCAGGCAGGTTCACAGGGTCTGGGAGTGGCCACATCCTCAAGAGAAGGGGGATCTTGGACCGGAGCCATGAGAGCTGCGTAGGCCAGGCAAATGACGTAGGTTTGTGTGAACACCCAAAACCTTCCCCCTTTCTATCTCCACAGTAGCCTTGCTCTCTACCCCCCCGCCGTCCCCCTCGACTGTAAAAATATATATATAGCTTGTTCCTCTGTCAGGCCCATAAGTCCAGAGCTCAGGTGGCCAGTCTGCTAATGAATGCGGCTCTATTTATAGAAAGTGCAGCTTATCTCAAAGATGACAAACATTGAGCAGAATTCTCACCGGCCTGAAAAGGATACCATTTCACTTTCATCTGATCCTGTGGTTTTTTTTTTTTGCCCCGTCTCATTCCAGAATGGCCACGAAGCAGTCTGGTGAACACTGATGAAGGTGTCTCTACACATCATCTCGGCTTAACGCCTAGGAGCACTGTGAGTCTCAGGGAATGTAAACATCCTACACTCTCAGCTGGAGCCAGAACAAGGCCGGGAGTGGGGTGTTTGCGCTCCCTGGCTTGCGAAATGGTGGAAAAGCACAGAGGAAACGGAAACGGCAATACAGAGGAAGCTCTGCCATCGTATCAGTTCAGCTCACTGGATACATCCGGAGGCTTTCAATGCCTGGTAGGTCAAAGCAGTAACCTGTTACAATATGATTCATAATGGCTTCATCATCTTCGAGATTATAGCATTGTGAGGTACTTTCACTAGACATTCCGAATTCTCATGATGTCTGGAAAAAGAGACAAGAGGCTTCTGTTTCCTCGGTGTCCAGAGGCCAGCGTTTGTAGGTGGGTGTGGTTTGTAGAACTCTGAGGAAGTGGGGCTCCATTGTGAGAATTGCTGCTCGGTCAGGAGGTGAGGCTGAAGGCCCTTTTTTGAAGCTCTCCACCCCAACAGGGTGGGACAACTCCAGTGCTTCCAAGCACTCCTGTCCAGACTAAGCTGTTGTCACGGCGACAGAGTGGCCCAAGAGGAAATGGCTATTTATACACACCAAGTGCAGAAAGCGAGGCACCCTTCCAAATGGGCGGCATTTAACTCGCATCCTCCGGCAATCTGAGCTCAAGCTTTCGCATGGACCTACTTTCTCATTTGTCATCCTGTATTAAAAAAAGATCCCTCTGTCACCATCTTGCATTGATTCACAGAACGATGGTTTGGGAAACCATGCCGTGGCTGTTGCTTCCGGGCCTCACATGTAGGCATACTAACGCTCAAGTAACATTTGAGATATTACAGGATTCTCTATGCAGAATCTGGTGTATTGTGCGTTTTAACCCTACACACACACACACACACACACACACACTTTGCTGTCCCACAGTGGCGCTCAGGATGCATGCCTGGCGGTTTGTGGTTCCCACCCTCTCCCACTGCAATTATTTCAGTCTTCTTTTATCCTCTGACATCATTACAGCAGCTGCTACTTTTTGATCCACAAGGTGGCAGACTGTCTCTAAACATGGGTTAGGAGTAGCGTTTGTAGGACTGACTGTAAACACTCAATGGAAAATTGTGTGGCTTTGAAATTTGGACAAGATACAAGAAATCTATTTTAATGTTGCTGTTGAATTTCACTATAGCCACTGCTATATCCGTTTTATTATCCTTCAAAGGTTTTTGGAGGGAAGTATTTTTCTTTGACCACGTTTCTAACTTTAAGGAAGGCAAAAAAATACAGAGGGTAACATGTCTGGACTAATCTACAGTGTGAACCAACATACAAAGAATCAGGATATTTGACACCATGCCTCAATAGAAAAAAATGTGTGTGCCTATCTCAGGCAGGATACACCATGGATGGAATGCCAACCCATCGTAGGACATACATACACTAGGGACAATTTTTCCAAGGTGCCAATCAACGTACCGTGCATGTTTTTGGACCGGGGGGAAACCGGAGAAAAACCCCCGGAGACACGGGGAGAACATGCAAACTCCACACACACATGGCCAAGACTGGGGAATCGAACCCGGACCCTGGCGGTGTGAGGCGAACGTGCTAACCACTAAACCACCGTGCCCCCATAAGGTTTTATCTATCTATCTATTTTTTTTTTTTTTTTTACCTTGTGACCTCTGAAGCCTCTGAAGATCCTGGCACACATTATTCAACATCGAATATAAGGTAAGCAATTTGTATGTGACAAACAAGAACAATATAATGCAATTGTAACGCCAGTTCAAAAAAGTAACTGGTTAACAAACCATAGTAGAAGTAGAGGATAGTATTTGGTGTTATGTACAGTGCGTTATTATACTACTAGTATTTAATTGAAATCATGTTTAACTTTGTTGCTGTTGTGTTTGTGTGTGTGTGTATATATATATATATATATATATATATATATATATATATATATATCATTGAATAAATGATTATTACAACAACATACTGCTTGCTGTCTGCTGATTTTACAGATTATTTTTAATCACATGCTGATTTCATAATGTCTCATTTTGTTCGGAGGGGGGAGCCGGCCGAAACTCAGGTACTGCGTTTAGTTTCAGGGGATGTCCAAATGAGGAACCGAAACCAAACACTGTTGCAGAGTTTCGCTTCATGCTGCTGCTGCATGCACATTCGTATGTGCAGTACATAAATGTGAGCAGATAGCATCCGCATGCTCTTGTTTATACAGGTTATAAAGGGTGATTTCGATATCAAGGGCATGCATGTCTAATCTTGTGAACAGCAGAAAGTATACACGCGGTAGCTGCTTCACAAACAGAAACACTAACAATACGTATAACTTGAAGTTAATAGAACCATAAATAACTAAAGGACATGTCTATTAGAGGACATTAATCACAGTTTCACATGAATCACCCCATGACCCCCCCCCCCCCCCCCCCCCCCCCCCCACCCACCGATCTCCCCAAAACAATAGATTTCTGCCTTTCCTAAATCGCTCTAAATTGAAGTTGTGAACGTTTTTGTTCACGGTCCCTTAAAATTTGATCTCCTAGCTGTATTCTTGCCTCACCCCTTGTGATGAAATCCACAATGACCCTGACCAGTGTAAATAATTAAATGGAAATGAATGAATAAAATATTGCACACGAACACAAAACCCTGTACTTGTCAGTCATATATATATATATATATATATATATATATATATATATATATATCTTCATCATTCTACCTTCTACCGCTTTATCTTCCCTCGGGTCACGGGGAGTCCTGTGCCTTATCTCAGGCGTTTATGGCATTAAAGCAGGATACACCCTGGATAAAATACCAACCCATCGCAGGGCACACACACACACTCACAAACACACACACACATTCATACACTAGGGACAATTTTTCCAAGGTGCCAATCAACCTACTGTGCATGTTTTTGGACCGGGGGAGGAAACCGGAGAACCCGGAGAAAAACCCCCTGAGGCACTGGGAGAACATGCAAACTCCACACACACATGGCCGAGACGGGAATCGAAACCCGGACCCTGGCGGTGTGAGGCGAACGTGCTAACCACTAAGCCACCGTGCCCCACATTTATCTATCTATCTATCTATATATCTATATATATATATATATATATATATATATATATATATATATATATATATATATATATATATATATATATATATATATAAACATCTCATCTCTGTGTATATGAATGTTTTCCCTTTATGGAACGTCAGATTGGAATGTAAATGGAATGTAAATGTGGTTTAGGATACTTTTTAATTTTTACAATTTGCACCCGGTTTTGATCTTCTAAAGGTAAGCTTAGATTACATCACACAATGCTGAATGTTACATATGTTTGTATGCTATAAAAAAAATATTATTAGAACGTTTAAAATTGTCAAATAACTTAACAGACTAACCAGCGCTACTTACAGACTTATAACCGGGCAATTAAGGGTTAAGAGCCTTGCTCAAGGGCCCACTAATGGCAGCTTTGTGGTGGTGGTGGTGGGATTTGAATTTACAATCTTCCGGTCCACAGGCCAATGCTTTAACCACCGAGTTACCACCTCCCTAATCCCTAGAATAGTTCTAGGGACTAATAGTCACTAGACCCTAGAATACTCGCATTCGAATACCTTTCTAGAGTTTGTAAACACCTGTGCTGAACGCTTTCTTCTCCGCCGAAAAACAAACGGCACCTTTTCCTTTAGTAAGCAGGGGGGTTGCACCGAGCGTACTATGCAAATGAAACTGCTTTTCGCTATAGTTTCCAAACGGCTGCCTCTCTCTCTCTCTCTCTCTCTCTCTCTCTCTATCATGTTGGGTTTCTGGAACATTCCTCCCCTGCCCTGTGACTGACACTCAATAACAGCCTGCCAAAATAAACAGTTGAACCTCTGCTCCCAGTTGAGGTTTGAGAGGGATGACATTGTGTGTGTCGGAATGAACAAGATGAAAGGAAACACACACACACACACACACACACAAAGAAAGATACTTTTCATCTCTTCTAGAAAAGAAAAACACAGTGATTTAGTTTGCTTGATGGGCCCTAGGGCCTTCCCGGTGCTCCTCCTGCATATGCACTAGGATTCTGCCTCCGCTCTCAGATGGCATAAGATGTATTCGTTTGGCCCGAGCGTAACAACTTCGGAGAAGAACAACGATACAACTGGGTGTCTGAAATTCTCTGAAGCGCTGCTCATTTAATTCACTGAACCACCCTGGAGTTTGTACAAGCAGGGTTTGTACAATTGTCTGTAGACAACACCAGGGTGGGAATAGAATCCAATAAGGAACTCAGACTGCTAGAAGTAGTATCCAGATGGGAGGTGAAAATAAGTAGAAGCTTTGAAACCTCAGGTAGTCAGAATAGGATTGAAACAGGAGTCTCGTGGCGGTACAGATATGAATACAGGATTCTCAAGATGAGGATTGGAGAGAAGAAATAAGCTCCGGGGAGAGAAATAACGGCTTTAGGAAAGGGGTTTGTGGAGCACGACTGATACGACTGCAGAACACAATAGAGAAACAATACATGCTTTGTATAATAAAATGACATATCGTTTTAAACGAATCTGAGATGTACAGCAAAGCACTTGAAAAACAACACGCCTGTAACCTTCTGTTCCATTGACCACGGCCAAATGTTTTCTGCTGGATTCTGGAACATGGCAAATTGAGCCACAAGAGCATTGGTGAGGTCAGACGCAGATGTTGTGTGAGAAGGCCTGCGAAGCAGCCAGCATTCCAGGTGTTGAGTTCAGGGTTCCCTGCAGGCCATCTAAGGCTTCTACTCCAACCTTGGCAAGCCCCGTCTTTGTGCACAGGTGCATTGTCATGCTAGAGCAAGTTTAGACGTCTTAGCTCACAGTGAAGGAAACGTAATGCTACAATATAAAAAGGCATTGTAGATGACCGGGGACTCAATTTGTGCTAACCGTTTTGGGACGAACCACATATATTGGTGTAAAGGGCAGTTTTACAACAACCTTTGGCTTTGTAGTGTATATTTAATGTTAGTGTAAACGAAAACTCATAAATACACTAATACATGATCCACTTTTATTAATAGGAATGAATAATATGTATTATATGAGGGGCACGGTGGTTTAGTGGTTAGCACGTTCGCTTCACACCACCAGGGTCCGGGTTCAATTCCCGTCTCGGCCATGTGTGTGTGGAGTTTGCATGTTCTCCCCGTGTCTCAGGGGGTTTTTCTCCGGGTTCTCCGGTTTCCTCCCCCGGTCCAAAAACATGCACGGTAGGTTTGATTGGCACCTTGGAAAATTGTCCCTATTGTATAAATGTTTGTGTGTGTGTGTGCCCTGCGATGGGTTGGCATTCCATCCAGGGTGTATCCTGCCTTAATGCCCATAGACGCCTGAGATAGGCACAGGCTCCCCGTGACCCGAGGGAAGATCGGATAAAGAGGTAGAAGATGAATGAATGAATGAATGAATATGCATTATCTCTCAGCAAAGAAGCCAACCACCCAATCAGTAATCAATGAAGTTGGTCCGTTAGTGTTCGCCTCTCTGTACGAGACGAAGTCATTTATATAATACGCTTGTGTGCTCCCTGGTGTTTAATAAACAGAGCTGTATTTATGCATCCTCTATCCAAGTTGTCAGCGTCCTGTGATTAGAGCTTCTCTTTTGGGTTTATGTGAATAAGAGTGAGATTCCTAAACACACACATGGCGGACTGACGTGAATCGGCGTGCCGGTTCTACACAGCGGCGGTACAAATCGAAAGGCCGCCGCCTCATTCTGTCATTCCCAATCAGCTCATTTCACTTCGTAGCACACCCAAGTGCACACTCCACTCAGGAGGAGCACTCAGGCTTACCTAATTCACTTGATGACAGTGCTTACTGTACCCAACTTCTCCTCCCGTAACAATGTCTTTATTGTATCGAATACATTTTAGGTGATGGAGAAGTTATTGGAACGACAAGCTCAGCACAATCGCACCATGTGTGCACCAGAAAAAAAAAGACCACAGTGCGATAGTACTGCAGTAAAGGCAACAGTAGAGCATCCACATGCACTGTACAGTGAATATCTCTAACCGGATGTACCTAATTCCACAGGGGAATTTGTATCAGCATTGAATGCCATGATGATTAAGGTCCTTATTATTGCTGTAATGTCACTTTAATTTTACCATTAATACTAAGTTCTATTTATACAATTGGATCATGTTTGGTCATATACAAAACATTGACATACAGTGGTGCCTCGGCGAACGTCTGTTTCTGCTGACATCGTTTTCGGGACAAAATTTTGTACCCCTCTGTCTCTCCAGGACATTTGGTCAGTCAAGCACACATTTATTGTAAAACAGACACCCATCTATGAACAATAGCTTACGTTATTTAGTGCCTCAAACGGTGCCTCGGCTATCATCCGTTTCAGCTAAAGTCGCATTTTCGGCAACGCATTAACGACGTTAGCCGAGGCACCACTGTATCTGATCACCATGCTTGCATCATGCATAAACCTAGGACTAGTTGTATATTACTGTGTATATTGTGTTGTATACATGTCTCCGTATATGACACTTCAAAAGCAATATAAAAGCATATCGAGTCCAGGAAATAGCTGCAGTTTTAATACAACAAGTCACAAGAAGAGCCCTCGGAATTTCTCACGTCGTACAAAACATTAGAAAACACATTAATAGTGCCTCACATAAACAGAGACGAGTCAGCACAGGTTCCACAGCAGTAAGTTACAGGAAAACAGTTATATATATATATATATATATATATATATATATACATATATATATATATATATATATATATATATATATATATATATATATATATATATATATATATATATATATATATATATAAAATAATAAAAAAAAGAACGCTTGTGTATCGTCGCTGAGCGTTTCCGCTGCTCATGCTACAGTCCTTTTCAATTTGAGCTGCTTCAGAGGGAGTCCGGGAAACAGATGGCTATGTTCTCTCCGCTACCTGCGTGAGAGGATGCAGTAGGGAAATCTGTACATCACATGCATACACACGAGGAGAGTAGAAGAGGGAGAGGGGGCGTGGCGAGGAGTGGAGTGTACGCACCGTCTGTGTGCTTGTCATAGAAAAGGCCGAAAGTACAGGCAGAAATGCAGACATACACACATGCACGTGTTAGCCCATAATCTGGTGAGTATACACGGGTGTAACGGCACAGCGTTTTGTAATTAAATACGAGGATTCCTATATTCGAACATTTCACATATCAAATCACAATTAGTTCTCTCGTAGAGGCCAGTGACCTCATTTCTGATTGTCCATACATGACATGGGGAACACACTGACGAAGGCACTTGTTATATGACACTGCACAAACTCTGAATTACACACACACACACACACACACACACACACAGGCAAAATAGTGCTAACAAATAGTGATATTTCAAATATGCTACACATTAAAGTGATATGTTTCTCCCAGTGCTGTCCAATGAAGGAAATAAATACCCACATTTGTAGCCGTTTGTAATGAATCCCTCATTTTCATGTCATGCTTTTCGAACTCGACTGCGTTTTTCACCAATTAGCTGGAACCAAAGCGTTCTGTGGAGACACTGTGTGTACGTGTGAGGTGTTCAATAACGTAGACGGTGCAATCTGTTCCAAGTGCTTTTTTCCAAACTTTTCCCTTTAAAGTTCCGCGACATCTCCTCACACACTTCTGCATAGTGCAAATTCTCTTTTTTTTCGTAGTGCCAGGGCGTGCCAGAGTTTTCTCTCTGCTGCAGTTTTGTCAATCTTCTTCTAAGATGATTATAGTTATTTCAAGCGCTCTCTATTTCTACACTTAAAATATTGTGTACATCAGTATTCATTTCGAACAAGGCAAAGGATAGCACAAGGAAAATGCATTTAAAAGCATCCCAAAATTGATGTTCTAATGTGTATTATGTTCATGTAGTCTAGCCGTATTAACTCTTCGTGTGATTCTACCACATAATAAACCTCACTCGGCTCTAAGACTAAGGCTGAATAAAGCTCAAGTTAAGCTTGGAGTCCATCTAAACCCCACAATATGTCACACAGGAAGACTGGATAGGCAAAAGTGCAATAGACACACACACACACACAATCAAGTTAGATAATAATTCACATTTACACTTCTGTGTGCTAGAGATTGTTTAAGAAGTGTAACAGATCGAGGCAGGGGTTAGCGATAGAGTAGAAAATCGTCAGCGGATACTTTTTGAACAAAATGAAAATGGATAATTAGTTACGGACTTACAAAAAGAAGCCAAAGTGTAAGAAATCTCTCATTGCTATTCATTGAAGGCCAGGAAATAATATTGCTTTGAGCCACAACCATTTCTAACCCCCCCCCCCCCCCCCCCCCCCCCCCCAACACTGTTAGTTTTAACATCGGGCTCACATCTCAAAGAGGTACAGTTTCAATGTATTCGTCTGTCTCTCTTCTACCCTGATGAGAGCTCCTGGATAGCTTTGTTGATTTCCACTCCCCTACTTCCCTCCTGTCCATCCCTTCTATCTCTTCATCAGGCCTGCTTGGACTCCCCTGCTCTAGAGCTCTAGTCATTCGTACACTCCTGTCTCGCGGGGACTCCGCTCTGCTCACCCGAGTCCCCGGGGAGTCTTTTCTCCTCGGAGGCCCCCAGATGAAGTTCGCACGAGGAGTGTAGTGGCGCTGGGCGAAGCGTAGCAGTGCGCGCCTCTGGCCGTGCTTTCGCAGTGTGTAGACAAAGTACTCGAGGGCGCTGTGACGCATGTTAGCCAGTGTGCCCTGCACCAGAGCCTCCTCCAGCAACAGGTGCACCAGGGGCAGCTTGTAGCTCTCGAAACCCAGCTCGCCCAGGCTCTTCAGGATGCGCGTGATCCGCAGATAGTTGTGCTGAGACCTAGAGTGTAGGAGAAACAAGAACCGTGTTGGCTGATCCAACTTGATTTAGACCTCATCGGATGCTCTAAACCTTGCATGGCTACGGGCGATGATAACAGACCGCAGAACTCTGAGATCTCTTCAAAGTCATAGCTGTGAAATAGGGATTCCACTGCGAGTGTCTGACCCAGTTCTCGACATGCTCAGTGTGACAGTAATGAGATGGTACAAAGTCAGTCTCAATGACACTGAGAATGAGCAAGAGCGAGCAGATAATACCCTGTGATTCGGAACTCGCGCACTTTCGAGGTACACAAAGGTCAGAGAAAGGCCGCATATGTGCGTGCAGAACAATAAAGAGCGCAGCTTGGACAGAAACAGCAGGAATGCAAAGTCAAGGTCTGCACAGGGAAGGTCAAATGGAGAACTGCACACACTGTATGCTCATTTGCATTTTCAACTCAATTAACAAAAGCAATGATCCATCTACACATGCTCGTGTTTTTTAAACGTGCTAATTGATATTATGCAAATACTTCTTCACAGCTTTGTCAGCAAGAATAGTGAGAAAATGTGAGCCAGGCCTCGAGGGTGGGGTGAAGGTGGTGCACAGTTGCTGAGGAAAGATTTAATAAAAGAAAGGAGAGGAGCCACGGAAATGTGAGTGAAGCGAAGAGACCTTTAAAGGAACCCACTACATTTAGACATGTTTCCACCAGGGGAATCAACAATAACGTTCGATAGTTGGTGCCCTGTATTTATAATCCTGCTCAAACGCAGGTGGTACAGAAACAAATTCCCTCTCATTTTCTGTTTTAAAAAATGAGCATGTAGTTAAGCTCATTTTCAACAAATGGCTATTTTTACACAGGTACGGAGTCAAAAACATCTGGTGTACAATTTACAGCAAGCTATATAGCATCTTTTTTTTTTTTTTTTTTTTACAGAGACAAACTTATCATTCTTTTCTCTGTGCAGACTCCAAAATACCAAATTAACCATTTAGAAATGACACTATTTTAATATTTTTTCACAGGCTGAAAAAAAATAACTGGACAATTTTAGGTTTAAGGAGATTTTAAGACGGGCAGGTTACGAAGATTAAAATGTGTTAATGCATTATTGTTAATGCACGTGAAGGAGGGCAGCATTTAAGTAATCAAGACTTTAAAGTCTCTGAGCATGCTCAGTAACAGCTAATCTCTCTCTCTCTCTCTCTCTCTCATATATATATGACTTGATGACTCGTCCACTTGATGTCAGAACAGCTGAGTCACTAGCAGTCTTCAAACGATATCTAAAAAAAAATCCTCTTCCAGGAGTACATAAATGAACACTTTCCCCGTTTTAAACTCTTGCGTTTTCTAACGATATTCTGTCCCTAAAGGTTTTAGACGGGTGACGTTCTTAGTCTGTGTCATAATGAACCGGTATCAGAATGTATTTATTGACTTGAGTCTTCAAAACTCCCGGGATGAGTCAGTCTTACTGAAATGCAGTAAATGTAAATGACTGCTTCTAGAGTAGAAGGATGAATTCTGAAGTATATACAGCTATTCTTTTTGTTCAGCTTCACTCAAATGCTGAAATATGCATTGGGTAGTGCTTCACAGAGCAGTGGAATAATGACCCAAACCAGACTGCAAAAGCAATCCAAGAAGAAGGCAAAGATATGGAATGTTGATCAAAGGCTGAGGCGGTCATCATAACCATTAGCAGCAGCATTGTTTTCAAAGACATTTCCTCCTAGAATAAGAATCATGTTTATATTTATAATTCTTATTCGAGGAGCAATGGCTCCCATTCCTTAATGGTTAATATTTACTGTATAATACAGTAAATGGAACATATGGCGCTACAAATGTGGACCTCGTGGAAAACACACGGGAAAATTTCAAAACCTGAATTGGGGAAAAACCCCAATTCCAGTTTCGGTTTATTTTGAGGATTGTTTTAAGTTCCTTTACATAGACAGGAATCTTGTACAATAAAAAAGTTTGACCAATGTAAAAATGAAAGAAAAAGAAAAGTCTAGATCCAATCTCACTCATTCAGGTGCTGGAAACGATCTTTCCAGTTGGCAGCGCGGGCTACGTTTCCATTCTTATCCAAGAGCTTGATCCCAAAGAAATCCAACATGATAGCATACGCCGACACGAAGCGCCGCTTGGCTTCTTGAGTGTTCTGGAATTCCTGTTCATGATTGCAGAGAATCATTCAGTTATTGATCAAACATTGTGCTGGCTGATAAACTTTAAGCGGAATACATTGATTATTTTTTATCTGTATCCCGTCAAAAGAAAGTGAAAAAAATGAGTTTATACCTTAATCTCGTCCTGAGTGAGTTCATGGGCATAGAAGTTGAGGCCTTGTTCCCTGAGTGGGAAAAGCCTGGAACAATTGACAAACGTTATTGAATTATTTACACACATACATATATACACGTAATAACAAATAATATGATCAGTTCTGCCGGAATGTCCATCAGTGGCTTTTTACCAGGAAAATATGTGCAGCACATATGAGGACGTATGAAAGGGCAGGCTGCCTCTCTGTCAGCTACTTGATGCTCTGCACTGCTGCCATTAAACAGAAAATGTGCACCAGCAGCCGTAGGCTCATTTCTGCTCTGTGTTCCCAGTCTTCTACTTCTACACTAAGAACTCATCAGCAATTGTCTTTTTGAACTTGCTAATTGACATTATGCAAAGAGTGCTGCCCTAGTTTTGCCAGTTAAAGGTGTGAGAAAGTGAGTGTGAGAGAGAACGGGCGTAGTGGTGGTAAAGTTGCCATCATATGTGTGAGGTCTGATTTTTATTTATTTATTTAATTATTTTCGTTCTGCTGATTCCTGCAGAGCCAGACACCAAAACCTGTCGCACAGTAGGCTCTCGTATCACTCTGAACATTTCATAAAGGCCGATTTTAAGCAAAGCTCTGCAATAGTCAGCAAAGTAAAATGTTAACAGTGGGGTACTGAAACACATACTTATTAATCCCGAAAAGCATATCTTTATTCGGGTGTCTGTCTACTTATAGGCAAACCAGTTCATCAGTGTTAGAGTTTTCTCTTTAGAATGTATATTTCTATCATATTAACACATGTAAAAGTTGCCTCATCTATACAACACTGTCAAGTGAAATATTCATTGAACTGTTTTGAACCTTAGGGAGGGTGGAGCTCAGTGGTCTAAGACCCTGGCATACTGATCGGAAGGTAGGGGTTTTGAGCCCTGATATCGCCAATCTTACATATTATATATGTTACATATACATATTAGATATTATATATCGACATATCGTGGGCCCTTAACCCTGTATCATGGCTGACACTGCACTCTGACCTCAGCTTCCAAAAACAAGTTGGGATATGCGAAGAAAGAATTTCACTGAGCTGTAATGTTTATGTAACAAATAAAGGCTATTCTTCTTCTTGTTCTTCTTCTATACAAGGAACATTGTGTGTAAGGCAGGAATACACCTTGAAAGATACCTGTACAAAACCACAAGCAAGATACAAACAATTTACTGTAGCATTGCCGATCTCGCTGGATTGTCTTAGGGGGAAAAAAAACACAGAGACGTGGGGAATCATGCAAAGCACCACACAGAGAGCAATCCGAGTTTAGTATTAAACTGGGGACCATTACCCACAAAAGAATCAATCAGAAAGTCTCTTTAACATGCAGCAGGAGACACAAACGAAATGCTGGAGTCTTGACATTACCATTGTATATACGTGTGATTGTGCTCAAGCTTGTCGTAGTCACCCTTCCACTTGGTAAGAATCTCTTCAACGTAGATTCCTGCAGGGAGAGATACAAATCTTTACTGTATCATGTGACAAAGGTAATATAATACACTGATGGCAAATCATAAGCATTCATCTCTAATAACTGCTTTATCATGCTCAGGGTCATGATAAAGCCAGAACCTAAAATAAAGAATACCCACATAAAGAAAACCCACATAAGGAAAACTCTAGGGGCAGCTCAGCGGTCAAGGTGCTGATCGGAAGGTCAGAGGTTCGAAGCCATGATATCGCCATGCTGTTACTGTTAACCCTCTGCGCTGCATGGGTGCTGTATCATGGCTGATCCTGAACTCTGTGCTGTAATGTATATGTAACAAATAAAAGCTCTTGTTTTGTCTAAAGACACTAAAGAAGAGAAGACTGCCAAGCGTAACGTTTGTGATTGTAGGTTTATGTACTGCCATATGACTGGTTGAACTGTGTGAAACATCCACACCATCCACACCACACACCACACCATCCACACCACACATTCAGATTTTGATTTCAACAATGCTTTTTTTTTTTTAAAGAAATATATACACAATCGCCATGGTACATGTGAGCCCTGGAAACCTACTTGCAACATTACATTCAAATGTACTGAATAATGGTATGTCAGTGCTTGATGGAAATTCGAATGGGATTTTCAGTAGAATACAGATGTTCCCATTGGGGGTTTATGGGTCACTGTGGGAACACTGAGTTGCCTAATGAGATGCTATGGTGCATTCCTGAGAAAAGTCATGGCGTATAGCCTATATGGGGCTCTTAATCCAACGCAGAACACCACATGATATATTTCCTTCTTCGTAACAGTAAACCCAATGAATCTCTAACAGCTACATTATGAGCCTCTTGCATTTTCCACATTTTAAAGCTGAATCTTTTATGAATGAAATTTCAAGGTTATAAACAACCTGTGCTAAAATAGATGAATAAATATATATATATATATATATATATATATATATATATATATATATATATATATATATATATATATATAATCTATATATATAGATATATATATATATACTAAAAATCTTTTTATATACCTAGCATAAAAACTTTTTAGTTGCAAAAGGGTTTTTAAAAAAAATTTAATGTAAATGTAAAAAAAATATATTATTATATTATTATTTTTTTTTTTTTTTTTATAAACTTGCCTTTGGGACAAAAATGGGACAAATACATTACACATTTACAAGAGTTAACAGATGACCTTACCAAACGTGACTGACGGAAGCCTACACACACATTCGGAAATATAGGCTGTAATAGTGCACACACACTTACCATCTGGGACCAGAGGAATTTTATTCAGATAGAATCTCAGATTGCGGTATTCATTTCTCAGCCGCGGCTCCTTGTAATTCTAGGTGCCAAAAAAAGAGGGGAAAAAAAAGAGAAAAACATGGAAAGGATGAGAAGAAGAAGAGGTGCAATAAAGAAAGCACTTCTCTCTGATGAAGAAAAGTGCCCCGAGGCTGAAGATGAACTTGGTTGGAGTCAGGAAGTTCTCTATTTGTCATTCCAAAATTATTTCAGGGATTTAAATCTGGCACAAACAATGGAATTTGAACATTTTATATAATGTCCTCTATGGTAAGCTACTTATTTTCCACACTATTTAGCCTGCTGTAACACATGCAACAAGTTACAACAGTTACACTGTTTAAAAACACAAAAACACTTAAGACACACAACCCCCCCCCCCCCCCACCCCCCACCCACCCACACACACACACACACACACACACACACACACACACAGACACACACAAAACACAAATGTAAAAAAGCTTTTAAGAGAGTATCCATTTCTAATTAAAATCAGTGCTATGGTTTAGGAAAACAATAAAGCGTGTGGGTGAAAATGTTACCGGATAACTATGGCGGTACTTGTACAGGTCCTTGGCAGCATAAAAGCTTCTTTTCATCTTAGTGGATGACTCAGCTAAGTCATTAAACTGTGTAGGAGAGAAAGAAGAAGAGAAAAAAAAGTAAATGCATGAATGAATTTGCTCATAAACTATAGTGCATGATTCCACAGAAACGGTGAATTGTTTGAAAATGAACATATGTTTAAAGCTCTATGTATGCCATTTTCTTTTTACCTTTTGTCCCTTTATTAATTACTCATTTACTCCATCTGGAAATACGACAGTCCAACAATAGCAGCCCGTGGCCAAAAAAAGCTTGATTATGGTTGGTTCTTACACTGCACATGTGTGATATCATCCACTACAAATGTGGGACTTTTTTTTTTTATCTAATTCACACATCAGCAAATGCTTGGGTTCATGTTTCACTTTTATAAAATGCGTTATATTTTGGATCACAAGGGGCACGGTGGTTTAGTGGTTAGCACGTTCGCCTCACACCGCCAGGGTCCCGGGTTTGATTCCCGTCTCGGCCATGTGAGTTTGGCATGTTCTCCCTGTTTGTTCCCCCGTGCCTCAGGGGTTTTTTCCCCGGGTTCTCCGGTTTCCTCCCCCTCCCGGTCCAAAAACATGCACGGTAGGTTGATTGGCACCTTGGATAATTATCCCTAGTGTATGAATGTGTGTGTGTGTGTGCCCTGTGATGTTTTGGCATTCTATCCAGGGTGTATCCTGCCTTAATGCCCATAGACGCGTGAGATAGGTACAGGCTCCCCGTGACCCGAGGGAAGATCGGATATAGGTGAATGAATGAAGATGAATGAATGGTTTTGGATCACACCATTTGGAGCAAAATCTAACAAAAAATCTATAATCTAAATCGAATGAATTGAAATAATGTAAAATATTAGTTTCCCTTATAAATATGTATATACATATAAATACGCACATGATCTACAGCCAAATAATGTTCTTCCACTCTGATATACTAAGGTTTTACATGAGATTAGTGCAGAAAGATCTTATAGTATACTTCTGATTCATTCATTCATTCATTCATCATCTCTACCGCGCTCTATCTACCTTTCTAAAACTTGCTATCTACCGCTTTATCCTACCACCATCCTACTGATCTTCCCTTGGGTCGCTTTACTTCCCTATCGCACAATCTACCAGGTCCCTCGGACGGGGAGTCCTGTGCCTATCTCAGGCGTCTATGGGCATTAAGGCAGGATACATCCTGGATGGAATGCCAACCCATCGCAGGGCACACACACACATTCACGCACACATTCATACACTAGGGCCAATTTTCCAAGGTGCCAATCAACCTACCGTGCATGTTTTTGGACCGGGGGAAACCGGAGAACCCGGAAGAAAAACCCCCTGAGGCACGGGGAGAACATGCAAACTCCACACACACATTCACATTGGCCGAGAGACGGGAATCAAACCCGGATCCTGGCGGTGTGCGGCGAACGTGCTAACCACTAAGCCACCGTGCCCCTACTTCTGATTCAAAATTGTGCAAATATTTTGGCACCTGGTAAAAAACAAAGAACATACTGTCGACATATTAATAACTGTTGTAGTGTCTCTGGGCTTGTAAGAGCCAGTGAGCAGCTTGTCTCTGTATATAATAAGAAAGAAAACATCTAAGAGACACATTCAGAGGAAACTGGGTCAGATTTAATAGGTCACAATGTCACTGTTTGTAAAAAACCGGGAAAAACTCAAGGTTGTAGCATCCCAGCGCGAACTAAGAAAAGAAAAGTGTAACGACGAGGATCGGTGTAAATATCGGTGTAGTAAATATCAGGCGACCGTTGAGACGTTATAAATAGCGGCAACGTTATTAATCCCTGCAACAGTAGGACACACACAGACAAGGCGATCGCAATCAAGTCTCCTAATAATAGATTTGATTTTAATACCGAATGGCTGCGATGTTCTGGCTTAGAGAAAGACCTCCCCTTCAAAGGGCACAGCGTGAAACGGCATATGGCCTCGTTTTACATCTAATCTAATGACAAAACACGAACTAGAGCTTTTCCCTCGATTGTTTTCCAGCCTGTCCGCGGTGAAGGTGATGAACCCCGCTGTGCTTCTTTTTCTGTCCGCTCGGCAGTTTTGTATGGTACTATATATCTCGAGCAGGTTTTACCTGAGGAAAAGGCTCCTCATCCTCTACACATTGTCCCGAATCTGTAGCACCGATGGACTCGCTGTTCTCCTGTCTACCCGGATGATGCTCGTCGCTTTCCGAGTCCGTCTCCCACGTCGAGTCGCATTCCTCCACGGTGCTCGGCTCCTGGTACCTCAGAGCGCCCATCAGATTTCCCATTTACACCAAGCCGCTCCGCGTTTCCGTCCGTCCTCGCCACCGCCGCCGCCGCGTACAAAGCGCCTCTCCTTCCTTCCTCCTCTACATTACTCCCGCTGTTACCACACAGCGCTTTATAAACACGCCGTGCGCCGCTCACGCGTGCTTTCTATTGGACAGGACGCAGGACTTTCCGAGCGACGCTATTACGGAGCAATGGTGGCGTTGATCAGCAGCATCACGGAGGCGTTAGTGAAGATCACCGCCCATGTGCAAAACAAAAAAAACAACACCACCACCACGCTTTTCACACCAGCTGCTTTAGTTCCTCATTAAACTTTCTCTGAACCCTCCTCACTGGAATCTCTATAGTCAAAGACACACAAAAAAACAATGTTAAAACCAATGAGTCACTTCCTGTTTTTATATATAGGTTATTGTCTTCTGGTGAGTCCTCTGTGAAAATCACATTATTTATTAAACTCTCGGATTGTTATTATTATTATACAGGTACTGTATTATAAGAAGTATATAAGTATACGGTATGTACCTATACATTATACATTATGCATCACTACACAACCATACATTAGACAGTATACAATACATTATGCAAAACATAACTACACATTATATGTAACTATACAGTATATAACTATAAATTATGATCGGAGACCCCGGAGAAAAAAACCCTGAGGCACGGGGAGAACATACACAAACTCCACACACACACACACACACACACACACACACACACACACACACACACATGGCCGAGACGGGAATCGAACCCGTACCCTGGCGGTGTGAAGCGAACGTGCTAACCACTAAGCCCCATCCCTGCCCCATTAAGCCATTTCATAAGCGAATATTACATACATCTGATTGACTGATTTAACATCGCTGCTAAAACTTAATATGCCAATATACCTCGGGGCATGCATTCATTTCAACTCCATGGCCCAGGCACTGGTTTATTTAGCATTCACAAAAGTTCATATCACCATTTAAAGCATTTCAAGAATATGTGACATTTTGGAACTAGACAAATAGCACTAACACCACTTGCTAAATTGGCTTGATTTTTTTTTATATCAGTAACATTAAGATTATATCTGTACTTTCACTTAAATAAAATGTCTCCGTATTTTTTTCCCATGCCTGGCTGAATATATTTCTCATATTTAAAGGTTGGGACTTTGTGACACCATTCAGGAGAATGTTTCAGAATAATTTCAGAAATACACCTTCACCTTTTTACTCACTCATACATTTATCATTTAGATTTTGAGGTTGTGGCTTTGAATGGGACATTAAAGGTTACATTTTCAAGTTCATGAAAGTTTTTATTGATATACACCAAAATCAGTGAGTACATTGTTTGTATGTAAGGCATATTCATTCACTAGATCACACATACCACACATAACCACTGCTTCTTTTCAAAAGACCGTCTTTTCTCACACTGTCAGTAGATCTGCTTGAGGATGTGTTCATTGTACCAACAGGCACATTTTCTAATTAATGTTCTCACAAAAAAAGGTGTTACCCTGCCAGGCAGATCTTAGGAAAATGTATAAAACGTGCATGTTAAAATCTGTTTTTCAGTATGTAGTTTTGTAATTTGTATTCATCTTAAAATAAAAAGTGTTAAGACTTTGATAATGGTAAAATACACAGTGTTGAAGGGAAGCCAAGGTACTTTGCTAATATCAGTTCCGCAGTGTTAGAATTATGTAGATCTATGGTTTTATGAAACTTTTATGAGTGGAGCTTATGAGCACACAAACAGAATCCAGAAAAGGGTTATACTTAAATATTAATTTTCCTTGTTCAAAGAAATTTTTAAATAGCTCATATTAGCTTTATTATCAGTGGACAAAACTAAATAAAAAGATATACACATTAAATAATAATATGCATGTATACGTTTTGCTTCCTAGAATTAAAAAAAGGCAAAATTCAGAACCAAAAGTCCAAAGACACAAAATACAACAAATAATTTTTTAACTAAAGTACTTAAATTCATAAGTAATTAATTAAAGGAGAATGTAATTACCTTCAATTACAATGATTTTTAAATGCATCAAATTCAAATTTTGACTAAACAAAAAAATATTAAAAAATAAAAATAATCACTAAAGTGTTACAGAAACATATTAAAAACTATAACTGTATATTTATTATATATGACCAGTATGTATATTTTTTCTCCTCCACTACCATATTATCTAGCCCTATAAAACTCTTGTTTATTGAGAGTGAGAGAGAGAGAGAGAGAGAGAGAGAGAGAGAGAGAGAGAGAGAAAGAGAGAGAGAGAGAGAGAGAGAGAGGGAGGGAGAGGGAAAGGGAGAGGGAAGAGATAGAGAGAAAGAGAGGGAGATGGGGAGGCTGAGAGAGAGAGAGAAAGAAAGGGAGAAAGAGAGGGAGAGGGAGAGAGAAAGAGGGAGAGGGATAGAGAAAGAGAGATGAGGGAAGTGAGAGGGAGAGGAGGGAGAGAAAGAGAGGGGAGAGGGGGGAGGGAGAGAGAGGAAGGAGGAGAGGAGAGAAGAGAGAGGGAAGAGCGATGAGCTTCTGAGAGGAGATCTCTCTCCTTTCTCTTCGCTTTCTCTCTCGAGAGTCTCTCTCTCTCTCTTCTTTCTCTCTCTCCTCTCTTTCTTGGCTTCTGAGAGATCTCTCTTTTTCTCTCTCTCCTCTCTTTCGGGAGACTTTTTTCTCTAGCTTCTCTCTTCTCTGCCCTGCTCTCTCTTTAGAGAGAGAGGAGAGAAGAGAGGGAAGGGGGAGTCGATAGAGAAAGAGAGGGAGAGGGGAGGGATCAGAGAGGGAGAGAGAGAAGGGATTTGAGGAGAGAGAGGAGATGGGGAGGAGAGAGAGAGGAGGTTGAGAGAGAAGAGAGAGGGAGAGGAGAGAGCTCTTTTCTAGTTCAGATCTTTAGGGGGGGATAGAGGGATTCTGGGAGCCTAGATCTCTCTCTTTCTCTTCTTTCTCTCTCTCTCGGGCGGGGAGAGAGACTTGTATCTTTTCGCTCCCGATTCTTTTCTCTCTTCTCTCTCTCTTCTTCTCGATTTCTCTCTTCCCTAGAGGGAGAGTTTCAGATTCTTCTCTGGGAGAGTTCTCTCTTCCGAGAGGTCGGGGGGAGATCCCTCTAGAGATCTCGAGAGGGGGGGATCTCTCTAGAGAGGAGATCTCTCTCGAGGGAGAGGGGGAGGAGAGAGAGAGAGAGAAAGAAACAGAAAGAGAGAGGGAAAGAGAGAGAGAGAGAGGGATAGAGAGAGAGACTCGGAGAGAGAGGAGAGGATTCTCTCTCCGAGAGAGAATCGAGAGAGAGATAGAGAGAGATTCGGGAGAGATTAGGGGATAGAGCTGAGAGAGGGAGAGAGATGAGAGAGAGAGCGAGAGGGAGGGAGAGAGAGAGAGGGAGAGAGGAGAGGGGGGCGAGTCGATTAGAGAAGAAAGAGAGGGAGAGCGGGGGAGAGAATGAGAGGGAGGCTTGGAGAGAGAGAGGAGAGGGAGAGGGGGAGCCCGTAGAAAGAGGGAGGGAGCTAGGAGAGAGATGAGGGAGAGTGTGGGAGAGAGAGAGAGAGAGAGCTGGGAGAGAGAGAGAGAGGAGAGAGAGAGGGAGATGAGAGAGAGAGAGAGACAGTAATTGAATTTTCTTGTTGGCTGTCTGGCTGTCTGACATCATTGACAGTGCTTTGCTGAGAGATAAAGAGAATGACTATATTTCTCTTTCTGAGCTAAACATGTAAACTTTTACATTTAATGTTTGCATGGTTAGAAGTAGAGTGTACGTCATCTTTACTTATCGGCTGGTTGATCTTTCTGAAAAAAGTCTGAATTTTCCATTTCAAGTACATAATAACATCATATATATATATATATATATATATATATATATATATATATATATATATATATATATATTTGCATGCACAGATGAAAATGGATGATAATAGTCTAGGCAAAGTACCTGCATAATTAAGTGATAAACAGAACACAAAGATTTGTGAATGTCACAGATCATTAAAGCAAACAATATATTGCATATTTTCAGGCTTCACTTTTATAGAAATAAAAATAAACAAATACAATGTGTACTATTAACATCAGCAAACAACTACAAATGTATTAAACAGAATTCTGAGGGAAAGCTATCACTGCAACATTGTGTGGCTTGTAAAAGTCTATATCTAACACGCAGTCCAACCCAGTCTTAAGACAGATGACTCGCAAAACAATTATAATTATAGAAATAAGATCTTTAAAGTCTGCACTATTTGGCTGCTTGACAAAGTCATTAACAACTTTTGATTTAGATGGAAAAATCAAGAGCCATTACTGGGCTACTTGATAGCTGCGGGTATCTAACAGCTCACTAAATCTCTGGGAGCAATAGAGCACGTAATGGCAGTGTTCAAATGCGGAGAAGAAGTGCAGGAATTAAAAAAACGGAGGCCCCGGGAAGGAAATTAGCAGAGAAGTTCAATTCGAAGCAAAGGAAAAAGTCCTGAGAAGGGAATGGATGAACACTAAATACCGATGAGCTGTCTTTCTGCATCGCAGTCCTAGAGCTCCGAGACCAGTGCTGCCAGCAACACAATGCTCCAGAGTCTTGGTGAGTATCCAGAGCTCATTTAAGCTGGGCATGATGACATATGGCATTTCCATGGCAGTCTGCCTGGAGACTGTGATTGATGTACTTCACTATATAGACTGAATCTGGCAGTTTGTGAAACGCAGCTATAGCATTAAACCCACCGAGTCTCGGGTCATTGATAATGATCTTAAACCTGCTTATTAATATCACATGCATATGTGTTTTATTTTTGCTTTAATCATATTATGTTCAGTTTACTTCCTGGATTGAATTCTGTTGTTTATTTACATACACTTGCTAGCTTATGTTGAGGCTGTTTTCACAGAAGCTGTTTTGCCACGAGGCACTTTTTTTTTCCTTTCCCCCCAGTAGTTGATGTAATTGCTTTTGTCAAAACATGACTTTCATACCATGAGGTTCTTCCCCTTGGGATTTAATTATTTCATTGTTGGACGATCTATTGCCTGATTGCTTGGGATTTTCTCTGTTCCCTATTTATTTTTTTCTATAATAAAGTCAATCTCACTATCATTATTTGTCTTCTAACGTCCCTTTTTTCTGTGTGGTGTATGTGGGCATTTAGATTTTAATCCAAATTTCTCTTCAGTCTTGACCATTTTACATTCTTATAGTCCACACAAAGATTTGCTAGTAAAGTAGTCCATTTGACCTTTATACGATAACGCATATGTTCAAGCCAGCAAGCGATGCAGTGAAACAACCACTCCGGTTGTACACAGAAAGAAAAACACTGAGTTGTTTAATTAGGTCAAATGGCACGTCTAAAAATGGAACATATTGATGACACGATTAGCAGATCACTCCAGTATCGCCAAGCTACCCCTCTTGGGTCCTTGAGCAAGGCCCCTTAATCCAAAACAAGTTATGGGAAGAAAGAATTTCACTGTTATGTATATGTATACCACAATAAGGCTATCCTATTCTAGAAATTATATGTATACCACAATAAGGCTATTCTATTCTAGAAATTATTAATGCATATGAAAGCATATGAAAATCTCCAAGTGGTGATACTGAAAGTACACAAAACAACAAATAAATATCTATAATCTATGATGATTTGTTAGATAATCACTGCTTAGATATTCAGGTCTACTAGCCAATGTTGAATTCTGCTGTGTAATGCTAAAAGTCACCTCTAGAGAGCAGTAGGTCTCCTGTAATGGAGCAATGGCTCATGGAGCAAACTCATATTTCGACAATGCTCTCCACACCCACACCCCGTTCTACATCAAGCTGCTTGATCATCAGGCAGTAGCAGATGGGTCATTATCTGAATGTGTATGACAAACTATGCAGAGCCAGACCTAAGGAGATGGCCTTTAGTACATCCCAAAAATACCACCCATCCAGAATCTCATCCTGCCTCAACATGAACACTATTATTTACCCATCATTTACTTTCTCACATTTTCCCACCCAAAGTAAAACCCAAATATGACCCATGCTTTATATTACTCAACACCTAGTTCACAAACCCACCTCCCCTTGTCCTCACCGTTCACAAGAGCTATTTACTTCACTTAGTCCTTTATCAGTCCATCACGGTAGCGTTAGTGGTGTGGTGAAAACACATTGGCCCCTGTTCCTTAATAGCACATGTCTCTAAAACAAAATCATTATGCAAAAATAATTCTCTTCTCTTTTTTTTCGACAGAACCACCGTGCACATTTACGCCATGTTGCTCACCTCTAAGTCTCCTCAATTCCTATGTCCACACAGGACCTGCTAATGAGCCCTGCAGAATGAACTCAGAGACAAATCTGCATTGTAACACACACACACACACACACACACACACAGAATTGTGTTATCATTACTAGGACTGAGAAAACAGTATATATTATGCTTGCTACTCTGCCTAAAATGCATTTCGAACTATACACAGCAGAAGACCAGCAGTATGTACCCTTTACACACTGATGTTTTTACTGATGAATATGTGGAATAAGTTTGCGTATTCTATCAATCAGCCTTACAACATATATTTGTTACTCGTTTATGTTTTGGAGCCCAAGTCACTTTGCATTCCAAGCTCGTGTTTGCTATATAACATCATGCCCTGACAGTATCTGCACGAAAGAATAAAATAATTTAATTTGCATGTCAGGGCTTTACATGAGGCAGTGTTGAGACGGGAGAAGATAAGAGTTATAGAGGGCACTGGGACAACATTATTAACCTGCTGGCATGACACCAGAATATGAATTCTGTCCTTAGTAATTCTTTTTCTTTTTATTCTTATTCCACCCAACATCCTGTTATTCCTCTCTCTCTCTCTCTCACACACACACATATACACATATACACACACACACCACTTTGATATCCCACCCCAAATGTGTGACAGGCTGCTGTAGCTGGGTAACATTGGTTTCTGCTTGGCCATGGTTGTTAAATGACATCCTGTGGAGCTCCATGTGCAGGAACACCACATGCTATACTCCCAGCACATTCAAACAGCCAATACACAGCGCCCCTGCTTCTCCGTCAGCTGTCTGTCTGTCTGTCTGTCTGTTTGTCTGTCTGTTTTATGCTCTTTCTAATTCAGCATGAAGCCCAGGGGACAGGAAAGCTCATGACAATGACATAAAAAAAGAGGGGGAAAAAATGAGCCGTACCTCCAAAAGGAGGAGTGTGGATTTGAGAAACGGGTTAAAAATTTAACACAGCAAGTCATTAAAATATACTGGCATTAGCACTATAAAAAATAAATATATATATCACACGCCCACATTTAATATGCTACACAGATGGAGGCTTGAATGAAAGGTAAACATGAGGACAGGCATTTTAGATGATCATCTATAGCCATATGCTTTTATGAAGGGCCCCATAAGGGCTGGGTACTCTTTCCGATGCAGGAAATTTTATCTTATTTTAAAAATTTTTATTTTTTTATTATTAAAGCTCACAAGCTGCACATCTAACATCTGCGCCCGTAAGAGCAGCAAAGGCTACAAAAACCGGCCATTCATATTTTATTGCCCATTTTGCCGGCTATCCATAATTCAGCAAGGAGCATACTTAACAGCTCCTCGCATGGGGAATGGTCCAATTATGTAGTGTTTCAGAGGATAGACTTGTTTTGGGTTTTGCTGTGGTGTTTGTTCACGTACATGGTGCTCACCACATTAATGACGTTATAAATGTAACAAGCTGCCAGGCAGCGCTGAGTGTCTGGGAGTGGGCTTAATTACCAGCATTGAGCTAGCACCCCATCAAGAGAGCCTGCAAATAACCTCTTTCCACCGAGAAACGGTCCGAAGGTTGAAACACTAAAGAGTAATGTGAGAAATTATGGCGAGCGAAATGGATAATGATGCAGCTTTTTCGAGTCTACCTATTTTCAGAATCCGTTAAAGGCTTTTTAGCCATTAAGCGCAAGCTAATTTTATGCAATCTGGAGGAAGCTATCTATATTTGGAGCATAAAACAATTACTTTCGTTCGAGAGTCCTTTTAGAGGAGGATTTGCAGAATACTCAGAGTTTCATAATTGTATGATACCAAGCCAGAGAAAGATAGACGAGATATCAGATATCATATTCAGCCAGGACTGATCTTAGCATTGGGTTGGAAATCCTTTGGTTGCTCTCATAACGTGACTTCCAAGTATCGTAGCAGCGTAAAAAAAAACATTAATTTAATTGCTTTTACAATCAGATGATATAACAGTGTGCTGTAACGAGTAAATATGAGAGAGGGAGGTGTCTATTAGTCATTTCTTGCTCAACTCTGATGAGACCGAGTGCTTAATGAGTGTCCTTTTCCCAAGGAGAGCAGCGGAACCAAAGGTACAGCTATTCATCAGCTTTAGGGACACATAGGCAGGAGATTGTGTGAACACACATACCGTGCACATCAGTAAGGATGGCGTGGAAACAATCCTGCATGCACTAAGCTCACTTTAGCCAGCTCCAGGTCCCCGTGAGCCGGCACCATCCTGCAACAAGGACCACAGAGAACGGCCTAATTGATCAGCCTGCCATTGTTCTTTTATTGTTAACAACACCTTGTCATGCTAACAAATTAGATGTCGGCGAGATGAGACCAATTAATTGTGATGTGCATGTGGCATGCCAAGATGTCTCTGCCAAATGCAATTGCAAAGGGTTTTTTTTCTTCCCATGTATTGTTTTGAAATGCCATTCCATTTTTTTTTTCATGATTACTGATATACCATAGCATGTACAGATACACACCCTCACCTCTTCTCATTTGTGTGAATATCCAGTCAGCAAATCAACAGATTTCATATGATTTCAATCATCTCCTGGTTTTTATTGTCAATATTACTTCAGAGTTAATGAAAATGTGCAGCGTGTAGTCTCAAAATCCTTATTTTTTGGCTTCTTAATCCAGTCTGCTTCAGTGTTTGACCGGTTGTGCATTCTGAGATTCTTTACTACACCATAGTACGAACCAGAATGAAACTAACCCTGCATTCAAAAGTCCAAGCTATAATCTTGTATCTCCAAAAGATTTGACTTAATTAAAAATGCACATTTATTCTCTCTCTCTCCATCACCCACCCCCCCCCCTTCCACACACACTCCTTCCCCTTCTCTTCATTTGTCTTGTCTCTTGTGTGCCCATGGCAGACTAATATAATCTCTCCACAAATTCATTAAGTATAGAACTGGTCTTTTACAGCTTTTGTGGCCCAGAGCCAGATGTATGAACAAGAGCTGTTTTAGAGCAATCATCCACAAGCAAAGATACACACAGACTCCCAATGTATGAATCATTACACATGGAGTGCAGTGATTCACTGGCACCAGAATAGAATTACTATGCTCAATGTGTCTTAAAGGATACAGCAGATAATTGGTCAAATCAAACACGCAGTGGAACCTGGCGTCCCTGGTGCCAATGCATGTTTATGTGGATCCTGTTTCTCTAGGGTAGGCAAGGATTTCAGAAACGTTATCATGCTGGATCGGTGCAGTTTTAATATGAATTAGCTCACATGTCGCATCCTTTCTCCTCTGTTTACCAGAGTGCGTGCTGTGAAAGACACTTACTTTTGTTATGTAAATCAACCCCGTAACAGATATAATGCCAGAGACTCAAGGTTGTTTCAACACAATTGATCTTACAGCTGCGCTGGAAATCCATGTTATTACATTGTCGAAACGCTTCCTCCGTTAACGTGAGGATTGCCTCCGATTCGTGTCCAATTTATTCGCGTGTCATAGGGAGAATCAGCGGCCTTAATAAAATTTTCATAAGGACTTCAGTAAAATATATTCAATCTTGCCGTTTATTGGAAAGATTAGAAAATCAAGCTCTGCCGTGTCCTGCATTGCAAAACCAAGCTAATGGTATTTGTTTTGTGGCTTAAAAACATTTTACATTATACAAACTTGTTATTGTGGCAAACTACAAGAAGCGTTTCAATTAATAAACAGCAATCAAGATGAAGCGCCATGAGCGCTTTTATCTCGCAAACGAAATCAGACCAGGAAACAAGAATGGAAACAAATTACGAACGGCCGTGTTTAGTTTAAAGTAGATTCTGTATCATTACCTTACTACAAGCTGCAGAGACAGAAACCAAATCTGGTAAAGTGGAAAGCGGTTGATTCGATTGGGTTACACTGAGAAAATGTATTAGCTCGAGTCTAGTTCACACAATAAAGCAAAGAGATGAAAAGCCATTTCTATGCAAATGGTGTTGACATGCATGGTCTATATTTCCCATTCATTATGAGGATCTAAATTGCTTTGCCACACACTTATTGAATTGAGATCTAAATTATCACTTAATCTAGTTGAGCTGTGATCTATTTTCATGGGGCAGCGCTTTAATTTGTTGTTATTGCACAGTGGATGCTTGACTTGCAGTATTGAAGAAATATTTCTCCGTCAATAAACCGCTTCCTTCGGTCTCGTCCCTCTCTGTCCCTCCTCTCGTCCTTTCAGGAACATCCCAATCGGCTCCCTCCTCCGCACGCGACATGGACGGAGGGATCGTGTGCCACGAGAAAAAATGCTAATAGTCTTTTGGTGAATTATGATTCAGGGGCGTCCATGGAAAGCTTCCTGCTTATTCCATCAGTTTCCTTCCTTCCCCATTTCACACCAGTCAATCCATGTGACACTCATTTCATGGCACAAATGAATGCTATCGAAAGCTTTCCGTGTCTTCCCTCAGCCTCTTTCTTTGGCTTCTGTTCTTCTGCTCAATTTTTCATTCGTTTCATTCCAGGCGACAGAGCTGTCACATTTTCACCATCTTGAACAAAAGAGTCTCCACAATGAGACAGTGGCCTGTGACAGCAGAATCCATCCTTCCCTCTCTCCCTCCACTTGATTGACATTTTCCAAGCCGACAGTGGCTTATGTATCAAGGGAAAGGGAGGGCAAGACTAGATGTCACAACAGGTAGCTGTCACAAGAATCAGAGTTGGGATCGTCAGCCAGACCGGTGCAGACATGAACGACACGTCGCTTTGGGGTAAATACGCCAGCCATTTCAGCCGCAGCCGATTCAGCCGTATCATCTGGCAAAAACAACATGAATAACTTAATTACTGTTTTTGTTTTCCCTTGACGCGAGTCATGCATGAGTAGATTAGACGAGTGCCACCGGGTTTATCTATCAAACAGAAATTGGGATATGCCTTTATATAATGAAGTCCAACAGATGGAGCTTTCAGGCACTGCAAGACAGACCAAAAGAAGACGGAGAGATACAGACAGCTCAGTCAGTCACATCACTCACGTGGATACGGAGGATCTATTTTTACAGTGGAAAATCACAATCGCTCGAACAGCACATTGGCAGTGACTAGCAACGATACGGACAAGAAATATTATACATCCGTTAAATAAACAGGCTTTACTTCAAGCCCCCATTCATTTATTCATTCAACTATCAGGTTCTTTGGACACCTTGAACCTATTCTGGAGACAACACCAAGCACTGTTGCCCCATCTTGCTACAAGTTGTCCAGGAAAAAAAAGCACTAATCAAAGAAACCTATTTTCCGTACTAGACATTACAGTTACCAAAACTGCAAGAATGATGATAAATAAGATGCATTAAAAATATGCACAGTGGTTCCTAATATGCGCAACAGGTTTGGTAGAAACACCTACACTTGTTTAAAAAACGGCATGGGCTGGATGATTGATGATCTGCATGAACTGAATGGAAAAGTAATACATCTCTATAGTGATGTAGCTGGCAAGACTTATTTCCAAGATGCCCACACACACGTAATAATGCAATTATTATCCTGTACATTAATGATTATAGCAAGGTTAAAAAAAAATTCCATGCTGTAGTTAGTGTAATTTAGTCTCGATGCCTAAAACGTGTGGGATACTGGCACAAATAGCGCAAAGATGCAGCTCCAAAATAAATAAATAAATAAAATTATAATACAGTAAGTAAGAGTAGTAATTTAGTGAGTGTTTAATCCAGTTGCGTTTCAGCCAGATTGATTAGTATTCCGGTCAGACACACACACACACACACACACACACACACACACACACACACACATTCCCTTTCTTCTCTCTCTCTCTCTCTCTCTCTCTCACACACACACAAATGAAGAGAGTGAGGTCTCAGTCCCTCGTATGACAGCGCTGTTATTTGAGAGGCAGTAGCAGCATCAGAGCTCGACCTGCGCACTGTTTCTCCACTCAGAGCTCACAAGCGCATTTCAGAGAAGAGATGGAGGCAAAGCAGGCGATGCGTTCAGGGACCGCTTTCTGTGGATCCAACACAATAACCGTACCTGTTGTTTCCTCTCCCCGGCGTCGCTTTTAATGCGGATCAGTAGAGGAATAGCTCAGATTTTGTCTCGAATTTTGGCCTTTTTTCTCTTTTTGACAGGAGACTGTAAACTGATAAAGGATGGCTCTATTGTAAGGAGCGTAAGTTTGAACGCCGATGGACTGTATATAAGTACAAAAGATGCGTAAAAGATGTATTTAATCACGTCAATTGGATTATGCCTGGCGGAGGAAGCATTGAGTTCTTGTAAACTCCGTGTTTAGGATGGACGGTGCGTGTGTGAAGCCATTTCGGCGGACTGAGATGCATTGGTGATCGCCGCGTCTTCGTCAGCGAGCTAACTTTGCCACGATGAAGTCGATCTTCTACAGCCGCTTTTTCATCCTGCTTCCGTGGGTGCTGATCGTCATCATCGTAATCGACATCGACACGAAGAGGTCCACCGTGCGCAACACGGCGCACTCGTACCTGTCCCGGCTGAGCAGCAGCACGCCGCGGCGGGACGCGCATGTGCGTGCGCTCAACCGCACCGCGCCACCGCCGCCGCCGCCGCCTCCGCAGCCGCTCATCTACGCCATCACCCCCACGTACAGCCGCGCCGTGCAGAAAGCCGAGCTCACGCGCCTGGCCAACACTTTCCGCCAGGTCCCGCACTTTCACTGGATTGTAGTGGAGGACTCGGCGAGCCGCACCGACCTCGTGTCGCGCTTCTTGGCGCGCTCTCGCGTCCCGTACACGCACCTGCACGTGCTCACTCCGCGCCGCTTTAAACGGGCGGGCATGCCGCGCGCCACCGAGCAGAGGAACGCCGCGCTCTCGTGGCTCCGCGCGCACCGCACCGTTACCGACTCCGGAGTGGTGTTCTTTGCCGACGATGATAACACCTACAGCCTGGAGCTTTTCGAAGAGGTAGAGCTGCATACAAAAACACAACAAAAACACAACAACAACACAACAAAAACACAACAACAACACAACAGTACGATCAGTTTATACACCAACACGCGTTTTTCAAGTGGCTTTATTCTGGAGATGATCTGACGAAGCTCCAGAATGCGTTCGTATATATATATATATATATATATATATATATATATATATATATATATAATATCTATATATATATATATATATATATCAGCTACACAGGATTTCCTTAACGTGTTTCATCAACAGCTTACATAATTCTATCCTTTAACTGTGATTTAAATACAGTAAAATATTGTTTTTTTTACCGTACAAGATTTGCATGTCAAGCCCTAGTGCACAATTTACAAGTGACAGCAGACTAAAACATCTCCAGTAGCCCATTCTGTATCAGTCTATACGAACCTCAACCTAAATATCTAATGGTAAAATTGGGGAGAGAGAGAGAGAGAGAGAGAGAGAGTAGATAGGTAGATAGAGAGAACTTTGTCAATGTATAGTGTAGATACACAACAATGTAATGAATTTTTTGCATCCATCTATCTCTATCCATCCATCCATCCATCTATCTAATCCATCCATCCATCTATCCATCTATCCCATCCATCTATGTATCTATTCATCTATCTAAATTAATAATAAGCATTTCAACAGTCCATTGTAACCTCACAAATCAAATAATCTATGCTATATGGTATAAAAAAAATCTAAATATAAATGTCAGCCCTCTCAGTTCTTTTCGTCTAAACTGCTTCCAAGACAATTGTCTAGTTTGCACAAATTGCTCGTATAAAATCTAATTAGATAATAAGATCAATCCATTAAATAAGCCTACAGAATGAATATGGAATCTTATTTGATTTTGCTGGCAAGCTCAATAGGGGCAATTTCATCTAAATGTACAAAAGTAGATTAGATACTAAAAGCTTTGGGATGGCTTTCGTTATAGAAGGGGGGAAAAAAACCTAGTCTAGGCAACCTAGAGGCAGTGGCATTATTCACTAATGTATCTAGAAATCCATACTATAAACCAGCAGGAAAGGTTGCATCGGCAGGACAAGAGAGACTCTGCCGTAGACATGCATTGGCACAGGGAGAAGGTCAGGTGTGTTAGTGTGGCTAGTGTATGTGTGTGTATGTATGTATGTATATATATATATATATATATATATATTATATATATATATATCATATATATATATATATATATATATATATATATATCTATATATCTCTCTTCTCTCTCCTGTATATATGCACATGGGTCATGTGATTGTCACGCAAATGTTTTCATGAAAACTGAAATAGAAGAGAATAAGTGAATGAATGATTCACTCCAATCGTCTTGCTGTCTTTTCACAATGACCAAAGACACTGGAGCTTCCCTGTGGTCCTGCCAGTATTCGTCCTTTCATCATAATATTAGACGTTCAGGCAAAACGACAGAAAAACCTTTACTCTGAAGTTTGCTACTCTGATTCTGTCTCACAAAGTGCAGTTAAACCGAGCAACATTTTATTAGGTGACGTTATCATTTCAAATTAATCAGGCTACGGTTTTAGCAGACTACAGAGACTTCCACTTGTAAGATGCATATTTGATACCCCGAGGGAAACCGGGCAATTGTATGATCCTGGAAATTACATCAGCTTAATTGCACTGCCCGCTTCAGAAGTGTAAGTGAGCAGCGTGATAATGAGTAAGCTGTTGGATTCAGAACAAGTTTTGTTGGATTAACACTTCATATATTTCAGGGATTTAAGAGCTGCACAAACACTGCTGTTTGGTTTTATATACTGTATATGTGCACGTTTGTAGAAATCAAATAGACCAGTATGCATCAGTAGGTCTCTATATTAAATAGACTTTGCACAGCCAGAGTCCTCAACACAATCCTCAATCACAGGTTCAAGTTCATACCCAACCAAATAATTAATTATAGCTTCAAGTCCGGTCAGGTGCATCCAGGAATGCCCTGACCTAAATAACAATTCATATAGCCTTGTTATACTCTCTCTCTCTATGTTGAGAGTATATTGTTATACTCTCTCTCTCTCTCTCTCTCTCTCTCTCTCTCTCTCTCTCTATATATATATATATATATATATATATATAGATATATATATATATATATATATATATATATAATATAAATATATACAATTTGTTAAAAATATTTTTGTGTTAGTATTAATGTAGGTATAAGACTGACTACACTCAATCCCAGGACAATAGAAGCTGCTGCAAAACTCTCGGGTTCGAATTGTTCTACCAAGTTGTATAAAAGGCCATGGTTCATTGAGTGTCTATGGAAAAGACTAGAAGATTTTGCTGCTCAGAAGAATTTTAGATTCTCACCTCTGACACATGGGCAAAAAAAGTCACAAGCAAAACATTTTAATGAGCTAAATAAATAGGGGGGGGGGGAGGAGTGCACTGCAGCGTTGGAGCATTATTTATTCAATATACTTAATATACAGTACCTGACATTGAAATATCTCCATATTTTTGCTGCCTGTCATGAATTTCTGCAGAGCATGAAAGTGGAAAATGCGAGGGCCCTTGGAATACATAAACAGCTGAAAGAGGGATTTCTCTTATATTGCTTCATCTTTGCAAGATCCTCTTGCACATATTCATTCCCATCTCCTGCCCTTCACTTTGATCACTGTCCGGTTTACTTCCCACCCTTGCGTTTCAGAACCCCACCCTACTTTTGACTCGAAATCTTTAGCTCATAACTCGTATCACTTATTTTAATATATCAGTATCAACTTCCCATTCCTCTTTTCCTGCATTAGTCGTCATGCTACATTTTCTTCACGTCTCAGTGCATTACCTTCCAGATCAGCTGTTTTTCATGCCACGGGCCTTATGAGAGTAAAAAAAAAAACCAAAAGCGATTGGCTTTGTCCTCGGAGTTTCTCTTTCCTCCACCGCCTCATCTCTTTCAATTCATTTTGTCAACACAGCTGGACACAGACTTGAGCACATGGAACAGAGCATAAAGGGCAAAACATAACGCTATCATGCTGATGAATGCAGTCCTGCTCAACATGAGGACATAAAACACATCAGGCTTGATTTGGAACACAGCGGTCTGAGTGCATTATTATTACTGCTCAGATCAGTCAAATTCATAACTAGAGGCAGCTCTTACATGATGATAACTCGTATAGCACTGGCACACATATTTGGCTCGTTTCTTTCCTGTGGTGTTGAGGATCATTGGAAATTTCAGCTGCGTATATATATATATATCTATATATATATATATATATTATATATTAGTATATATATATATATATATATATATATATATATATATATATATATAAGATATATAATATATATACTATATATATATATATGATGGAAAGACGTTGATGAGTACAATTGACTGTCTTCGTCTGGCCCTTTTGGCTTGAAACTGGCTACTCAAAACTGGGCTTGCAATAAACAGACATCCCAGGGTGTATACCTGGCTGAACTCTAGCTGAATCAAGAACATCACTTTCTTCACAAAAAGCTCATTGCGTTGCGTCTCGTGCTCACAAGCTGACAATTATTAAAACATTTTAGCATTCTATATCTTCTATTCTTGCTGTGGTAGGGTTTATATATATATATATATATATATATATATATATATATATATATATGATATAGAGCTATATATATCTATAGATATAGAGAGAGAGAGAGAGAGAGAGAGAGAGAGAGAGAGAGAGAGAGAGAGAGAGAGAGAGAGAGAGAGAGAGAGAGAGAGAGAGAGAGAGAGAGAGAGAGAGAGAGGAACGGTGGGTTAGTGGTTAGCACGTTAGCACGTTCGCCTCACACCGCCAGGGTCCGGGTTCGATTCCCGTCTCGGCCATGTGTGTGTGGAGTTTGCATGTTCTCCCCTCCCCTCCCCGTGCCTCAGCGGGTTTTTTTCTCCGGGTTCTCCGGTTTCCTCCCCCCGGTCCAAAAACATGCACGGTAGGTTGATTGGCACCTTGGAAAATTGTCCCTAGTGTATGAATGTGTGTGTGTGTGTGTGCCCCCTGCGATGGGTTGGCATTCCATCCAGGGTGTATCCTGCCTTAATACCCATAAACGCCTGAGATAGGCACAGACTCCCCGTGACCCGAGGGAAGATCGGATAAAGCGGTAGAAGAGATGAATGAATGAATGAATGAATATACATATATATCATAAACACACACACACATATATATATATATATATATATATATATATATATATATATATATATATATATATATATATATATATATATATATATATATATATATATATATCTATATATATATATATATATATGTATGTATGTAAGTTCTTAAGTCTGACCTCAGAAGAGACTCCATGTGCCACTGCTTACATAACCAGAATGTCCCTGCTCTCTGACAGTAATGAGTCCAGCTGTATTTGATGCATGTCGTTGCTTCTATAGTTGATAACTCATAGGGATGCTCGTGCAGCTGCAGGCGTTGATGTCCCCACTACACTGGAGACCACTCCGGCTCTCTGGCTTTGATATAGACTCCCATTTATAGAGTTCCATTACGAAGGAATAGCCTTTGTAAAGTCTCTAGGAGCAGATGGGGAAAGGGGGTGGTTTCGGAAGGGACGGCATTAGAGGCGAGCTGCACAGATATACCAACACTCCCAGCACACGCTTCAAAGCTTCCTCAAGCCCATAGGCATCGTCGTCTGACGCTTCACAGCGCAATGTATCATGCTTACACCAATCGCACGGTATTTAATTATTAAAGCCTACTCTCTGACTTTCTTTAGTGTGTGTGTGTGTGTGTGTTGGGGGGGGGGTGATTGGAGTAAAACATAATGGCTCATTCATACTTTCCTTAAATTCTATCCGCTCTTCCTTTTCTCTTCCAGTCAAAAGAACAATGAGATCATTTAGCTTGAGGTTGTTTTAATTTGCACCGGCAGAATGCTACCATCCAAACTAATATCTGCAATATAAACAGTGCGCTGCATCAGGTGCGAACGGTCTTATTGCTTTTCCAGCCGCTGTGCGGCCGCAGATGGATGAGGTTCTTGAGACCGAAAATGAGCCGACGCACTGTAATACAATCCCACAGAAATCCTTTCTCATCTAGTGAAATTCAATAAAAATAGATGGCCTCACAAACAGCACCAGTAGATCAACACAAACTGTATCCAAACATTTTATAACTAAGAAATGAATTTTGCAGTCCCTAAAGAAAAGACAGGGGAACCACCGTGTGCTTGCTGAAGCTTTTTATTAAACATAAATTGTGTCATATTCTTAGTACACACATTGACTCTAAAGCACATTTAATGCTTTTTTTCTCTCCGTCTCTCTCTCTCTCTCTCTCTCCCCCCAGATGAGGTCAACTAAAGGAGTATCGGTTTGGCCTGTAGGACTTGTGGGGGGTCGCAGGTACGAGCGCCCTGTTGTAGAAAAGGGCAAAGTGGTGGGTTGGTACACAGGCTGGAAGGCTGACCGACCTTTTGCTATTGACATGGCAGGTAAGACGTATCCATTAAAAGAATCTTTTAAAAGAAAAAAACATGTATCTTGAAAAGAAGCAAAAATAAACACACATTGGTGCAATGATACGGGGCAGAGTGGCTTAGTGGTTAGCACGTTCGCCTCACACCGCCAGGGTCCGGGTTCGATTCCCGTCTCGGCCATGTGTGTGTGGAGTTTGCATGTTCTCCCCGTGCCTCAGGGTTTTTTTTTTCTCTGGGTTCTCTGGTTTCCTCCCGGTCCAAAAACATGCACGGTAGGTTGATTGGCACCTTGGAAAATTGTCCCTAGTGTATGAATGTGTGTGTGTGAGTGTGTGTGTGTGTGTCCTGCGATGGGTTGGCATTCCATCCAGGGTGTATCCTGCCTTAATGCCCATAGACGGATAGGCACAGACTCCCCGTGACCCGAGGGAAGATCGGATAAAGCGGTAGAAGATGGATGGATGAATGAATGAATGAATGGTGCATTGATGTAGCACAGCTTTAGCATCAGTTAAAGGGACAATATGTTTTCCTCTCAGTCAGACTGCTAGAAGGAAGAAGACAAACAGTCTTCTGCTGGTCATTTGTAGAGACATCTATAGAGATATATGGTCAATTTTACTTGACAGCAAGGCATTACTAAGAGAGCATGGGATGTATAATATTAAATAAATAACTTCAATAAAGACAATAGTATAGTATCACGTAAATCGCTTAAGACATTTAAGTGAACTCATCAATACACCTTTTTCCCTTCCCTTATATCTTTCTATAAACTGTTCTTTGTACACTGGAAAAAAGATTGCCTTTGACATGTTATGACATTAAAAACCTTTGCTTCATGTGTTCAGTACTAAGATCCTGTTTCTCTGTAGAATGCAAAACAGCAGCATTTGCTCTTTACTACACTTTCACTAATCTGCTTTCTCCTGTGGCCTTCCCAAAAGGATTAAATCAGGATGTACATCGTAATACGATTTAAGAACATTGTATATAAGGATCTGGAAAAAAAAAACACTCTGAGAGTGTTTTGTGTCCTTGTTAAACTAGGAAAAAAAAGTTCACAACGATCACAACTTCTTTCTAGTTTTAGTTCATCACAAAAGTGTCATTGTTTTTCTTGGCAGGATCTAAATCTGCGCTCAGAACAGCGTTTTATGATCCTCTGTGCAGCTCGTCAGCTATTGTGCCAAACAATCCAAATAACTATTTATCATACCTCAGGAGATAGATTACATTCCAGATGCATTTGGAAAATAATGGCTCGGAGATGGAGATCAATCACAGATGACAGGATGCTGACTCTCTGAGAACGAAGGGGGGGTGGGGTGCTCTTAATTAATGCCCTTAATGACTCTTCCTCCAAAAACAAATTAACCTTATGACAACGGCAATAATGCAGGCACATAAAAATGTGAACCAGCCCGATTCTGCTACAAGTCACAGCGTTGTGCTGATTTACTACGCGGCGGCAGGCAGTGTATTAACGCCGGTGTGACAGGAAGGTGCTGACACGCGTGAAACACGCAGAGTGCCAGAGTTCACATACTGCAAACTGAGGAGGAGGAGAAAGAGAATGGCACGGCTCCAGATATACAGCGAGGGCAGCAATGCAGAGCAAAGCAGAATGCAGCGCAATGAGCTCCCCAGGCTCCTGCAGCACCTCTGGATGTTGCGCTGTTAATTAATGCCTGTTAACAGGAGACTGCATCATGCTCTTCGTTCGCTCCTGCACCCCGGTCTGCTTCCCGGTAGTAATTTGATCTTTTTGCTTCCTTCCCTCCCTCCCTCCCTCCCTCCCCATCCGTATCTCTAGATCAGCCACCTGTAACGTCAGCATCGGCATAAAAATTCTGGAAACCGTTTAAGCTTCGTGAGCCCGATCCGTTAAGCTTGCCTCTGAACAAAAGCAGAAAAACAATGAGATGCATTTAGTATTCCTGCACAGAACAAGCACAATAGCGGGGTGAAAAGGTCCTGCCTCACCTCTCGCTGCGTTCAAGTGCAGCTCTCACCTGAAGAGGGGCTCGAGTGTTTGCCCTAACGCAGAAGCCTTTCTAATCTAACCCTGCCATGTAGCTTTACTTATGTAAGTTTAAAAAAAGAAAAAAAAGAAAAGGAAAAAAAAAAGTCTGCATTGCAGCTACGCAAGGTTTTACCCATGTGACTCACCCCAACCTGTCTGTGTCTAAGGCAATGAGTGGGCTGCATTAGCACAATGTGATGTTTTTTTTTTTGATTGCTCAAAGCTACAGCCAAGCATAGGGTGAACACACAGTGCACAAACCCTAACCTGGACATTGCTCGGTGCATGGAGAGCGAAAATTACTCATAAAATGTAATAAACACTTTTTCCCCTTCATCCGTGATGTTATGAGGCAAGTGCGATTTTAAAAAATGCGACGCCGTTAAATAGGCTAAGGACATAAAGGTAATTCGACCAATCATCGTCTATTAATAAAGCATCGCAAGGCTGGTGACAGGACGTACCTTCGAAGCTCTACTTATAGAGTAGGGACACCGTCGTGTAGCTCGGCTGAATCTCAGCCTCTCTGCTGCAGAGAAATGACTGTCGCTGTGGGGGTGGCAGAAACCCAGGTGGCTTCGGCTAAAGCACAGGCGTCCTAGAAAAATCAGCCTGTACCTGGAATAAAAAATACAACTGAGAGCTATATTTCCCCCAGGAATTTATTTATTTATTTATTTTTAAACGGTGAGACTGATTTTGCGCAACCCCCCCCCCCCAACACACACACACACACACACACACACACACAAACCTTATACTGGATAGTGGAGTCTCTGCTCGAGACTGATCATGGCGTTTTAAAATGACTTCTGTGAAGAAGGCAAACGAAGCCATGACATGATGGAAGGATAAGGACAATCAGTAGAGGAAAGGAATTCGAAATGGCCTTGTGTGGACGTGCACGAGCTTGTATTTAGGATCCGGATTCGATTGAAAGGGCTGAACCGTCACCCGAAGCGAACGCGTTCATTTAATATACACAAAAATCCTTGCAGATATACGCAGACAAGCCTCACGTCGTCCTTCGGAACACACACAGGCCCAGATGTTTGGTTAAGTAGAGAGTCTTGAAGGACCATTACAGTACCGCTTGAATTAAAACAAAATTAGGCAACTTTGAGTAAATAATCCTCTTAACACATACTTATATGTTTGAAAGCTAAAGGAAAATATATTTTTTTTTCCTGCCAGGCAAGGAAGGAATAAACAAGGCCAGGTAAACTCCCTGAGCTGAACCTCCTGCGTGTAAGAAAGTGTAAGAATAAAAATATTTTGACCAAAAAAAAAAAAAAAGGATGCTTCGGGTCACAGACGTTTACATGTCTGGCCATTTTAAGTTAGTAACATAAGCTCCAGGTAGTGTTTACCCTGACGTTGCAGCTTCCCCCACAGCAGTCAGCTCCTGTTCCTATTTAGATTTTCTACAGCAGGCACAAGTGCTAAATAAGATATGAGCGCTTTTCTTAGATGAAGACTGTATAAAAAAAAAAGTATATAAACTTTATATATGAGGGGGGGGGGTTAATAATAATCAATTGTCTGCCGTGACAAAGCTGATGGCAGGAGCGGGACAGATTTTATTTCGAGTGCAACAATAGACATGTGCAAAATATGTCACCATTATAATGCGCACTAAAGGAAAAAACACCCCATGCAATTAAATTCAAAATGCAATCTAAATGTTAAGCGTAGACAGCAAGACAGGCGTTCACTAAGCAGAGTGCTCCCGCCTTCTAATCGTGGTCAAGTGCTGTCTGCTTTCACCGGGTGATGCCAACGCGCTGTTATTACAAAAGGCGGCGCTTACGTTCCCTCGCCACTCAATGTTTCTTTTAATCGAGTGACAATATCGTGCGCTGAAACGCTCACTGTATCGACGTTCATTTTCCCTGTTGGAAGTAAGTGTGAGGAGGAGATCAGATTGCGACGTGGCGAATAAATGTGTGTGGATAAAACTGGAGGGCGCTTGGAAAATGAAACGAGGCAAAAGAAAGTGCCGCTGCAGTAAACGTGGCTGAGAAACTTGTGCACGTCCTTACATTAACGTCTCTGCTTTTCTCAATGGCTTATAGGCTTCGCTGTGAACCTTCAGGTGATCCTGGCGAACCCACGAGCGCTATTCAAGAGGAGAGGCGCCAAACCAGGCATGCAAGAGTCCGACTTCCTTAAACAAATAACCAAACTGGAGGATCTGGAGCCAAAGGCTCACAACTGCACCCAGGTCAGTACATTCAAATATAACAGTGTCGAATATATAGTATGTAGACCTTTCCAACAGCTGCTGCATTTCCTTTTTCTAGAGTGTCTTTCTATGGTGTGCATTTTTCAATCACTGGAACTAAGGGGGGGCACGGTGGCGTAGTGGTTAACACGTTCGCCTCACACCACCAGGATCCGGGTTCGATTCCCGTCTCGGTCATGTGTGTGTGGAGTTTGCATGTTCTCCCCGTGCCTCAGGGGGTTTTTCTCCGGGTTCTCCGGTTTCCTCCCGGTCCAAAAACATGCACGGTAGGTTGATTGGCACCTTGGAAAATTGTCCCTAGTGTATGAATGTGTGTGTGAATGTGAGTGTGTGTGCCCTGCGATGGGTTGGCATTCCATCCAGGGTGTATCCTGCCTTAATGGCCATAGACGCCTGAGATAGGCACAGGCTCCCCGTGACCCGAGGGAAGATCGGATAAAGCGGTAGAAAATGAATGAATGGAACTAAGGGGGCAGCGTGACAATGCACCCGTGCACCAAACATCCCAACCTGATCACCCACTAGTGAGGAACAATAGTGTGTGTCCTCACCAGCTGCCTCACCATGTGGTACACGAGCTGCACATTCAGCTGAAAAGCTTCTCTCATAACTGCCGCATCAGCAACAGTAACGGCATTGCAGAAGACCAATTTCTCGCACCCCCCCACGCATACGGCACACTCCTTCCATCAGGCATCCCATGTCACAACCAGGAAACAGTTGGGGAACCAGCAAACTGGGGTAGTCGAACACCTAAACCTAGTCTGACTCAATACCACGGCGCGTTCCAAAGCTCCTGCAGTCACTATACTGCTTCATATTTTACACCAGAGTACTGCGTGTCCTGTCTCTTGCAATCATCTTAAACTATTGCACTTTCTATAGTTTTGTGTCACATATCACGATCCTGGAGGAATTACATTCCAATATACATCGTAATTACAGGAATGAATAGGATTCATGTGTCACATATACATGACAGCGCAGTAAAAGTGTTTTCTTTGCATACCATGTTCAGAGTAGGAGCATAGAGAATTGAGGGCCTTCCTCAAGGGCCCAAAAGCTTGGCGATAACCGGTGACATTCATTCATTCATCTTCTACCGGTTTATCCGATCTTCCCTCGGGTCACGGGGAGTCTGTGCCTATCTCAGACGTCTATGGGCATTAAGGCAGGATACACCCTGGATGGAATGCCAACCCATCACACACACACACACACACACACACTCACAATCATACCCTAGGGACAATTTTTCCAAGGTTCCAGTCAACCTACTGGGACCGGGAGGAAACCGGAGAACCCGGAGTAAAACCCCCTGAGGCACAGGGAGAACATGCAAATTCCACACACACACACATGGCCGAGACGGGAATCAAACCCGAACCCTGGCGGTGTGAGGCGAACGTGCTAACCACTGATCAGTAACCAAGAGACCCACATATTTGAGAAGAGATGAAATACAGAGCGCAGTAAGTAATTCTCCTGTGGGCAAAAAATGTTGTGCTTTAAAGCTTACCACACATTCTTCCCAGAAGAGTGGAGTCTGTTATACTGATGACCATGATTTTTGATTGGGTGAGAAAAAACAAACAAACAAACAAACAAAAAAACAGGCATGTTGTTTATGAGTTTTACTTTACATTAACATTATGGTATTTGGCAGACGCCCTTATCCAGAGAGACTTACAAGTTAGTAATTGAGAGTTAAGGGCCTTACTCAAGGGCCCACTAGTGGCAGCTGGGTGGTGGTGGTGGGATTTGAACCTTCCAGTGCAGAAGCCAGGGCCTTAACCTTACTTTAATCTAGTCTTGATTAATCCTAGAAATTCTTTCCGGATTTCGCCCTTTATATGTATGACGTGTGTAGAATTAACATTACCAGTCTACTTTTACACTAAGAAGGAAGTACGGGAGCTTGGAATATCGCAGGAACATATGCCTGAGCTGGTAGCATCTCCCTTTAGTTTGGGCAAAGGTGTCTCACTGCACCTCGTGTCAGAGTCCTTTCTCTTCCCAGGCCGGCATGTCACAGCTAGTGCCATCATCATTATCACCCAATTATCCTAATGGCAGCAGTGCTGGGATTATTAATAGTGACTATTAGCAGAGCTGACATTACCACTAATCACCAGCACCAGCCAGTGGAGGACGCACGTCGTGCAGCAGTGTCTTACACCGCTATCATTATCAGTCAAAAAGCACAAAGGTTCCATATTCCACCTAGACCTAGAAGCATTAACTCGACATAATAGTTTAGAACTCCATGAAGAGCTCAAACACATGAATGAATGAACAAATGAATGAATGAATGCATGCATGCTCGTACACACTTATTTTAATAGATGTCATTCAATTAAAGCGTCTTCAAGGCGAAAATAAAGGCGAGGCGACTTTGGCTCGACATTCACGGTTCGACTGGCTGATTGTGGTAGCAGTGTGTGCATCCAAGCACAGCGTTACACACACGTTACGAAAAGGTCAGACTTCTATAAGTGTTTTAAAATCATCTCTAGAGACGTCAAGAGTACAAGCTTCTACCACAGACAGGGGATTTGGGCAGCTCCCAGCATGCATCTGGACGGGAAGGGTGGTGATGTCGGACTGATTGGCCTGGTTCAAAGACTCAACTGAGCAATCACAAGATGCTGGAGAGGGGGGGGGGTGAAGGAGGTAGAGAGGGTGAGATTGACAGCGAAATGGAATGAAGGACAGCATGACAGATGTGGAAAGATGGAGGTTGAAGGAGGGCAGGGAGCTTTGAGAGTGAGCGAGCTGGCGCACCGAGCGAAGCCATTCTCCGTCCCGATTCGGAGGCCCTCCTGCTTATTAATGTCAATATGCATCTCAATCCCACCGTCTCCATGCTGCCAGCTTTGCACACAACACAATCCATCAGATGATTCCTCCTCTCTGCAATGCACTCGGGCTTAAAGAAATATTTCTGTCTAAAGCATCATCAGTCTCAGCAACTCCAGATCCAGGAACAGTTTTACATTTATTTACATAGAAATTAAAAGTGACAGCTACAAAGGTGCATATAATGAACTGTGCTACTACTGTGTTTCACCGAGACATCTTTTCTCATTTCTTTCAACTGAAAAATCTTAGATACTGGATTATAGCTGAGATTATAGTATATGCAGATTAACATCCCAATGACATCCACATCAGATGGCATCAGAGTAGTACAGATGGATGCTGGGTAAAGACTGGATTCGAACATAATGCATTTCTGTATGTAAACCCGAAATGCTTTATTGTATATCCTAAAACCACTTATCTTCATATCTATCTGCATTGGGAGGGAGGGAGGGAGGGAGGGGGAGGGGGGAGGGAGGGAGGGAGGGGGGTGGGGGGGGGGGAGGGGGGGTTAAGAGGTGCAGATTAACTGGAATATTCAGTGTTTAAGTGTGGATGATCCCCCGTCGGTACGAGCGGCTCTTATTAGCTATGTAAAACAAGCCAATTAACAGGAGCATGAGCTTCGGAAGTGACGCGTCACACCTGGGCGAGGTTGCATTAACAGCCCGCATGCACACACACACACACACACACACACACACACACACACACACACACACACACACCGCTGCTTACGCTCAACTCTTAGATATATTAGATACCTGCTACAATAGGTCAGGGAGCCTACACGCTCAACACTATCAACCTTGACCACAAACACCACCACCGAGAGGTCACTGCTGTAGATGCTCCCTGAATCTGACCTCATTTTCCTCCCTTACACCTTACTCTACAAAATATATATATATATATATATATATATAGATATATAGACATATATATATAGATATATACATATATAGATATATATACATACATGTTAATATCGCAAGTCTGACAATCTAATTTTTCTTTGGTTCAGGTCCTGGTCTGGCACACCCGCACCGAGAAGGTCAACCTGGGCAACGAGCCCAAACGACACCAGGACACTGTTCTGATCGAGGTCTAGTGGACATGACCGGGCGTCTAACACCGCGGAGTAGCCACCATCCCTGGTACTTTTCCCAATTAGTGTCAAACGGCGGACTGATAGTGTGCTGATTCATGCTGGAAGCTCGGTGGGAAGTCTGATGTCTGTGTCATCGAACTCAACACTCTGGACCATCATCCAATTCCGTGGACTTATTTCTGGCTGCATAAATTGGCTGTCCATCATTTTGTTAATAAGAATATCCCCACATCACCCCGAGGAAGCGGAGGAAAAGAACTCCCCCTGTAATATTCCGTAAAAGCGCATTTTCGGCTGCTAATAGGAACTTTCACCCTAAAATCTCCCGTGCAAGCACCTGATGAAGTTGCAATGACATTTCAATGTCAAGGGGGGGGGGGGGGGGGGGGGGAAGGAAAAAAAAAAAAAAAAAAAAAAAAAAAAAAAAAGAGCTGGTCTTTGGCTTAATGTACATTCAGTGGACATATTTAACTAATAACACAAGGTTTGTTGTATTTATAAGCGGTTCCTGGATTTCTGTACAAGGATTTACATTGTGTTGTTCTAAGCCTGAGAAAAGGAAATACCAACAGCCTGTAATCCAGCGCTACAAGAGCAAACCTTTCAATTATAACCCTCTTTTAATAGCAAAGAAGAAAAGAAAAGAAAAAAAAACAAAATGAGAACTTTACAATAAATGAGACCGTAAGAAAAAAAAAAGGATCACGCAACAGTTCATGGCTACTCACTGTTTAATGCACGGAAATAACATTTTTTTCCCTCTCTGTACTAGGCACCAGAAAAATGTAAACACATTATAGAAATAAACCTGGATGACGAGGTGTGGATGCTCACATTATTGCACAGCAGAGGGACCCTGTCTGAGTAGACTTCCACTCGGCCACAGTCATGGAACCAGGATGTTTCCATGTGCACGTTTGTTCGATTTTTGGAAAAAAAAAAAAAAAAAAAAAAAAAATCTAAACTTTCCTATTCGTGCACACATCCCTCCCGTAGGTACCTCCCATTTGTTTTTTTGTTATTTATTTATTTTTTTGTTCCCTGTAGCTCAATTAATGATTGTGTCCTCTTTTTCCCGTTGGCCGTTACACTGCTGTCGAGTCGTCCAGGTTTATTTGTCTGTTGCTAACTGTGCTTCTCTGTAATGCACACATTAAAACATCACAGTAAAAGATGGACAAGGTTGATGGAGCTTGTACAGGGAGGGTGAGGTTAGAGTGGACTGGGGGGAAGGGGAGGGGAAGGGAGGGGGGATTGACTGCTTCTCTATCTTATGCTTACATACAGTACAATGGATCATACGATAGCTGCTACAGGGTTTCAAGATATGGTGCATATACAGTGGTCGAGGGGGAGAGAAGTGTGTGGGGGTGGGGGGGGGAGGTGGGGGGTAGGGTGGTCACAAACATGATAGCCATATTCTCTGCCATTTAAATACTATTATTCACTATCGATTTGGTAATGATATATTAGACGCTTGTATATTGGTCCAGCAGCCTTCTTTGCTGATATGTAATTATTTTTTTCTCAAACCCCAAAAATATATAGAAGTAGAACAAGAAGAAGAAGAAGAACAAGAACAAGTACAAGAAGAAAAACTGCAAAGAAGACGGACAAAGTTGCCAGTCTCTCCAACTCTTCACACTCTCGGATCACTCAGTTGACTTACAGGGGGGGAGGGGGGGCAAGGCTGCAATGACAACCTCCAGTTAAAGAGTTATGGTTGAAAAGAAGAAGGAGGGGAGGGGGGGAAAAAAGAAGAGCAGTACGTGGATAAAACTCTTGGTGTGCTCTGGTGGTTTGTCAAAGGAGGGGAGATTGGAGGGGAGGTGCTGCACCCTTTATTGTCCTCCTCCCTCCCTCCCTCGATCACTCACTTCCAGAGTTGGGTACTGAGGGTCTGACCGGAGGGAGGACCCACCCAGCCTCCCATAGCGGCCCCGGGCTGCCCAAAGGCCATCTGGGCACCGTTCAGGTTCAGGCCAGACATCTGCTGGTTCACCTTATGGAATAAAAAAAAAAAACAGGATGGAAAAAAATATTAATAATCCATATTTAGAGGTTAAAATTGCAGAAAGAAAGTAACAAGGTATTACAGTGTTATTAGTCTAGGAATCTGTCTATAATTGTTATATCCCAGCAGTGTGTCACTTCTTTTCCATGTGATATTTATTCTCATCTTTCATCAATACCTTTCCTAAAAAAAAATTAAACCCCTCAGTGTCCAAATACAAAGCTATTATTCAAAGATTCAAAGGTGTACACAGAAAAGATCTATTCTTGGTTCACCTTTCCTGACCTTTAGGATCTCATGAGCATTGCATACCTCAAATATAACTGTTCACACCCGGCAGGAAAAGACTGCTGCTTTCATCTGAGACCCGTTACCCCAGATACAGCTGCTTTAATCAGAGCAACCAACAATCTCTGTACTGTAGCAGTGGGTTTTTATATATATATATATATATATATATATATATATATATATATATATATATATATATATATATATATATATATATATTTATATATATATATATTTTTTTTTTTCTTTTCTTTTTTTGTATGATCTATCTAATGACTTTAAATTCCAGGGTGGCCATTGATGCAAAGGGACACCGCAGTGAGGAGACTCTAATTAGGGTTGCACTTCTGTAAGGCACACTGGATTTATAATACTTTATTAACCCTGTGCTGTGGGAATGATACAGGTCTCATAGAGCTCTCATGGTGACTGCAGGATCATTCGTTAAATATCTACGCACTCTACCAGTCAAACGTTCCGACACACCTTCCCATTCCACGGTTTTTCTTCATTTTCATCACTATTTGCACTGACAGCAAAACTATGAATGAACACACATATGGAATTATGTAGTGTATAGTAAACATGAGCGCTGTGACAGATGAGCCGGCTCCACGGTCACCTGACCTAAACCCATTCGAGATGGTTTGGGATGAGATGAAGATCAGAGTGAAGGCAACAGTGCTTCAATACTGTGGGAAAACCATTGCAGGTGATGACCTCATGAAGCTCATCGAGGGAATACCGAGCGGTATTTTGAAGAATCTACAATATGAAACGTGTTTTGATATATTTGACACTTTTTTTTATTTACTATATAATTCTATGTGTTCATTCTGAGTTCTGATGCCTTCAGTGAGAATCTACAATGTAAATAGTCATAGAAATAAAGAAAACCAGTTAATGAGAAGGCGTGTTCAAACTGGTAGTGTGCATACATATTTAACACACACACACACACACACACACACACACACACACACACACACACACACACACACACACACACACATATATATATAAATATAAAATGGACGTTATGGCCACTGATTAGCCTTTACATTATGACCACCTGTCTGATATTGTACTGGTCCCCCTTTTGCTGCCAAAACAGTTTGCTGACATTAACATTCACTTGTTCAGCAGTTTGAGTTATAGGAGCTCGTCTGTTGTATATAGCTTGTGTATATAGCTCGTCTGTTGGATCGGACCACACGGACCAACCAATCATTGATGCACGTGATGCCTCACGTGCATCAATGAGTTTTGGTTGCCCTGGACCCTGTTCCCGGGCTAACCACTGTTCCTTCCTTGGACCACTTTTGATAATACTGAACACCAGGAACACTGAGCTAAACATGACACCGGCAGCACCAAAACACCGGGGGGGGGGGACCCAGTTTCAATTTATATGACGTATCGTCCTTCTATAACTTACACATGCCCATTTTTCCTTCTTCAAACATACCAACTTCCTGCCTCATATATCCCACCGACTAAGAGATGTCATAACATAATCAGTATCTCTTTAACCATCATAATATTATACCTGGTATTCATAACACACTCTGTGAAAAATGTTTTTCCCTTCTTGACAGCCTTTGTATACCCCGAGTAAATGCAGCAGATGTAAAAGATTATTAAATACAAAATTCATTGTAATAAACAAACCAGAAACAATAATGTGAGAGAAATATATCCAATTAAAAGGATTGGGCAGAAATATACCTGGGCCAAATAAAGTGTGTTTTTCTCTCCAGTTGTTTTGTCATGGTTGAATGGATGTGAGCGAGTAGCCACTCATCGAGAAGGAGGCGGGATTGATCCCAGCTGCTTATTTGAAATAGCTGTTCTACAACGTGTCCCCAAGATATGCAGTAATTGTCTGTGTGGCAAAACTGTGACAGTCCTAATTAATACAAGCCTCATTTTGAACGAGTGTCTTAAAACGGGAGGTGACTGTAGATTAGATGCGGCTAAATGATTGTTTTAAGCCTGATGGGAGAAAACGGCAGCCTCTTTAGATGACGGCTTCATTGTAAACGATGACTAGAATGTTGTATAGAATATGTATTGAAGCAGCACGCAGATGCAAAGGCTTTGACGGGGGAACCATCAATTTACTTTTAAAGGAAGTGCCTAAATCCAAACCATGTTTAAGAATATCTGTGCTTTTTTTCCCGCCCTCCCTCCTCCATAAGCACTATATAGATTTGCTGATGTGGACATGATTTGAGTGAAAGCTCAGCCCTCTGAGATGAACTACACAGCATTAGTTAAGACCACTGTGGGATGACAAAAGTGCTGCGTTAAGTGTTTGGCAATCTCTAGCGAACGCCTCCATTTGATGCCATCAGCAGATTCACTACACTTTATGTCTGACTCTATAACCAGTACACAACAGGGCGAGTGGTTTACCTGTCCCATACTCCACTGGGTCTGCTGGCCAGGCTGCATGGTGTACATGTTTTGCGGGGGCACAACTGCTGGCATTGCTCCGGGCTGCGCTCCCATCATTCCAGGCGCCACTCCCATTACACCTGCCGGAGCGTTTCCCATAAAGCCATTAGGCATAGTCATGCCAACCATCATCCCGGTGTTCTGGCCCATCATGGCTCCGCCCTGGCCCATAACCGCACCCATCATAGTGGTGGGTGGCATGGGGCCGCCCATGGCTGGGAAGGCCTGGAAGTTAGCTTGAGGCTGGGCAGGAAACGGCATCTGAGACGTACCAATGAACATAGCAGCTGAAAAGAGAGAGAGAGAGAGAGAGAGAGAGAGATCACGAAGAGTTCACAGCCTTACAGCGGCGTAGCGAACGCACAATCAAGACCGGCGATCAGCCCACACACAAACGTAAAGAAATAAATAGCAGGAGAAAGGAGTCGAGGAAAAAAAAAAAGCCCACAGACAAACCCAAACTGAAGCGTGCACTAATATACAGCGCCAGGCCAATTCACCTCAAGTGATCTTTCAGATGAGAGAGAGGAAGAAGGAGCTGCGTTGGCTGAAAGGGCTTATTAAGAGGTGACATGACAGTGGAGGAATGGCAAAGCCTCTATTTGGAGGATGAACTTTTGGAGCAGTGTGCTGTTTAAAGCGGAGCACGAGCTAGACAGCAGCTTTAATCTGTGCTCAGCAGCATCACAGAGCTGAATCGTGGAACCTTGCAATGGCTAAATTATTGATGCTCGCATTCAAATCATGGCTGGTGTTTTCTCTTCAAACGGTCAGAAAACTGCTGCTTTAGCGTGATGAAGGGGTTTCGAAAAAAGGCGGCATGGAGAAGAAAAGTGGCGTTCTGTTGTAACAAACTACTTTCTTTTTCATAGTAAAAATATATATTTAAATGGGCACGGTGGCTTAGTGGTTAGCACGTTCGCCTCACACCGCCAGGGTCCGGGTTCGATTCCCGTCTCGGCCATGTCTGTGTGGAGTTTGTGCATGTTCTCCCCGTGCCTCAGGGGGTTTTTCTCCGGGTTCTCCGGTTTCCTCCCCCGGTCCAAAAACATGCCCGGTAGGTTGATTGGCACCTTGGATAATTGTTCCTAGTGTATGAATGTGTGTGTGTGTGTGTGTCCTGTGATGGGTTGGCATTCCATCCAGGGTGTATCCTGCCTTAATGCCCATAGACAGGCACAGGCTCCCCGTGTCCCGAGTGAAGATCGGTAGAAGAGCGGTAGAAGATGAATGAATGAATGAATATATATTAATGAAAAGAATTAGTCTTTTTTTTAAAGATTGAGGTCGAAACACCTAGACTGTGCATAGACAATATAGTGCATAATGCGGTGCGTTACATGGTGTGTACCTTGTGCAGGTTGTGGAGGGACACTGCTGGACCCATACAGGGAGAGAATAGAGTCCTTAGAGAGAGGTTTTTTGGTGGCGTCCTCGGCTTTGTTGCTGTTGTTCTCACTGAACAGGTCCAGATCAGACTGGACTGGAGCGGTTGCTGCTGCTGCTGCTGTGCCTGCGGTGCCCGAGCTAGCGCCCACACCGGGGCCTGCAGGTGTGCTGCCAGCTGCTTTAGTGGAATTGACCTAAACAGACAAAAGGACATGATCGGTGCTGATAGGTGGCGAAACAAGGAGACTTCATGACCACAATGTAAACACAGTACAGTGTTGCGACAAATCAGGAAACAATAGTGGAGCACAAAATGAACGGTTCAGATTACACTGCGGTTTATGAGTACAAGAAAAGATACAGCAAGGGAATGCTCCCATACGTGTCATTTGAAAGAAGCGGATGGTTTTGAATGAAAAAAAAAAAAATCAGCATTTTCTGTATCATAGTCTGTCTTACACCAACAATCACCGCACAATTCACCGGGATCACATTTTCCTGATGCACTCCGTTTTATTTTTTGACAATCATTAGCTAGAGATTCTTGACCTGTACGTGCTTTTCTGCACTGCATGATTAGATGAACACGCAGTAGGTGGAGAGATGCTCCTAATAAAGTGGATGGTGAGTGGATACATTATGAGATCTGCAGCTTTTGCTGGTGTGAAAGTCTATGAAATCATTTAGTAGCTGTAATGCTCAATGACTATGCAAATATGAAGTCTACCCACATAAATATGTCTAATATAATAGTTTAATATAGGTTTAGTTAGAATTTATATCACTAGGCGACTCTCCTTGCAATTCGATGGGCTGCACTCCTGTTCTACTGCCTCGGTTTTCCAGAATTCATAAAGACAGCTAAAAGTAAATTTTTTTCTTTTAATTTTTTTCCAGAACACAAAATAGTGTTGTATAGTGTATAATTATATGTTGACAAGGCAATTTTACAGAAATATAAACATCCAGGCTCATATTCATTAACCAATAAAGCATATCACACAGAAAACACTAGGACGACAGGAAAAGCCTCGTGGAAGACTTGAAGCTTGACATGTAAAGCCCAAGATTTGCTCGGCACCACAAGCTGAAAGACACGGACTTGTTTATTTATATTTGATGACCCCCTCCTGTGCACGAGTGTACAAATGTGAATCTCTGCGGATGAAGCGAGCTGACAGTGTGTGCAGTCATTACACCCGAATTCATTTAGAAAAATACGATTGCAGATGCTACCAGTAGGTTCCCGAAGCATCCGCAGCCTCACAGCGTGCCCAATCCCTAAAGTAAAATGTGCGTTTAGTCCTGCTGAGGCATACGTTTTTGCTGATGGGATGGTGCTTTGCTTGCCGTTTCTTAAAATGACTTAAATAGCCATTTCTGGTAAATGATATGCAGTTAAGTACAGGCTTTAAGACATCATCAATCCCCCCCCCCTTCAGCCTTTACAGGAGAACTCCCTGAGGCAGCTTTAAGAACTTGAACACAGCATATTTTTTATACTTGCATTCATTTCGAGCCTATAAAGGCTAATTACATTTTTATTTGATTTAGGCTTATTCAAATGAGAAAATCAATAACCAGTCAAGCATCTTAATTTATCGAAGTCATTTTAACAGGGCCATATAGTCATAAAAACCTACATAAAATCTCTCTCTCTCATATATATATATATATATATATATATATATATATATATATATATATATATATAAAAATCAAGGCTCAGATTTATTCCATCTCTCCTTAGCATCTCTGCCTCCGAGCAAAAAGACGTGGTGATGTCTTTACTTAGCGTATAAAAAGCCTGACATCGGTCTTAAGAGAAATGTATCGGGCCCTTCGCGTGTGCGTGCACAGCCTATAGTTTCTACTCCATCTCTGCTCAGTGGTTTGCGTGAAAGCAATTTACTTTCTCTGTAAAGGCAGGTGTAAAGCAAGGCCTGTCACGAGCTGTGCTGTAGCTTTGAGGCTACACTACACAGCTAATTACTATATACCTTTCACCCTCTATCGCTTTCCCACAAGTTCATCACTCAGCGGCATGAAACCAAGAGCGATGAGGAAAGAGAGAGAGGCTATAGAACATCATTTGGATGCAAATGAATGGAGAAAAAACAAAGAAGAATGGCTCAGCTCCACTGCTAGAGGCCCATTAAAAGACGACTGATGAACAGAAGTAACTTGAGGGGGGGGGGGGGGGGTGGGGGGGGGGGGGGGGGGGGGGGGGGGGGGGGGGGGGGGGGGGGGGGGGGGGGTTGGGGGAGGTTGGGAAGGAAAAGCAGAAAAAGTGAAGGGCACAAACTGAGACACGCTGTCACATCTCAGCTCTCCTGTTGCCTATGAGTCAGAGTGCCGAAGCTGTGGGGCTGAATCGGCGCTGTGGTGCTCGGGAGATGGGAGATGTAGTGATGTCTCTGTGGACAGGGTGTGAAGGACTGGGGTGAAATCAGTCAGAATATTAGCACTTTTACACACAGAGAACAGCACAGCATTGGACAGCCTGGGAACGAATCTAATCTGGGACTGGGTGAATACTGATATGGACAAGTAGAAAGCAAAATTTGATATATGGTACATACAAGTGCATGTGCTCATTATGATGTCAAGTGAATGAAATGAATATAAATTATAATGTGACAGTTATATATATATATATATATATATATATATATATATATATATATATGTATGTATATATGGTTTATGGTTTAGAGAATTTGTAGAAAAGAGAGTCATAAGCAGAAGAAAAAGCCAACACTGGCATTACAAAGTGAAGCTGATGTCCAAATGCCTACCACAACATTAAAAGAACTGTGGGAATTATTTTGGCAAGCACTGGCTGTTCCAAACATGTGCCAACATTCTGTATTCTTCACAAGTCTGGGTAAAGGAGGAGGGTGGCTAAATGGAAATCAAAAACATAAAATCACTCAAACTATATGCATTATGTGTTTGATAAGACCCGGCTAGGATTTATTTTGGATTTATTTAAGTATAATATGATGACGGTGGCAATATTTGTTCTGTATGAAAACTGAAGATGACAATGAGACATTATGGCATGACACTGAACCAGAGCATGAATCCAGCCCGTATGTGAATCCACTCTTACCTGAAGAGAAGAATGCAAAGGAAATGCTCTAGCAATTGGACCTATCTACAGTGTATTAGCAAGTCAGTATGTGCTAAGCAGATTGTAAAAACACCGATGCCTGTAATTCAACAAACTGTGCTTTAACAAAGTATTAGTGTAGTGACGTGAACATTTATGCATTATTAACAACAAAAAAAAACAGCTATTATGGTTGCACAAGCTGAACTTTCAGTAGAAGTAAGACAGAGTACATGTGAGTAAATGAGAGGGAAGGCAGTGGAGTGGTGAAGGTTGCGGGGAGAAGAGGTGGTGAAGGTGGAGGTCAACAATGCAACAAAATGGAGAGGGTGTTAGTGAAGTGAAGAAAAGAGTGCAGGTTGGAGTGGGTGGAGAAGAGTTGCAGGAGTGATGTGTGATAGAAGGATATCTATAAGAGTGAAAGGGAAAGATTATAGGACTGGGATTATAGGACTGTTGTACGGTTTAGAGACAGAGTTACACAGAGTTGTGTAAAAGACTGGGAGACGTTGAGATTTTCACCGTGAGTGACGAGGATGGACAGGATTAGAAATGATGGGGTGTGGGATGTTTTATAGAGAAGGTGAGGGAGGCTAGCGTGATAGGGTTTGGACATGGGTTACATAGGGAGAAGAATGCTGAGGATGGAGGTGCCAGGAAGGAGAAAAAGGGGAAGGCCACGAAAGAGGTTGTGGTGAGTGAAGGTAGTTGGGGTGAAAGAGACAGCTGTAGAGGAAGGGCAGTGTGGAGATGGATGATCCACTGTGGAGACCCCTAACGGGAGCAGTCAAAAGTATATTTTCATCTAAACATTTTTTTTTTTTTTTATGTTTACACAATGTTTAACTGTAAATGTTTTTATCTATTTGCAGTAATTATTTAATGTTGAAACAACAATGTTTTAAACAATGGTGTGTAGACTTCTTATATCACTAGATATCTATGACTAATACACCCTATTAGAGGGTTAAATAATTAAAGATATCTTTTTTTAAAAAAAGGATCATAGTTTTTTCTCTCCGTTCCGAGTGAAGAACAGTGAAGTCTGCAAATATGCGTGAAGCATTCGTGAAAATTTCTTAAAATGTATGAATTCTTAAGACCTTTTAAAGACTGTTATGAGTGAAATATAAATTCAATATCACATCATCAAAAAAAACAAAAAAAACAAACAAAGAAAATGACCTTAACCAAGTCATTGCAAGTATAATCTATATATATATATATATATATATATATATATATATATATATATATATATATATACACACACACACACACATACACACACACACACATATATACACACACGTTAGAGAGATGCACACCTGTTTAAGACGTAGAACAGTAAATTTGAGAATTTTTAAGGCTTAAAATTTTGCTTTTTTTTTTTTTAAGGTTAAGACCCTCAAAAAAAAAACCTAACACAGAGACTTCCTTCAAACATTATCATTATACTGTACATTTACTGTTTACTGTACACGACCAAACGATTGAGGCTCATTCTGTGGTTTGATTTCTGTGGTTTAAATGGCCATCTGTAGAACGTAGTACTAAGTGCACCCTTAAAGCATTTTAAGATTCAATCTAAGATTTATTTTAGTTTTTTTTTTTTTGTGAATCTTGGGTAAGAAATGCAAAACTAAATATATAAAAAGACAATAAATAAATAAATAAATAAATAAATAAGATGACCTTTAACAGACAGATAATAGATCACTATTTCAGTAGGGGAAAAAAAAAAGGTATAAGAACAGCCTTGCTGTTTGAACCAGTTGATGGTGTGCTCCGTTTTAGTCTCTATCCATATGCCTCGGCTCAAGTGGTACCTGGACAATTCAGCGTGGAATCAGCCCAAGCTCAGACGGCGGCGAAAGCGACAAAGAGGTGGGGATTTTTAATCCATTAAATTGGAAGTGTAAAGGTGCAGCGCTGTGCTGAGAGGACGCGAGGATTCACCTCTGCCTTCTGTTGCTCACGAGAGAACAGTCGTGAAGAGCAGCAGTGTGTAAGAATCCATATACGGGATTAAATCTCTATTAGATTTCTTTACAAACACACACTAACCCAAAATGCACACTGAAAAACCGATATATATGAACACGCTTATGGCCTTAAGACAAGTCAATGCCACAGCTGTGATTCAGGAGGAAAAAAAAAAAAAAGAAGAGAAAACGATTTCATAACCCCTCCCCGACTACTCATCATATGATGTGCGAATCACTCAAAGCTGTCCACAGGGGGAAGAGGGCAAAAGCTATTAGGATTAATAATGGATGAGTCTAAGACCACTGCTCAGTAATTCGGATTCTGCTTTCTGCTGCGTTTTTCTATATTTCTGTGTGTATCAAGACGCCATTAATGCATGTGTGTACACACATCACTGAAAGTTTGCTTGATTACAGACTCACAAGGGCTATAAATATTCCAGTGATCTTAAAGCTGCACAACTAACGCTTACCACATTATCACACACCAATGAATATTCACACACACACACACACACACACACACACAGAGGCACTGCACAGCACTGTGAAGAACGTCTCTGACATTCAGAGAAGGCCATAAATATTCCAGTTCTAACCACCCCCAACTAACCAAAGTTACATTAGGGCGAACACACACACACACACACACACACACACACACACACACACACACACACACACACACACACACACACACACACACACACACACACACACACACACACACTCACTTCCTGTGAAACAGAGGAGGCTTTGTGTGATTAGCAGCCGTACACAGATAATTAGCACTCTGCTGGTGTACAGGGCCAGGCTAGGCTAATCCAGTTCCCCTCAGCAACTTCCATCTGCCTGGGAAACCACAGAACGACTTGCTGAGAAAGGAAATTCGATGAAAGAAAAGACCAAGCATAAAAAGAGTTCTCCGATGACAAATGTGTTTGTTTGGAGTTAGAAACGATGGCGGTTCACACCAGCAGGCGCCCTGGCTGAGTGTCTGAAGAGAAGCCGGCATTGGCAGCTTTAATGTCGAGCCACTTTGGACCGCCGATGCTGCAAGACCGAGACGTACACCAAGAACGACTGCGAAAAAGGATAGACTTAATTCTTACATCTGAGTGTGGTTATTTATTTATTTATATAAGAATAGTATTTTGCTACAGGTTATAGCACGAATACAAAAAGTGTGAGAAATGCTCGAGAATGAAGGACTGACCACGAAGAACCTCCCGTCACACAACTGCACTTCCATTAAATCTAACCTGGTACTCCAAGACTTCTCCTTGAACTGCCATGGCACGCTCTCTAAATAAGTGCTTTTCCGACCTATTTTCCCTCCACTACCAAGACACACAAGAACTCGCACATTTCTCCGCCGTGAGGAAAGAACAGAACACGCACATACTGAAATCTTATAATGGATGGATAATGGATGCGTGTGGGCAGTTCATCAATGATGGTAATGAATATGCAGAAATGCACATATTTTCTGCAAAAAAAAAAAAGAACATTCTTTTACATGTAAAATACAGGAGAAAATCTTAACAAGCAGGAATTGTTAATGCTCCTTTTCTGAAGTGGATCCATACTACGAACAGCAATCTCTGTTAATTACGTTCTTGAATGGTTTGCAAAGTGTATGTGCACTCAAATACAAATAAAGTAGCACTATCCCCAAGTAGATGAAATGTTTATCATTTTAGAACAAAAAAAAAATTTACACTGTGATAAATTAATTAAATAAATAAATAAAACGGCCCCAATGTCTGTACCTGGGTTTTGAGTAAACAGTTTTTCTGTGCCCATAGGAATTGTCAGATATGCTGAAATCATCACTCATTAACATACTGTATGCTACAGATATAGCTGCCATGATCTGTGGTCAACCTAAAAAAGTGTTATAAAAAAATAGACCATTTTGTTAAACATGGAAGGGTGAAGAGACATGCTTGTTCGATGCCAAAAATATGTGAACACTTGACACTCACACCCACAACCCCACTAAAACATTTGGGATGAATTGAGATGAATTAAGGTGTGTCCGACCTTATTTAAATCGACAAATCCCAAAAGCCATGCTCCACAATCTAACGGGAGCATTCCCTGAAGAGTTATTATATTGGGGGGGGGGGGGGGGGGTAGCTCAGTGGTCTAAGGCGCAGGGCTGCTGATCGGAAGATCCGGGTTTCGAGCCCCGGTATGGCCAAGCTGCCGCTCCTTGGGTCCTTGAGCAAGACCCTTAAACCTCTGTGCTCCAGGGGCGCCGTATCATGGCTGATACCCTGCGCTCTGACCCCAGCTACCAACATCAAGCTGGGATATGCGAAGAAAAGAATTTCACTGTGCTGTAATGTATATGTGACAAATAAAGACTATTATTATTATTATTATTATTATTATTATTATTATAACAGCAAAAAGGGGGAAATAAATCTGTGAGAGCTCCGGAATGGGATATTCAAAAAGGGTCTGATAATCAGGTGCCCACAGTCTTTTTTGCCATAAAGTGAATGAAATACCACTATATACAGACGTATACTGGCATAAAATCAAAGGTACAGCGATGAAAACTATCATAAATGTAATACAATAATTTGTAATATGTCTGAAAAAAAAGTCAACAGCACATAGTTTGTATTGTATCATTAGTTTGCTGGTCATTTATGTTAGTGTGTATCAAAACACACTGGGGATTTATGGCTAGGTGTCCTACGCTGGTCATGTGTTTCACTGAGACACAGATGTGTGTGTCTGGATATCAGCAATATCATTAATTTTTTTAAAATCTTTTTAAAACACACCTCAATAACGAGCCCAACGTATTCCGAAACCAAAAATGTACCGACAAGCACCGACATGTAAGAAAGAGAGAAAGAAAAGAAATGTCGAACTGCAGCTCACTGTGCTGAATGTCGAACACTGTGCTCAGACAATTTTATTTAATTTATGAAGTTAGTATGTATACTAATATATATATATATATATATATATATATATATATACACACACACACACACACCACACACACACACACACACACACACACACACACACACACACGTGTGTGTATATATGTATGTATGTATATATCTATATACACACACGCACACACACACACCAGAAATACGAAGCCAAGCCAAACAATCACAGATATAAATATAATATACAAAGAATCACAAAATATAAAACAATCACAATATAAAATGTTCCTGTGCATTCAATGAGCTGGATATATATGTATGTATGTATGTATATATATATATATATATATATATATATATATATATATATATATATATCCAGGGCATTGAATGCACACAAGCATTTTATATACAATGCAACACGACAGTGTAACCTGCAAATCATGCCACGCTGAGCTTGTGTGACATGGAAGTACCATAGTGCTGCATGAGCATATGAAAAGATTATTTTTTTTCCCCGAGGAAGAACAAGCCAGAATCTCCCATGCACTCCTCAACAAGCACCCACCATATGTTTTAAAATGTCTAAATAAAGGTTAAACTCAATATGTGGCTTTTGCATATTGTAAAGTACACTTTTATACATAAATCTCCTGAATTATGTTTTTTTTAAATATAGCCATAACAAGCAAAACATAAAATTTAAAAAGTTAGATTTCTAATATGATTAATCGAAATAATAATCGTCCAATTATTGAATGATCAAAATAATCGTTAGTTGCAGCCCAAGCACCTCTTTTTACAGCCCTTACGTGAAATAACCACTGACCAGACTCTCCCATCTGTCTTTGGGGATTTCTGCCTATTCCTTCTTGCAGAACTCTAGGCAGTTGAGAGAGATTGCAAGGACATCTGGCGTGTAGCACCCGCTTCAGGTCTAACCAAAGCATTTCAACTGGATTGAGATCCGGACTCTGACCAGGGAAATCAAGAGTGTGAAATTCCTTTCTTTCAGCCATCCCTTGGTGGATTTGCTTAAATGCTTAGGGTCCTTTATCTTGTTGCATCACCCATTTTCAACTCGGCTTCAGTTTGATGGCAGGAGATTCTCTTCAAGAATGTGTTGATAGGTCAGAGAATTTAAGTTTCCCTGAATAACATGGAGTCTCCTTGGCCCGGAGGCAGAAAATCATCCCCGGACCTTCACATTTCCACCACCATGCTTCGCTGGTGGGAAGAGGTTCTTTCTTTTCTGCTGGCTTTTCTCTAAACATGGCGACAGATAGATAAATATAGAATAAATATAGTTTGGACTCATCTGTCCAGAGAATGGACTTCCAAAAGGCCTCGGATTTATCAAAATGATTTCTGGGCAAAGATCATACTGGCAGCTTTGTTCTTTTTTGACAGCAGATGGCTTCTTTCTAGCAGCACTTCCCATAAACATCCTGTCTGTTACATTTTTCTCTGAGTATAGAATGTACATGTAGCATGACAGAATGTACATTCACCACAGATGCTGCCAGAGAGGTCTGAAACTCACTAGAGGTGATGTCTTTACCTCATGTATTATTTTTCTGGTGCTATTTTGATGATAGATTTTATTAGTGTCCACTTCCAGGTCAAGTTGTGGTCATGTAAAATGCCTTCTATTTGTAGACGATTTGGATAGTGTTGGGATCTCTAGATGTCGTCTTATCGACCTCCAGACTGATGGACCGTCACCACCTTCTTCCTGATATCCTCAGGTATCTCCTTTCTTCTTGGCATTGTTTAACCCCTTGGCACTACAGTGGATTGGTTGGATGCCTCTCTCTTTTAATCTGTGTTGCCCAAGCACTTTCCTAGGGATGTCTAATTTGATTGGTCTGCTTATTAAGGACCTTAAGGACCAAAATGTGTTCCACCTGAATCATTTACCCATGTGACTTTACCAATGCAGCTCAGGCGTTACTTACTTTTGCGCACATAACAATAATAATTACAATTTGTCATGTTTTTGGCAGCACTGTATATATTATTACATTTAGCACTACAGTTAGCGGAGCGACTTTTTGAACGAACCGTATGTAAGTAGTAGCATTGCAATGGTTGACAGTTGATCCCTGATCCTTACGGATCATGATTCAAGGTTCGTTAAGCACGAGATCCGCAGATTATTAAAAAAAAAGGAATTATCGCAGAATGAGGCTTATTTTCTGCTGATATCGGCTTTTAAGTAATTTCATAACTACATAGAGCGGCCATGTGTTCACATGTGTGAACGTGTTAACCAGTCAACAACAGCGGAGAGGAGAATTAGAACATTTTAAAAATGCCTCTGATCAGAAAAAAATCTGATCCTTAATTTTTTAAGAGTTTGGATCGCTACTTAAGAACCAAAATAGTTGCTAAGATGACAAATATGAGGCGATATTAATACTTGAATTCTATCAAAATATATTGGTTCATATGGCTTAATCTCATCAAATACAAAATTTCAGAATAAAATCAGGTCAGAATAAAATGATCAACTCAAAAACATATTATACATATACATATTTTGACAAATTTTACATACAGATTTTTATGCTGAATCAATGCCCCCACACACACCACCCCCCTGTACTAACTTAAAACGAGTTCTCTTTTCCAGAAACATCGACAGCACTTTGCAGTTAAGGTAAGGGCCATACACTACACTACAGCACAACCCTGCCAGAGCGACTGGTGATCTACTAACAGAACCAGACCACCAAAAGATCCAAGCTATAAAACCACCAGGCAGAGCAAAGCAGGGTTTTGGTAAACGAGCTGATAAATATAACAATGCCATGCTGTATGACAGTCAAGTGATTAACATGCTGCAGTGAAAGAGTCCGATAGGGAGAACGGTATTGGACGACTGTGACAGGCGTTCTCCACAAAGGCAGCTTCCATATAAACTGCAGTGTAGCGGAAAGAAAGCAAAATGACTGTGCTTTCATTAACAATTAGCCTTACTGACAAACCATCTGCACTTAGAGGCACAAATACACAAAACACACACATTTTGGAAATCGGAAAGAATCCAGAGAACCTGAAAGACACCCATATAAACTCCACACACATAGCAAGCTCAAGACGCACCCATGAATCCTGAAGCTATAAGCTGGCAACGCTACCCTCTGCACCACTGTGGTGGAATCAAAGTCCTCACGACTGTAAACTCTCTATCCTCGTTAATTCAGAATGAGTTCAAAGAAGCCCTGTAACTGCTAGTACTGTCAATGAAACGTTAAAAAAAAGGTTAATAAATAATGGAGGCACTGTGCTTTAACTTTGCTCAATACTACACACAGTGCCCTATAAATAGAATTTGATCACCAAGGCCAGGTATAACAATCACTGTTCAATGAAGAAATGTAGGGCCATAAGATCCAGTGATATAGTATATATATTATATATAGTATATCATTATATATATATATTTTATATATATATATAATATATATATTGTATATATATATATATATATATATATATATATATATATATATATATATATATATATATATATATATATATATTAAAAGACCTGTGTAATTTTCTGGTGTATGTTTTGTAATGCTCTCTTGTTCGATTAATCGATGGGATAATTAGTAGAATACTCGAATACTGAAATAATCGGAAGCAGCAGCCCTAATCCAATCCTGTACAAAACAAACAGGTAAGCCTTATAGAGATGGTGTTACGGTGTCATGACCTGAGCGTGAATCTTGACTAATGACATAATTCATGTAGCCAAATGAATTCAGAAATATCAAGAAACTATGTGTTCTATACATACATACAATCTAATTGAGAGGAAAATCAACAAGCAAGATAATGATTAAAAAAAAAAAACCCTGCCAAAACAACAGAGTACTTCATCAGCTGCAGGAAAGGGGAAGGTTTTAGATCAGCATGCAAATCAGGAAACCTAAACCCAAACTAAAAAAAACAAAAAAAAACAAAAAAAAAAAAAAAACAAACCCTATGGGCAGGACATCCCAAACAAAGAGACAGAAAGTGAATGAAACTGTTGTATCAGCATCCAGAAAATGAAGAAAAGAAAAGACAAGGATATAAGCATTATAGAAAGCAGTGTGTCTTAAAGTCTCATTGTAGTTGATGTTAATAAACTTCAGAACTAAAATAAAAAAAAGAAATAATAAAAAAAATATATATATATATATATATATATATATATATATATATATATATATATATATATATATATATCCTTTAAATGAATGTCATATGTCAGCAGGGCTGTTGCTATAATGCATGCAGAAATGTCATATGCCGCCCAACCTTGATTATGCAGCACTACCTTGTCTTGACTGCGTACCAGCACTGTGCTGCAGCAGAGTGGCATGACAGATGAGCCTCCATGATCTGGTGGCTTTCTCCTAACCTTTAACTCCATAGAGCACCGAGCATGAAGGTTGGAATTTCAGTCAAAGAACGAGTATTGGATTCCTTTCTCCCACCAGCATTTCATTCCTTGTGTGCTCTCCTTGAAAGCATTACATTAAATTCTCCTTTTAATATAAACACGCAATATATTAACATGCTTTAGCGACTGCGTACTCCTGAGATCGCGGCTCAGGAGTGCCAGCTAGACCATATGCTCTCTGTACTCAATGCAGTGTGTGTACGTAGATGCACCTGATGTGTTTATATATAAAATCTCCAACTGCGCAATGTGCACACATTACTTTGAGTGGATATAGAATGTACCAACACCATATGTTGTGTATGCGAATATGGACCTTGATATAAATTGATATCGGGACAGCAGGTGCTTAGACATGAAGGGTCTGCGTAAAGGGTCAAAAGAAGTTCAAATCCCAGAGCTGGCAGAAAAGCAGGGCTGGGACCTACATCTTAATCTTTATAATTAACAAGAAATCATCCAAGACTTATTTTGTTACGAGTTGATTGGTCTAATACTGCTTTAAAAGAGTTCAATATTTAACACTTGCTGGTAATAAGATATGGGATTTATTCCCTGCATCATCTGTCTCTTTCATAGACGGATGAATCCAAACACTTTGTCTTCCAGTATGCCAATAGGGCTTCCGTTGTACATTGTCTCGGGCGTATTGCTGTTTCCCCAACATGGAACTTCCTACTTCTTGCAAACTTGGCTGTATGATTTCAATAAATGTAAAGAATGCTCACTCTAAGCCGACAACAAAAAAAAAAAAAGAAGAGTTGTCTGGTTAGGGTTTGATGTGCTTTTAAAGCGGTTGTGATAATTCACTTTTATAAGCGGCGAACGATTACAGGAAAGGGCGGTTTGAATAAAACATCTTGCCGAAAGCAAATTGACACCCAAATGCCAACATTCAAAGTATCACCCGGCACTTAGCGATTTCAAATATGGACAGCAAACTTAAATAGTGCTTGTTCTTAGTTTATACGCCTTGTTAATTCAATTCAATTCAATTCAATTTTATTTATAAAGCGCTTTTTACAATGTGTCATCGTCCCAAAGCAGCTTTACATAATACTAATGTTTGACAAGTGAAAATCATGTTTAAAGCACTAATTCAAGTTTCTTGTTGAGCAAGCCGAAGCGACGGTAAAAAAAACTCCCTGGAAAGGAAGAAACCTTCCAGACCAACAGAGAGAGAAGAAACCCGACTCAACAGATCCTCATTTGGGTTGTTAGTTTGTTGTGTGTTGAGTGTTGTGTGTGTGGAGAGGATGTATATTGTGTAGTGTGGAGTGTATTCAGCCGGGGGCGGAGTCACCTCGGAGTCACCTTGTTAGAGTGACGTCATGGAATTTCTAGGTTTAAAAAAAAAAAGGAAGAATTCTAAGTTTACTGTCAGAGACAAATTTGGTTTATCCACAATAAGCGATTATACACTTTCCAGGTATCTACCTTTCTATGGGGGACTGATCAAAAGGTTGGGGGTTCGAGCCCCAGTATCACCAAGCAGCCCCTTGGGACCTTGAGCAAGACCCTTAACCCTCTGTGCTCCAGGGATGCTGTATAATGGCTGACCCTGCGCTGGGATATGCGAAGCAAAGAATTTCACTGTGCTGTAATGTACATGTGACAAACGAAGGCTATTCTGTTCTACCTTCTAACCACAATCTGTGTGTAGACTTTACATCTGCAATACCTTTATATTTTAAAAAGTCACTACTGTTTACATTTTTAAAACTTGAATACTTATTATATATTATATATATATATTATATTATTATATTTTCATTTGTATACTGTGCAATGACAAAGAATTCTACTGAAGCTTCGCGATAATTCAGGTGATTCTGTACAACACGGTATCTTCAGCTTCCTGTTCTGGGTGACACCTAGTCCTCTCCCTGTTGCTCATCCACCTTGAGGTCTAATGAGCTGTTTGTTCCGAGGTGACTTTCTGCTCACTGTGGGTGTAAAAAGATTTTATCTCGTCTACTACAGACTTCCCTGTCAGCTCAGACCAGTCTGGTCATTCTCCTCTCTGACAACAATATAAAAATCACAGGGTGTTTTTAGTTTTGTGCATCTTAAAACATTTCACTATATGGTAAAAAAAAAAAATTATAAAAAAATTTAATTAATAAATGTAATAACATTCTTAAGGCTTCTTCCGAATGAAACTGGCAACAAGAATGCAGTATCAGCGCCCTATATATCCTGCTGCTGGCTTAACCTTTGCACTGTAACTAATGCACAGGAGCAGAAGGGTGAGTGTGCTGAGCCTACACTTCTGAAAAGGACTTGTTCGTGCTAAAAGCTCCATCAAACGCCTCTGGCAAGAACTGAGCGCGGTCTGCAGCGGGAACACGATTGAAACTAAAGTCTCCTGAAAAAAACACGCCGTGTTCCAGGTCAAATGCTGAATAACGAGGGCAGCGGTGCGGCGGCTTCTGAATATCTGGGCATGTGTGTATCTACAGATTATCGAGGATCATCTCCATGTCCTCGGTGGATGCTTAGTCTTTCCTTTATATCCGCACTCTCTGGCGCGTGTGAACGACAGACCTTTGGAAAGGTATTTGTATCGTCTACTTCTACTTAACTTCTCACTAGACGTCCAGGATAATAGCAGAGAAAATCCTAAGCGTGCTCATTACTAACGTAATAGCATAACACAGCCTGGAGAAGAGACTCGACTGGCATTAAAAATGATAGACTAAACACGGTTAACACAATCATTTTTATAAAGCTGTGCCAAAGCGGCATGGATTTGAATAAAGTTGGGAGGGGGATCTCGTCTTGCTTTAATGTTAAGAGAAATAAACAAAACGATGCAGTCAGAGAACACGGCAGAGCCCTTTGGAAGGAAACGGCTGCCTCTATATGCACGAGTGTCTCTTGAGAGAGCCGAGAGAAATGGGAGCAGGAGGCGAATCAGATGTGAACGCAGGCAAGCCAGGGACTGGATTAACATGCAGTTGTCTGCAGCCGCACTAAAGGAATGGAAAACAGGCGCCCCGGTGGTCTCTTGCGAAGGCTTGCGGAGAAGCGAAATGAATGCACCTCTCCCCACCACTCGCGCTTTGTTCGAGAGCTAGAGAAGCTGCCAGAACTGAGGAGCTGCGATACAAACCTCGAGCCAAGCAATCGGCTTTGTTCCGCGCGCTCCACAATTCTGCCGTGCAATTGCTCGGTCCCGAGGAACGGCAAAGGCTCAGCGGAGGGGTGGAGGCCCATTCTCTCATTCGTGCTCTTTCGCTTTTCCTCCCTCCGCGTTCTCGCTGCGCCTTCTCTTCATCTACACCCAATCCAAATTCACTCACGCTGTGTGTGTGTGGGGACGACGACAACACAAATCCCTATTCACACAAATACAATCCTGTTGTCGCAAGCGACACCTCTCATGCTATCCGAAATGACAAATCCATTATAACAGCTTGTGTGGAGCTGACGTGTCCTTCACACGTGCATTTCGAACAAATGACAAACAGGGTGAGAAAGAACAAATCGGCCCACAATCCCAGGGCAGACTCTCAAAGAGCAAAAATATATGGGGAGGGGGGGGGGGGGGGGGGGGGGGGGATTAGCACATTAGTGTATACTGTTTCAGCTTGCAGCTCTGCATACACACACTTCATTATGTCATTGAAAAATGTTGTAGCTTTAGCCTTCAAGTTACATATCACATTTGAGACATAATCCTAATCCCTTCTCATGGGTATTCAAAAGCAAAGTTATGGAGAGGTGTGTTTGTGTGTACAACATTGAAAGTGGAACATTGCGGAGGCCGTTTTCCAAACTTCATAATAATGAGCAAGAAAGTTTTTGTTTTGGTTAGAGATGTTGGCCTTCTTTCTTTTACATCTGTCACTTCCAGATCCAAGGACCTGGGAGACTAGAAGTCTCTTCTGCTCTCTTCTGTTTCTCTCACTCCCTCCTTGGGTAGGGACAGGGAAAGGAGAAAAGGTCCCAGCAGTGCACCAGTTTTCCCAGATCAAAAACAAATTGCTCTTCATGCTAGAATCCCATGTGTCCAGGCCAGGCGGGAAAAAAAAATGTAGAAAGAAAAAAAAAAAGCATGTTTTATATTCCAGGCCTTTTGCCCAGGGGAAGCCCTGCAAGCAAGGACATATATTTGCAGAGCTGCTCGTAGGTACTGAAACACCAAAACCAAGCTTGTAGTTGGTCAGGCAACGTTGGGAATTGGTAGCCGGCCCAAACCTACAAGATCCGTTTACACATAATGGCCATTTTCAATTCAAATTCATTCAATTCCAGTTTATTCCTAAAACACATTTCACCATGGGCATAGTCCCAGAGCAGCTGCACAGAATGTAAAAATTATATCACAAACATTTAAATAAGTGAATTATGTATTTATTCCTAACAAGGCGAGGAAAAAAAAACGCCCTTAGATGGTATGAGGAAGAAACCTTGAAAGGAACACCAAATATTTCCAAACAGGGGGGGACAGCAGTGTAATTAAAGGACAGCAGTGTAATTAAATATCCTTTTTTTTTTCTTTTAAGAAGGGAAAAATCATACCAATACCAGACAAGTCCATGTTTGCTCTCAGGACAATCTCAATTGTGAATGGCAAAGAGTCCATAAGAACATTCCTCTGAGATTGTGCTCGGTGTTGATGTGATTGCATCACACAATTCTTGCAAGATTCAGTCATTCCACAATTCACGCTGCCAATCTGTAATTCTACCACATGCCGGAAAATGCTCTATCTGGTCTTTTGGGAAGCCGAGGATATGAGTCATTGTGAAATACAGCATCGTCATACTGGAAAAGTATTTGGTCAGTATTTGACTCCGAGTCATGAGATGCTTTTCTGCGCACTACAGTTCTGAAGAGTTGTTTATTTACATCCACGCTTCCTTTCACACCACCGTGTGCAAACGCTAGAGATACGAGTTGCGAGGCGAAGACACCATGTGACGACCAGTTTCAGTCAGCATCAGTGTTTTGAGCTCCATTTGAATAATTCTGTGCGTCTGGAACATGATGGACAAATTCATTCATTCATCTTCTACCGCTCACGGGGAGTCTGTGCCTATCTCAGGCGTCTATGGGCATTAAGGCAGGATACACCCTGGATGGAATGCCAACCCATCGCAGGGCACAAACACACACACATTCACACACTTTCATACACTAGGGACAATTTTCCAAGGTGCCAATCAACCTACCGTGCATGTTTTTGGACCGGGAGGAAACCGGAGAACCCGGAGAAAAACCCCCTGAGGCACAGGGGGAGAACATGCAAACTACACACACATGGCCGAGACGGGAATCGAACCCCCCCCCCCTCCAAAAAAAAAAAAAAAAAAACCCCGGATCCCTGGAGGTGTGAGGCGAACGTGCTAACCACTAAACCACCGTGCCACTGGACAAATTCAATAAGTGCATAAATAAACAAATACACACAGGGTACGACTACAGTGGTGGGTGGACATTTATTTTTTTTTGGATGGGAATAACTGACTAGTTAACTGCCCCCCCCCCCCCCCCACCCCCCCCCAAATTACAGGCTACTGCCCCCTCCTGGTGCTTGGAGATATTTGCTCTCATGCAAGAAAAGAAGACGCGTGCCTGTCAGCCATGTTCCTGGTAGTGTATTCAAGTGCAACATCTCAGAGGAGGGGAGGGAAAAAAAAAAAAAAAAAAAAAGCAGGCGCTGCTCGCTCAAGCCCCAGTCGGTACTAATTCTTTGTTGTCAAGCATAAAGAGACTCTAAAGATCCTGGCCCCAGTCCAGCCCAGGCCAACATTAATGCATGATTAAGAAGGCATCCATTGGTAAGGGAGAACACAGGAAAACATCAGTCTTTTCTAATAGTCCGTTTTCCTTTCTCTCTGCAAGGGCAAGCTCAATGCTAATTCTTTTATATTAGTTACTGTGCCTCCTTATGTCCGGAAGCCCTTACAAATCAATCCTGTCCGCTGTGACCAGAAAGGTAAACGTAACTATCGTGTTTGGAGGGAAAATTAAAACAACCCAACCTGACCTTTTCTTTGTGTCTCTTTCAAAGTGGTTTTAAAACAACAGAAAAGGACATGACATGGAGCCATGTTGCATTACAATGAGCCTGCTTCTATTCTGCTGTGGAGAATACAAGTGGCATCTATAGAACCATACTCTTCTGCATGCTCGCTGGAGTGAAACGCGAACAAGGAGTGACTGACATCGTCATAAAATCAGAAAAGCACCAGTTCAAAAGTAGTGTTTTTACTGTGTACCTGGAACATTGCATGCATTTGTACATTTAACCATAGCTTTATACTGATCACATTACCGTGACCGCACACCGAATACCTGCTCTTTATAATGAGTGCATTCATTCATTCATTCATCTTCTACCGCTGTATCCGATCTTCCCTCGGGTCACGGGGAGTCTGTGCCTATCTCAGGCGTCTATGGGCATTAAGGCAGGATACACCCTGGATGGAATGCCAACCCATCACAGGGCACACACACACACACACACACACACACACATTCATACACTAGGGACAATTTTTCCAAGGTCCCAATCAACCTACCGTGCATGTTTTTGGACCGGGAGGAAACCGGAGAACCCGGAGAAAACCCCCCTGTGGCACGGGGAGAACATGCAAATTCCACACACACATGGCCGAGACGGGATTCGAACCCGGACCCTGGAGGTGTGAGGCGAACGCGCTAACCACTAAACCACCGTGCCCCCATCCACAGGAGTGCATGTATTGTCTTAATTTTAATACATGCCAAATAAAACTGCACATTTCTTCTTCCCCCCCCTTTTTGGCAGTTTGACAAATGGTAGCATTAGAAACATTTGCATTTCTAAAACTCCGGTGCAAATTTACATTAATAAAACGCAACAGCTGTGAGTAACCAAATGAGTTTCCGCACCGACAAGAAAATACACAACCTAAAGTATACAGTGTGTGTGTCAAGAAATTGCAATGCAGCGTTTGTGATTGCCACGTTACTCGGTAAGAAAACGATGCCTGTATTTAGAAGAAGTATGATTTAATAGGCGCTCATGCTATAAAGGCGGTGTCAATCTGGAAAAATACAAGATTCTGTATTTGTAGAGAACTTAATAACGGATTTTAGTTATTATTACATAAGCATTCGTATTTTACCTCGACCTCAGCAACTTCTTAAAAATAATTCACAGCCAGTCTGACCTGACCCAGGTGTTATACAAGTCCTGAATAACAAAGCGTTAGAGAATACATGCTGCACCGTCAGACAAAAACACTTTTAACGCTTTATCAAAGAAATAAGAAAGGCTTGGAAGTCCTGTAGTCAAAGAAAATCACAAAATACCTGGTTTGTGTTGGTGCTTGATGGCAGAGGGTTGGACACCATAGGACCAAAAATATCCAAATCATCACTTATAGGAGCTGCACTTCCAGATCCTGCCCCGCTGCTGCCTGTGTTGACCGCAGGAGAATCTGAAATAAGGAATGAACGAGAGTGAGGGGGGAAAAAAAAGAGAGAGGAAAAAAAAAAAACGACAGGCTTCCGGAGAAGTGGAAATGACATGTACAGGATGACTTTCTCAAAGGCCAGTGGGTTCGGACTGTCTGACCTCTAACTCCCCTGTGCAAGCCAGAATAAGGTCTCCGGATCACTGTGAATGTCAAAGAGTCATGGCTTTGTGTGTATGTTCTTTTTTTAAGTGCATCAAGGACATGGAATGCATTTTACCACTGTCCATTGTTTTTATTTTTATTTATTAAATCCTACATATTTCAACCAGTAGGCTCTAGTGCATTTATACATCAATGACACTGAAATAGCAGATAATACGCAGTCTTTGCATAGCTAGCATCATAATTATTAATCTGCCTCAAATAAACATACACATGTCAGTTTAATCAAGTTCAAAATATGTAGCAATAGGAAGTTGATGCGGGAGGCGGAGAAACCTCCGACTGCCCCGGATTCAATGCTTTGGTTCATTCATGAGATTTGGAAATCACTAAAGCCAGAGGAGATCATCTCTGGAGAATGTAAAAACTGGAGGGGGAATTAAATAATATATATATATATATATATATATATATATATATATATATATATATATATATATATATATTATATATATATATATATATATATCTATATTATTATATCTCAGGCGTCTATGGGCATTAAGGCAGGATATACCCTGTATGGAATGCCAACCCATCACAGGGCACACACACACACACACACACACACACAACACACACACACACACATTCACACACACATTCATACACTAGGGACAATTTGTTTGTTAAGGTGCCAATCAACCTACCGTGCATGTTTTTGGACCGGGGGGAAACCAGAGGATCCCGGAGAAAAAGCCCCTGAGGCACGGGGAGAAACATGATGGAGGTGGGACTCGAACCCCAACCCTGGAGGTGTGAAGCGAACGTGCTAACCACTAAGCGCTATATATATATATATATATATATATATATCTATATATATATACTATGCTATATATATATATATATATATATATATATATATATATATCTATATATATATATCCTTGCGGATCCAGAATAATTTGCAGTTTTTTTTTTGCGTATCATGAGATGGTTGGATTTGCCAAAAGATAATAACTCTACATGACATTCCAAATCAGCAAAAAAAAAAAAAAAACAGCAATCGCCAGCTCAGCTTCCAGATTTGCACCGTGCTGAAATCTCCCCATGTATACAACAATCAAGAATACTGAAGAGAAGATGAATATGGCCGAGATGTTCCACAGGGACGAGTTCACGTGTTCAAGATGCTTCCAGCAGTGTCTCAATCCGTGTTCGATATTAAAACCTAGTTTAGCATTAGCGCTGGTATTCTTGCCCGTTTGACCGCAGATAAACTTTGATTTCGAATCTACGGCATAAAAATATTCAAGCATTAGTTGGCGATGTGCAAAGGACTTTTCATTCATCCCAGCTACTCCAAAAAAAAAAAGACACCATGACTAACAGTAGCCATTTTTATTTTATACCTAATAAACTTATTTACTTTCGTCAAGACACTTACTCAAACAAAATGCATTTCTTGAAAATGTATGCTTTATTTACATTACTAATTTCAGTATATCTCTAGCACGGACAGCCTAAACAAAGCACTTTTCTTCCTGTCCTGCTGTTTTTTTTTTTTTTTTGTTTATCCCAAAATAAATAAATAAATAAATAAATAAATAAAATTGACACTCGATCAAAATCTGTGGCAGAGGTGGGAAACGCATCTGTTTACAGCTGACACTATTCGGATATTCAAACACACTTTTTGTCTTTCCATTCAAGTCCTGGCTGTTACACAAACACACACACACACACACACACACACACACACACACACACACACAAAACACACACAAACACAGACAGAGATAATCCCCCGTAGAACAATATCAGTATTAATGACCACCCCCCTTCCCTTATAAGTACCTCCGGATATGCTCGGGGGTGTTGGAGAGAATGACAATGGACCAGAACCAAAAAAAAAAAAAAAAAAACGGGAGCCACCAGGTAGCAGTTAATGTACATTCTCTCTCTCTCTCTCTCTCTCTCTCTCTCTCTGTGTGTTTTGAGAACACGCTGTGCAGCTTCATGCTGCTACTGCTGAGGGAAAAGAGGAAACGCACAAAGGCAAGACACGATTCCATCATCACACATGGCTCATCATCAGCTCCCTCGGCCTGGGAGCATGCCATAAATTCTTCCATACACAAACAAACACACACTGTGCCCCCAGTGGCACGGGCGCACGCTAACTAATCCATCTTGTTTTCCTTTTTCCCATCGCCTCGCTTCTATCGTTTCCTCCTCTCTCTTTACCGCCATATGAGCCAAAACACAGGCTGGGAATGGAGAAGGGGGGGGTGTGTGGAAAGATGAAAAACTCACACACTAGTGCAATTTTGTGTTTGGAGCTCTATAGTTTTCATTTTTAGAGAAGATAATGGAGTGTTATCTGCCGGCTTTGGTCATCTGGAGGATTCTGTGATCTTTCTCCGAGCGATACAGGGACGATTCGGTCAGCCGGCTTCTTTCTCTGTCATCAAACCGGCGCAAAGAGCCAGGACAACAAGACTATTATCCATAGCCTAGGGCTGGGTGAGGTGCTGAAATAAGATCGATATCGCGCTAAGCCACCCCCCCCCCCCCCCCCCCCCCCCCCCCAGAGGATCAGTTACAATCTTATCCAATCCATCACGATATATTTATTTCCACTCGTTAATCTTTTTCAAGTATTGCTAATCGTGTCATTACCGTGTAGCCTAGTAATTGTATGCCTATTGCATATAGTTCTGCATAAACAAAGTGACCCTGGAAGCACAAGTAGGCAATCCTTTTTTTTTTCTTTAACCTCATCTGTCAGATCGCACCCTCAACTCGGTGCTATTCGCGCAGCTGTATCCTAACCAGCCCAGGCAGCTATGCGGCTCGGTGGTGCACGAACAAAGCTTCTCCACTGACATGCAGGAGAAAAATGGCAGAGGAGGAGGAGGGGATTGATTACTTGCGTCTTACCCAGGCCTAGCAGGTCGATGGCAGGCTCAGGATTCTTCTTAGGGCTGCCTCTGGAGTCTATCTGTATGTCCTCTCTCTTCTGCGTCGGGGGAGAGAGAGAGAGAGAGAGAGAGAGAGAGAGAGAGAGAAAGAGAAAGAGAGAGGTAACAAACAAGAAATCATTTAGTATGCTGAAAGCCTAGAAAAGGTCAACTGTATAATGATTAATAGCATCTGGGTCAGTACACAAGAAAGAAATTCCTCCCGAGATTTACGGTACACAAATATATTTAAACAGTACACATTTCCAGCATTTCTAGTTTATTTCACCGCAAGTTTGGGAGAATAAGTGAACGCGACGAAGCGCCGTCGGAATTTGTTACATCCTTCCGCCTTTTCAAATAAGAGTCTTTTGCCTTGACACATCCAGAAAACCTTCGCTCTTGTTCTTGCGGAGGTCGTTCCTCTAAAGGATCCGGAGGTGTGTTTTGGGTCACCGTCATGCTGAAAAGGTGACATTTATATTCAGAAGAAGCCTTCGGGTTTCGTGCCCTAAGTGACCGGTATTTGGAGCGAGTCGTTATTTCCTCGCCGTTATCTAAAAGTCAAGCGGGAGGAAAAACAGCTACCACCACCATGTTTCTTTTTTTTTTGTTCTTTTGTTGTCTGACTTTGATTCCACCAGCCACACATGAATCGTGGGTTCTGATGGCATTTAGCAGACGCCCTTATCCAGCGGGAAGTACAAAACAAACGCTTAGAAGTCTGTAACAATGAATACATCCGACACTGGTTCAATAGGTCTCCGACTTTGCACAACAACAACCTACAATTTTGTGAGGAATTAAAGCACTTTTTTTTAAAAAAATCATATACATAAAATAAATCAGGTAAAATAAGCTCTGGTTGAAGTGTTTTTAGTAAGAGGCGCATGTTGTTTGAAGGTTGCCGGTGACTCGGGCATCTAGGGGAAGTTCTTTCCACAACTTCTGTGTTAGAAGTGAAGAGAGTCTTGATGTATACCTACAGTAGTTCGTACCCTGTGAGACGCTGGGACCAGTCATGCAGCGCTAGAAGATCTGAGCGAGTGTGGAGTGCGTGGAATAATAAGAGCTTTGAGGTAAGAGTGTGCTGGTCCACTTTGTGCTTTGTAGGCAAGCAACGCTGGTGCGTACCTGATACCGAGCGGAAACCGAAAGCCAGTGGAGGGAGCGCAGCAGTGGGGTGGTATTCGAGATGCATTTTATTTGTTGTTTATTGTCTTCAGTGAACAACGCTACAGATCCTGCTTTGTACAATTCTGTTAACGTTAACCGCATGTAAGGGAAATTCTACCTGAGCAGTTCTATTTTATGTGACTGATTTTAACAGATAATAGGTGTAAACTAATTAGTATCCAACATGAGCTTGAATCTGATTGGTTGCTTCTGAACACTGCAACTTGTTTAAGTGTTTTTTTAATCAAAACCCCTTTCTGCGATTTTGCAATTTAACAATAAAGATGCGGAAAAGACAAATAGAAACGCGTACATGGTTTAGTTTTGTTTCATATTTTCATATCAGTCTGTCTCCTCAGTCATCTATCCATCCATCTATCCATCCGTCTCCCCCACTCACTTTTAGCCCGCAGTGATTGTGTGACTGGCTAAATCTCTTCTCTGTGATTGGTCGTGAGGGTCGTTTCTTGGTGAGGAGTGAAATCCGTATCGGGGCTGAATTTGCTGATCGATGAGTGCAACAGCAGAGAATGGATCAAAACCCCCGTAAAACCATTACACGCACAATATCAACATTTTTCTACTTTTGAAACAGAAGAAGGAAAAAAAACAAAACATACCACTACAAAAGCAAAACATGTTCAGCTTATGTGTTTTTTTTTTAGGTTGCATTGTCACATCTGAATCAAAACATCAGCATGTAGTCTAAGCTATATTGGCACAATAAAAGAGAATAATAAATATTATTTTGTCGGCTTCATTCCACCCCACTCGACAATGCAAATGTGGTTCGACAGTGGGATGAAAAGAAAAATGCAAATGAAATAAGTGTATAGCTGCTGCTTCTGACTTGTGGAATTATTGCCAGACAAATGGAACCAAGTTGGGGTTTAAATAACGCACAATGTGTGTGTGTATGTAATATATATATATATATATATATATATATATATATCTATATATATATATATATATATATATATATATATATATATATATATATATATATATATATATATATATATATGGGGCACCAGTGGCTTAGTGGTTAGCACGTTCGCCTCACACCTCCAGGATCCGGGTTCGATTCCCGTCTCTCGGCCATGTGTGTGTGGAGTTTGCATGTTCTCCTCCCTTCCTCACCCGTGCCTTTCAGGGGGGTTTTTCCTTCGGGTTCTCCGGTTTCCCCCCGGTCCAAAAACATGCACAGTAGGTTGATTGGCACCTTGGAAAATTGTCCCTAGTGTATGAATGTGTGTGTGTGTGTGTGTGTGTGTGTGTGTCCTGTGTCTTGCGATGGGTTGGCATTCTATCCAGGGTTGTATCTGTTGTATCCTGCCTTAATGCCCATAGACGCCTGAGATAGGCACAGACTCCCCGTGACCCGAGGGAAACATCGGATATACATATACACATACATACATACATATATTCTCATTCATTCATTTCTCTATTCTAAAACCCGCTATATCCGATCTTCCCTCGGGTTAGTGTAGATCGGAATGCCAAACCCATCGCAGGGCACACACACACACTCACACATCACACATTCACACACACACATTCACAACACATTCATACACTAGGGACAATTTTCCAAGGTGCCAATCAACCTACTACCGTGCATGTTTTTGGACCGGGGGGGAAACCGGAGAACCCGGAGAAAAACCCCCTGAGGCACGGGGGAGAACATGCAAACTCCACACACCCACACACACACACGGCCGAGACGGGAATCGAACCCGGATCCTGGCGGTGTGAGGCGAACGTGCTAACCACTAAGCCACCATGTCCATGCCCCTACATACCTACATACATATATATATATATATATATATATATATATATATATATATATATATATATATATATATATATATATATATATATACACATACATACATACATACATACATACACACACACACATATGTATACATATACATACAATCTCACACAAACACACACACACACACACACACAAAATATTGTATAATTGTATTAATATTGTAAAACAATTTAATTACAATGCTGGTCTACCTTATAATTCTTCCAAAATATTCACCCAGGATACACAAATGGATTGTTTTTTAAACCATAATACCTGTCTGGTGCTGTGGCGCAAAATACGCGAAAGTGCGTGGGTTCATTAAACTAGGTGCTCTCAAGGCAAAGTATTTTCAGCCGTTTTAAGCTCATTTGCACACTAAAGTGCTTATGATTCATGCCTGATCTTCATCAGGTTGCTTTTCTGTTGCTTCTCAGCATGTCCCTCCTATGAATGTCTAACCCAGGGAGAAAAAAAAAAACACATTTCTATTATTAACCAACATCTGCTGGTTTATTTAAGAAATAAAAAAACACTCGTTACAGAGTCTACATTTCCCCTGGTAGAGCTAGCTGCGCTCTTAGGCTTTCATTAATTACGCTAAGCTAATTCTGACACCACCCTCAAATTGCACACAGACAGAATTCATCAGACTCTGAAAGCATTAATTAGCAAAATGCTGAAACTGCCGCTTTTCATCTTTCTACCGCACTGAAAAGCTCTCCCGGAGTTTAGTCTTTTTTTTTTTTTTTTTTTTTTTCTTTTTTTTTTCGGTACTAAGCCTTTCGTGACCTTTTCATTTTTCATACATAGGAGCAAAGCCAGGACTGCAAATGTGAGGTACAACTGGCCTTTATAAGCAGGGGAATAGCCTTCATTCAGCACCATGATTGAAACGTGTAGCAGTGAAGTGGTTAGCTTTGCTTGAATTATGCATGAGTTCAGGAGCTCGACTTCTTTTCTATTTTGTGGTGACAAGACAGACATTTTGCGCGCACACACACACACACACACACAAAACCATTAATGCTTTTAGACAGAGCATTCATCTGGAGCGTAATTTTGCGCTTCAGATAAAGGGAAATGGCTGCACCGGGATGGAGACTCATGAAAACACCTTCCAAAGACACACAAATACGAGACACCCCGTAAATTACTCGTGCTTCTTAAACTCTACTTTCTCCTCTGTTCGTCGAATCCATCGATCCCCGTTCCCCGGCGCTTGCCGAGCCAGCTCGTTTCAGCCTTTTCAGCGCTCGCCATGTCGCTTTTTTCCCCGAGACTGTTGAGTGAATGGGTGTGAAATGAGTTGAACTCTGTGCCGTGTCTCATGGGCCTCTCATATCAAGGTCATTCCTAATTCATGAACACTTCCCTTTGATGGCACAGTAATTCCATTTGGGTCAGATTCACGCAGACCTGCCATGGCCTCGCTATGCAAACACGATCACTGAGCTAGAGAGACCCAGGGAGAGAGAGAGAGAGAGAGGGAGAGAGACTCTCACTAGTGCTCAGTCACTACAATGAGAGCCACTTGTATCACATCAGAACAGAATGAGGCCAGCGTTACTAGAGCACTCAACACCCATTTCAGTTCCTCCATCTCTTACAAACAAAGCAAACGCAGTCCTACTGTGTGACGGATAGTCGTCTGAACTCTAGCAGCCCTTGTGATGAGTCACGGGTGTCTGAGCAATCCAAGCAAGAGATACTGCACTCCAATAAGGGAACAGTAAATCCTTTCCTTCCACCAATATGCATTACAATGTGTGCATACCCCCTCTAAAATCCCTCCATACTCCCGTAATCGCTGTTGTAATTACAAACGATGAATTGATTCTGTCATTGTAATACAAGACCGCCGAGGTCCACTGACCATACATGTCCCGTCTCGGCCATGTGTGTGTGTGGAGTTTGCATGTTCTCCCCGTGCCACAGTGGGGTTTTCTCCGGGTTCTCCGGTTTCCCCCTCGGTCCAAAAACATGCATGGTAGGTTGATTTGCACCTTGGAAAAATTGTCCCTAGTGTTATGAATGTGTGTGTGATTGTGAGTATGTGTACCCTGCGATAGGTTGGCATTCCATCCAGGGTGTATCCTGCCTTAATGCCCATAGACGCCTGAGATAGGCTCCCCGTGACGCGAGGGAAGATCGGATATAGCGGTAGAAGATGAATGAATATATATATATACACCGTGTAACTCTCTACTCTTTAATCTGTTCCTGAAGGGACCACACTGAGTAAGAAGCTAGACTAACAAACCAGTCTGCCTGAAGATGTCTATATCTTTGCATTTTCTCACTCAGTGAATGTCTCAGTGAATGAAGGTGAATGAAGGTTTTGTTGTTGTAAAGCCACACGCCATGGCAAAATGGAAATAGGCCTAATCAGTTTAGTTTGTAATCAGATACCAGCTGTCAAGCTGTCTTCCATGCACCTGCACCACTGTGGGGCCGGAATCTTTAAATTCTCACGATCTCGAAATGCAAAAATCTCCTCTACAGAGGTAACCAGATTTAAAAAATATATATATATATATATATATATAATATATATATATATATATATATATATATCATTAAATTGTGGATGAGATGCATGAAAAAGGAAAAAATATCACTTCAGAACTATAGGTACTGTATATCTCCAGGATTTAGAACATAACTGGAATTCCATGCACACTACAGAGCATTGATTATTTAATACAGGCTTCAACAACTCGCTGGAGTAAGTGTGTGTGTGTGTGTGTGTGGGGGGTGAGATGGGGGGGGGGGGGGGGTGAGATTGGATTTCGCTATGTGTTTACCTTGCAACAATAGATCTGGGAACAACAATCATTTCAATGCGAGCCTAAAATCAGGACACCAGAATTGAGCAGACACTTGTATTATTCCTACTGTTATCCAGGTATACGAAAAGCAAACGGAATGAAGACCAACTGATGCATAAACAGCAAGAAGGCGAAACCCAAAAAACCCAAAAAGCACAATTATTTGGATATGTGAAATCTCTGGTTTAGAAACTGCAGGTGTAATTAGACATAAAGTGTTAACATAGTTGGAGAGGGAATCAGATATTCTCTGGGAAATGCTATGTTGGGAAATCATAGGTCCTGGCATTCACGTTGTTACATTGACATGCACTTCCTACATTAACCCGGTTGCAGAGCACTGCTTCATGCCGAACGTATAACGCGATATCAGTGCTCTGTTTCAACAGGCAAAAATTGCTCAGTGAAAGATTAAGGGTTCAAGGTGTTGACTTGGCCTCTAAATTCCGCAGGCCGCAATCGGATCGAGCATCTGCGGGATATACTGGACAAACAAGCCCGATCCACGTACAGGACTTAAGGGATCTGCTTCTAATATCTTGGTGTCGGATACCACACCGCCCTCAGAGACCTTTTCATGCCTCGATGAGTCAGAGTTGGTTTGGTTAGCACAAGGGGGACCTAAAGTGCAATGAGATATACACCTGGAGTACAATGATAAGAAAGTAAGTGAATCTCCGCCCCCATTTCCCCCACCCCCGCTTTTCACTAAACATCCAGGACCGAAAAATATGTTCAGCCCTCACCATACATGTAGTTAATTACATAATCATAGCAAATTCATGCTCAATTAAACCATTCAACACCACTTCCCAGACTATAGATAACACAGCCAAGTTTTAATGATCTCTGGCAACTGTATTTTTCTCTAGGCACCGGAAATGCTGAAGGAGGGGGAAAAAACGTGGGCGCAGCTATTATTTAATGCATTTATCATTCATTACATTCCCTCGTCCTGCGTCTGAGTGCTCAAAACATGTGCCAGACCATGGAATGTGCTGCCCCTCATCATCTCAGGTACTTACAGCGGTGCTTCTTTCAGTCGGCATCTCCTTTAATGCTATAATGAGCCCGTAACTGCACCTACTGCAGCCAGTTACCAGTGTACCCATATATATATATATATATATATATATATATATATATATATATATATATATATATATATATATATCTATATATTATATAAAAAGGTATGATGGACACCACACACACACACACACACACACCAAACACATATATATACTCCAAATATATATATATAGATATATATATATATATATATATTCGTTATCCGTTGGTTCCCCCTTCGGGTCGTGGGGAGTCCTGTACCTATCTAATCTATCTATCTATCTATCTATCTATATCTATATCTATATATATATATATATAAATATCTAAAACATATACATATATATAACATATACAAATACACACACACACATACACACAAATACAAAAAGCAAGGCTGTCAAAGTTAACCCGTTAATAACACGTTAACACACATTCGCTTTAACGGCACTAATTTGATTGATGTGCGATTATGCGACATGTACAGCAGCATGCATTACTATGTGAGTGATCTGCTCCTTCACTCTGCGTCATGTTGGTGAATGAACGAATCCCGGACAACAAAGGCAATACAGAAGGAACTTCAATCTGTGGCCTTCCTAGGTAATTTCATAATTGACCTTTCCTCTGACACGCCTACTACTTGTAATGTTAGGCTGGAATATAAAAGAGGTGATAAATGTGTTCTGAACCTTTTACATAAAAAAAAAACAACAAAAAAAAAAACACAGAGAGAGAGAGAGAGAGAGAGAGAGAGAGAAAGTGAGAGAGAGAGAAACTCATGCTCTGTATATGTTACATTTGATAACACGTATATAAAACAGAACAAGTCATTAAGATAAAAAACACAATACTCAAATATTCCAACTAATGGATCTGTACATTTCTTATAAACAACATATTATCTGATCTATACTGCGGCAGCACAGCAAAGACTAATCACAGAACGTTTGTCATTTGTAGACTCAACACACACCATTCTGATGTTTTCATATTGCAGTTGTTTTTATGGATACAGTGTGCAGAGACTTGAAAACAGAAACTTGCACTTTTGCTTCAAAAAAGGTAGTTGTTTTTGTCTCCGCGGTTGCAGGAAAACGTCTCTATTGTAGCATCAGATTATGAATAGAACCAGTGGTCTTTCAGTGTTGGGAGCCCATCAGCAGCATGGTTTGGCAAGGTTTACATTTACTCACCATGGTAGCACAGACTGGTTTCCAGTAGATGCATCTTTATGATATTCTACACCTTATGCAACAAATCCCAGTAGGTCGCTGGTTTCTGAAATCCTGATCCCGGGATCATCCGGGACCGACAGCAATCCCTTAACAATAAAGTGTCTAACGAGCCTGGAAAGTATCTCGAAAATATCTTTTAAACATTCTACACCACCTGGAGTGTCAATTAGACACATCATACTACGGGTTACACACACCACACCCCTCCCCCCGCGTTACATTTCATTATAAACTCTACTGTGTACCATTTCTGTCCTTGTACCTGCCCTGGACTATGTGTTGAGCAAAACAGTTCTCATTCAGAGTTGTTATTACCACTTAGAAAGCAAGTCAAAAGGCTTTTATGAGAAGCTCATGGCTGCCAGAGTACAATGTTTTTCATAGCAGCTGTATCTAATTCTTTTGACAGGAAGGAGAGAGAGAGAGAGAGAGAGAGAAAAAAAGAGAAAGAGAGAGAGAGAGAGAAGAGCAAGGAGGATGGAAAATACATGGCATGGAAGTCTGACTGTGACCTTCATCTTACGGATTCATAACAACTGTTTGGGGACAAAGGGAGCGAAATCGCAAATGCATTGTTGGGGTAAACATGATTTGCATCTCGACACTTGCGCGGGAGACACACCGGCTCGAGTTTACTCTTCATGCGTCTCTGCATAAGTCCGTTTCTCCCAGTCTTCCACCTTGATTTGGTTCCAAAGTATTACCGTGCGCTAAGCTCTCCGTCTCCCTTACATCCGCCCGCATCCACTTCATCACCGGTGTGTCGATTGCCGACACCCTGAAATCCACGATCTGATGCTAGCGGTGTGGAATCTAAACAGACGGCGGCATGTCAGCAAGAAAACTAATCAGGCATCACTGTCCACTCTAGTGTCTGGCATCATACCGTAATGACTAGTCATTGATTTTTGGATCCCGGCCGAGCAGATATTGCGAAATGCGGTGAATTTGAAACATCCCTCGTTTTTTTTTTGTTTTTTTTTTCAGTACTTGGAGCACACGCAGGTGGCACTTGCGCTTGACAGAGCTCCTAACCTCGCAGCTATATGAGCTCCTCAGCTCATATCTAATTTGCTTTTCGCAAAGGTCACGCGCACTGCTCGGCTACCTGTGGCCCGTTACAGTGACTCAGTAGGGCAACACGATTACGCCTAGACAAATCCTTCTTGTTAAGAGAGAAAAGCGTCTCCAGAACATCTTTTAGACTCTGGAAAAAAAAAAAGTCTCGTATGGCTGAAGGAAATTAACATCTGCAATAAATTACTTTTTTCCCTCTCTTTTGTTTTTTTTTTTTTTTTTTTTATATGCGAAGAAAGAATTTGGAGATATTAATTCCACATAGTGGGGGCACGGTGTCTTAGTGGTTAGCACGTTCGCCTCGCACCGCCAGGGTCCGGGTTCGATTCCCGTCTCGGCCATGTGTGTGTGTGGAGATTGCATGTTCTCCCCAGGTTTTTCTCCGGGTTCCGCCAGGTCCAAAAACATGCACGGTAGGTTGATTGGCACCTTGGAAAAATTGTCCCTAGTTTATGAATGTGTGTGTGAATGTGAGTGTGTGTGTGCCCTGTGATGGATTGGAACTCCATCCAGGGTGTATCCTGCCTTAATGCCCATAGACGCCTGAGATAGGCACAGGCTCCCCCTGACCTGAGGGAAGATCGGATGAAGCGGCAGAAGATGAATGAATGAATGGATTCCACATAGCCGTTTCTGCATAGAAATGTGAAGTCTATCAGGTCAGGTCTGGTGCCAGTTCAGTACACTTATAAAATCCAGAAGGAGTTAAAAAAACGAAGACGCTGGAGTCCCATTAAGCCCACGGGGGTTGCCGGAGAGCAGATTTCATCATCTCCAAAAAAAAAAAAAAAGAGAAAAAAAAAAAAAAAAAAAAAAAGTGATAAAAGTAAAGTGTGAAAGAAATGCACAGCGAAGATCAATGCAAAGTAAATTTGGAAACTGTGATACTGTTTAAAAAGATTGCCTTCCTCGAAGAATGGTATAATGGGAAAGTAGAAAGGAACAGGAGTGAGGCAGGTGGATGATAAGTGGGTTGAGGTGGAGCAAGTCTTCCTGCGAGGCTTGCACACAAACGATCTACGTCACAGCCTGCAAGTCTTCATGGACAATTATGTTTTGTTCATAGCCGCATACAAAATGAAATGATTCAAAATCACAATTTACATGTCTATATAGCTATATCATATATATATATATGTGTGTGTGTGTGTGTGTGTGTGCGTATGTATATAGTATATATATACCACACACACACACACACACACACACACACACACATATATATATATATATAATATTTTTTTTTTTAACTGTGTGGCCTCTCAGATCTCACGAGCAGAATGATCTAGCACTAGCACATCCTGCGCATACAAAGGCCAGTGTCACAGCTGGACCTGCCATCTGATAAGCTTTTAATTAAGACTTTGCATAAACCCTTATCTGCGCTAAACTGGAAGAACTTCAGCTCTCGTTCGTTTGTCTGAAGGCTTGATCTCATTAAACTTTGTACGCAGAGTGGCGGTAATCGAAATGCGCAGACTTCGCCACTCACCCGATAGCACACTCAAGAAGGATTTGTTACTGTGTGTGTGTGTGTGTGTGTGGGGGGGGGGGGGGGGGGGGGTGTGGGGGGGGGGGGGGTGGGGGGGGGGGGGGGGTGGGTAAGGGGGTGCAACTGGTTTAAGTGCTGGGGGGGGGGGGGGGGGGGGACTAGGGGGGGGGGGGGGGGGGGTGGGTGGGCGGGGGGGGGGGGGGGGGGGGGGGGGAAAACAGGGACACAATGTGTACACTTCATGTGTGTACGTGACCCCACTGTTTAACTGGACAATCGGTGCAAAAAGTGGGCGGCTCAGAAGATATCTTTAAAAGCGTGGACGTGTGAATGGTGCTGATATTTTTAACCTAAACACAGTGCAGATTAAATGTTGCTTAAAGGAGACAAACAGAAACACACACACACGCACACACACACACACACACACACACACACACACCAACAGGGAAAGAGAGAGAGAGAGAGAAAAGGATGAGAGATGTGTGCTCGGGAAATAGCTTCAAGTAAATCTCTCCGTTTCTGCTGCTCTAAATCCAGCAAATATTGATCAGGCTCCCCGTGGAAACAATATCGATCAAGTGTGTGTGTGTGTGTATGTGTGAAGCTAAACCATACGGTGTAAGGAGACGCAAGTTTGCCTGTGCACGTGTGTGTGTGAGAGAGAGAGAGAGAGAGAGAGAGAGAGAGAGAGAGTGGTTAACACGGGGGGGGGGGGGGGGTGCAATGTTAATTTGGATTGGACTACGTAACATTCTCACACACACACACACACACACACACACACACACACACACACACACACACACACACACACTTTGCTGTTAAGATCCGCAAGCAAAAAAAAAAAGGGTTGTAACAGCAATTTGTTCCACCGTCAGTGATCAATCGTATCAATAAATGTCCGAGCTGCTCGCACAACCGGAGAAAAAGTAGATACAATATATAGACTCGCATTCTGCTAAAATAACACAAGAGCTTAAACACTACGAGATATCTCGAACAAGCGATTCTACTATAACACAGATTCGACTGTTACTCTACCAAGCCTCATTCTTCCTGGAGATATTCCCCCAGGCTGTTTATTTTTTGACAATGCGGATAGCGGGCGCTGTCGAACAAGACATTATAAAATTCCTCCAACGCTGTGGAGACCAGTCGAGATCTGGTCGGAGGCTATGAACATTTAAAAGAGATATTAAAAAAAAAAAAGGTGGATGAAGATACCATCACCCTGCTATAGTGTACTCCAAGCAGGACCGAAATGCCTATGATAGATTCAGAATAACTATCGATTTGCGGTAACTCGTCTCTCGTACTTACAAAGGGGCAAGAGGTACTGAATTGGTACTGGGGGGACTGGGGGGGGATGGGGTGGGGGGGGAGGGGGAGTGGGTGGTGGGGGGAGGGGTAGGGGGTGAAGGAAAAAAAAAAATACATTTTCGATATAGCCCTTTTACAGATAGCATGTCTAGCCTGATATTGATGTTTTCCCACCTGCTGTGGAAAAAGGGTTTCGCCTCTAATCACATTCTGCTCATCATTGCTATTAACCTGACGTGTACTCGTATGTATTGAGTGTGCAGGAACATATCGGACAGGCTTCAAGGTGTAGCAGTGAATAAGAGCGACTTTGAAAGACGAGAGTCAGTATTTCCAATGCACATTTTATTGTGTTTTTTAAGCCTTAAAATGGCCTTAAAGTTCTTCTTGTGTACTTGTGATCGTCAACTTGCCCTACATTGCTTCCTTAGCTCTTACATATACCTTATTATAATTTAATACATTTACATTTGCAACATTTGGCAGACGCTCTTATCCAGAGCGACTTACAACTGAGCAATTGAGGGTAAGGGCCTTGACTCAAGGTACCCACTAGTGACAGCTTAGTGGTGGTGGGTTTGTTTGAACCCATGATCTTTCGGTCCAACACCTAACCACTGGGCATCACCTCCCTAAGAGGTCTTAATAGACCTCTCGATCATACTTTATACTATATAACAAGCACACGTTAAGCATTTTTTCTTGCTTTAATCACTTTTTTATCAATGACAATGCTACAGAAAGAACGGTGCATTCCTACTGCCAAGCAAAACAGATCGGATGCTCTACTTCATTCTACTCTGACAGCTCGGCCTTAGGGAAACAACCCCTTCATACACACAGGAGTAAGGGGGGGGGGGTTAGGTCCGTAATGCACGCCCGCTTTTCCCCCCCGCATGGTTCTCTCTCTGACTGGACATAATATTTCCATGCACAAAACTCGAACCCCTCTGTTGAAACACACTGCAAGGACACATGCACTGCTATGGTAATTGAACAAGCACATTATCAAAGCTGCTTTTTAAGCTTTTAAGCTGCGTGTTTACAAGCGTGTGTAAACTGTTTAGGTCTCCTACTCGTCTCCGTCCTACAGAAGACCTCCGCCGGCGTCCTTTTCGAAAGACGAGGGTGTTCGATAACTCGCTGCGCCGCTGCTGAAAGGACGCCTACTCTTCCCGCCAAGTAGCCGAGGCACTCCTACGTGGTGCGCTTCTCTTCTCTTCATCACGCCATCGCGCTTCTCCCGGCAAGACATCTCTGTTTAGCCCTAACCTCATATCCATATCTCCGTCTGAGCCCGTTTTCTCTATTCACAGTCCAAATCTGACACATCATTTCATACCCAGGCAGTTATTTCACATCTTTCCATCAGGGGTTTATTGTGTGTACGGGGCTTCAATTGAAGGCGAACATCATTGATGCTGGAAGAAGCTGTGCTCACTGTACTGTGCACTAGACCTGGGACAATAATACTTACCATACAAGGCAAAGAATAGATATTTTGCAAACTACTCTTTTGCAAAGACATCACTTTCATTCCAACATGAGGTGACGAGCAGATTTCATTTCTGCACTATTACCCTCACGCACAAAGTAGACATTCCTAACCAGAAAATAAAACAAAACAAAAATCTATTATATACACAGGTGGTTTTGTAACACGCCAACAGATGGCAGCACGCGGCTGCAGGCACAGGTCACAGGTAACACGACCTTCATAAGTTAGTGCTCCCGGCAAGAATGCTGGAAAGCGCTGAATTGCTGTTCAAGGGGACAGTTTTTTCAGGTGATAGTAGTGTGTAAATATAGATAAATAAAGCAATAAAGTACTTCCTTGTATACATATACATACATACATACATACATACCACATATACATACATACATACATACATACATACATACATACATACATACATATATATATATATATATATATATAGATATATATATATATATATATATATATATATATATATATATATATATATATTACATATACACACACACACACACACACACACACACACACACACACAACAGGTGGCTTAGTTTCTAGCACGTTCGCCTCACACCGCCAGGGCCCGGGTTCGATTTCCGTCTCGGCCATGTGTGTGTGGAGTTTGAATGTTCTCCCCGTGCCTCAGGGTTTTTTTTTCTCCTGGGTTCTCCGGTTTCCCCCCGGTCCAAAAACATGCACGGTAGGTTGATTGGCACCTTGGAAAATTGTCCCTAGTGTATGAATGTGTGTGTGAATGTGAGTGTGTGTGTGTGTGTGTGTGTCCCTGCGATGGGTTGGAATTCCATCCAGGGTGTATCCTGCCTTAATGCCCATAGACGCCTGAGATAGGCACAGGCTCCCCGTGACCAGAGGGAAGATCGGATATAGCAGTAGAAGATGAATGAATGAATGAAAATATATATATATATATATATATATATATATATATATCTATATATATATATTATATATATATATCTATATATATCTATATATATATATATATAGCTATATAGGTAGATAGATAGATAGATGGATGTGGACACACACACACACGGTATTCAACCATATACCATATATAAATATCTACAATTCTCTAACGACACCATAACGCTACTCGTTCTCTATCCCTCCAGCTGCCGCACAGCGCACATCGCACATCAGCCATCTGGATTTAATAGGTGAAATATGTCGCTTACAATGATACACATCATTTTTCCTGAATCAGGAATACATACAGGAACCTATAAAGCATAATAAAGTCAAACTAGGTTACAGCTCTCCTGTTTACTACATGCAGTCACCTTGTAGACACACATAAAGAGAGTAAATAATGGCCGCCAGCAACTTGCTGACCCTTTGTCAAGGTCGAAATCATGAAGTGCTAAATTGTCCCCTCATTTGTCTTTGACTGATTTACCTTATTTTGACTAGCTCGGGGTATATTATTATATCAGCTACAACGTTTTAAACAAACAGGTCCATAGGATTGGGCATCACATTACAGCTTTAACCTGTTCAGAACATCACACTCTAATGAACTACATCAGGGGTGGTCAACTAGTAGGAGTACTACCACCTTTTTTTCTGTGGTTACTTGCAAAGAGTCCACATCATATACATGGGTACACATGAACATCATCCCATTCCCATTGACGCATGTTATGTGAAAGCTCCTAAAGAGCCGCATGAAACTAGTTAAAGAGCCGCATGAGGCTCGGGAGCCACGGGTTGGCCAGGCCAGAACTACATCAACACAGCTTGGATTAACAATTGTCAAACTCATTATCACCGTGGGCCACATCAGCATTATGGTTGGACGTGAAGGGTCCAGTTGTAAGTATAAGACAGTATATACTCTTTGATGAGCGAGACACCACCTCTTGACACAAAAGACATACTGCTTGTTTACCCCTTGAAGCACAAACATGTATTTGCTTTCCAATATTTTCCCATTTGCATACATTTTTCACTTCCGCGATACATTTTTCACTTCCGGGATAATTTGCAGAAATTCCACTTGTTGGGAAAATCGCCGTCTGTAAACGCTGATGTAAGATGCACTGCAATCTAGTGGCGGGATGCCGTCACTTCGCAGGTAACAGTCACAGGCATTGCGGGAGATGTAGTTTATTGCCAATGCATGCTTTAAAGCAGCACGGCCTTTATTTTAAGCTCCACGTGAAATGATGCGGCAGACAACATTCGGTCCTCGGGCTTTGAGTGTGACCTGGAAAATGAGGTCCATGGGAGGGGCAGTAACGGTACAGCCGAAATAAATATGAACAGCTACTGATAGGCAGGTCCTGAGTAAATGTGTTTAACTGCAACACAACATGTAATATAAGTACATTTGCAAAGAAAAAATACATTTGCAGGGTCCTTTCTTGCAAAAACAAAAAAAAAAAGGGAATGGAAAAGAATCTTGTTTTTAAATACAACAGTTTAATGAGAATTCTTTTATCACCTCTATTAATATAAACAAACCGCATTTCCAATCGAGGAAGCGAAGTCATGACGTGGCGATAAGGCAATTAAACGAGCAGGACGGTTCGCCCCATTATCCCGTAATGCCGACAATCACACGATTCATAATGGATTCCACAAGTTTAATTACAGATTATGGATTATTATATGGAATTAAGAGGCGGCCGAGATTGTAATAATCAGCGAACTACAAACTATAATGTGATCCTCATATGCTTGTGTACTTTAGTAAATAATATCCATAACTATAAACCAATGTGTCCGCCGAGACCATTACTGTTCGACTCGGATGGCATTATCGTCCTCACATTCACCCCATTAGCGAACTGCAGGATCGTGTGTGACAAAACGTACAGTAAACTGTAACATCAACAAAATGGCGCAAGGGGAGATGTTCAGGGTCAGCGTCATGGAATAAGGTTGTATCGGCGCATGTTTTTGAGGACAGGTCAGGAAAAGCAGAAGATGCGGGGAAAGAGAGAGAAAAAAAAATCGATGATTAAAAAAAAAAAAAAAAGAAGCAGATGAGAGCGGTTCTGCATCCGGAAAGTATTCTGAGCAGGAGCCTCGCCAGCTCAGGAACCATCATGTGCAGTCCATACAAATCTCATTTCAAGCAAATGTCACGGAGGAAGCAGATGTACTCGCTGACTGTGGTATCAGGCTCTACAGGGTTCTGTAGATTTGTGGCTCTGGCAGAAAGATGCCGGAAAGGAGTGTTATTTTTAATCCAGGACCTCTGCGTGTGTGTGTGTGTGTGTGTGTGTGTGTGTGTGTGTGTTGGGGGGGACACAGTGGCTGGCAGCCTTGAGGAAGTGGACACTGGACCTTGAAATCCCATTCCCTGCATGAGCGACACAGTGAAAGCTTCAGCATCGCTTCGTTCAGCATCACCGTCCCACCCCAGACACACACACACACACACACACACACACACACACACACACACACACATGTATACAAAAAACAAAATATCTGACTGCCCCCATCCTTTTCATCTATTTCTTTACTATCTCCCCTCCTCCGGTGCATTCTCTCTCCTCTACCTTATCACATCTTCTCCCAATCCTCTTCTCCAATAACCTCACTTCTTTTCCATCACCCCCCCCCCCCCCCCCCCCCCCCCCCCCTCGCTAGACTTTGCTCGCTTACCTGCGCCTACCTCCTAGGCTTCTTATCAGCTTCCCTACATTTCTCAGACGGCATTTCTTTTTATTCAAAACGCCCTTTGCTTTAACATTCCTCTCACCCATAGGGCCCCTTGCCCACATTCGTTTCCGATTCCGCCCGTGTACCTTAATAGCGAGTAGACCGCGATGCAAGGTCACTCGTGGGGATGATTAGAAGTACAAGTGCTCATTATCACTTAGCCGAATTCCTTATTGCACCGTGTCCTACGGCTGGAGGACAAAGTTGTCATAAATTTGCAAAAGAGGGTGGGGAAGGGGCCAATATCATTATCTAAAGGAGGAAGAAACTGAGGAAAGGTCCTTGTGTAGTGACCTGATGCAGAATTATTCAACCTTGATAAAAAAGGATTAAAGAATAAATAGTTTGAACACTACTTTGTCCCTAAATATAATTTATTCGGAACCCCCCCCCCCCCCCCCCCCCTCCTTCCCTCAAAGCACTAGTTTTAAACGCAACATCAGCAGCACCTCTGTACTGTAGTTTATATTAAGCGAGATCTCCCCTGGAGAGAATAACGGCACAGTGTCTCTTCCTGTAACGTCTAATGAAGCTATGTACAGTTTTCGACACTCTCTAGGCAAAACCTTTCAAGTCTGTGAATATGAATGAACTGCATTTTTATGGAAAGCGGAACAGCTGCTTTTAAATAGCTGTACATCTGCTCCTTCATGCAATTATCCAATCGGCCAATTGTGTAGGATCAGGACAATGCATAAAATGTGACTTCTGATTGGGATCTCCGTGAATTTAACTTTAACAGGGTTATTACTGCCAAACATGCTGGTTTGAGTATTTCATTCATTCATCCATTCATCTTCTACCGCTATATATAATCCGATCTTCCCTCGGGTCACGGGGAGTCTGTGCCTATCTCAGGCGTCTATGGGCATTAAGGCAGGATACACCCTGGATGGAATGCCAACCCATCAGGGCAGGGCGTGTGCAGGGCACACACACACACACACACACACACACACTCACACACACATTCATACACTAGGGACAATTTTCCAAGGTGCCAATCAACCTACCGTGCATGTTTTTGGACCGGGCGGGGGAAACCAGAGAACCCAGAGAAAAACCCCATGAGGCACGGGAAGAACCTGCAAACTCCACACACACATGGCCGAGACGGGAATCGAACCCGGATCCTGGAGGTGTGAGGCGAACGTGCTAACCACTAATTCACCGTGCCTCTGGTTTGAGTATTTCTCTTTATTAAAATCCTTTTTTTTTTTTACTTTTCAAAAAAATTGCGTGTTAAACTCCATATACTGCGTGTTAAACTTTCCACCGAGGGCCACTCGGCTGTTTAAACAAATTGCGGCCTTGCCGAGCGCATACACTGGGACGGAAACAAAAAAAAAAAAAAAACATACAAATGTAGCTATGATTTCAAAGTCACTATGCCATTTATATCAAGAATATATCATATCATAATATATATTTTTAGCTCTTGATTTAGAGTGTGACGAATGTGCTCTAGAGACTGCTGTGCAGTTTCCGAAATGCTTTAACCAGTCTGGCATAATGTGCACACAGACTATTTATTACAAAGCATAGTAGAAAACTTATTATTAGGAGTTTGGTATAATAAAAATAAACCTGAGGTGACGGTCTTGACCCGTATATCCAGATGATCAATTCAAAGACTGCATGAATGAGCAGGTGCACAATTTTCAGTTAAAGTGGCCAGTGAGGGTGCATATATATATATATCTTTTATATGTTTTTAGGCAGATGTGAAAAAGTGCTGTAAACAAAGAATGCTTTCAGAAAAATAAATAATGGCTTAGTGGTTAGAACGTTTGCCTCACGCCGCCAGGGTCAGGATTCGATTCCCGTCTCGGCCATGTGTATGTGGAGTTTTCATGTTCGTGTTCTCCCCCGTGCCTCAGGGGGTTTTTTCTCCGGGTTCTCCGGTTTCCTCCCGGTCCAAAAACATGCACATGGTAACAAAAACGGTTTTTTAGGTTGATTGGCACCTTGGAAAATTGTCCCTAGTGTATGAAAGTGTGTGTGATTGTGAGTGTGTGTGTGTGTGTGTCCTGCGAAGGGTTGGCATTCCATCCAGGGTGTATCCTGCCTTAATGCATATAGACGTCTGAGATAGGCACAAGCTCCCTGTGACCCGAGGGAAGATCGGATAAAACGGAAGAAGATGAATGAATGAATGAAATTTTGTAGAAAGTAGTGGACGTGATGTGCACGACCCCCACAGAGGCCTGATCCTCAACATCATGGAGTGTGTGTGGGATTTACATAAAGAGACAGAATGATGTGAGAACGCCTCCATCCACAGAAGATCTGTGTTTACTTCTCCAAGATGGAACAACCAACCCGCTGAGTTCCTTCATAAACACTGTGTGTAAGTGTACCTAGAAGAATTGCTGCTGTTTTGAAGGCAAGGGGGCTGTGTGTGACAAAGGGTGACAAATATAGATTTTTGTTCTCTTTTGTTCGCTCACTGCATTTCGTTCATTGATGAAAGTAAATAATTAACACTTCCATTTTTGAAAGCATTCTTTGTTTACAGCATTTTTTCATACTTTTATATACATACATACATACATACATACATACATACATACATACGTATATGTGTGTGTATATACACACACACACACAAACAAAAACACACACACACACACACACACACACACACACACACACACACACACACACATTCATACACTAGGGACAATTTTCCAAGGTGCCAATCAACCTACCGTGCATGTTTTTTGGACTAGGAGGAAAACCGGAGAACCCGGAGAAAAACCCCGAGGCACGGGGAGAACATGCAAACTGTGTGTGTGTGTGTGTGTGTGTGTGTGTGTGTGTGTGTGTGTGTGTGTGTGTGTGTGTGTGTGTGTGTGTTATGTGTATGTATGTATGTATGTATGTATGTACTGTATGTATATATATATATATATATATAGTTTCAGTTCAGTGTAATGATTTTATAACAACAATGGTTTTTCCCAATACTGAGTGGGAAGTGTTTAAGCAGAGCCGTAGAGAACTGGGACTGCCGAGTACGTGTGTGAGAGAGACTGATTATTGCCTCGACTCGATCCTGAAATATCTCATCAGCATTAATTATGCATTTCACCTCATCGAGACTTCAAAGGGAACCCATCACCTGGCAGCGTCTCTCACACACACACACACACACACACACACACACACACACGGAACACACACCACGAGGTGCTCAAACCTGATATTATGTATATACAGTATATATACACAGCTGTGGGCTCACTTCTGTAACACCACCTGTACAATCCTCTGATGTTCTCCATGTAAGCACCAGGCCTCAGGACATCGTCATGTGAAAGCCACCACTTCTACATTTTGATGGTGGGGAAAAAAAAATCTATTTTCTTTCTTTTTTTTTTTTTTTTTTTTTTTTTTTTTTTGGCCAAGCTTTAAAGCTCACATTTGATTAGAATATAATTTAGGTCAGAACCCTGAAACATGGAGGCTTCAGAGACGTCTGATGTATAAAGTGGGACTGCGGATTTCATGTCATTCTTATGCGCAATACACACTTATAACAAATGCAAATCTCACTACATTATTCAAAAACATAATATTTTAAGATGTATTTAGAGGTTCCCAGCAAACAAAGACTAATGACATTTCTTTACACAATAATTTTCTTTTGGAAATGTACATTCTAGTTAATATTTCTCATAAAGAACAACACAAACAATTGATTGATTTATTCCTGGCGCACTCTAGTTGTGTGTATGTGAAGCCATTTATCGAGCGACAGTATGTATCCATCCATGCATCAGTCCATGTATCTACAGTATCTATTCATCCACTCGGTCATCCTTCTATCTACTGTATCCATTTATCCACTCATCCGTCCATATCCAATACCGATCCATCAATCTATCCATCAGTGCGCAGTATCTAGCTAATCCGCCCAATGTATCCATCCGCCCATCCGTCGATAGCATCCATCCGCCCATCCGCACTGTAGGATCCATTTGTCCGTTCATCCGTCCTTTAATCTACGCTATATATTTATCTATACACAGAATCCAACTAGCTTACCCACAATGTCCATTTATCCAATCATCCATCCCAGGATCTACCCACAGCATCCATCAGGAGTATCTGTCCTACCTATAAGTCTCAAAATCTAATTTTATTGGTCACATATGCATACATACGTAGTACGACATGCAGTGAAATGCTTCTTACGACCGTCCAACATGTAAACATAAAAGAAAAAATAATGCAGCGATTTATATAAATAAATGGAATTAAAATAAAAAAAAAACATCTGAATAACAGAATAAAGACAGTGTATTGCGTATAACGTGCAAAGTGACGAGTGTAAACTAGAAAGTGTTCAGTGTGAGGTATAAACAGTGTCCGTTGTGCAATATTGTGCAGATAAGAGAAAGCTGGTACTGATACTGCATAAATGATCAAATCTTCAATGTTGTAAATGGAGATTTACACAGGAGTATATTCATTCATTCATTCATTCATTCATTCATTCAACTTCTACCGCTATATCCGATCTTCCCTCGGGTCACGGGGAGTCTGTGCCTATCTCAGTCGTCTATGTACATTAAGGCAGGATACACCCTGGATGGAACGCCAACCCATCGCAGGACACACACACACACACTCACAATCACACACACTTTCATACACTAGGGACAATTTTCCAAGGTGCCAATCAAACTACCGTGCATGTTTTTGGACCGGGAGGAAACCCGGAGAAAAACCACCTGAGGAACGGGGAGAACATGCACACTCCACACACACATGGCCGAGACGGGAATCGAACCCGGACCCTGGCGGTGTGAGGCGAACGTGCTAACCACTAAGCCACCGTGTCCCCATCCACAGGAGTGGAAGGTGAAATGGGGCCGCGGTTTAAAATGTATACACGTATCTATAGAAAAAGAATCTGCTTCAGGGGTGGCAACAGCCTTGTTGGGCCGCGTCACACTCCCAGCGAACGAATGATTTCCGGGCAGGACGCTCCAGTGTGGTTTATTTCTTTATTTGCGGGCGCAAATATGGATGGCAATATATCAAACACCTCGGTCTCAGTGGCTCGGTCGCAAACCGCAAACAATACATCTTGTTGGCAATTTGCCTCACGGTTAATTAGAGCAGCGCTGCGAGCAAGTCCACTCTTCGGATAATTAATTCAATTAACTTTGCTTCTAAATATTACACGCTTTTCTCGTACTAAATATCACGGAACTGCGTGACCCCGGTATAATAGCATGTGACTGGATTGATGTACCGCTCTGTAGACTTCTTCGAGTCATGCGACAGGGTTTTTTGTAGTTCTCTCGTCTCCCATCAGACAACAACTCTAGGGACTCAAAAGCAGCAAACCATCTGGACCCTGCCACCATAAATTCATACCACCATGTGCGTGGAGTGGGGGGAAGGGGGGGGAGGGGGGGCAGAGGGGGGAAAAAAAGTGTCCAGGAACTGTCCTCTGAACAAAGTCCCTTGCCAGGCGGCTGTCAGTGGCACAGCGGGGATATAGGGGAAGATCTAAGCAAGGGCAGAACTCGTACACATGCACACAGTCACACGAACACAACCTCGAAGACGGCAGAGCATTAAAGAAGCGCTATTCTCTCCCTCTCTCTCTCTCTCTGTGGCGCGCACACACACACACACACACACACACACACAGGCCTCAAACTACACACACCCACAAGAAAGTATCCGCACACACAAACAAAAGCGAGGATGACACCGTTTCCAGGGTGGTGAATATCGCATGCGGTGCTTTGATAATTTATTCATGGCTCAAGCAATAGTATATAGAGAAACATAAGCTTCGCCTTCAAAAGGAAAACAGGAAATGATGAGTGAGGAAGGAAAAGGAGCGAGGAAGGGTCTGAAATTGCTATTCCTCAGTGGATTGACCAAAAACAAAACACATACCATTACAAAAATAATGGAGAAAGATGCGCCTTGTAGCACATGTGGGTTTCGATGTGTATTTGTGTACTCGTGTGTCAAAACTACACTATATGAACTATAATAGTGGCAGCAGTGGCAAGCTTAGAGATGCTGAGATTTGAACTCTTGACCTTCGGATCCAATGCCGTGAGCTTCCCTATATAAGATAATGCTATACTATAAATATTTAAAAAAGAATACAACATAATGCTTATTAACAACAAATATGCAAAATGCTTATTTTCTGACTTGAGGGCCAGAAAATAACAACTGCGTGTGCAATATCACACAGACGCATTCACAACCTCATAACCTGACTGTGCAACAGTATGTATCCACAAGGAGTCAAGACTCCTCAATATGAAGGAACTGGACTGATACACACACACACACACACACACACACACACACACGCCATCAGACTCCTCAAGAAGGAAGGAAAGATACTCAAGACAGATCACACACACACACACACACACACACACCGCACACACACACGACACCATAAGGACTGAAGGAACCAGACAGATACACAACACACAACACACACACACACACACACACACACACACACACACACACACACACGCCATCAAGACTCCTCAATATGAAGGAACTGGACAGATACACACACACACACACACACACACACACACACACACACACACAAGCCATGACTCCTCACGACTGGACAGATACACACACACACACACACACACACACACACACACACCCATCACACTCCTCAATATAAGACTCCACACACATCAATATGAAGAACACACACACACACACACGCCACAAGACTGGACCAGAACACACACACACAAACACACGCCATCACACACACACACACACACACACACACACACACACACACACACACACACACACACGCCATCAAGACTCCTCAAAATGAAGGAACTGGACAGATACACACACACACACACACACACATACACACACACACACACACACACACACAAAAACACACACACACACACAAACACACCACGCCATCAAGACTCCTCAATATGAAGGAACTGGACAGATACACACACACACACACACACACACACACACACACACACACACACACACACACACACACACAAACACACACACACACACACACACACACACACACAACAACACCATCAAGACACAGACAGGAATGGACACAGATCACTCACTGGACAGACACACACACACACACACACACACACACACACACACACGCCATCAAGACTCCTCAATATGAAGGAACTGGACAGATACACACACACACACACACACACACACACACACCACACCACACACACACACCACACGCCCCAAGCATACACACACACACCACACATCAAGACTCCTCAATATGAAGGAACTGGACTGACACACACCCACACAAACACACCCACACCACACTCAAAGGCCATCACACACTCCTCCGCATGAAGGAACTGGAATGATCCAAAACGCAGACACAAATGAACTGGAATGATACACACACATGATACACACACACACACACACACACACACACACACACACACACACACACACACACCAAACACACCACAAGCCTGTTATAAAAAGCGCTACTTAAGCGCAGGGCAAGAGAGACGAGAGACCTTCGTGCATCTATTATTCCCAGGCTGTACATTAACTGTACTGCAAACTAAACATTCAATACAGAAGTGGGTTTATTGTTATTTTATTTTTAAAGAAACATCCGACCTAGAGGATAAAACATACATAAGAAAAAAAAAAGCAGCTAGAGGAGTAAAAAAAAGAAAGCTATTCTACCATGAACTCAGATAACGTCTACTGTATTTAAAATAAAAGCAGAAAGAAACAAAGGCGTTTCTGAGAAGTGCGAGTTTTAACATTTCTATGCACTGGGCTTCATTAATGAGGAAGGAATCTCTACTTAAAGTGTTGAACATCAAGCTAACATTAAGCTGAGGGCAGAGCTGGTCTCTCTCGTTCTCTCTCCAACACACACACACACACACACACACAACACCTTTTAGTGATATGAGCCAAAAGCAAAACTTATTTTAAAGCGGGGGGGGGGGGGGGGGGGGGGGGGGGGGGGGGGGGGGGGGGGGGGGGGGGGGGGGGGGTGGGGGGGGGGGGGGGGGGGGGGGGGGGGGGGGGGGGGGGGGGGTGGGGGGGGGGGGGGGGGGGGGGGGGGGGGGGGGGGGGGGGGGGGGGGGCGACTCCATTAATTTACATGGATTTTTAAAATGAGCAACAGTTTATGCTTCAATGAACAATTAATTTAGCAACTCAAAAGCAGAGGCATTCATTACAGCGAGTAAAGTCCAAACTGTTTTGGAGCTGAATGTGCAAAAATCTTTGCTCCCACAACTCTGACCATACATCAAAGCCTGGACTAGTATATTGCTGACTGATGAGCGCATTCAAGAGAGTAGAATCAGTTTTTTTTTTTTTTAGGGATAAAGAAAGGGAAGGAGGGTCTTTAGGCACAGGGACTTTATGCTGCCCGTCATTCACAGAAAGTAATTTCCGTAAAAGCCAGGCCTGACTAAGGTGCTGTCGTACGTGATTGCAGGCACACGTGGACGCTGGAGTGTGTGCTGCTCGTGTATCTACAGCAGGAACCAACAGAAGGGAAATTCTTCCACTGCTCCGTTTAGACATCGTAACACGATTCATCCTCAGACCCCCCCCCCCCCCCCCCCCGCATGTTCACCAGGATACCAGGACAAAAAAAAGGTCAGTTCGAGAGTGTGACCATCCCACCCAACACAAGCATGCTGTCTAATTACACATTCCAAAGTCACGCTAATGCATTATGCAGGTTAAACCGTGCCCCCCCACTTTTCTCCTCGCACACGCTCACCCCCAAAAGGCAGAGAAATGAAAACAATTGACATGCGTGCACAATCGCGCGCGCAACCTGAATGCCAAGAAGACGACTTCTCCTTGGCATTCAGGCAGTGCAGGCAGCAGTGGGATACTAAGAGCAGAAAGTAAAGGAGGCTGATGATAACATGTTGCCATGACTGCACTCGCACTCCTCCAACAGCAGAGATCACACAGCACAGGTTCACGCACAAGCCTTGGCTTAGGATGGACGCATAGCTCTGTTCCAGTCCAGCTGGATGTCCATCCTGGAATCATTATAGTGTGCTCTGCTAACGTACATTTCCTATACAAGGACCCAAACAAGCATCGAACCAGCTTTAATATTTAATTATTAATATATGTGGATTAAAAAAAAAAATACACTTTGGTGCTTTACATTACCATTACACAATTTGGCATGAGTAGAATGAACACACGTTCGTCCAATTATGTTTCAATAAGTATTTATTGCTTAAGTAGTATATGCAGCTATTCCCTTTGTGACCTAACCTCTTGAACCCAGGATCGATTTTCGGGTCTAATAAGATGCCTTCAGCGAAATCTTTTGCAAAAATTCAGGTGGAAAGCAACATCCACAACGCTTTCTGTTCAAACAGATCTGTAATATATGATATACACATATTTAAATAAACTACTGGTTGAATTTGAGCGTTAGATCTCCAGAATGCTGCACACTGATAAAACATACCAGTAGGTCCGTGTGCAAATGATGCACCCACAATGCACTTTTTGGCTTCAGACACTGGCTTGCATCAGTCAAATTCTCTCTGCTCTTTAAATACTCACTGTGTTTTTATATACAGATGCCTGTATTCGTGAAATACAATGCTGAACCTGTCCCTACGCCTTTCCCCTAACCCAAACCTAACCATTAAACCGATCCTTTACTCTAATCCCTAAACATGGTCATTTCCTTATCACTTAACCCCTAATCCCAATCCAAACAGGTTCCCTATCCTTAACCCTTTACCACTTACCTTAATCTTCATAACTCTAACCATAATCCCTCCCTATAATCCTGAACCCCCTTAACCCTAACTCTAAACAATTAGCCCTAACCCCTAAACCTTTAATTGGAAAATGATGCCCACGTGACTACACAATGCTTCAATCCGCATGAACACTACACCCTTCACACGTCTCTATCTGAGAACACGGACTCCGTATTGCATTTCACTAGTGCATTTCACAAGGATATAAAATAGTACACGAAAATAAATCAAGGTGTTTGCATTTGAAATCGGAAAAGGAAAAAAAAACCCTGCGATTTCAGATGTTCAGGGTTGCTCTGATTAGCCAATTCTTTCCTTAGCTAGTCCTGATTTCCAGTCTTGTTATATCGGCCCGGTTCCAATTAACACAAGATTGCACAATTATCTCCGACAGCCCAATCCAGGTATTTTAATCAAATTTGCACACAGCCAAAGAGCTGAATTGTTTGAAATGAGGAAAAATCTAGTCAGTGACACTGGTGTGTGTGTGTGTGTGTGTGTGTGTGTGTGTGTGTGTGTGTGTGTGTGTTATCGTCTTTTCTTCTTGTTTAAGTGACGTGCAAGAAATGGAAGCCTGCATCCAACTTATATTTACAACGTCCTGTTAATTATTAAGTGCCTCAGGTTGTGCATTCTTTGGAAATGGGTTAAACATGGCTCGGTGCAGGAACAGAGTGGAATTAGAAAACCCTTGGTTTAGATCACATAAATGAGTCATTATATTAATCATTAGTCATTATTCATCATTAGTCATTATATTGTCATTATATTCCTATTTCGTCTATGAATATATGTCAGGGATTGAAGCGTTTGTGTTTGTGTGCATGTACAAGTGTGTGTGTGTGTGTGTGTGTGTGTGTGTGTGTGTGTGAGATACCGGTGAGGACTAAGAATCAGGGATGCACCACTCCTGATATCAGATTTGACCGGAACGTGGAACCACTATTGGACTGAAATCATATTTTCCGATGCAATCCGCTGACATGAATGTGATTTGAGCTGATAACCCGTGCCACGCAACTGAACGCGGGACAAGAATCGCGGGAATCAAAGTGACAGGTCGCGGCGTAAGATTGATTGAAAGCGCAGATCAGATAAACGGAGCTCTGCGGCAAATTGCACCGAGCCTGTTCTACACCGACCGGGACTGGATTCAAACGCAAGCAACACGAGACCCACGCTCGAGCACGGGTTCTATAAACTGCGGCAGGATCCGGAGCAAATAAAACACCTCCTTCACACACTGTCTCTTCCTGTTCCTCTCCGCCAGCGAAAGCAAAATCTACTTCCAAGAAGGCATGTTGCCCATTTAACACGCATGCTGCAGGCCACAGATTCCTATCTATTCTCTACTGTTGCCTTTTAGCTTCCTACAAAAGCACACTGATCCCCCCCCCCCCCCCCCCCTCCCCCCCCCCCCACCCCCCCACACACACACACACACACACTACCATCCTCCATTCTCTCGCTTTTATTTTACTCTATTCACCATTGTCACTAAATCAGAGCGGCTTCCAGCACACACACACACACACTCGCAGCCAGAGAGCCATTTTAATCAATTCACACACTGACCCGGGGTCAGTACAACACACACTATATTGGTGCAGCCTACAGACTGAAATAGGGCAGGCGATGATTATGACCTCATGTGAAGAAGCACACCCACGCTGTGGCTTGACGGCAAAGGCTAGCAAAACCGTTGTAAGGTTCTGCACTTACTTGATTCCGACGTTGCACGCTACGGAAATATTTATGGAGATTAAAATCCGACCGACGGGCAAAAGGAAAGCCGAGAAAAGGAAGAACACAACAAATGCGATGCAAACAGAAACACGCATTACAACACGAGCACTTTAACACTGCGTTGCGTCAGACTGTAATTTCATGGCGGTATTAAATGCCTTTGATATAAAATCCACAAGAGTGCCAGATTTACCAATTTTAAAATAAACCCCCCCCCCCCCCCCCCGCCCTTTTTTTTAATCCATGTAGCACATTGGCATATAAAGATGCACAAGTTACAATTTAATTTCCATTCAGGAGGCCAAAAATGCGATTAGGGGAAAAAAAATATATTGCCTTGTTTTTGGTTTTAATGTATTAATGTCATAGCTATAACCACATGCTGCTTTTAACAGATAATATTGTTTTCATCACATGATGCTTAATGCATTTATTAGAATCAGAAATATACTTTAGATGACCAAAAAGTGCGTGACGTATAAACAGTTGCAAAAGTCTGACAGTTAAATGCAGAATCGTGCAACATGCAGACTTGTGACGCTTCAGTTGTTTTTAATCAGTTTTTCCAATTCCACCAGCTACCAACCTTTTTGAGAGAGCATTGCTCATATAAAGATGCACAGTGTTTATAAATAGCAATAATGAGAGCTAACTACATTTTCATTTAGTCATTTATAAATGACAAAGTCAGTAATACTGAGTAGAATGAATAGTGAATAAGTACAAATTCATAAGTTGTCATTGTTTACTCACAAAGTTTGGGATAATGATTGGGATAGAGTAGGGTTTATTCAACCATATGGACAGCACAGACCAGTTTCGGTTGGGTGTGTGCGATGCACTAAATGGGCAAAAGTATTGGGACACCTGAAATGTTCCAGATGTAAATCCAGAAATAGTGCTTCTTCTATAAACTGGAGACGTCTGGCACACAATTAACAAAATAACAAAACCCGAAACCAAAACTTGTTCAAGCAATATACATTCCGATATGTACACACACACACACACACACACACACACACACACACACACACACACACACACAGGTCATGGATCCTGAAGAAGAAAGCCACATCATTCATCACAGCAAACCGAGATACAAACACACAAACATCTTTTCACACAATCATTTAAGACAAAGGCCATATAAAGTAATATTATTCCCCAACATCAAAATACAGTACAAAGCAAAATCAG
>JACRUU010000003.1:12088310-12128310 GCA_030449085.1 Kryptopterus vitreolus
TTCTAGGTTTAATTGTTCATTGTTATTTGAATGCACATCTATTTGTATTTCATTGGAATGTAGTTTATTTAAACAACTTCTTTTTCTTTTCTAAAGCCTTTCAGTGAGAATGTATTGTCTGTACTATTGTGGGAAAAAATGCATATCGTGAATTTGTAAATGGTTTCAACAGTTTAGTTGTTAAGGATCTGCATATCATATTTGCTACCTCTTTATATTTAATTTCAATAAATTGATAACGCTGGGAGTCACAAAGTCCTCTTTAGTCTTCATAGCGGAGGGAAACGATGCACACTCCTTATTTTGACATTTTGAATAAACTTCTCCTTTGATTATAGGACATAATTGTGTCTGTTAAACAATTATGTTTAGATTACATATTGTTTCGTACACTACAATTCTACAGACAAACTGATGTGCCCAGAGAAAAGCGATGTATTAGAATAGCCTATACTACAATGTGTCATTATATTGCACCAGTATATAAATACCAAGAATATTGCACATTTACACATCCAGAGAGAATTGGAAATATGTGAAGAAAATCTGTGGACCACTGATAATATGATTCGTATGTGCTTTTTTTGAACATCCCATTTTCACATTTAGCTTCCATTTCTATTGACTTTCATTCTTCTGGGAAGATCTTCGAGTGCGCTTGTGGAGATTTGTAATCTGTGGTGTAGGGAGTCTGCTTTGTGAACAGGAGCATTGTCATGCTGGAACAGGATTTGTGAAGGGGAAAATGTAATGCTCCTATAGCCAAAGTGATATAGGGTCATATAGAATTGTGAACCTTCAGCTTTGGGGAAGAACATCGGGAAATGTACTGCATGTCCCAATATTTTACTGGTATTAATGAAAAATTGTCTTTGCTTTGATGTTAATCCTTCTGATTATAATATATATATATATATATATATATATATATATTTATTTGTTTATTTATATTTACAGCATTTGGCAGAGACGCCCTTATCCAGAGCGACTTACAATTGAGCAATTTTTAAGATGTGCCTTTGGTAATGGTACATACATACACACGTGTGTGTGTGTGTGTGTGTGTGTATATATGTACCATTACCAAAGGCACATCTTACCAAAAAGTACTTGATGATCTGAATTTTATTTATTTTAGTACTCTGGTAAAACACAACCCAGAATATTACGACAGCTAACAAAAAAAACCTAATTGCTTACCGAGTTTTGATGCTAAAACAAACGTCAAAACGCCTCTTGTAATTTCGGGAAAGTTTGGGATTTTCCGGGGGGATTTTCGATGTCACTGTAGAGGATGTGCAGTTAGATATTACTCTGTGCCCTTTCCTACAGTCTGACCCGTTCTTTCTTTCTAAACTTCTTTAAAAAAACAAAAAAAAAACAAGAATAATAATAATGAAATAATCCACGCATAAGAAAAACACTACAGCAGGGTTGAGCGTTGAAAAAAAAAGAAGAAAAAAAAGAAAAAAAAGGAGGTTCTTTGAGAACCTTCATTGGAAACAAAGTGCCGAAGATAAGAGACTGAATATTGACGCGTGCGGTCTCTCTGCACCAAGATGGACAGGGTATTATGGTATCCAGTTTCCTTATACAATAACAAATTACAAACCACGGGCTCGCGATCCTCAGCCCTTAACATGATACGAGACTCACACACACACACACACACACACACACACACACACTCACAGAGCGCACTCACAGCACTCACAACACACCGCAACCAAGCAAGCACGCTACAGTACCTCCAGTTTGTTTTTCTCGGCTGCTTGCGATGAGGGAGAGGATGCCAAGGGCAAAGCAGCATCAGAGGACTTCTGCAGAGAGCCAAGACGGAGACAGAGGGACACACAGAGGGGGGGGGGAAAGGGAAAAAAAGAAAAATTAAAGGGGTGGAAAGGAATAAATATATCCGTGTTGGAGGCAAAATTAAAAGGCGGGAATTGAAATAGTGGTAGTTGAGCAATTGCAGGAGGGACACAGCATACATTAACACATGTAGTATTGCACTGCTTGATCCACACATCAACATAAAGCACACCAACGAGAATCAAAGGCAAAGAAAACCCGACTCGCTATAAAATTTAAGCAATCGATCGATCCTGCGCTACATAAATCTTCTAACCTAGTTTATCTTTCCGAAATATCCATTAGTGCGTTATCTCGGATCTGTGAGCTGCTATGCACGCCGATATCTCCCCTCTTCTCGTCTCACTTCATGTTTGTTCGGAGCGCCTTGTGTACGGGTTCCAAGGCCAGATAAACGGTCAGCTCCTTTCACAGAGCCCAACAAAGAGCCTTTTTCCATTACCAGGGGAAACGAGCGAGGCTGGAAATGTGCCAGGCGAATCACTGTCCCCTCCATATGCTCACCCAGGTGATGGAACAAAAGAGAAAAAGAGCAGGGCTACCGGAGGGAAAGAGCTCGGGCCAAAACAGGGCAGACTACAAAGATTTGCAGCCGTCAAGGTTATTTTGCAGGGTTAAGAGCCCTCTTTTAAAAAAAAAAAAAAAAAAAAAAGCCCTATTTTTAATAAATAAATAAATAAAGCTGGGTTATTTTGGGGTTTGTGCCTCAAAATAATGATACGATTTCACCAACAGCACCTTTCCTCATAATGGTAACTATTTATTCATCTTTATCTATTAGTAATGATCAAGATCATTTTAAATGCACCAGTTAGTGTATTTGATCCTTTGATCGTAAATAATCGCTACATTTGCAATAAACACATTCCCCATCACAATCAGCATATACAAAATTTGAACACAGTTCCAATAATTATATTGAAATGCAATGCAATGCAGCGTAGGACAGATCATCTCTTCTGGCCTGAAGTTCTTTTGTCATATGAATACCCTTCATTACTGTAACCACAATGTCATGATTCAGACATAAAAAAAACTACATTTATGTCATTTTGTCGCATCTCTGAGAGTTGCGTGATAAAAGAATGAACGATTCGGATCAGAGAATTCGTTACATGAACTTATATTTATTATAGTAGTTATTTTTTGGTATCTTTCAACTTCTCGGGTTCTGGTGAGGGGTGTAGATCAGTGGTCTAAGGCGCTGGGATACTGATCGGAAGGTCAGAGGTTCGAGCACCATGTATCACCAAGGTGCTGCTCTTGGGTCCTTGAGCATGACCCTTAACTCTCTGGGCGTTGCTTCATGCCCACCACAGCTTCCAAAAAAAAAACAAAAAAAAAAAACAAGCTGGGATATGTGAAGAAAGAATCTCACTGTGCTGTAATGTATATGTGACAAATAAAGGCTATTCTATTCTCCCGCGGGTCACCACAGCGGATTGTGCGCGTATTAGATTTGCCGCATGTTTTACGGATATTTGGCGGTGCTTTACAAGTCCGGTAGGAAACGAACGAATCACTAATTCAGACTTCTTCTTCTTCCAAGTCACATTACAGACTCGTTCAGGCGATTCGAACCAATCGTTCATGAAAGACTCGTCACTGCTATCTATACTATATGGATAAATGTTTGTGCACACATGACCATAAGAGCCATTTGGGCTATGTGAAAACATCGCATTCCACATTTCGTCCCCATGTGACGGAATATCCTCCACTCTTCTTGGAAGATTTTGGGGTGTGGATTGTGGAATTCATGCAGCCTTTTGTGCTGCAAATTAAAGTCAAGGAGTTTGACAGGAACTTGCCATCCATTTGTCTAGTCACGATTAGTGATAGTGACATAAAGAAACAAACAAACAAATAAACAAACAGGGAAAAAAAATGCATCACTCATTGCACCAATACATGAAATTAAAGATCTTTGGGATGTTCATTGGGAAAACAAGGGGAAAAACCCTTGTATTTAAAACTTACATCAAGGCAAATGAAACAAACAGGCGCTGTGCCCCGTATATGACGAGCTTCCTATTCCTAGTGAACAGTAGACAGCTCCCCAGCATTTAATCATGATCTGTCTCAGTACAAAAGGCTGAGGAAAAACAAAAAGGCACAGAAGCCTGAAAAACGAGGGAAGAAACCACGAAGAAACAAATTCTGCAGGGGAAGCGAGCAGCAGAAAGAACGATGACCCGTTCTTCTTCTTCGTTTCAGCACTGAAGTGGCGCTGTCAGCAGCACGAGTCCACAGAGACGGAGTAAAACAAGCAGGTCGATTATGACCCTGGTTAGCGTGTAGCTGTCCAGACTGGGCCATTACCTGCTGATGGATCCTACTCGTAATCCACCTTTATTGGGTTAGCATCAGCACTATGCTACGCCGCGGCATTAAAGATCCAATAACAGATATGCTGCAAAAAATAAATAAATAAATAAACTTCTCCTCTTTCCACCGCACCTCATAGTAAGGGCGTCTATCCAGGGAAATAAGCAGCAAAGTGCCCACTAGAGAAGATGGAGGCAGACCGGTCAATATGCAGGGACAGCTATCATCGGAAAAGCGCCGAGGGCGAAGCGTATCACCATCTCGATCTTAATGCAATCTGGGAAGCGGCAAAAAGGCCTGACATAATTGGGCTCCCATTTTCTGAGAAGAGCTGAGCACGGCGGCGAGGGGGCCAGAGGTGCCCGGCTCTCTGCTAGGAAGAGTAATAGAGAGCGTGCACATCAATGCTAGACAATGCAGCCCGGTCAATGCTGGATAGGAACCAGATGATGACAGGGTCACAGGAGCCACCGGCCAGTCCATCAGCACCAAAGCCAATTACTAAGTGAAGAATAGAAGAGTGAAGAGCAAATCTATAAATCTTATTATATGTGCTCAGATCTCACACATAAAGCAATCTCAAGCAAAACCCAATACCTCATGAAGTCTTTATCCGGGTTATAGAAATCGATTTTTTTATCTTTTTCGATATATATATATATATATATATATATAATATATTTTTTTTTTTTTTTTTTTTTTTTTGTAATCCACCAGTCATGTAGAAGAACTGCAAAAGTTTCCAGCTTCTTTTTGAAACTCTGGATGTATTGCTCAAGGCAGGTTTAAAATAAATAAATAAATAAATAAATAAAGGGGTTTCATATCAGCAAGACAAATAACCTCCCGAGGCTCATTATTTTGTGATGTTCAATTCGATCAAAGTAATGGAAAAACATCTACTACAAAAGGAAAAGCCGAAGATAAAAAGGTAAAGCGGCGTGTTGTGAAAACAAGGGGCGAGGAACCGATGGTTAATATCCTGGCACATTTATTTTCCAAGGGCTCTGCTCGCTGCCTGTACTCGTAATCATTTAAATGCCAACGAACCGACAAACACGACAACGTTACGGTGGCTTTTAATAGAAGGTGCCATTTATTCCTCGACACTTATCTATTAATGTGGGCAGAGTGAACGATGGAGTGAGTGGATTAAACGGAGATGGGAAAAAAAAATCAAATCAAATAAAGCATAAACTAGTAAAGTCTAGCACGGGCTCCTGGCGGTGCTGCGTGGCTGCGCCTCGATCTCGTGTTAGATGCAGACATGCAGCACACCGCCGAGAAGGGAGTTTTGTTTTTATGCCCCAAAAGGCAGAGGCTGCTTCCCCGGTGGTTTCATTTCACGCCTGGTTTTCTTCTCCTAATCACATCAGCACAGCGACATGATGGAGGGAACGAATGAGAGAGCTCAGGGTGCCATGGGCTAATGATCAGAAGCCATTTGGTGTGGACTATTCTCTAGCAAAATGTCTCTGAAACTTCAGATTCGTAACCATGTGTAAAAGAGGTTTAGAACGCTCTTCTTCTATCTTTTAACAAGGCAGACTGATTATCACAGCAACTGTTATCCATCACCAGCAGTTATAAGGCCTTTAAACATAGTCGATTGTTTATCCTATTGTTGTTAGTAGGATTAGGATTAACAATCCCTGTAATATATTATAGAGCACGAATCTCGATTTCCCACCATTTACCACTACAGTTCTCAGCCCAGACCATCAACCCGGGAAGAAGAGGATTAACACATTCTTCATCCCAAACACTTGAAGCCTGCCACATCGTTTCCTCCTTTTTTGCTGCATGACAGGGCAGCGCAACAACCTGAGACAAATGCTAACTGAAAGACAGGGAGAGGAGAGAGAGAGAGAGAGAGAGAGAGAGAGAGAGAGAGAATGCCATTCATTCCATCTAGATAGCTATGGGATTGATGGGATTCAAAGATTTTGTCTCTTGCACTATCCAAAAGCCTAAGCATGCTGTTACAGGAGCAGTATTTATAAATAATAATAATAATAATAATAATAATACAAAGAAGATTATTAACTTTACTAGTAACTAAATAAATGTTCCACCCCTTGTTTTTTGAATAGAAATGAACAAAAATAGGAAATGAAACACTCAATCTCCAGAAATAAACAAGAATAAATGGAAAACCAAAAGCATTAAGAAAAAAAAGACGACAATGGAAATGTCAGTTGGGCGCGTTAAACACTTCGAAGACGTTTCAAATGAGAAAGCCCACAGATGTTTAGTGTCAATTATCATCCATTTGGAACAGAGGCAGCCGCATCACTTATGTTCAGCTTTCATTTCTTCTTTCTCACTTAATTCTTTCCAGAACAACAACAGTGTAAAGTATATTTGCTTTAATTCATTTGCAGCGATGAGACACTCTCTCTCTCTCTCTCTCTCTCTCTCTCTCTCTCTCTCTTATATATATATATATATATATATATATATATTATATATATATATATATATATATATATATATATATATATATATATACACACACACCATACACATACACACACATACACACACATATATACATACATACATACACACACACACACACACACACACACACACACACACACACACACACACACACACACACACACACACAACACACACACACACTTCCTGACAGAGGTCACGCCGGTCATATTATACATATGCATAGTAACAAGTGAAGGATTCTGTACTGTACACACACACACACACACACACACACACACACACATACAAGTAAAGAATCCTTCACTTGTTACTGTGCATATGTATAATATGTCTGGCGTGACCTCTGTCAGGAAATATGTCAGTTTAACAACATTTGCTGAGTCTTTCTAGCACGTCGTTGAAACAGAGGCCTCGGTGTGACCTTCATTCCAGAACGCTGAACAGCTGTATCATGTCTGAAGCCACAGTGATCTAGAGATTGAGCAGCACATATTAACTACTTCTACATTGCCTTGAGCAAATACATACTGGAGTCAGCACCATCATTTGACATTCACCTAGTACAAACAGACACACCAGGCGTTTTCTTAAGGACCTGTGGGAATCCTGTACTTCATTAATGCATTCAAATTATTCATCAGGTTCAAAACAATGCACGTGAGTTGACGTGCGAATGAATAGGGTGTACTTACAAACGAGTCGGTCACCGCGTTTTTGTCGTAGTACTTCTTCTTCTCATACTTGTCCCTGATGAAGAACTCTACAGCTCTGAGAGGTGTGTTAAGAAAGAAAACAATTCACCTGCAGTGGGTACAGAAATAACTCTTGTACACACACACACACACACACACACACACACACATCCTTCATCCTTAATTAGGGTTCAAGTCTTAGGAACAATGAGAGAGGAAAATACAGTTGTCATGGTGTCAGGTGCGACAGTGTTATAATTGTTATTAAAAATAAATAATATAGTATATACATATATACATAAATACACACACACACACAGTATAGAAAGGTGTAGCGCCACCAAAACACATAAAAATGCATTAAATCTCTGTAATTGAGGATTAAGGATATTTTTTCTGTACTTTTCTTTATTCCAAGTCTCTCATAATACATTTAAAATACATAATACATTTAAAATACATAATAAAATACATAATACATTTAATTAAAGCCTGGTTTTATTTCAGGTGAAGTGAGTCACTACAGGAATACAAGCATATCAAATGATGCTTGTCAGCCACATTTCTCAAGACCGTGCTCTAATTGGCTGCCGTGGAAGAAGAGGGACGTTACACCTTTTGCATTGGGAAGCTTTTAGAATCCTATTACTGCACACCTTCATTTAAAACAATGAGAGAATCACCAGGATATCGTGTGATACAGCACGAAGCACAGCCAACCCTTTTAAAGACTGATGCCACTTCAGGGGAAAGATTTTCACTGTGCAGAACCTGAACAAGGTACACAATGACATCCGAGGCACGATCGATGGACAAATTTTAATGGCCGCGTATGACAAGAGGTTCACATGTGCTTTTTTTGTGTAGCCGCCATATGCTGTTGTACAAATCTACTCCTCTGGGAAGATTTGTGGAATGAAATTTGTGCTCGTTCAGCAACAAGGGTGTTAGGAAAGTCAGGCAATGACGTAGGGTTAAGGAGGCCTGTGGTGCAGTCAGCGTTCTAACTCATCACGTGGTGTTAAATATGACCGACGTCAGCACTCTATAGCATATATATTTGAGATCTTCTACTACAACCCATGTACTGTAAAAGCTTAAATCTTAAAGGAGCTTTGCTTTGGACATTATCGGGATGGAACAGCTTTGGATCGCATGGTATGCAGGAAGGGAAAATGGGATGCTTCTGCATCCTATACAATCGTACTTATCTTTGTTATAACAGTTTGAGGAAAAGCACATTTAGGTATTGGGACAGCGTCCCAATACTTTTGCCCATATTGTGTAATAGGACCGGTGTCTTTTCAGGTGATTGATATGTCGCTCCATTCAAACATATGGAGATCACCTAGGGCCAGATGTTCCATTCATGTCTCAAGACGGAACTTTAAGATACACATTACTTGATACCGTTATATAGTCAGCTACTAGAAATATTTGCATTGTATATAGGTTACAATGCCACACCCATGCTGAGTATACATGCCTGCGTCCCCAAGCTCTCTACTGGGTGAAAAAATAACCTCATAGTTTCCTTTGGCCTTGCAAATGATATCTGAGCCACAGTCCTACACACACACACACACACACACACACCCTAGTCAAACTAGCCCAAGCATTCTTCACTGTATACCTATAGGCAAAGAAGCCCATCACATTAGTGCTGGTGTACTAATGATCACGGTAACTTTTCCTACTTCATATAACTGTGTTGTAGAAGCGTATGTTCCTGCATGCAGAGACGAGTCAGTTAACATGCAATAACCCCTCCATAAACAGTTAGCAGCTGGCTGAAAGCCACTCTTCCTGACCTTCATGCATCAAAGCTGATCAAATTGAGTTTAAAGGCCCACTTTGTCTTTGGATAGAGAGCGGGCTTTAAATGGCATCTTAAACTCGTTAGTGTATAAGCTTCTGTATTTGCTCTATATTCCAATTAGCTACAGCAAAGTCTGAATTTGTATTGCTACTATTTTCAGTAAAACAGTGTGTATGTTTGTGTGTGTGTGTGTGTGTGTGTGTGTGTGTGTGTGTGTGTGTGTGTGTGTGTGTGTGTAAAGGTAAAGTGGTTAAAATGTAAGTATACAAGGGCATAGTAAATAGGGCACTAAAGCTCTGATACCTCACTGATCCTCATACAGTGCTGAGAGATCACAAAATAGACAGGCACACTCGTCAGACAACACACACACACACACACACACACACACACACACACACACACACACACACAAGCATAGAAACAACAAAACTACTGTCATACAGGTTGGGATCAACTAAAGTATTAAAGGCAAAAGCTTCGATGGCATTATTGAGTTGGTGTAATCATGGTGACAGTGGACAAAAGGAAAGAGAAAGACAGGGAGGCAATTAGATGAGAAAGAAACAAAGAAAGCGGTAAAGGAAATCACAGAAAGACAGGCAGGCAATCACACACACACAAAAACAAAAGACACGAAGAGAGACGGAGACAAATAGATAGATAGAAAGAAGTACAACACACTCTGACACACACAGACTGTCCAAGGACACGTATTCTCCTTTAGGGAATAAGATGTTTTGATGTTTGAAGATCAAAACTTGGGGGCACTAGGTGGCTTAGTGGTTAGCGCGTTCGCCTCACACCGCCAGGGTCCGGGTTCGATTCCCGTCTCGGCCATGTGTGTGGAGTTTGCATGTTCTCCCCGTGCCTCAGGGGGTTTTTCTCCGGGTTCTACGGTTTCCTCCCCGGTCCAAAAACATGCACGGTAGGTTGATTGGCCCCTTGGAAAATTGTCCCTAGTGTATGAATGTGTGTGTGTGTGTGTGTGTGTGTGTGGGTGTGTGTGTGTCCTGCGATGGGTTGGCATTCCATCCAGGGTGTATCTTGCCTTAATGCCCATAGACGCCTGAGATAGGCACAGACTCCCCGTGACCCGAGGGAAGATCGGATAAAGCGGTAGAAGATGAATGAATGAATGAATGATCAAAACTGATTAGGGCAGCAACAACTCATCGACAATGAAGTTCATCAATAGCGAATGCCGTTACTGAGAGTAAAGGTCATGCAAGGGAGCATTTTTTATATTAAACTCAATGCAACAACACAACACTCACTATAACCTACAATGTAAGGCATTCACTATCCGATTCTGGTGTTTTTGCCCTTTGCTTCGTTTGCTGCATATAAACAAAGAGAACATAGATGTATCTAAAAACCCATAGGTTTTTCCAAACAGGCTCACACACACAAAGCAAGAAAATGCAAAAAAAAATGACTACTCTTTTTACAGGAGGGAGGACAAAATAGGGTTAGGGTTAGGGATTATGACTTTTCCCAGTCTAAACCTTTTTTAATTCAAAATATTTACTTATGAAAGCAGCGTTATAGATCTTGTTTTATTTTCTACAAGTATCCCCGATGGCTGAGGCAAATGAATGTCTCAGTATGAAACTAAAAAAGTGGCTGAGGGTTCAAATCCCAGCATTGCTACCTCAGCGACCACTACTGCGACTTTAAGCAAGGCCATTAACCCTCAAATGCTGAATGAATTGTAGAGCAGACGCAAATGTCCTCGCTACTATCAGTTTCATTCATATGGACAGACCGGCTGGAAATTTGACACAAGCACCACTGTGAATACTTTCCTAGTGTTAAAATTCTGAATAATACCCTCGATCATCCCCTATATTATTATTATCATCTTCTTTTTATTTGAACCCGAGTGTAATTCTAAATCTCATTTCTAAGCTATACGCTCCTGGAGTGTTTATTTTTCTCTCAACATTAACACACAATAAACAGACCGGGGCGAGGTGGGTTGGGGGGGGGGTTGATAGAGGTCGACTGCACTTCAATTTTTATTCACCGGCGTCTCCTGCTTTCTATAGTGAGCACATCTTTATTTCTGCTACAATTCAAATGAAGTGTCAAAGGCCAAGAACTGCATGAAGCAGGGTGAGAGTGAGAGATTGGACCACAGAGACACACTTGTCCGGGGAGAAGAAGAAAAAAAAAAAAAGGGAAAAATGAAAGGAGTGCAAACTGGGTTTGTAGGAAGAGAAAGGAAGAGAAAGTGCTTCAGAATGATGGTGACATTAAAGGCGGATAAATACTTTTAGCTCTAGCTGCAGAAAGGCTGCTTTTCAACGCGCATCTTCCCCTGACCGTTCGTAATGCTTGCGTAAACAAGGAGAGGCTTCCATTAGTCGGCGAGGCAGAGGCACAGAGCGTGACAACATCTGGCAGAGGCGGCGACACCAGATGTAAATCTCCAATTGGAAAATAAATAAATAAATAAATAAATAATACACTCAAGATCTTCTTTTTTTTTTTCAAGGAAGAAGCGTCGCCGTCCCTTTCCAGATGAATTCATTTTGACAGTATATTGTAGTTGCAGCGGTCAGCATAGAAACGAAGAGATTTCCACACCCACACCAAACACGGGAGAGCAGATAAGCAGGGCGCCTGCCAAGGAAATTCAATTAAAGTGTGCAGAGGCTCCATAGAGGAGAATATGGAATTAGCTGGGATGCCATACACAGCCAATTAGGCCAGCTGTGTGTGACAGGCAGGAGCAGGAAGAAGCAATGCCCAAGAAGAGACAAAAGAAACAAACAAACAAAAAAAAAAAAGAGAGAGAAATAGGTGTTGCTATTTCAAGCATGCACATGTGTATGTGTCGCACCGTACCTCACAGTATTGTGGGTACTAAGGTGAGGGAGTTAGCTGTGAAAACTGCATGTCGTTCTGATACACACTGTAAAACACTGTAAAATCCTGTGTAAGGCTCTTGTACCTGAGCGCTAAATCTAACACAGCGGTGTGAAGACACTAGAGACTCTAACTTGCCTAAGGCCACTGAAGTTCTCCCATACATTATAAAAAGACTGTAGTGGGAAGACTACGCTCTGATCATTACTGGCATGTAATGATGCGGCCAAAGCTGATCCAATATATAGTTATATAACTATATTGCTTCCAATATATAGTTATAGTTATGTAACGAACACAAGGAGCTGGTCACTCAGTGCAAAGTGTTGTGTGTCGCATGTCTGCCTTGTAGACGGTCTGGATTAGCTGATCATATATATGTATCGGTATACAAATTTCCCATTCCCATGACCCCACTGTAACTTGAAGATACTGAAAGTTGGTATGTATATACACACACACACAACAACACATATATAATATATATATATATATATATATATATATATATATATATATATATATATATATATACTATATATATATATATATATATATATATATATATAGGTATATGTATGTATGTGTATATGTATATGTGTATGTATGTGTGTATGTGTATTGTATGTATGTGTGTGTGTGTGTGTATATATATATATATATATATATAGTATGTATATATATATATGTATATGTATATCTATGTGTATATGTATGTGTATAATATATATATATATATATATATATATATACTATATATATATATATATATATATATATATATATATATCTATATTATAAAACTCCCCAACCCCCAGAAATGGTGATCAGTGTGGGGTCATTTGTTACCGTCATTTGTTAATAAGTTAATACATTATACCGTCATTTGTTAATAAGTTAATACATTATACCGTCATTTGCTAATAAGTTAATACATTATACCCTCATTTGTTAATAAGTTAATACATTACACGCTATACTTTAGCAAAAGAGAGCAATTTACAATACCTTCCTGTATTAAAGAAAGATGATGTAACCTCGAAAACGAGATAACTATAAATCTAATTTACAATTTTGTCGGATTGTTGTTGCCGCCCTTAGTGACGCCACGGATTGCAAAAGCTCCCGGTCCGGATCACATTACGGATCAGCCAAGGAGGCAGGATGGAGACCAAACGAATTCCGCTTCGTTTAAAGCAAGAAAGGTTACAGCAGGAAAAAGCTGGAAGATTTGAATGATGCGCGAGACATTTTAAAGTTCTTCGGCTCCTCGCTAACTGCTGTCGTTGTTGTTGTTGTTGTTTGACCGATTAAAGTGACATGAAAAGCAATATCGGTAAATGAGGGGGGAGGCAAAAAGTCCTACATTCTGTGATTTTAAGATTAATCAGTAACTTAAAAAAAAAAAAAAAAGTGCAATTAATTTGCGAGTGTGCTGAAGCGCGAGTTGCGATCTGCACGGATCAGGGATCAACTGCAATCCGAGTCGCCGTGAGATTGAAAATTCATTACTTGTGGACCGTCTGTATATTCACAGCTTCGTATTTTTAACTTTCACTTCCATTTATTAGAATTTAATATACGGAAACTAACTCGGCTCGTGAGTGGGTTCCCTTCAGACCGTGAATTATAAAACCATACTGGTCATATTGGACTCTAGCTGAGCATCAATCGTCCAGCATGAACACACACATTACCGAGGTTACCTCACCCTACCAGAAGTATATCAGAAAACACCAGCATGCTCGCACACATGAAAAGATACTGATCGGTTTGTGGCCGTCTGAAGTTATCTGGCAGATGGGCTTCATACAGCTGTCTGGCCTTGGTGTTGCCCATGCTCTGCACACTCTGGGAGAGAGGAGAAAAAAAAGACAGATAAAGAAAACAAAAATGAACAGATAAACGAACAAATGTAAGCAAAGCCCTTTTTTTTAATTTGTGAGAGCAAAATTACCATGGGTTTGATGGACCTCATTCTTTGTGAAGTGGGGGGGGGTGATGTCACGCAATTACTCATCAAGAATTAATCAACCATTAAAGCTTGGGTGAGTGTTCGGAGAAGAGAATCTCTCTTTGTGCTGCTCCTTTCAACCAAAGGAGAATAAATCATTCATGCAGTTTTTAATAACAGCAGTGTAGGGCGATGGCTTTAAAAACGTCGGTTCACAACCTTTTGGTAATGAGCCAAAATTAGACTGGGGGGGGGGATAAATAAAATTCTCTCATTTGCAGTACAAAGCTACATTTTTGGAATGTCTGGAGCTCATTAGGTGAACAAATCAGTAGAGTTAAAAACCTTGGAATATTTAAAATAAATCACAATATCAATCAATATATCACAATCTCACTTTCTGTTTCGTTCAACAAACTGCTAGGAAAAAAATGGGGTCTGCATTTATTTAATTAATAATCTAAAAAAAGTAATAATTATTTAATTAAAAATAAAAAAAGGTTGTAATTATTTAATACAAATCCATTGCAAACCAGGGGGCACGGTGGCTTAGTGGTTAGCACGTTCGCCTCACACCGCCAGGATCCGGGTTCGATTCCCGTCTCGGCCATGTGTGTGTGGAGTTTGCATGTTCTCCCCGTCCCTCAGGGGGTTTTTCTCCGGGTTCTCCGGGTTCCCCCAGGTCCAAAAAACATGCACGGTAGGTTGATTGGCACCTTGGAAAATTGTCCCTAGTGTATGAATGTGAGTGTGTGAGTGTGTGTGTGCCCGGCGATGGGTTGGCATTCCATCCAGGGTGTATCCTGCCTTATTGCCCATAGACGCCTGAGATAGGCACAGACTCCCCGTGACCCGAGAGGAAGATCGGATATAGCGGTAGAAGATGAATGAAATAAATAAAAGTCACTTGATTACAAAATACCACATGATACATTCAGGATACAGGAATCCCAAAAACTGTCATGTATCCCTAACCATTAACTAAAATCCACAAAAAAGAAAAATAAATAATAATAATACAAAAAAAATATATATATAATTCCTCGATCAGCGAGTGTGTTTAGGATCTGACAGCAGCATCTTCCTGGAGGAGTAAACAACTCCTGAAAAGTGAGTGTGTTAGAACAGCGGGTGAGAGAAGTGAGGCTTCTGCAGCGCTTTTGTTTGCATGCGTGAGTCACGGACATTAGGCGGCGTACCGGTGCATTTCGTACATATTTCTAGCAAACAAAGTGGCAGAGGATAGAGAAATAAACAGTGTACGGTTGCAGTTGGGCTGCCCTCGTTTTAGAAGCCGCAGCAGTGGTGAACGGTGCATGGGAGTGTGAAATGCAGGAGCGGCGCGCGCGTCCGTCTAATACAATGGGTTCGGATGAGCTTTACAGTCCTTTCACTTTACTGCCTAGCTTAATACAACTGCAACGGTTTATTAACCTTTGAAACTGCGTTTTTTTTTGCCAGAGAGGCAAGATTAACTGTGTGGTAATTTCCCATTTATTTTATATCTCGAGGTTTCATCATGTGATCAAGAAAAATAGAGTCAGGCGCTTTTCATTGTGTCCACGTTTAATAAATAAGTGTGTGTGGGGGGGGGGGGGGGGGCGTTTATTAGACACAATGCGGGTCTTCACGGACCAGATTATAGGGAGGTGGTGGCTTAGTGGTTAAGGTGTTGGCCTCTGGAACAGAAGATTGCAGGTTCAAACCCCACAACCACCAGGCCCTTGAGCAAGGCCCTTAACCCTCAATTGCTCAGTTGTAAGTCGCTCTGGATAAGGGCGTCTGCCAAATGCCACAAATGTAAATGTCTCGATCGTAGCAAAAATAAATAAATAAAAAATGCTAATCATTATACCGTATTACTGTATACAAAAATAGAGTCTTTTTGTCTGTGTTTAGCACTGAGCACTAAAAACCCAGCACTGAGCAGATAAAAGTCAGTACAATTTGATGGGGGGGGGGGGGTACTCAGTGGTTAAGGCATTGGCCTATATTCTGGAAGATCGCAGGTTCAAATCCCGCCACCACCACCAAGCTGGCTCTTGAGCAAGGCCCGTAACTGCTCAATTCCCTCTCAAGTTAAGAGCCAAATGAGGTAAATGTACGTTTTTCAGGGTGGGTTATTTATTGATCAACTATAATTGAGATTAAATACAGTGCGTCACCCAAGTCAAATAATTCAGAAGAAATGATCAGGAAAAACAAATACATTGAATATATAAAGTGTTTTTTTTTTTTTTTTTACGTTGAACTTTCTGTTCCTTAACCTCAATCTTTGCCAAACTTGGGCACATCTGCACATACAGTAAACACTCGCATCTAGGTACGTCATTAAAAGAAAGCGCTACCCATTTTTTGAAAGACATTTTCTTTTATTAGTATTATTATTATTATTGCATTTATTCGTATTAGTTTTATTACTAATCTGTGTGGCTACGCTTTGTAAAAACCGAAGATAAAGCTGAGTATAATTATTGCAATAAATTAATAAGAGATTAATAAGAGAGGTGTCACGACCAACATGACGCCATTTGGAATTGATAGGAATCGGAATTGCTAAGCGGAAAACAGAATCGATGAATTTAAATAATCTCCGACCCGATTCACATTACCAAAATTTGATCCGAATCAAGCTCTGGTGCAACTTGTAAAGATGCTAAAATGTCTCACATGATGCATAATGATGAGGGTGCAACTAATATCAGTGGACATTCTAACCCCCCCCCCCACCGTATTTAATGTATATTAGTAAAAAAGCTCCAATGACCAAACAGTAATGGAATGTCTATCTTGGAATAGTCCGTCTGATTGATGGTACAAAACAGTACCTGGATTTGCTCGGGAGTCCATTGGTCCAGGTTGACCGATTTGACACGGGATATGTGCACTCCCAGATTCCGGTGGATTCCAGCACACCTGATACAGATAAACACGCCCAGGTTCCAGGAAGCCCATCGCGGTCCTGCAAAAAGGCAATAAAAAAAGCATCTCGTAAGAATTTCTTCATGTCAATCTACACTATTCTTCCCCTGCTGGTCATAAGTTTGTATATCGAACGGTATAAGAACATACAAACAAATATCAAACGCAGTGAGATTATTGTTCTAATTGTTGTTGTTCGTCCAAGTAAAAGTGCTTGTTTAACCACCATTCCTTGTCTGAACAATCACATGGATAAGAATGATTGGCACACAATAAAAACAAATCGGTACCATTTTAATTTCAATGAATTTTAAACAAAGCATCACAAAGCCTATCCCTGAACACGAATCCAATACGACCGGTGTTTGTATTGCTGGTATTTATTTTCTTACCCTTACTGAATAAAATGGGAAAATATTGCTTTTGACAGACATAACCAGCAAACCAGACTATGAAATTCCGTGCAGATGGTGCAATCCGCTGTGTGACACAATAAATTACTAGATAATTATATAAATAACTAGTTTTGAACATTTTGTATATAGCATTTTTGTTCGGTTTCCTAAACGCGCCTATCTTTGTTTTTTTTTTTTGCAGTGCTATTCCACAACGCGGTTCACATTTTCCGCAACCAAATTCAAATTCCATTTTCACAGCAATCAAGTTAGTCTTCGTGTCGAACTGAAACCAGTACAAGATCACCTCACCCTAATGTTCTCAGAGTGGACGAGCAGACCAAAAAACGAAAAAGGGTTCGATTCAAATGGACTAGAACAGGGTTCTTTTATGTTCTTTAAGGTCAATGACCCCTTGAGAAATCATTATTATCGATTCATTCATTCATTCATTCATCTTCTACCGCTATATCCGAACTTCCCTCGTGTCATGGGGAGCCTGTGCCTATCTCAGGCGTCTATGGACATTAAGGCAGGATACACCCTGGATGGAATGCCGAACCCATCACAGGACACACACACACACACAGGACAATTTTCCAAGGTGCCAATCAACCTACCGTGCATGTTTTTGGACCGGGAGAACGAGTAGGAGTAAACCGTGAGAACCCGGAGAAAAACCTCTGAGGCACGGGGAGAACATGCAAACTCCACACACACATGGCCGAGACGGGAATCAAACCCGGGACCCTGGCCGTGTGAGGCGAACGTGCTAACCACTAAGCCACCGTGCTCCCCATTATCGATTCCTTTATGGTTTATGTCGATGTAAATTTACAATTTCACCTTGGTTTGGCACATTGAGCTTCCGTAGTTCTCCTGCTCCCATCCCTCATTACACTTGAGAGATACCAAATACAACATGACGGCCGAGCTCTGACGAATCCAAAGGTCTTGTTTCCAAGAGGGACGTGGTTTCATCAGTTGTATGGAAATGGTTCGGGTTTAGACGTTCCAACAAGCCAAGAAAAATTATGATAAATTTTTCATATCAAAATTTGCTATAAAAACCATCTCTACCTTAGGCGATAGAGGCATGGCGCAGGCACTTCCTGATAATAAAATGAATCAAATATAGCCACTGACATGAACAGAAAGCAACTTTTATCCAGTTATATTATGTTAAGACAATCAGAAGTACGTCGTTGTTGTACATGCATCACTGTTATCATACTATGCGTCATAGCAAACACATTCCCACTTCATTTTACTGTCAGGTGACAGTCAGACGCCAGTTTTAAGTTTAGTAGAACTTTAATGTAATAATTTGTTTCAGGAAACATTTTACCTTTGTTAAGGCTTAAAAAAAAACAACAACATTAATTAGCACCCCCTGGTTGAAAAGCCACGACAGTGAAAATGTGAAATCAGCATCAACATCAGCCATGGAATCTATGATATTTATAACAAATAATCTGTGAACATCTACGAGTCAAATTCATGCCCACAATCGATTATATGCAGTCACTGCTGAACCTACTGCTCCCCTCCATTCCCTCGCCTATTTGGTCCTTCCGTCTCTTGCTGACTGGCTAATTGCCTCTTATTACACAAGTACCAGCATGGGTTGGGAAAACACATGCTTTATCAATAACTTTTGCTTAATCACAGGACAGAATCAAATGTGAAATCTGCCTTCATCTGCATTACATAATCTCACAGAGCTGGCTAGTGATGCTGTAAATAACAGCAACAATTGTCCAGAAGCAAAGATTCGCCCTTTCTATGATGAAACCTTTTATTTGATATGCCCTATATTGACTCCCGTAGCTCAAGATAAATGACTTTTCCATACATAGTCCTCATCCAGTGGATTCTCCGGTACTGAAACACCAGCTTGTGCGATTCCCACTAGCATTCGATCCTACTGGACAGGAGAGAGACGCAAATAAGAAACGAAGGGAGGAAGAAAAGGTCCCTAAGACCGTGGCACTGCATCCACCGAGCCTCCTGGCAGACTGACTCGCATACTATCCACACATGCATTTGCATACGCTAAGACGTATTAGCATAACAAACAGGGCGCTAAGGGTTCTTTATTTTTTGAGCATGCTCATAACTCATGCATGGCCCTGCATGATCACACAGGATATTAATGACTGTCTCAGCACTGTTCTCCACCCATCGAACAAAAGAGGAGCGAGCCGTGGAGCGAACAGGCTGATAAGACTCGCGATGCCGCGTAAACTCGGGTGGAGACACGGTAATGAGCGAACAGTCTCTTATCTCCCCCCCCCCACCCTAACTATTATCCAGCTCAATGCGCGCGTTCACGCTGCCACCCACCCGCGTTTATTAAATCCAATAAAGGGCTTGGAGATTGGGTCTCACCCCTGAGCGGCAGCCACTACGTAACTCACCCACCATTAAATGTGTTTCATTAGTCACAGAGTCGAGTCGGTATGGTGTGGGGCGGAGAAACTGAAAGGCGCCGCGTACAAGAGACTCCCGTCTGCGTTTCTGGCTGAATCTTACCGTTTCGAAAGGTCCAATTAAGCGTTTTACCAGACGGAAAGTCAGCGCTGTACTTAAACTCTTAAACTTAAGGAATTATTAAGTGTATAAAAAAAAAAATAGCTGCAGATCCTGCATGTTTGAAAAGCATCAGAGAGAGCGCACTAAAACACAAAAACACTGCACCAAAAAAAGAAATGACCATTCATCTTCTATCTTTATCCGATCTTCCCTCGGGTCACGCGGAGTCTGTGCCTATCTCAGGTGTCTATGGGCATTAAGGCAGGATACACCCTGGATGGAATGCCAACCCATCACAGGACACACACACACACACACACACTCACACACCTTCATTCATACACTAGGGACAATTTTCCAAGGTGCCAATCAACCTACCGTGAATGTTTTTGGACCGGGGAGGAAACCGGAGAACCCGGAGAAAAACCCCCTGAGGCACGGGGAGAACATGCAAAGAAATGACCATAAAAAGGGAAATAAATAAATAAATACACAGGTCGGAATCTTTTTATATACTGAAGTGGATATGAGTGAATCGTGGACCTCCGAGAGGAACATGAAGAAAGGTCTCTCTTTTCTTCCTGTATTACAAGGCAGACTAGATCCATCCCTTCTCTCTGTGTGTGCCAGTCTCTTTACAGGTTGAGGCTTTGTGAGCTGGGAGAGCAGCAGAGTAGAAGAGAGCAGGGGCTCAATTCTAAGATGAGCTTAACTAACCCTGTCCTATTTGTGGCTGCCTTTCTGTACACCCTCATAGACCAAAGTCGGTCCCCGATGTCTGGCGAGGAGTCTGCTGCTTTCAGACAAGACGTGTGCACATGCTTTCTCGCTGTGCTTTTTTTTCTTTCTTGTTGCTCTTCTTCCTATCTCCTTCTACACAGCTGGTGGCAGAAGATCCAGCCACACAGGGGTCAATGCTGCAATCGCTCTGCGCTAACAAGGACCGCTTAACTGCACAGTCGACAGATTATAGATGTACACCGTGTTTCTATATAGTACAAATGTAAAGCCTTAACACCCCCCCAACACAAAGAATAATAATAAACCCACACCCTATTTATACACAACCCCAGAGATGCATGTAGACAGAGAGAGATGGAGAGAAATGCATAGAGCAAGACGGAGACGTGAAGAGAGACTGAGTATAGGAAAGCGGCTGAGCTCTGTTACACTGTGGCATTAAGAAAGCCCACAAGGCTGTAATGAACAGCTGGAAAGGGAGATAACATTATGACATTTGGGAGAGTCGGCACTACCTGGATTATATCCAAGTCCCTGAGCAGGGTGGTGCTACTTTTTAATGCAATTAAAAGACAACCTAAATGAATTCTTTACTGTTTTTCTTTTTTTTTTGTATATAAATTTGGCCCGATTGTACTGACAACAGCTCTCCGTGTGCACGAGGAATAGTGTGAATAGATGTAGTGTACAGCTTTTCTACAGTCAACACAATTAATCCTTAAATACTTTCCTTATTCCATGTAAAAAATAATGGATTTGCCATGGATGCAACAGGGAGGACAATAAAGATACCAGCCAAGTATGTGATACCAAGTATGTGATACTTTTCATCACTACATGAAGAAAACACAACCATTAACTCATTGTAAGGCAAAAATCTGGTGGGGAAACCAGAAGACTTGTATTATCGAATGAAAAATATCCGCAAAACGATTTCTTTTTGTTTAAAAAAAATACGTGGGATAATGTGTATAATTCATGTACAACGCCGCTAAAGGGTCAAAACTAAACCGCACGTGAAGTTCACCTTCGCAACGCAGCAGCCCACTCAGCTCAGGAAAGCGTGAAACTTATGGTTGACGTGGGGTACGAAATTCTCCCTCATCCTCCTTACACCACCCCCCCACACGACCTCGCACCCAGTGGCGGCTTCCTCTTTCGTCATTTGAAGAAACAACTTCGAGGCAGGCGTTTGAAAGCCCCGGCTGAAGGCTTCCTCAAGGACCAGGAGAATATGTAGAGAAGGACTACACTAGAAAGACTAGCTACCACAAATCTACCATCCCACCCTCAATGGTGTTGGAAAACTCTTAATATTATATTGTTTACACGTACGATTGTCCCATTGGTCAAACCAGTGCACAATATCCATATAAAGCAGAGGACGGATCAATACTGTAAGACTGAATATTTATTACATGATAAATTATTGTTAATTATTATTTTTTCATTATACATGAAAAATATTATTATACATTTCTGAGCAATTTCTATACAGCAATTACAACTTAACAGAAAATATAATATAAAAATAAATAAATAAACTAAATTTCGTCTTCTTTCTTTAGGGGTCGCCACAGTGGATGCTCCGCATATTAGATTTGGGGTACGTTTTTACGCTGGATGCCCTTCCTAACACAACCCTAACCCATTAATCCGGGTTAGGGACCGGCACTGGGAACACACTGGTTTGTGCAACCCTAATGGCTGGGGCAGACTGAACAATTGGGCCGTGCTCAAGGGCCCACTAGTGTCGTCTCGCCAGTGCTTTTCATTCCAGAGTCCAGTGCCTTAATGTCTGAGCTATTAGACTCCCCAATAACTGCAAATAATAAACAAAGGGGGGGAAATGTAAAAAAAAAACCAACTGAATTGAGTTTCATTCAATATTAAAATTTGTAGGTTTTCATTCATCTTCTACCGCTGTATCCGATCTTCCCTCGATCCACGGGGAGTCTGTGCCTATCTCAGGCGTCTATGGGCATTAAGGCAGGATACACCCTGGATGGAATGCCAACTCATCGCAGGGCACACACACACACACACACACATTCATACACTAGGGACAATTTTCCAAGGTGCCAATCAACCTACCGTGCATGTTTTTGGACCGGGAGGAGGAGGAAGGAGGAGGAAACGGAGGAAACCGAAGAACCCGGAGAAAAACCCCCTGAGGCACGGGGAGAACATGCAAACTCCACACACACATGGCCGAGACGGGAATCGAACCCGGACCCTGGCGGTGTGAGGCGAACGTGCTAACCACTAAGCCACCGTGCCCCCGGGTTTGCAATGGATTTGTATTAAATAATTACAAAAAAAAAAATTTTTTTATTTTTAATTAAATAATTATTACTTTTTTAGATTATTAATTAAATAAATGCAGACCCCATTTTTTTCCTAGCAGTTTGTTGAACAAAATAGAAAGTGAGATTGTGATATATTGATTGATATTGTGATATTTGTCATGTAATTTGCTGACAGAATATAATATGCTGCATGCAAATCATTTCATTTTGTACTCTATATTCCATATACCAGACAATAAAGCATATTCAGTAAACATTCAAATAATACTACAGCTCTACGCTTAATAACCTACTCAATCCAACTATGGCCTACACAAACTTGACACATAGCTCTTCTCTGTTTACATGTACAAAAACGGGACGCCTGCATCGCTCCGTCAACGTCACCCCAAGGCTACCAGAATGCATTTGTCAAAATAAACAACAGTTGCCTTATCCGCATCATTGCTCAAGTTTCTGAAGCCATGGTGCTCGTAAGAGCGGCAGCTCCTTTTTTCTCCGTTACTGCCCTGCACCCTGCAGCAAGGGAGATAATATATGAAGAGAGAGAGCGACAGAAAAAGAGAAATAGAAATCATCAATCGTAAAAAAAAAGCCTCAAAAGAGGCAAAAGAGAGGACTGAAAAGCAAAGAGTGACAAAGAAAAGTTGGGTTCGAAAGAATGATGTCGACTTCTCTTTTTTTCTCTCTCCCCCATGTCCATATCCTACTGGGCTGCTCGAAGTCTATTGGAATCCTGCCAGCACAACCTTCCCCTTAGCATCCCTCCTCTCCACCCGACGACGCTGCACTAAATACTGATCAGGACCCGGAGTCCTAATCACGGCACAGAAGAAGCGCACCTGCGCCGAGCGCTGTATTTCCGCTGCCTTCTCTCTCTCTCTCTCTTCGTCTCGCTCGTGCCATCTGCACATGTAAATGTGAATCTCGCAAACAAGCTCGCTTCATCAATAATTCATGGAGGTACAGAGTTTAAGCTGATTACACTATGCATAATCATGCAATCATGCATCAACAAAAGCAGAACAAAAAATAAGAAGCAATGATGAATACTGAAAACAAGAGTGGAGTTCACTAAAGATAATTTGTGCCTGTCGAGGCGTGTTGGAGCTCCAGGCCTGAGGTAATGTGTTATGAGAATGTATGGCTGTGTAATGTGTTATGAGACTGCATGTGGTGGGGGGGGGGAGGTATGAATATTTAAGGAACAGTATTTTTTTTTTCCCCTTCAATATTCTATGGAGGCTGTTTTTTGCCTGGGTGACAATTAATGGTTCAACTCCTCAAACTAAACAGGTCAAGATATGACAGGCTTGAAATAAATGGTACAATAATTGGGGCGTATAGGGCTCTCTAATAGCATTAACCATTAACGTAATGTGCATTAGTGTTGGGTAGACACTACGAGGACGGGTCTAGTTCAAGACATCAAGTCATTAAACGTCATTTCAGAGATTATCCAAATCAGCCAATCGGGCGACACCAGAACATAGCATAATATCATTTACATTTACAGCATTTGGCAGACGCTCTTATCCATAGCGACTTACAACTGAGCAATTGAGGGTTAAGGGCCTTGCTCAAGGGACCACTAGTGGTGGTGGTGGGGTTTGAACCCATGATCTTCCAGTCCAGAGTCCAACACCTTAACCACTGGGCTATAGACCTCATGCAGGTAAAGATCAAGTGCTTCATTTACTGGTGGTAATGATGTTTTTCATTGGTGTTGGTGTCCTGAATGGTTTGATGGTACCAGACAGGCTGGTTTAAACAGTCATATAAATTTAATTTCCCATTTTTTTTTGACAAAATTTTGCATACAGAGGGGAAGAATATTTCCTGTGTTTTTAGCCGCTCTTTGGAACGCACGCCTCCCCATTCAACAAGGAGGTTCTTTTTGAGGTGCGGGAATGAATGCTGATTGGTCAGAGCGCGTCGCCTCCTTGTGTTTGGTATTTCGTTAGTGTAATGCGGGGCGGGAGGCAGAGAACTACGGAAGCTCGCTGTGCCAAACCAAGGTGTAATTGTACATTTTTCACTTTTTCAACATTGACATAAACCATCGATTTATCGCCCAGCTCTACAATGTTGATAATCTGGGATTTTTTAATGCAGTGTATACAGAGTGGTGCACATAAATAAATAAATAAACAAGTAAAGAAAGGAACAAACAAACAAACAAAAACATAAAATGAACAGCAATTATCCTGACAGCAGCTTGTTGATCGGAGATGCCAGAATGGTTCAAGATGACAGGAAGACAATGGCAACACAACTAATCAATTTCTACGTCCACGGTGAGCAGAAGAGCATCTCCGAACATGACAACGCTTAACCAACTGGGCACGGGATACCACTGTGGGTTCTGTTCATGTAAAAAAAAATCTGAGACTCCAGAAGGTTCAGGTTCATGGCATTTGAACAGCTGAAGAGCGAGAGGAGGGGAAGGGGGGGGGAGTAGGCAGTGTTTCTCCGAATATCAACCCCATTTCCCCCCCCAATTGTAATATTGAAGGCGAAGAATAAGAATCTTTGACCTCCATCTACACAACTTTACACACTGTAAATGAATGAATGAATGAGAGCCTCACACACGGGCTTAGGTAGTGTAATAAATCATACCGAGGGTTTGAAAACAGCAATGAGGAGAGATTAGGAACAGTCGTGATGTGTGATCTATATGCTTATTCCTCCAGAGTTATGAACGCAAATGCCAATATATTATACAGCTATAATCACCAAGAAGGAGAACAGATCTTACTATTAGGCGGTGCTGTGAAAACACTGTCGAATGCAAAATGATCGAGAATGTCCACAGGGAAATAAATAAATAAATAAATACATAAATGAATGAATGAATGAATAAATAAATAAATAAAATCCATGCAATGTGTTAAAATGGCATCAACTGGACAGCTCTAATTACAGATTTGTCAGGGTGCATGAGGGTCTAATTTGCCCTTAGTGAACACGCATAGGGATTAGGGAACATGGGGAAATTGGTTAGATTTCAGGGAAGCCTAGATATTACGTTCCAAGCTTGACGCGCCTCGAACACAACCATGTAGAAAGCAATCACTGCAGCTTTTAGCCGTATCATAAAGCCGAACTTAATGCGGTAGAATTCCAGCCCCGCTCTGCTATTTACAACATGTGTGCAATCGCTCAACGTAATAGTATGCATGGCCATATTAGCAGAACATCCCAGGATAAACTAAATATTACAGATAATATGTATATTAGGTCTGAAAAAAGGAGCCATTGTTTACATTTATGGCTTTTGCCAGACGCCCTTATGCAGAGTGACTTACGGATTTGAACTTAAATTCAACTTAAACTCCAATTCAATGCCTAAACCACTGAGGTACCGCGAAACCCCCCCTCCCCCAAACCCCCTTGTTCACGTGATAGCATTTCAGTGAAGATTACCAGGCAAGTATTCTATTACTCATATAATTTTACACATCATATCTTTTAATGCAATAAGTAGTTTTCCGTTAATAAGGAATAGCGCTGGGCGATATATCAAATATTAGTGATACAGTCACGCTGATTTTAACATGATATCTTCCCATTTTAAATCTTTAATATCAAATATCAAATTGAAGCATAATTTTGCAAAATAACACGCCAAACGTAACGTAGATGTGGGAGAGGGATGGTGTGACAACAAATCATGTTTTGTTTATTATTTAAATAAGTTTTTTTTTTTAAATGCCCCATTATGGACACATCCTGAACGGACTCTTAAGCTAAAGGCGAACTACACTTTTCGTTCTATTCAGGATACAAAGAAAATAAATAAATAAATAAATACATGTTGCTGGGGCGCAAAATCCAATGCTGTTCAACTCATCCTGTGAATTCATACCCCATGAAAAGAAGTGCTTAACAGAAGACTGATAATTCACAGCATAACCTCTTCAAAAAAATACACGATAGCCGTGTTTTCTAATATTTAAAATATATACAATCACCATTAAAAATGTCTCTTGATAAATGTGATGATGAAAATGATACTTTTTTTAAATACCAGAAGTGACTACAATGATCACATACTGACACTATGACATTGTACATTTGTACATCAGCTGCTGCTCTCTGATGAAAAGTTCATTTCTGTTGAGTTCACTGGGTTAATAAATGGTATGTGCATATTGTGCGTATCAGTGCTGACTGTCAGATTAACAGAAATGCACAGAGCCAATGTGATCGCATAAAGGTCATTGATCCAATAATTTGATTTTCACTCCGACATGCTGAAGTAGACACGCCCTTTTCTTTTAACAAAGGCCAGTGTGTGCAAATACAGAAGGGCTACAGACCGAAATATTAACTAGATATCCAGCTTTCTGTGTTTTCAGAATTTTATGAGAAAATAATACTTATTATGGGGCACGGTGGCTTAGTGGTCAGCACGTTCGCCTCACACCGCCAGGATCCAGGTTCAATTCCCGTCTCGGCCATGTGTGTGTGAAGTTTGCATGTTCTCCCCGTGCCTCAGGGGTTTTTTCTCTCCGGGTTCTTCGGTTGATTAGTGTATGATTGTGAGTGTGTGTGACCTGTGATGGGTTGGCATTCCATCCAGGGTGTATCCTGCCTTATTGCCCATAGACACCTGAGATAGGCACAGACTCCCCGTGAGGCGAGGGAAGATCGGATATAGCAGTAGAAGATGAACGAATGAATGAATGAATGAATAATACTTATTATAATTGTGCCATATATGAAACGCTATACGTTTTAGCTCCATACCGAGTACCTGGTAAGTTGTTACTGATCTGAACGCCGAGTGGATTTGATTAGAAACGTGATCTGATAGGAACGATATTTATGTGTGACTGTGCAAGGTATGTTTGTACCTATTTAATGTTTAATTCATGTCTGTAGGTCATATACATATCTCGTGTGGCACCTTATGATAATCAGACCAATCCTGCTGGAAAGCAGCCATGATCGCTGATTGCATTACACAAGAAGAATGCAACTGATTTGCATCTAAGCAAACCACAAGACTAGATGGACAGACGAGACCAAAACGAAGATGTTTGGCCATAATACAAAAACCCAAACGGCCCAAACACCTCATAGCACAGAGGTGGAGAGAATCTGAGCACCTTACATTCAGTGATTAGACCATGAACTCCTCCATATACTAAAGTGTTCTAGAGTCAATTGTGCAGCCATCTGTCTAACAGCTGAAGCCGAAATTAGGTCATGCAATAGGAAAGCGCACCAGGCAAATCTTGTGTTAAAAATAAATAAATAACAATAACAACAACTCCAGACCTTAAGCCGAATGATAGTTTGTGGCGGGAGTGAAGATATGCATAAATAAATGCTCACAAAATTCAAAGAACAGAAGAATAAAGAGCGAGTGAAAATGTGAAAATGTATCCACAATGATGTGAAGCACTGACGAATTCATACAAATTACAATTACTTCAAGTTATTACTGTTAAAGATGTTTCTGCAAGATTCTCAATCAATCATCGGGAGTATTTAAGTTTCTCACACACTGCTTAATCCTTTCGCCTTGATTTTTATAAAATATATAATGACAGTGCAAGAGGTCATGTGATGATGTGCATCTAAGGTTGTATTTACCTCAGAAACACTCACACACCATTCCATTGCTTTATTTATCTGCCTCATTATTATGTTTATTGTATATACTGCTCTGACTGACAGTGTTACTGTTTACATGCACATTTTGCACATTTCACTTTTATTACTGCTGCTCTATTTGTTCATTTGCACACCAGCCAAAGTTTTTTTAATGTTGTGTAATGTTGTTGTTATGCACTGTCGCGTGTTGTCAACAGTCTTGTTCTGTTTTTGCACTGTTTGCACCACACTTTATGTAGCTAGGACAAACTTAGCCTAGTCCTCAGCATTGTGTTCTTGTAGCTCGATGTTGTAGCATACGTCGTCTGTAGCTCTATGTTGTGGTATATGTTGTTTTGTGTAGCATCAGAGTCCTGGAGAAACGTCGTCTCGTTTCACTGTGTACTGCGTCAGCTATATATGGTTGTAATGACAATAAAACCTCTTGACTGACTGACTGACTTGATTCTAAGACCGGCAAAGGATCACAGGTCATTTTAATTCATACATAAAAACATCTTTGAAAGACTTTTGTCTCCACGGGACTGTATATTGTTATCAATACTACTACTAATATTCATAAAATAAATAAATACGTCTATTAGTTATAGCGGTGTCTAAAAAGTATCATGACTAATAAGTGCATCAGGAGCAATGTATCCCGCACGCCCAGCCCATTGCTTTAGGGAACTTTCAGAACATACTGCGCTCCCACTCACTCACAGATTCTTAAAGCACCACCTCGGGGCCCATAAAGACTGGAATAAATCAGAAGCGTTCATTTCACTTAGTCAGTTGTGCAGTGTTGGTCACTGTGATGTGAACGGTGCAAAAAGCTTCAATATGTAAATGTGCATTCTTTACAAATCACTGAACATTTAATACTCTGCTACCATTCATTCATTCATTCATTCATTCATCTTCTACCGCTTTATCCGATCTTCCCTCGGGTCACGCGGGAGTCCTGTGCCTATCTCAGGCGTCTATGGGCATTAAGGCAGGATACACCCTGGATGGAATGCCAACCCATCGCAGGGCACACACACACACACACACACACACACTCACACTTACACACTCATTCACACACTGGGGACAATTTTCCAAGGTGCCAATCAACCTACCGTGCATGTTTTTGGACCGGGAGGAGGAAACCGGAGAACCCGGAGAAAAACCCCATGAGGCACAAGGAGAACATGAAAAATCACATGGCCGAGACGGGACTCGAACCCGGACCCTGGCGGTGTGAGGCGAAAATTGCTCTCAGTTTTTTTTTAACAGGGAAAGTGGCTAATGAAAAGTCATATAAATCATGTTAAATTAACTAGAATACACCGTTTTACACAAATGGACATAGAGCCCTATCTGGATGTTCTTGATTCCCAGAAGGACAACATACATACACACACACACACACACACACACACACACACACATATATATATTCACACACACACACACACACACACACACACCACACACGTTGTTTGTATTATATATATATATATATATATATATATATATATATATATATATATATATATATATATATATAGATATATATATATATATATATATATATATATAATTAACATAATGTTCATATTCATTAACATTTTTAATTGTGCAACAACAAAAAAAAAAACCCAGCCGTGTATGAGTGACAGGTAGTAAAGGGGGGAAAAAAGATTGATGTAATAAAGAAAAGCCCTCAAACAGGAACTCATCTTCTGTATCGTGACAGCAGACAGTGGGATTATAAATCGCGCCACTAGACAGTAAAAGAGAGAAAAGACCGATGGTGTTAAATGTGTACTTAAGGTTCAGGCGTACTGCGAGACCAGGACGGGTTTATACGATTACAGCATCACTTTTTAAAAAGGCACATGTCTAGACGTACTTTACTCTCTCTTGATAAGATTACACACCAAAAGGCGAGTAGATTACGCTACCTGTGTAGGACATTTAGATCAGATTGCAAGGATTGGACTATTGTTTTGGCTTCGAGGTACATTTTGTGTCTAATGGGCTCGCGGTGACGATGATGATGACGGATTCAACACAACGTCCAAATTAAGTAAAAATCAACTATTTGATACAGAAAAAGGAGACACATCGCACCAACGCAGCACTTCATATTCAGAGTGTACATACAAATTACAAACATAAAATGTTATGCATTGTCGACTTATTTCCTAATGCCACAGTGCAACAACAGAAATACTTAAAAAAAATTATACATAATATAATAATAGTATTCTGCACTCATGCTAACATTAACTATTGGACTGAAAAATATAAGTGTTCGTTAAATTAACACATTATTTTATTTATATTTATTAAAAGGGAGTGCTGGTGGGCACGGTCGCTTAGTGGTTAGCACATTCGCCTCACACCGCCAGGGTCTGGGTTCGATTCCCGTCGCGGCCATGTGTAAGTGCCATGGGGAAGAGGTAGACCAGCTCTGGACCGGAAGATCACAGGTTCAAACCTCACGATCACCAAGCTGCCACTTGTGGGCCCTTGAGCAAGGCCCTTAACCCTCAATTGCTCACTTGTAATAAGGGCGTCTGCCAAATGCTGCAAATGTAAATGTGTGTGTGGAGTTTGCATGTTCTCCCCGTGTCTCAGAGGGTTTTTCTCCGGGTTCTCCGGTTTCCTCCCGGTCCAAAAACATGCACGGTAGGGTGATTGGCACGTTGGAAAATTGTCCCTAGTGTATGAATGTGTGTGTGTGTCCTGCGGTGTGTCCTTGGCATTCCATCCAATGTGTATCCTGCCTTAATGCCCATAGACGCCTGAGATAGACACAGGCTCCCCGTGACCCGAGGGAAGTTCGGATAAAGCGGTAGAAGATGAATGAATGAAAAGGGAGTGCTCATTGCTCAACAGTAAGACACTGTATATACATATACATATATAGATATTCAGATCTACAATGCTAGACTGCTAATAATTATTTATTATAATATTATAATGATTTGCCTTTTACCACTTAACTTAATCTTAAAATATTATAACATTTGTACTTCTCATTATTTCAGTTTAAAGTATTCTAATAATTAATGGCTTTAACTGAAAACACTGACCCAAACGTTGCATGCCCAAACTGTACAGCTCTTGTTACTCTGCCATTATTATACTTCTGCGTTATAAACTGGCATAATTGGGGACGCACGTAACCATTCAAAATCCTGTTTTATATTATTAACACAATAAATAATGTTTTCTAATTATACTGAAATAAAGATAAGTATTAGACATGGAATCTAATATTTTAAGAAATGTCTTCTATGCCTGAAGTAGCCGAATTAAATGTAATAATACCATCTCCCTTTTTGGCAGGCTTTTGAAATGTCACCTGGGGATCGAAAACTACTCTTGAGTATTTAAAAAGCAGAAACAACCTTGAGCTTTTCTCCTTTGATGAAAACATCAGAATGAGGAATCACTGTCAGTTTTTGGTTCTGTTTGGGTTGTGGGGTTTTTACGCCGCGTCGGCTTCGTGGCCACGTACACGGCATGCGCCAGGTCGTCATCTAGTTCGCAGTGTCTGCATCGCTATATAAGGTGTTTGTCTTTGCTTGCGACAGGAAGCGTAAAACGTTCTGGTAGGTTCGTACGTTCTGGTGAGACGTCATGAAACATGACATGTCGCTCTCGTGAAAAGAACACACAAACATTATAGATAGCACTACGGTGCACTCCTACACTGTCGTTTTTCTTTGGCTGCTCATACGCCGCTGTCAAAACCAACATCAATCTACTGAGCAGTTTAATTGAGCATCAACACCGGACTCATATCAGAGCTCCATATATCAACTGTCAAGCTGACTGCTGTGGCATTAGCTATAAGTGATGATTAAACGTTGTACATTTTGAACAGCACTACATCAGAAAAAGACTTGACGACTGAAAGAACATGTGATTGAGCCATGTGATCCATGTTGAGTGTAACACAAAGCATTATACAGTAATGACTACTGCATGTTCTTGACCAGAGATCGGTCGGACCATCCATGTCGTCCCAAAGGTTTTTATAACACAAAAAGGCTTTATCTCCAATTTGCCAACTTCTTCAAATACTCGATATGAATAAAGCTTTCAGACACACGAGCTTCCAAATACCAGTTACCACAAAGTCCAAATGTCTTTACAAGCATCATTACATTCTCCCTTCACTTGAACTTGGAAACCCAAGTCTGTTCCGAGTATGGCAATGCCTTTCCATTCATTCATTCATTCATCTTCTACCGCTATATCCGATCTTCCCTCCGGTAACGGGGAGCCTGTGCCTATCTCAGGTGTCTATGGGTATTAAGGCAGGATACACCCTGGATGGAATGCCAACCCATCACAGTACACACACACACATTCACACACACATTCATATACTAGGGACAATTTTCCAAGGTGCCAATCAACCTACCGTGCATGTTTTTGGACCGGGGGGAAACCAGAGAACCCAGAGAAAAACCCCCTGAGGCACGGAGAGAACATGCAAACTCCACACACGTGTTTCAGGGTTGCCGCCGTCATGTTTATCCCGCAGTGCCAATCGCGCCTCGGCATTCAATAACGGGTTTGTATGATGTGCTGGAATAAATTAGTCGTGCTGTTGTTGTAACTTTACATAGTACCTTTAGTTGCCACCCGAACCATTTCCATACAACTGGTGAAAGCGTGCCTACCAAAAATGTGATTTTGGATACAGCGGTACTTATTTTTACAGCGGGCTTTGGCTTGTTGAACGTCTTAAGTTGCAAACCCGTACGGTTTTCATACAACTGATAAAACCGCGCCGATCGTGGAAACAAGATCGTTGGATTGGGGTTGTATTCGTCAGATCGCCGCCATGTTGTAATGGCAAGGCGAGGCGGGAGGCGGAGAACTATGGAAGCCAAGGTGAAATCGTAAAATCTTTTATTTATTTATTTATTTATTTTATTTTCAACATCGGCATAAACGGTAAACTCAAATTAAACGATTAATCTCCCAGTTCGAATCTGATTAAGCACCCAGCAAACATTTTGCGATCTTTAAATGAAGGACATTAAATGAAGGACACTATACATATTAAATAAGTGTTTGACTCGTTAATATCATTTGATTAACAGACTGGTGTGCTAAGAGTAACATTATTAGCCATGATAAACAGGGGTGCAACAGATCTCCATTGAGCGACGGATTAATTGCTCTTTTTTTTTTAACTGCGGATTAATGGAAGCTACAAAAAGCAGTCGTGTGTGAACGGGACGTGTTAATCAGTCAAGAACAGGGGTTAGCAAAGGAGCACATTGGTTTGGTTTGTTGGGTTTTTACGCCGTGTTAGCATCGAGCCCACATACTGGGAATACTCAAGGTCGTCATCTAGTTCGTAGTGTTTGTATTGTTATATGCAAGCGTTTCACCTTTGCTTGCGACAGACGTTTGCTTAGAGAGACGTTGTGAAAAATCCATAGAAGACATGTTTCTGAGTAAAATCACTTCCTAATAATATTGTAAAAATGACAGTATGACAAGATGTGTTTAATAGGGGATTTGACATGAGACACCTAGTGGAGGCTTTTCACCCAACAGTAAGCGACCAATGGGTAAGTCTCGAGTGGGCAAGTCGGCGCCTGGTGTAGATCACTTGATCATGCCTTGATTTGAAGTTAAGGTTAATAGTAATAATACTTTTATAATAATAAAAACCCTACTTTTAATAGTAGGGTTCGTATCATTTACTGCTTTTGTATAAGTTCCGTTCGTCCTACCATTTGTTAAAGGTGTATAAATTAATTAAGAGGTCTGAAGGCGGTAGAGGAGCAGAAAATCATTCAAATTGCACGTATGCAATGTCTTCATGTACTCGTTATAAATGGGAAGCAAATTAGAATAGTCTCCACCCCTTTTTTTTTGCAGATCCAAAAACATCTGTGACGCAAAAACCATAACGTGATCCGAACTGTGAGTTTTGTGATCCACTGCACCACTAATAATAATAAAATAATTTTTAAAAAAAATTATTATACATTACATACATTTCACATCGAATACCTTTGTACTTTTACTCAGCGGAGCACATTTACATTTACCGCAGTATTATTTTAAATGAGTGTTTCTCTTCGTCGAAGTACATGATTTGTGTACTTCGTAAATGTAGGAATAGCAATAAATTATGATTCATTTGTTCCAACCAGATCAAAAACAAACCATGGATCGATCGGGACGAGTAAAAACTCTTGTCAGTCTGAACTCTCCTATAGCTCTTGCATTCACTCATATTGTGCCTGCCCTGGTCAAACTCTTACGGCTTCTTCGACCCCTCAGATGTGAGAGATGGAGGAAGGTCTCAATGTTCTCTGAAAGCCCAGTCATAAATCACTCTCCCTGGGGCAGCCGTCTGTCTCTCCTTCTGCCGAGGCCCACACTGAAACCTGGCTTTAAAGTGCACGCTGCCAGCGCTTATTGATTGGCTGCGTTCAGCAAAGGCCCCGGCGCAGGGCTAGTAAAATCACCCGCCGCCACCAGCCGCCCACCGAGCACCATGCTGGGGGGATATGAGTCAGAGTTAAGCAGACAGCAGCGGGAACACTAGAGCAGCTCTGCTCGAAAAGGCCACAAAACAGACCTGCGGTGTTACTCAAAACTGCCTCTATTAACACTGTTCTATACCACAAAACGCTGTGCGACTCCAAAATACCCGGGTCAATTAGAAGCGGAACACTCTGTAACTCGGTGAACGGCGAGCTGAAAAATGACACGCGTAAAAGGAAAGCACAGCTAAGGAACAGAAACCCTGCAGTTAGCACGTAATAAAACGCAAAGTCATATCGCTGCGTCCCTGTGACTAATAAATAATACACAATGAGCTTTTCTGGATATTTCCGTGCCTACTCAAAGCCCTGTATTAGTTCGGCACACTTCATCCATTTGTGGCGGCTTCGACAATTATTATGGATACATCGCGTCGATTAGCAACTCATAAACAAATGAATATTATAATAAATACAGAAACAACAGCTGAACGCCTTCCAAAATCAGCATGCTGAAGCTGACAGATTACCCTCCATCGGCTGTAATTAACAGCATGGTTATGCATTTCCATGCCTAATGATTCTCCTTGTATTGTGGATGAACGGGACGCGCACTAGGAATCAATATGCAGCGCTCTATAGTAACATATACAAGAAAAAATACGAGGCGGCTCCATGCGCCTTTCCTAATACTCCTCTATTCTACCGTTAGCCCAAATGGAACATGCGCCTTGCTTCTATGTTTAGATGTTTACGTTTTCCGCCCAAGACATTCTGATGATAAATATTTACTACGCTTTGGCCTCTGACATTTCAAGGGCGGATATGTTTTGCTCATCTCGTGTAAGTGAAGACGTCTCTCCATCCTGTAACAATGTGACTGTGTGGATGAACCATTAAACTATAATGATGCAAATGGATCGGATTCCAGAGGAGAAATATACAGTACACACACACACACACACACACTCTCTATAGCTATACACTTGGGTACCTTTTTTTTTTTTAAAGATGCACTCAGCTGTCAAAAGAATCTCTGCTACTTTTCTGAGACATTTTTCTCAGTTCTATGTAAAACAACCAAAGAATGATCTTTTATTTCCTATCTGTAATTTGTTCCCAATTTGGCAACACAAAAAAAATGTCTATAACCTTGTCTTAACTGCATATGGAGATATTAGTCAGAAAAATAAATCTTGCAGGGGGCATGGTGGCTTAGTGGTTAGCACGTTCGCCTCACACCGCCAGGGTCCGGGTTCGATTCCCGTCTCGGCCATGTGTGTGTGGAGTTTGGATGTTCTCCCCGTGCCTCAGGGGGTTTTTCTCCGGGTTCTCCGGTTTCCTCCCCGGTCCAAAAACATGCACAGTAGGTTGATTGGCACCTTGGAAAATTGTTCCTAGTGTATGAATGTGTGTGTGAATGTGTGTGTGTGTGCCCTGCGATGGGTTGGCATTCCATCCAGGGTGTATCCTGCCTTAATACCCATAGACGCCTGAGATAGGCACAGGCTCCCCGTGACCCGAGGGATAAAGCGGTAGAAGATGAATGAATGAATAAATCTGGCAAAGAAAGTAGAAGAGAATGTTGCCTCTGGAAAGTAGAATAATTTGCTTTGCTACATCATCATAGCTACATGCTATCCACCCTATACAACATCAGACACATCAAATACCATATGCTGAACTATAGCGTGTGAACAGTTTTTTTTTATTAATATCCTATTTCACATTTAATCACTATGATAACCTGCATTGTACTCGGAGGATGTTTCACTATATTTGGAAGTGTAGGTATGGAGATTTATGCTCGATTAGATACACATAAGAGCTTTAGTAAAACCTCCGTTGCAGGCCTTATAAGCGCTACACAATGAAATGTGCATTGTGCACATGGGCATTGTCATGCTGGAACAGCTTGTTCAAGTGAAGGGAAAATGTAATGCTACTGGATCCAAAGTCACAATTGAGTGTGTGTGTGTGTGTGTGTGTGTGTGTGTGTGGTAATGGCAGATGTCCCAATACTTTAGTCCATATAGTATACAAGTGAACAATTATATTGTGATACTGATATAGTGAAGTTCATATAGTGTGATGTATCCTACACACTTTGGTTACAAACTAAACACAATTGTTTTTTACTAAACACAATTAACTTAGTTAACAATTAACTAACAATTAACTTCTCCATAGGCATCAATAACGTTGAAAAGTCTATTTTTTTTTAAACACCGTTAGACTGTCACACATTAAATTCACCACATCTGCTTCCAAACATTGGCGATACAATAAGTCAAATATTGCAGGGGTATAAAAAAAAATTCCCACAGGCTTTGGTGGGTCTCATAAGGCAGTTCTCCAGACCGAACTATATTCATTGTCGTCAAATTAAGGCTCAAATTAAAAAGCGAAAAACTTAAATGACCCTGAGAGAACAAACCCGAAACAAAGACGGGAAGCCGTGCTGATAAAACTCCACCCTCACGCACAGAGTGAAGAAGTGTTGAGCATCACAGAGGGAAGACTAGCCGAGCGTGAAATTAGAGTCAGACAAGGAAAGACTGAGAGAAAAAGACGAAAAAGTGAGTGAGAGAGAGAGAGAGAGATGGCTACCTCATGGACTGACCTCATCTCATCTGTCACTGCCTGTGCTGCCCCCTTGTGGAAAACAAACACATTATTGCATTTGGCTGGACTGCGTCATATTTAAAGTTCATGCATTGTACATTCATCTAAAGTTAGCAATATTTTGGTAGCCATTTGAAAGCTTTAAAATCATTCATTCATTCATTCATTCATTTTCTACCGCTTTATCCGATCTTCCCTCGGGTCACGGGGAGTCTGTGCCTATCTCAGGCGTCTATGGGCATTAAGGCAGGATACACCCTGGATGGAATGCCAACCCATCGCAGGGCACACACACACACATTCACACACGACATTCACACACTAGGGACAATTTTCCAAGGTTCCAATCAACCTACCGTGCATGTTTTTGGACCGGGGGGAAACCGGAGAACCCGGAGAAAAACCGCCTGAGGCACGGGGAGAACATGCAAACTCCACACACACATGGCCGAGACGGGAATCGAACCCGGACCCTGGTGGTGTGAGGCGAAGGTGCTAACCACTAAGCCACCGTGCCCCACGCTTTAAAATCAATAAGAATCAAATATAGAAAGATTGCAGTATGCTAAATGCAATTGATAATGTGAAAAACATATTACATATTGAATTACATATTTACGGTTTCCTTTTTTAATTATTTAAGTTTTTAATTTGTTTTTCTTGGGCCACAATATCTGTTGTAAATTCCTTTGCACTTCGCTATCTTAAATAAAAATTGACATTTCAGATTAAAAAATAAAAAAAGCAGCTTAAACTGGCACATTGCATATCAGGGAAATAAAGCACCATAATCTACGATGAACGTTTGGTTTCCTGCTTTGAGGTGCACTGATGTGCAATAAAAAGCGAGCGCCATATACGTCACACTGATCCTATTTTACAGTGAAGTTCGAAGAGACAGTGGGAAGGAAGGGGGGGGGGTAAGGAGTGTAGCCTGAGGCAACTCACTCTGTAAGATGGGTCAATAAAAGCAAATTATGCAGCAGAGAGATGTGATCTTGTGTCCATCTGGAGCCCAAGCCCTATACTGCACTTACTGACAGGATTAAAAAGAAAAAAGGACACAAGTGTGAGAGCGGGAAATTGTCAGCTGGGAAACGGTTCTCGATATTCCTATTCATTCATATTCATCCACTTCCCGATTATGACTACATTCGCGTTTAGACTTTCAAATCGGAAGGTCATGAGTTCAAATCCAAGCTACCACGACTGGGCCAGTTGTATTAAATAAGAACATTTTAAGTCACTCTGGATAAGGGCACCTGTAAAATGTAAATGTTTACCCACATCCTGCGAGTGCCTATTTAAGTAGAGAGATATTTATTATATGGAATTGCCCTTGACAACACACTGAAAGCAGTCTTTTTATTAGTAAATAGTTTTTCATAAAATTTCCTCAGCCAAATCAATATCCAATTATTCTCACTACCATTAGCCTAAGCTAGAAACTGTCAATGAACAATGTAGTGTTAAGTCTTTTTTTTTAAATGTACCTAATTATTTATTACGAACACCATTACTGTGCATCACAGAAAGGTGTGAATACACATACACACAGCTGAGGTCAAAGGTTTACCTGCTTATATAATAATAACAAATGTGCATTTCCTAGTTCCTAATTCTTTCTTCTTAAGAATCCTGTGCAGCTTTTTTTCATTTCCTCAGGACAAACAAGAGACATTTGTGCGGGACTATTACGGGGCATAGAAAGAGTCACTGAACACTGAGGTATATGTAATATGTAGCTTCATTAGTTATTAATGTTGCTATGTCAGGGGATCCAGTAAAATAGAATGATATATATATATATATATATATATATATATATATATATATATATATATAGATATATAGATATATATAAATAATGATGCAAATGGATAGATATACATACACACATACACACACACATATGTATGTATATATATATATATATATATATATATATATATATATATATATTTATTTATTTATTTATTTTTTTTATTATTATTATTATAATTTGAAGCAACCTAAATGTTTTTTTTCCGTCTTTTTAAAATAGATCAACATTAATACTGCATACTGCCACTCATGCAATCTGATGTTCACTGATCCGTTACATTAACACGCCACACCTGAGGAACGCTAGCAGTGCGACTCACAGCCATATTCAACAATAGCAGGGTCGCGGATCATAACTGTAACAGTCCTCTGCTGCCTCCTAGTGGTGACGTCAACCTGAAACTATAGGATAACATTCACGGAATCCCAACATTCAATAAAGAGTCTGTTCACGATTTAATGCGATTAAGAAAGAGGAGAAAAAGAAGTGGATGACGAAGAAGAAGCAGAAAGCTG